>CP149065.1:2355000-3555000 GCA_038024825.1 Polylopha cassiicola | reverse complement strand
ATAGGTTTATCTCATAAAAATAATTTCTGATGCCTTCGCGGTTTTTACACATTGGAATGAAACAATTATTAACGGATTTAACTCGCGTATTTTAGCGTACTTTAGCGTTAGACTATTGTCAGCTCAGTCGTTCTACGATTATGGAAACTGTAAAGAATCCGGAACGCCAGCTAATAAGATATGATATGATGATAAAGAGTTTGTTTGTTTGTTTGTTTGAACGCGCTAATCTCAGGAACTACTGGTTCGAATTCAAAAATTATTTTTTTGTTGGATAGACCACTTATCGAGGAAGGCTTTAGCTTTATAACATCACGCTGCGACCAATAGGAGCGAAGAAACAGTGGAAAATGTGTAAAAAACGGGGAAAATATGAAGCCTTATGAAGAAGTGACAGAAGACTTTGACAGATCTTTGACGAAACAATCGGACGGGCAGGACGACGTCCGCCGGGGCCGCTAGTTATTAATACTTATGTGGCGCATATATTAGGTTTCGGCAAAAAAAACATGTTTCGGTCACAAAGTACTCACTGTTTTCGTGCTGAAAGTGCTAAAGCTGTTGTCGAAGCAGAATCTATAGTCTCCCTCCATGGCGGCCGTGTGCCGGTGGTTGTTCTCAGGCTTCTTGTAGTCCGCGACGAGGATGCGACCCACCGCGTCAGCCAGTTGAAACGATATGTCCAACTCTCCGTGTGTCGCATCTATTACCTGTGTAAATAAATTTAAATTAATAATTTCTGATGCCTTCGCGGTTATTACACATTGGAATGAAACAAGTATTAACGGAAAAACGCGAAAATAATCCTACTACTATTATAAAGGCGAAAGTTTGTAAGTATGGATGTATGGATGTTTGTTACTCTTTCACGTAAAAACTATTGAATGGATTTGAATGAAACTTTACCACAATATAGCTTATACATCAGAATAACACATAGGCTACAATTTTTGACACTAGACTAGACGGGACGAACCTGAAGTCCACGCGAACGAAGTCGCGGGCAAAAGTTAGTATAATATAAAAATGCGCGAGTTAAAATCCGTTTATATAGTTGTTTCATTCCAAATTAAAATTAAATAACCTTTTTAATAATAAAAAGATAACAAGCTTTTCTATATATGTACTAATATTATAAAGAGGAAAGGTTTGTTTGTTTGGATAGAATAGGCTACAAAACGGCTGGACCGATTAGAAAAAATTTTTCACTGTTGAGAAGCTAAGTTCATCAGTAACATGGACTATATAAAATTTTGAAAAAAAAAATAGGGATCCATGCGAACCCGGGGCGAACCGCTAGTCTATACTAATATTATAAAGAGGAAAGGTTTGTTTGAATTGGCTCCAAAACGACTGGACCGACGGTCGCGGAGCACAGCGAAAAACGGACGTTGCCCTTTTTCTATTTGTCTCTGTCGCACGCGCGTAGTAATAGTGTCCTCACACTCGCACGGTAACCTTGAAGGTACCGTTTTTCGCTGTGCTCCACAACCATCCTTTACATATTAGTTTTTCAAGGTTAAAAAAACTAATTTGTTATTGTAGTTTTACTCTTATCAAAAACAAGAATCAGGTTAATGACTGCACGTGTTCTACACACATTATACTCAAATTACAAGATAAGTAATAATGAGGTAATGTAAAAAAACTATGTAATCAACCCATAATTTGTTTTTTTTTTTATTAAGTATATTTATGTAATAATTTCTGGTGCCTTCGCGGTTATTATACATTGGAATGATTTAATTCGCATATTTTATTTTATTGGCTGACGTTTCGGAGCCTTTACAGATTCAGGTCATTTCAGTTGTGCTATGATTATAGAATCTGTAAAGGCTCCAAAATAAAACCAATAAATATAATAATATGAGAGTTAATTCCATTTAAAGTCATTCCAACTTGGCATTAGTTTAAGCAAATTATTTAAGTAATTTTATCTATAATAGCTTATCTGATGGATTAATCATTGGATATTGTTTTTATCTACTAGAAAAGTAGCTAATAGCTTACGGATATTGCTGAAAAGGCAGTTAGGATAATAAATAACATATTACTATTAAAATAACATGCTCTCTGTTGACTTCAAAGGTTGACTGGCAGAGAATGCAGTATGGCATTAAGTCCGCCCCTGTACATTACTTGATTTTTGTGAAATAAAGAATAAATAAATTACAGCTATTTATTTTAATTTCAATAATAAGGACTTGTTTTTGCTTGCAACTTTCAAACATCCCAAATCAAAAACTGATTTTAGAGCTCTATGTTATAAAAGGAACCCTTGTGTGAAAATTTCAAGTTTCTTACTCTTATAGTTTAGTCCCTGCGTTGATATCTCAGTCATTAAGTCAGCTTCTCCTTTTATATATATACCTACACTAGCTTCTGCCCGCGACTTCGTCCGCGTGGAACTCCTCCTTTTTTGCAGCCGGTTAAAAAGTAGCCTATGTCCTTTCTCAGGCTCCAGACTATCTTTGTACCAAATTTCATTTAAATCGGTCCTGTAGTTTTAGCGTGAAAGCGTAACAGACAGACAGACAGACAGAGTTACTTTCGGATTTATAATATTAGTAAGGATGTATTTCATTATTTTTCAAATATTACACTAAATTCCCCAATTAAATTTGTTTAAAAACCAACAAGGCCATCGATAAGAGCTTGAAACTCATGTTTAGTAATAAAATTGGTTTTTATAGGCCTCAGGTTAGTGATAAGACGGCTAAAACTGAAATTATAGGTTAGAATACGTAAAATATATAAGTAATTTTTAAATAGTACCTGATAATCTATGTCGATAATTTCGTTCGGCATTACTTTCTGATAAAAGCAGTCGGTCATTCCGGCTTGAACAGTAAATGTCATGTCTTTCTCATAAGCGAAAACTACACTAAATATTAGAGTTACGAAAAAGTATTTCATTTCGCTAATTTTCAATTCGTTTATACAATTGTAACTAATATCAATGATTCACTTGGCGGTACAAAAGCTATTTATAGTTACAGAATGACTTTTTTGCGATTATAAATAGAGTAAAAGAATGGAATAGTAGCAAAACAATCAACAAATACGTAGGGATATGCGATTTGCAGGCATTTTTCAAATGTTAATTTGACAGATGACAGTTAAGGTATTTATACACGAATATAAAAATAACGTTATATCTGAATAATATTCGGTTGTTTTTTAAAGAAAATTTTATTTTGTTAAAAAAATACTTACAAAATTATGAAAAATCCTATTTAATATCTCCACTTAACCAAATAACTAAATACGTTTCTTTATATTTAAAACTCTTTTACAATACAAAATAACATTATAAAAATACATGCCAATTTCCGAACGCAATTCACAACTATGGCGATTTGACATATTCCCTTTTGTTTGTCGACTCGACAAAAAACTTGTTTTATTCATTAATTTCTGTTCTAACTGCTTAAATTACTGTATAAATAGGTTTATTATTAAATTGTAATATGTCTGCGGGCGTCCCGGGTGCTCCGGGGGAGGAGTTGGTGAGAAATAGCGCGTTGACCGTGGCGGCGCTTGCGCAGGCAGTACCTGTAGGCGAAGGATCTAGTCAAAATCCTGGGGACCAGACCAGTCAAGCAGGTACTTACTATCATAAACAAGAGCTTATAATAAAATCCGTTGCATGGCTTAAAAGATATAAGTATACTAGCGGTTCGCCCCGGCTTCGCACGGATCCCTAATTTTTTTCAAAATATTCTTTACTTATGTCACTCGGAAATAGTATAGCTTCCCAACAGTGAAATATTTTTTCAAAGCGGTCCAGTCGTTTTGAAGCCTATTCAATCCAAACAAACAACCTTTCCTTTTTATAATATAAGTATAGATAATCTACATCTACACTAATATAATAAAGAGGAAAGGTTTGTTTGTATTAAATGGGCTCCAAAATAACTAGGCTGATTTGAAAAATTATTCCACTGTTGGGTGCTCAAATCAAGCTACACTATTCCCGAGTGACATAGGCTATAGAATATTTTGAAAAAAATTAGGGATCCCTGCGAAGTCGGAGCGGACTGCTAGTAATATTATTTAAACTAAAAAGTTTATAAGAATGTCTGGATCTAAGGAAGGATGTCTGGATGTATGTTTGTTCCTCTTTCACATGAAAACTACTTAAAGGATTTTGATGAAAGTTTATAATATAGATTACATATTCAATTAACATATAGGCTATATTTTATAACAATATTGTGTGAAATACTCATCAGTCTCAGACAAAGTTGCATGCAAATATATACTTAAACTAGCGGTTCGCCCTGGCTTCACATGGATCCCTAATTTTTTTCAAAATATTCTATAGCCTATGTTACTCAGGGTGAACGTATCTTCCCAACAGTGAAATAATTATTAAAATCGGTCTAGTCATTTTTGAGCCTATTCATTACAAACATACAAAAATAGGTACAAATCTTTCCTCTTTATAATATTAGTATAGATCAGTGTGATTACAATACTAGTGTAATAGTGTACCTAATTATAATATTAGTGTGGTTTCTTGTTTACTTCAATGACGGAATCCTACTCATCACCGGGAAAGTACTTTTCCGTCCTCCGGCCAGAAAGCGCCAACTTTGTGGCCGCTGCGCTAAATGAAATTTCCGCTTTCTGGCTTCGTCGAACAGAAAAATAGTGTACTGACCTCGGCCAGTAAAATAAAAAAGCCTCTAATCACATTTTTGTCAACCTCGGCATCGCCTCGGACGACAATTACATGTGATCTGAGACATTTTTTATTTTACTGGCCTAGGTGCGTAATGTACTATTTTTTTATTTCTTGTTTTTACAGATCGGTTGATGCCAGCGGGACTGAAGGCGTTGTGCGACGCGTGCTCCCGGCTGTATCCGGACCAGCCCAACCCTCTACAAGTCACTACTAGGCTCAAATACTGGTAATTGTTAATTTTTGATGCTTTGCACTGAAACAATTGATAAAAAAAATCCCTACTAATATTATAAATGCGAAAGTAACTCTGTCTGTTACTCTTTCACGGTAAAACTACTGGACCAATTTAAATGGAATTTGGTACAAAGAAAGTCTGGAGCCTGAGAAAGGACATAGGCTACTTTTTAACCGACTGCAAATAAGGAGGAGTTCCACGCGGACGAAGTCAGGGGCAGAAGCTAGTTCATAATAATTTATGTTACCTTCAAATGTACCACTTTTATTGCAAATAAATTTGATTTGATTTGATTTGAACTATTGGCTTTGGATTTAACTAGCATATTCAATTTGCTGACAATTCAACAACTTTAGAGTTCCCATATTCGTAGCACAAATGAGCTGTAAAATAATTACTTCAGCGTTAGGTACACCATCGTCAGCTTGGTCCTGCTACGAATATACCTATAGAAAATGTAAAATTATTAAAATGTCAGCAAATAAAATAAAAAATCTGATAAAACAACTAGGAACGGTTAAAACTCGCATATTTTATTTTATTTGCTGACGTTTCGGATTCTTTACAGTTTCCATAATCGTAGCACGACTGAGCTGACAATAGGCTGACAATAGTCTATCGCTTAAGTTACCAGTTGTTTAATTACAATATGTAATAACCGCGAAGGCATAAATTGTTATATTAATTTGTTTTAAATAATTTAGGTTAGGTGGTAATGATCCTCTAGACTACATCAGTATGTATTGGAACCCGGGTATCCCCGCAGAGCAAGTACCGCCACATTGGCACTACGTCAGGTGAGTGTTGTAGTGATTTTTTTTTCTTAATAAGATTTTGTGTATGAGCCATTTAACCGTAATATAAAACGTTTTTTTAAAAACAAACTTACAATTTAACTTCGTATATGTGATCCTCTTTCATTTGATACCCCACTCGGGTGTATTTGTAGTTATTTAGTTTTCCACCCCCCTTAATTTGGTTTTAGAATGACGTCACACAGTTACCCATGCATCGTCATCCAAACTGAACGTGTGTACAAAATATCGGCTCAATCGGTTAAAGATATCTGCTTCAAAATTATCAAGATTTCATTCATACATACTAACATTGCAAGTTGAATAATAATCTCTCTATTCTATGCTCATAATAATAATAATTTTAAAAACGGATTAATTTTGACGGCCTGTTGGTCTAGTGGTCAGAGGCCCTGACTACGAAACTGGAGGTTGCGGGTTCGAATCCCGCTAGGGGCAGATATCAATGTGATGAGCACTGGCATCTGTACCTGAGTCTTGGATGTCTTATATGTATTTATGTATATTTATCCGTTGTCTAGAACCCATAACACAAGCTTTGCTTAAAATTGGACTAGATAATTGGTGTGAATTGTCCAAAGATATTTATATTTATATATCATTGATTTAGTTTCGGCCTCTCGGACTTACATGGCGACGGGCGCGTGCATGCCTGCTCGGGCTCCGCTGGCGGCCCCTCGGGGCACGGCGCGGAGCTCACGCTGCGGCTGGCGGCTGAAGCGGGAGCTCCGCCCCTCTGGCCCGCCGCCCTGCTGCAGGCTTTGGCCAGATATGTGTTTACTACCGGTAAGTGGGATAAATTTTACAATTTGTGTACCTACATTTAAAATTATGATCATCTTTCATTTGATACCCCACTCGGGTGTATTTGTAGACATTTGGTTTCCCAACCACTCTTAATTTGGTTTTAAAATGACGAGTTGAATATTTAGTTGTCATCCAAACTGAACGTGTGTGAAATAGTACATTACGAACCTAGGCCAGTAAAATAAAAAATGTCTCAGATCACATGTAATTGTCGTCCGAGGCGAAGCCGAGGTTGACAAAAATGTGATCTGAGGCTTTTTTATTTTACTGGCCGTGGTCAGTATACTATTTTTCTGTTCGACGAAGCCAGAAAGCGGAAATTTCATTTAGCGAAGCGGCCACAAAGTTGGCGCTTTCTGGCCGGAGGACGGAAAAATTCTTTGTAGATTTAATATTAAGTTGTTGATATTATTATTCTTTTTAGAGGTCTTTAGGTTCTTTTGTGTATGTCAGTGACCACATATAGTCTGTCTGTCTGTGAATGTGCGTGTGAAAATATTGTCTATGTGTGTCTGTCCGTCTGTCAGTCTGGCTGTGTGTGTTGGTCTGTCTGTGTGTATGTTCGTGTCTGTCTGCAAGGGCGTGCATTCCGAATAGGCACAGTGTCACTTAATGTATGGAGTGCCTACCCTGGCGTCATACTCACGCCCTCCCCCCCTCTGCCTGTCTGTCTGTCTGGGGTATACAATGTTTGTGTCGTGGCCAGGCAACAGGTTCTGCGTGGGCGACCACATCTCGTGGCACGCGCCGCTGGACGCGCGCGGCGGCCGCGTGCGGCACCTGCTGGTGGCGGCGGACGCGGCGCTGCCCCGCGTGCACACGCCGCACGGGACCGTCGACTTTATACAGGTTATCTTTGTAACAATCTCTCTTTCCTTCGCGGTTATTGCACACTAACTTCTGCCCAGAAGAAGCCGCGGTCAGAAGCTAGTGTGCAATAAACGGGACCTCGTCTGGGCAGAAGCTAGTGTGTAATAACCGCGGCCTCGTCTGGGCAGAAGCTAGTGTGTAATAACCGCGGCCTCGTCTGGGCAGAAGCTAGTGTGCAATAACCGCGGCCTCGTCTGGGCAGAAGCTAGTGTGCAATAACCGCGGCCTCGTCTGGGCAGAAGCTAGTGTGTAATAACCGCGGCCTCGTCTGGGCAGAAGCTAGTGTGTAATAACTGTAATCTCGTCTGCGCAGAAGCTAGTGTACAATGACCGCGGCCTCGTCTGGGCAGAAGCTAGTGTGTAATAACCGCGACCTCGACTGCGCAGAAGCTAGAGTACAATAACCGCGGCCTCGTCAGGGCAGAAGCTAGTGTGTAATAACCGTAATCTCGTCTGTGCAGAAGCTAGTGTGTAATAACCGCGGCCTCGTCTGGGCAGAGAAGCTAGTGTGAAATATGATCGTTTTGCCGCTTTATTTTCGGGGGTGAACTTTCGAAAATCCCCTCTTATATAAATAAAATCCCCCTGTGCATAATTTCAGGTTTGTAACCATTATATGCGCCGAATATCCCTACTAATATTATAAATGCGAAAGTAACTCTGTCTGTCTGTCTGTCTGTCTGTCTGTTACGCTTTCACGTTAAAACTACTGGACCGATTTAAATGAAATTTGGTACAAAGAAAGTCTGGAACCTGAGAAAGGACATAGGCTACTTTTTAACCGACTGCAAAAAAGGAGGAGTTCCATGCGGACGAAGTCGCGGGCAGAAGCTAGTTGTATATATGAAATATTATTTATTTCAGTTGGTCGGTTGCACCAGTAGAGAGTTGCGCGCTGCACAAAGGACGTCAGGCTTTGAAGTGCTGAAGGCAATGCAAGACGACCCCAGGTGAGAACTATGACGTCATAGTGCTGTTTTAATATTTATATTTTCCACCCTCCCTTTTAACCCCCCCCCCCCCCCCCCCTTCTTATTGTTTTTTTAAAGACGTCACACAGTTAACCATGCATTGTCATCCAAACTGAACGTGTGTACAAAGCTCAATCGCAAAGATATCTGCTTCAAAATTCAGCTGCAAGATTACACACGCACATACATAGTTATATATAAGTACACATATAAGTTAAATAAAAAAAAAAAAAACATTTAAACCCCTTTTTAATGGCTTCCGTGGAACGAAGGTCCACAAAATTGGATTTAACTTACACTAACCTCCCTTTGATATCTTAAAATTAAATTGCAAACCAAAATGTAACTTTTCAATGGACTAAATGTATGTGTTGTGGTATAGCTGTGGCGGGCGGTGCCTGGTGACGCTGCCTACCCGGCGGCGCTCCGCGCGAGTGCCTCCCGCCGCGCAGCAGCCGGCGCACCTCGCCGGGGTCTCCTGTCGACTCAGATTCACCGCCAGACCGGTCAGTATATCCTAATGATACTATTATCCTATTAATATTATAAATGCGAAAGTTTGTTGGTCTGAGAATAAGTCAACATCTTTTTTGCATGCCCTTAAATGTGTAAGCGTAGACCACCATAATTTTTTTTTTTATTTTTAGTCAATTTTTTGTTTTATTTTGTCACTAGCTGACCCAGCGAACTTCGTACCGCGTTCAACTTTTTTCCAAACTTTCTCACCTTTTAAACCTTCCCTGGAGTTCCACGAACATTTCAAAACTAAAATCAGCCAAATCGATTCAGCCGTTCTCGAGTTTTAGCCAGACTAACGAACAGCAATTCATTTTTATTTATATAGATAATTACTAATATTATAAACGCTAAAGTTTGTAAGAAAGTATGGATGTATGTTTGTTACTCTTTCACGTAAAAACTACTGAATGGAGTTTGATGAAACTTAACAATAATATAGCTTACACTTCAAAATAACATATAGGCTATATTTTATAACGATATTGTGAAAAATACTCGTGAGTTAGTCAAATATGTAGAAGCCGAGAGTGAGGTACAATAAGATTATGGGTACGTTCCACTTAACGCTCGCAACGCCGTCGACCACGACCGCTGAAATTGCCGTTCCACTAACGAGAAAACACCGCGGGCGTTGTAAGCGAATGTTTATAGGTGGAACGCACATCGTGAGCGACGAAAGCCCACTCTGACCCACCAATATTTTGTGGGCGAAGTGGGCGCGATGTGGTCGCGAACAGTGACGTCATCTATGACGTCGAGCCATCGCTCGCAACGACCACGGCCGTTAAGTGGAACGATACAGAGGGTGTCACGAGCGTTGCGGGCGCTTAGTGGAACGCACCCATAATATATAATAATTCACTTTATCTAAATATAGCATTAATTTACAGAGCGAAGACCAGCCGGGGTCCCCCTGCCTGTCTCCGCGGGTCGAGCGAGAAATAAAGGAAACGCTACAGCGTGGTCTCTCCAGTATGAGTACAGATAGACCTACAGAAGGTAAGTTATGCCAAAAATATTTTTTTACTAGTTTGTGTCCGCAAACTGTGCTTGGAATTTGCAATTTGTCAGGTGCAAGGGCGTGCATTCCACATAGGCACAATTATATGGAGTGCCTACCCTGACGTAGCACATACGCGACTCACTGCACGCGCCTGCAGTCAGGTCACATATCGCATACCTAGATGGAACAGTACAATGAAAAAAAATATTATTTCTAGAAAGACGAAAATTTTATTAATATGTCGATATGCACGCAGGAGTGTTCTGTATAGATTCATGCTTTCTATATGAACCTGGAAGAGTTGTCTTGCATCTGTTCTGTCGGTGTCGGTCTCGCTGTGAACTCGATGGCGCGTAACACAAACCAGCAGGGTTACGAGTTAGCTGTCTTTACACCCTAGGTTCTTAACCTTTTCAGGTCCGTCACCCTTATGTCCTAACTAGGGTCCCTGATCCCCTCCTCCCGCCGCCGAGCTCGCGCGCTAGTCGGCGCCGCGCTGCGCTCAGACTAGACACTTTGTAATGCGGCGTTCGAGACAACTGCCAGCTGATTGTTACCGCGGAATACAAGTTTTACCCCCAGGCTTTAGATCTAGGTGTGCTATATGTTATGTATTCTTATTTATTTTTGACTTTTTTTTTCAGTAATAGGCCACATGTCCACAGACAGTTTTGAAATGTCGAGCATTGAGAAAGCGCTGCCGCAACTGCCGGAATTAGTTCAGGTAAGTAACTAGTAGTTCGACTAGAACTGTGTCCTCCCTTTATACATTACCAGCGGTTTTCAAAATATAATATAGCATATCTACTAATATTATAAAGAGGAGAGGTTTGTTTGTTTGGATTAAATAGGCTCCAAAACGACGGGACCGATTTCAAAAATTCTTTCACTGTTGGGAAGCTATTCCCGAGTGACATAGATAGGCTATAAAAAAAATGATCCGTGCGAAGCCGGGCGGGCAGCTAGTAATAATATAGCTTGCCAAAAGTGAAATATTTTTTCTTCCTCTTTATTATATTAACTAGCTTTTGCCCGCGACTTCGTTCGCGTGGACTTCAGGTTCGTCTCGTCTAGGTTTTTTTACGACCTCACATTAGAAACCTCAAAAATTGTAGCCTATGTGTTATTCTGATGTATAAGCTATATTGTGGTAAAGTTTCATTCAAATCCATTCAGTAGTTTTTACGTGAAAGAGTAACAAACATCCATACATCCATACATCCATACTTACAAACTTTCGCCTTTATAATAGTAGGATATAGACTAGCTTCGGAACGCGACGTCGTCCGCGTGTAATTAGTAATTACAACATTTCATCCTCCCTTTTAACCTCTTATAGCCCTTTTTTCGCAATCAAAAGTAGCCAATATAATTTCTGCCAATGTCTTTTCTCAGGGTCTAGACTTTCTGTGTACCTAATTTCATTTGAATCGGTTCTGTAATTTTAGCGTGAAAGCTAGACAGCTAGACACTCGCAAAGGGTAAGGGGTTAAAAGGGGAAAAGAAATGTTGTAATTACTATTTTCACGGGGAGGGAGTCACGGGCAGAAGCTAGTAGGATATAAGATAACTAGCGACCCGCCCCGGCTTCACACGGGTGCTATAAACCTTCCTCATGAATCACTCTATCTATTAAAAAACCGCATCAAAATCCGTTGCTTGTTTTAAAGATTTAAGCGTTCATAGGGATATAGGGACAGAAAAAGCGACTTTGTTTTATACTATGTAGTGATAATGTTATTTTTTTTTTTCAGAGTTCGTGGCGTGAAGATGCTATAGAGTATCTGGATGAAGTGCATTTGTTTTTAAACGCAGAGGGAGCCAGTCTACTGCCTTTAGCTATAGAGTGAGTACAAATACAAATATTTATTAGTAAATAGGCAAAAAAGTACTTTTACATGTCAGAATAGTCTATTAGCGATTTAGAGACGGTCCGAGAGAGGGAGAATATACAAAAATCCTTTCTCAGTGCTCCCCGACGCTATGAAAGGAGCCCCTGTGCAAAATTTCAAGTTTATAACCCTTATAGCTTAGGCCCTGCGTTGATAGATCAGTCAGCTTTCACTTATATAGATTTAAATAGATGAGATATAATAATTTCTGATGCCTTCGCGGTTATTACACATTGGAATGAAACAACTGTTAACGGATTTAACTCGCGTATTTTTATTTTATTTTATTAGCTGACGTTTCGGAACCTGGACAGATTCCATAATCGTAGCACGACTGAGCTGACACTAGTCTTATGCTAAAGACCTTAGCAAATTTAGATAAATTTCTTCGCAAGTGAGATTTTTTTGGGAACGGTATCTTCTGACCTTCATATGAGCTTGTACTCGTAAAAGCCTAAATTAAATAAATATATTTTTTATTTTGATTATATTATGTCTTGGAATTAAACAACTAGTAACGGATTTTACTCGCGTGTATTTATTTTATTTTATTTTTACTTTAGCTTTAGACTATTGTCAGCTCAGTCGTGCTACGATTATGGAAACTGTAAAGGAACCGAAACGTCAGCAAATAATATAAAATAAAAATACGCGAGTTAAATCCGTTAATAGTTGTTTCATTCCAATGTGTAACCGCGAAGGCATCAGAAATTATTTTGATACTAGCTTCTGCCCGCGACTTCGTCCGCGTGGAACTCCTTTTTTGCAGTTAAAAAGTAGCCTATGTCCTTTCTCAGGCTGCAGACTTTCTTTGTACCAAAGGACCATGCGTCAAAATGGGCCTGAAACCAACAGCATTGAGAGTTATGTCAATAAATAGGTCTTAAAATATCCTTAATTTCATTATATGGGCACAAAGTCAAAATCCATTGCAGAACTAAGATATTTGTATTTTAGTCACGGTGAGTGCATTCGGAGAATATTCATATTCTGGAGGGTAGGTATTAAGCAAACCCAATTTAAAAAATGAAGGTAGAGATATCGACCGTTCCATTAATTATGTTCGTTCGGTGTTATCAAGTGTTACTTATATCGCAACGTTTAAGTGTTCAATTGATATTGCTTGTAGTTAGAAAGCCTAATAATATGTAAACATGGCAATAGAAGGACGCCGTTGTATATTATGTCCTCGTTCGATTTTGCGACAGCGGCGACATATTTTAGAAGAAAACTTACCTGAATTACAACCTCTGATTGCACAATACTTACGGGAAAATGCACTTATTCCGGTGAGTAAACATATTATGCATTATGGTATTTCTGATAGCATGATGTTTTTCGATATGTATAGTGTGTTTATAGGTACTAAATGTAGTTAGATGAATATAAATCTTTTCCTAAGATCAGTACATAATTACGCACTTAATTCATGCTTATGTCCACCGCCTTCTGAATCTAAGTAGGCACTTTTCGTATAAGTATGGTTTATTACCTCTCTTAATATGTATTATTTTATTTGTAGGTTGTATTTAATAACATTCAAGCCACATGCCATCGATGTTGGCAAACAGCTGGCAATGCAGTTCGGCAGCAAGAAATAAATGTTATTCAGGAGGTAGAAATACAGCAGCTTAATATTCCAGATTTTGTGAGAGCTCCTAATACTACGACTCATTGCATTTTTAATAGGTGCCCAAGCGAAGATCGTCTTCGAATATCCCCTTCAATTAAGATGCACATGCTTAGTGAGTACAGATTACATATACCTGAAAATGCAAGAGTTTGCCGAGAACATTTAGAGGGCAACCACTGGAACTTATTAATTGATAACTGCAACGTGACGCATAGTTTTACTGCAACTCTCATTAATGATATGATGCACTTACTGATAACATCTCGAAGTGCGAGATTTGACTTTGAAATAGAAAACGCGTTAACCAATACCGACTTATATTTTTGGACTGGACTTTACGCAGATCAGTTTAATTCAATTTTAGAAGAAACTCCCTCTTTGGCACAGCGAAGTAAATATCCACGCACTGTACTAGGAATATATTTATCTAAATTAAGAACAGGAGAATCAAACGAAAGACTGACAACATTGTTCAACATTTCACGCCGGTCACTTGAGCGAAAACTATCATTAGCTAGAGAATGTCTGATGTTACATTTCGTAAATAGACATCTAGGTATTGATCATTTATCAAGAGAAGATATTATCCAACGAAACCTTTTTTTACCGAAAGCCTTATTCGGGAATGAGGAAAATACCATAGCAATCATTATATGTGACGGCACCTTCGCATATATAGAGAAAAGTTCGAATTTTTTGTTTCAGCGAAACACATACAGCTTGCATAAGTATCAAAACCTCCTGAAACCGTTTTTGATGGTATGTAGTGATGGTTACATAATTGATGTATATGGTCCATATGCTGCGACGAGTTCAGACGCAATTATTATGAACGATATGCTAAACGATGAAGAAAATTCGTTTCACTGGATGTTCCACGAAAATGATGCTTTGATTTTAGATAGGGGTTTTAGAGACAGTGTAGAAAACCTGCAATCATTAGGTTATATACCTCATATCCCACCGACAAAACAGCGACATGAAAATCAACTGACAACAGAGGAAGCAAATAAGTCACGATTGATTACATTATGTCGATGGGTAGTCGAGGCTGTTAATGGCAAGTTTAAGAACAGATTCAAGCTTTTGCGACAAGATTATTTTAATAGAGCCTTACCACACTTGTTTGTAGATTTCAAAATTGCGGCTGCCTTAATAAATGCATTTTATCGTGTAGCTGTTGATAATATATATGCAAATGATATTTTAAATAAAATCAATGAACGACTTCATGAACCAAATATGTTATATGACTACGTACAAATGAGGAATCTTAATAGACAAAGAGTCGCATTTATTTCAATGGATGCTAACCAGTTGGAAGATTTTCCACGATTAACATATCATGACATTTTTATGATATCACTTGGGTCATATCAAATCGATCTCGCAAAATCATATTGTAGCGAGCATTTACGGGATGGGTTATATAGAATAGAATTGTACCGTGAAAATGATATACATGACTTAGCAGGACGGGGTATCCAGGCTGAAAATGTTTGGTTGATTAGAGGCCGTGTGCAATCTAGGCATGTTCGAGCACGTAAGTACTACGTCTACATTCTGGTGGATAAAAATCAAACTGGCACCGATGCCATCCCACACTATTACTGCTCATGTTTGACTGGCAGACGAACAATAGGATCTTGTGCACACACAATTTCTATTATATGGTATTTAGGGTTAGGCAGGCACATACCATTTAATCATCCTGCAGGTCATTTAAATGACTTAATTATTGATATAATGAGGTAACAACTTGCTGTATATATATTTTTTTTTTATTAATAAAACCATCAATTGCTACAAAACGTATGTTTATTTCACACACTGACCCTACACTAATGATTCTGAATTTTTATTCTCAAAGAGAACCTGTTTTTTAATAGATCCTATTTACTCTGACTTAAATATGAATATCTCAGTTCTGCAATGGAATTCGGCTTTGTGCCCATATAATGAAATAAAGTAGACATAAAGACCTATTTAATGACTTAAGTTTCAGTTCTGTTGGTTTCAGAACCAGGCTCCATACAAAGTTGCCCATGGTCCTTTCATTTAAATCCTGTAGTTTTAGCGTGAAAGCGTAACAGACAGACAGACAGACAAACAGACAGAGTTACTTTCGCATCCCTACTAATATTATAAATGCGAAAGTAACTCTGTCTGTCTGTCTGTCTGTTACGCTTTCACGCTAAAACTACTGGACCGATTTAAATGAAATTTGGTGCAAAGAAAGTCTGGAGCCTGAGAAAGGACATAGGCCACTTTTTAACCGACTGCAAAAAAGGAGGAGTTCCACGTGGACGAAGTCGCGGGCAGAAGCTAGTTTATAATATTAGTAAGGATTGATTATAATTTTTAATCTGTTTTTAGTGGTCGCGTGTTACACGACCGCCACTTTACATGGCGCGACGGGCCGCGAGCTGTCACCGTGCTGTCACCCGCCGTTGAAGACGCGCTCGTGACAGGCGACAAACCCTACGCGCGCCGGGGGGGCTGGCTACAGGTAAATAAATAAATATTGGTACTGCTATAAAGTTTATTACTTATGTATTTATTTATGTAGTCTTTCTATTTTATATTGTATTTATCATATTAAGTGTATTATTTATTTGCGCCTACACATGCTCTCTGTTCATCTCAAAGGTTGACTGGTAGAGAATGCCGTATGGCATTAAGTTCGCCTTTTGTACATTAATTTGTTTTGTGCAATAAAGAATAAATAAATAAATAAGCAGTAGTTTAATAAAAAGTATGATTATGTAGAAAATATCCCATCAAAAACATTCTGTAAAAAACTAGCCAAGCCTCGATGAAGCTGCTTGTTTATATCTATAAAGTAATGAAATCTAGACAAACTCGTGCCAAGTCTAAGGTTCCTTACTGCGATTTCTTTATTATAGTTAATGTTGTGTGACTTGGCCGTTGAACATTCTTATGGGCTATTTTGTCGCTTAACAAATGTAGGTAGTGCTGTGATACCCCACTCGGGTATATTTGTGGATATTTTGTTTACCATCTCCTCTTCCTCCCCCAAAACAAAACACAGACACATACACCCACACACACACACACACACACACACACACACACACACACACACACACACACACACACACACACACACACATACACACAGAGAGAGAGACGTCAAACTTTTGCGTCATGGTTTAAAATGGCAGTTATCAAACTTTTGTTACCATATTATGAGTACATACAATTACTAAATTTCAGATACTAATCCCTCGGGAGCAAGCGCTCCGTCTTTCAAAACTGGCGGCGCCGCTGTCCCGCCTCGGGGCTTCCTCATCGTCCTCGGGCTCCGAGACGGAGGGCGAAGCCCCCGCGCCGCGCTCCATCGCGATAGACAAGCTCAAAATCAGCATAGTCAACGATGAAGATCTGTTGTGACCGCCATTTTGATGTGGCGGCCATTTTGATATGTGCGGCCATTTTGATAATAATATGGCGATCGCTGCTTTAACAGAATAGTTACTTAACACAAAATATATGTCATTGCGTGAATTCAAATTTACACGTGACAAGTTAAAATATTTAATCGATTGGAATTAAACAAATTTAAACGGATTTAACTCGCGTATTTCATTTTTATTTGCTGTTTCGGAGCCTTTACAGATTCCATAAGTGTAGCACGACTGAGCTGACAATAGTCTTATGCTAACGTTAAATCCGTTAATAGTTGTTTCATTCCAATGTATAATAACCGCGAAGGTATCAGAAATTATTATATTTAATGCAGTAATGACGTATTTTGGTTTGTGTCAGTATTCTACGAAAGTTAGCGTAATATGCATCTAGATTTTATTAAATAGTAATCATTTTAGATTTTCTAGAGATCTGTATTTGTACATTATTCATATTTTAAATATGTAAATATTATTATAATAATATGTGTAATAATTAAAATGATGTATTATTTTTGTATACGGAATTAAAGATCTGACATGTTCTCAGTAATTTGTTTTATTTTTTAATAAACAACTATCCCTACTTCCCTACTAATATTATAAATGCGAAAGTAACTCTGTCTGTCTGTCTGTTAGGCTTTCACGCTAAAACTACTGAACGATTTAAATGAAATTTGGTACAAAGAAAGTCTGGAGTCTGAGAAAGGACATAGGCTACTTTTTAACCGACTGCAAAAAAGGAGGAGTTCCACGCGGACGAAGTCGCGGGCAGAAGCTAGTAGGTAATAAGTACCTAACTTACATATACTTATTTGTAAATCTTTACAAATAAAATTATTTGTCCTGACTGACTGACGGATACACGCAGTCTAAACCGCTGATCATAGAGACCTGGAACTAGGAGGGTGTGTTCTTTGTATGACGTAGACGACAGATAAGAAAGGATTTTTGGAAATTCTACCCCTAAAGGGGTGCAAAGTTTGCACGGGTCAACATGATTACTTAGCCCATTCTATTTAAAAAAAATTCTTAAACATTATTTAACATATACTTGTATTTTATTAAAATTCGTCCCCAAACGAGATTAAAAAGGGGGAAATATGTTATCTTGGGGTTGATTTGCCTTATTTTTTTTTTTCAAAAGGGATTCCTAAATGATTTTCATTTAAATTACATCTTATTTTGACTCATACAAAAAACTCGTACCGATTTTTTTCACAACAGTTAGAAAACTTAATAAAACCATTTTAGACTTGTACGCTGACATAATCGCAGACAAAAGGTTGTCTTTACTAATATTATAAAGAGGAAAGATTTGTACCTATTTGTGTATGGTTGTAATGAATAGGCTCAAAAACTACTGGATTTTAATAATTATTTCACTGTTGGGAAGCTACGTTCACCCTGAGTAACATAGATAGGCTATAGAATATTTTGAAAAAAAATAGGGATCCGTGCGAAGCCGGGGCGAACCACTAGTTTTTTATATAATTGCTAGAATTGAGTTGATTTTATTTCTTTCGTAAAAAACAACAAAATTATAACCATTAAAGCAAACAGTTTATTATTATTCCTGTCTTTATCACTCACACGCCTTTAACAAATAGCCATCTCTTTCTAAACCAAGTCACACCTGTCAAACGCCAGTACCGCGTCGGCCATCTTGCCTAAACAACCATTTAACGCGATATCAACGAAAACAAAAATAACTAATAATGAGTGATAACGTTTATAAACGCGGTTTGATTTGGGAATATTTTGACAAGTTAGACGAATCAAAAAAGGATGCTATGTGCAAATTCTGCAATAACATATACAAATATAAAGGTACAACGCATAACCTCAAATTGCACTTAAAAGTTAAACACAACGAAATATATAAAACTATGCCGACAAGTGAAAAGGGACCTAGAAATAAAATAGTGAAAACTTATGGGAAAGGACTGTGGAATTATTTTCAGAAACTAGAAGGCGTTGAGAGATTAGCTCTGTGTTTGAGTTGTGGTAAACAATTGTCTTTTAAAAGTACTGTTTCTAATTTAAGAACACATTTAAAACTTGTACATAAAGACATTTATGAGGAGTTTTTGGACACTTACGAGGAGTATGAAGAAATATATTTAAATGAAGGTAAGTGGTATCTAATTTATATCGTTATTTGTATTATAATTAACTAGCTGTCCGCCCTTCGCACGGATCCCTTTTTTTATAGCCTATGTCACTCGGGAATAGTGTAGCTTCCCAACAGTGAAAAAAAATTTCAAATCGGTCCAGTCGTTTAGGATCCTATTCAATCCAAACAAACAAACAAACCTTTCCTCTTTTTAATATTAATATTAGTATAGATTAAGGTTAATATCTTTCAAATTTTGCCTGGGGGCCAAATTTTAAACAAGACGCGTGAAAACCCTGGATTTTTGTGCCCAAAACACGGTCACGGTCAATAAAAACTATTTTTTTATTTCTATTTTGAAAGCATAAAATAAACTAAGGAATGAATGACTCGCTAAGCTGAAAGCAGGTACAAAAAAAAATCTTTCCAAAAATCTTAAGTTTGGGGTCCATTATATTACAGGCAGGTACTACATCTATATATTCTATATATTATATATATAAAAGAAAGTTGTGTTAGTTACCCCGTTTATAACTCGAGAACGGCTGAACTGATTTGGCTGAAAATTGGCGGGGAGGTAGCTCGGAGCCAGGAAAAGGACATAGGATACTTTTTATCACGTTCCAGTAAAAAAAAAGAAAAAAATATTAAGCTGATTTGTTAAAAATAGTATAACAAAACGCAACAATGACAACTGTCAAATCGACATTGCCGGGCGGGACGAAGTCTGCCGGGACCACTAGTTTTTTATATAAGTTTAAAAGAAAAAAAAAACATTGTGATGGTAATACTGTATTCAGCGCCATCTATATTTTTTTATTGAAACTACAAAGTAGAGCTGTGCTCGTCGTGTTACGTATTCCTTTATATTAGTTCCCAATGTCACCACACTTAAAGATGATACAATTTTAAACCCTATACCAACAACTTATGATATATTTTAGTTTAATTGTAATAAATACGCTAACGTTATAACGATTTACTAAGAAACGTTCAGTCAACGTTCCGCGCTCGTTGC
The DNA here is from genome assembly GCA_038024825.1 of Polylopha cassiicola. NCBI lineage: Eukaryota > Metazoa > Arthropoda > Insecta > Lepidoptera > Tortricidae > Polylopha > Polylopha cassiicola. Next base: position 3,535,003 of record CP149065.1, on the reverse strand, counting down.
CGTTGCACACACATCGTTATTTTCGAAATTAAAATGGCGAGAAACGCAAACGCGCCTATTTGGAACTATTTCGAAAGAAATTCAACGGAAAGATTTGCCGAGTGTAACTATTGCAATAAAATGTTGTCTTACAAAACAACTATTGCCAATTTGAAAAATCATTTGAAATTTCACGATTTGGTTTACCAGGATTTTGTGAATGAAACCAAGAGGTTAGACGAGGCTGCGACTATAAAATTGGGTGAGGCCTTTTTTTTTTAATCATGTGTACGTTGGAATTAAAAAGCTGTAACGAATTTTTTATATTTGGACTGTAGGTATTAAAAAAACATCAAATTTTACACTTTTTTCACATCACATCTTTATCCAAAACTGTCAAACTTAAAAACATAACTATAAACGGCCAGTAACAAAATATTAACCAAAAAGTTCCTAACGGCAGCAATGACGTTTTGGAACCTTACAATTACTTACCATAATCGTAGCACGACTAAGCTGTATTGTCATAAAATACTAATATTATAAAGAGGAAAGATTTGTAATAAGTACCTATTTTTGTATGTTTGTAATGAATAGGCTCAAAATCTACTGGACCGATTTTAATAATTCTTTAACTGTTGGGAAGCTACGTTCACCCTGAGTAACATAGGCTATAGAATATTTTGAAAAAAATTAGGGATCCGTGCGAAGCCGGGGCCAACCGCTAGTAAAATAGGTATAATAGTACCTACTTATGCTATTATTATTGGTAAGTATGTCAAATTACATGTAGGTTTAGTCATATTGAGATCGTCAAAACAAAAACAAAGAACAATAATTAACAGCAAAATAACAATTTATAATTACTTACCTACATTTTATTTTATTTGCTGAGGATTCAAAAACTGCAGTTCCCATATAATTTATATAAAATACTAGCCGTTCGCCCAGGCTTCGCACGGATCCTATTTTTTTTAAATTTTCTTCAGCCCAGTCGTTTTAGAGCCTATTCAATTCAAACAAACAAAATTTTCCTCTTTATTATAGGTAATATTAGTACTTAAGTACCTATAGATAGAATCAGCTCAATTCTTTCAATTAAGTAAATAAAAAACAATCTTTTGCCTGCGTTCCAAACAAACAAACAAACCTTTCCTCTTTATAATATTAGTGTAGACTGTAGATTAAACATAAACATTGTCTTTGTAATATTACACATATTTATCGGTTTATTTCCGTTGTAATATTTAATTTCTTATACGTGATGCCTGACACGGCAACCGACACCCGCCATTTTGTTTCCGTCACCATTTAAAAATCAACCTTAAGTAAAACGCACAAAACACAAATTCCTTCAAACTTACCACTTGTTTACATGTTACGTTCGCTCCAAATAAGCTTAAACGCCAGGACGCTTCGTTTGAAATATAGCTAAATATAAGTGCATTAAGGTTGAGTTTAAAATGAGGTTGTGATGGCAGAAACAATTATTATTTGTTCACCAAATAGAGAGCCATGTTTTGTAAGTCTGGCAACGTCGCGTTCGTATTGATCATTCTATATTTAGTATTCTTACCTACGTTTGGACGTTTTGTAACCTAGAAGAGTTTTAGTACTAAAAACTAACCTAACACAATTTTGACGTATTTTATGGTCTACTAGCTGTACCCGCGACTTCGTCCACGTGGAATAGTTATTTTCCCCGTTTTTACACATTTTCCACTGTTTCTTCGCTCCTATTGGTCTCAGCGTGATATTATATAGCCTAAAGCCTTCCTCGATAAATGGTCTATCCAACAAAAAAAGATTTTTGAATTCGAACAAGTAGTGCCTGAGATTAGTGCGTTCAAACAAACAAACAAACTCTTCAGTTTTATAATATTGGTATAGATTTTCACAATACACTTATCGCATGACAAATGTGTCATTTGTAATGGTATTATTATAAACTAGCTTCTGCCAGCGTCTTCGTCCGCGTGGAACTCCTTTTTTGCAGTCGGTTAAAAAGTATCCTATGTCCTTTCTCAAGCTCCAGACTATCTTTGTACCAAATTTCATTTAAATCTAGTAGTTTTAGCGTGAAAGCGTAACAGACAGACAGAGTTACTTTCGCATTTATAATATTAGTAGGGATAATAGGTACCTTTTATAAAAGGAGAAGCTGACTTAATTATGAGATCAACGCAGGGCCCTAAACTATAAGGGTTAGGAACTTGAAATTTTGCACAGTTCCTTTTATAACGTAGGGGAGCACTATGAAAAGGATTTTGAGAATTCATCTCCATAGGGGTAAAACTGGGGTGATGTCGCGGGCAGAGGCTAGTCACTACGTTTTACAGTGCTCTAGTCTATATAGTAATAGTACATTACGCACCGAGGCCAGTAAAATAAAAAATGTCTCAGATCACATGTAATTGTCGTCCGAGGCGAAGCCGAGGTTGACAAAAATGTGATCTGAGGCTTTTTTATTTTACTGGCCGAGGTCAGTATACTATTTTTCTGTTCGACGAAGCCAGAAAGCGGCAATTTCATTTAGCGCAGCGGCCACAAAGTTGGCGCTTTCCGGCCGGAGGACAGAAAAAGCTTTTATTTAAGATAGGATGTAAATATGTAAGTAGGTACCTATGCAAGTATGTGCGGGTTAAATCTGCGACTCAATTTTGAAGCAAATATCTTTAACCGATTGAGCTGAAATGTACACACGTTCAGTTTGGATGACAATGCATGGTTAACTGTGTGACGTCATTCTGAAAACAAGTGTCTACAAATATACCCGAGTGGGGTATCAAATGAAAGAGGATCACATGTAGATACATTGTAAAATTATAAAAGATAGTGGTTCGCCCCGGCATCGCACGGATCCCTAATTTGTTTTCAAAATAAAATTTTGCCTATGTTACTCGTGAATAACAAAGCTTTCGAATGGGGAAAGAATTTTTAAAAACGGTCCAGTATTTTTTAGCCTATTTATTAAAACCAGACAAACAAACCTTTCCTCTTTATAATATTAAGTACATATAGAGTGAGTATAGATTGTTTTTAAAAAGGTTTTATATTTTTGACTTCGATCATAAATACCATAGATACACTAACAACGCCTCAAACGCGGTATGAATCAATTGTGCTAAAATCGCGTTGTAGCACAATTGCGCTGTCAGTCGCGCGCCGGTCGCCGTGCTGTCAACATGCCGAAGTGCTCAGTGAAAAAGTGCAAAAATAGTACTTCAAATAGCTTGAAAAAGGACGGGGTTTCATATTTTCGGTAAGTATTAATTTAAGGTTTCATTGTGTAATGGATTTGTGGCAAAATTTACCTTCTAACTATGTAAAAATATTGTTTTTCTAAGATAGTTTAAATAAATCGCTAACGCGGTTGTCCCTTTCCCGCGCCTGTTTCTATTTACATGTTAAGAGAGACGAAAGATAGTTTTTTTTTAGGAAGTTTTGTAGCTTTTATTTTAGAACTGAGTACTGAAACGCAGTTGGCCAGCTAATGGGCCTTTACTGCAAAACCGCGGCGAGCCTCCAGAGAGGAGGCTTTCAAGCCTTTAGTTTTGTAGCCTACATCTTTGGCGGTTTCTAAAAACTTAGCTAAACAAAATAAAGCAAGCCATTTTAATCATAAATATTCCAGGTTCCCTAAAAAGGAAATGGAAAGGGAAAAATGGCGGAAAAAAATAGCGAAAGAAAGGGGTGAACAGTTTTTCAAGCCAAATGACTCCAGCGTGGTGTGTTCTTGCCATTTTGAAGAAAGTGATATGTATTTTACGAAAAAAGGATATCGGAAAGTGAAAGAGGGGTTCCTTCCACGTGTTGGAGTAAGTTTTATCAAATTACTAGTGGTCCCGGCAGACTTCGTCCCGCCCGGCAAAGAAGCGCTGCTTTAATCAATCGATTTGACATCTGTCATTGTTGCGTTTTGTTATACTATTTTTAACAAATGAGCTTAGTATTTTTTTTCTCTTTTTTTCTACTGGAACGTAATAAAAAGTATCCTATGTCCTTTTCCTGGCTCTAAGCTAATCAGTTCAGCCATTCTTGAGTTATTATTAGTGTAACTAACTCGACTTTCTTTAATATCAATCGAAATTCGATCGATATTTTTGGTCCATACTTACCATTAGTTTTAATTATAATGATACTAGCTTCCGCCCGCGACTTCGTCCGCGTGGAAATCCTCCTTTTTGGCAGTCGGTTAAAAAGTAGCCTATGTCCTTTCTCAGGCTCCAGACTTTCTTAGTACCAAATTTAATTTAAATCGGTCCAGTAGTTTTAGCGTGAAAGCGTAACAGACAGACAGACAGAGTTACTTTTATAATATAAGTAAGGATGTCCATTTCTAGGTTATCATCTATTACCATACCAAATTTCATCAAAATCCGTTAAGCCGTTTAGACGTGAAAGAGCAAAAGTCCCAACCAAAACGACTAAAAATCACTATCTCAATTTAGTTATCTGCCTACTGCCTACCCCCTAAGAACGATGGCGTGATTATTTATAGCCTATGTCCATTTCTAGGTTATCATCTATTACCATACCAAATTTCATCAAAATCCGTTCAGCCGTTTAGGCGTGAAAGAGCAACAGACAGACAGACAGAGTTACTAACGCATTTATAATATTAGTAGGGATTTTGTACTAAGACAAGAGTAGAAAAATATGACACTCAGTGGGATTCGAACCCATGCCCTTCCCTTTACTAGCTTTGTTTACTTTTAATCTTTTTTTTTATTAGGATGGACCAGAGAATTCGGACTCTGAGGAAGACGTCAAACCTGATGTGTCAACTTTGACGTTTAAAACTATGACAGTTCAAACGCAAACCGCTTTTGAGGACGCTTCGAAGAGAGACTTGATAACGTACCTTGGTGTGGCATACAGACGGATAAAGCAGTTGGAAAAACGAGGCTTAAATAAATATTTAGGTAGGTACTAAATAGGGTTGCCAACCGTACTCTAAAATAGAGTATTGTACTCTATATCATGCAGGTGTACTCTATAATCTAGAACACTAATAGAGTACGCTTAAATACTCTTTTTTGCTCAATTTATACTATAATACTAATGCCAGTCATGCAATATTATGAAAACCTGTATCAGAACAGAACATCATTCAATTTAATAAAAAATGAGCTAGGCTCTTGATTTATTTAAACTTAGATTTAAGATGCTTAGATTCATATACCTAATTACTTTAAAAACAGTAAAAACTATTAGAAACCGCAAGAAGTACAAAAAAAATACCTTTTTAAAAATTGCAAAATAAAAAATACTCTTTTTTTATATGTCTGTACTCTTTATTTACCTTCTTTGACACCAGATATACTTTATTTCTTCTAATAGAAGTTGGCAACCCTAGTACTAAAGGACTTTCCCCTAACGCTCGCACAGTAACCTTGAAGGCTATATACAAAAAAAAATGTTTTTTATAGAGCCCGACTCAATCTTGGCCGCAATTTTTTTTGTCAATTGCTAAGGGAACTTTGAAATAAAATATAAATAGGTACACGAGTTAAATCCGTTAATAGTTGGTTCATTCCAATGTGTAATAACCGCGAAGGCATCAGAAATGATTAAGAGGATTGTGAACCTGTTAATTTTCATACAAAAGGCGATAACGTTTTACACCCAGTAAATATAGTTAGATTTTTATAATTTTTGGATATGTTGTAGATATAATGAGAAACTACGTCTGTACGTTTTGATTTTTAACAAATATTGCTTACGCTAGATCTAAATATAGATTTTTAGATGCTAATAAATTTTAGCGTAAGCAATATTTCTTAAAAATCAAAACGTACAGACGTAGTTTCTCATTATATCTACAACATATCCAAAAATTATAAAAATCCTCTTAAGAGGATTGTGAACCTGTTACGCTAAAATTTATTAGCTTTTAAAAATCTATATATAGATCTAAAAATCTATATTTAGATCTAGCGTAAGCAATATTTCTTAAAAATCAAACTTTTCTTTTTCAGTTTTTAAAGAAGAAGATAATTCCGATTGGTCAAGAATTGAAGATAAAGTGAAATGTATTACAGAAGGAGCTCGGTAGATTTTATTGTCTGTTCTACAAATATGTGATTTTAATTTTAATAAAGGTAATTTCAACTTTGTTATGTACACGTGCTTCTCTTTCATTTGATACCCCACTCGATCTTTGTATCCCCTCTTTTTTTACATCCTATCTTTCACTCCCCCCTAATTATTAAACAGCTGGACCGATTTTCATCAAACAAGCTAAGAACACTCCCGACATAATTGAGAAATAAATAAATCTAATCAAATCTTTAGATCTGGGTGTAATGTGAAAGAATTTTTAAAAACGGTCTTGTAGTTTTTGAGCCTATTCATTACAACCAAACAAACAAAGTTTTCCTCTTTATATTAGTATAGACTACGCATATAATTATATCTCTGTACACCGGGTGTACAGATATATGCGTAGTAATTCTTTCACGATTCGAAAGCTACATTATCCACGAGTAATATAGGCTATAGAATATTTTGAAAAAAATAGGGATCCGTGTGAAGCTGGGGCGAACAGCTAGTACCTACTTCATACTTATACTGTCAAGTTATTTTTACCTGCCCGCGTCCTGTATCGAGCGGTTCCCGCGGGTAACCTTGAAGCCCGGGACAGGACCTTCAGCCGGTGTGACCTTGAGTGTCCTGGAATTGCGTCGGTTATAATCCATCCAAGGTTACATATTGGAATAAACTTGGCGGATCTTTGTTAGTTTAAAGACGTTATTGTCTCTAGCTACCTATATCTATAATGTAATAATATAATATACTAGCTTCTGCCCGCGACTTCGTCCTCGTGGAACTCCTTTTTTGTAGTCGGTTAAAAAGTAGCCTATGTCCTTTCTCAGGCTCCAGGCTTTCTTTATACCAAATTCCATTTAAATCGGTCGGCGTGACTGACAGACAGACAGAGTTACTTTCGCATTTATAATATTAGTAGGGATTACCTACATAGGTAGGTACCTACGCGAAGTAAGTATGGAATTTTTGTTAGGTACCTACTCTTTCACGCAAAAACTGCTGAATGGATTTTGATGAAACAATATACTATAGCTTACCTACACATATGAATAACATAATAATATATATATAGGTCGTAATTTCTGTCCATTTATCCCTATGTAGTACGCTTATATCTTTAAAACTACGCAGCGGATTTTGAAGCAGTTTTTTTTTAATATATAGAGTGATTCAAGAGGAAGTCTGAGGAAGGTTATAGCACCCGTGTGAAGCCGGTAGTTACCTATATAAGTAGGTACGCGAAAGTTTGTAAGTATGGATGTTTGTTACTCTTTTAATCTAAGGAGTACTTATTGAATGGATTTTGATGAAACTATAAAATAATATAGCTTACACATTAGAATAACACAAGGTATCTATACTAATGTAATAAAGAGGATAGATTTGTGTTTTTTTGTATATAGGTAACGTATAAACTCAAAAAGTACTGGACCGATTTTAATCATTCTTTTTTCATTAGAAAGCTACAATCACTGAGTTACATGGGCTATAAATGATCCGTGCGAAGCCTGGGCGGACAGCTAGTAGGTATTGTATAAAGTACATTGAGCTAGTCAAATAATCAAAATAGGGAAATTGTCAATTCCAAGGGACGCCATACTTGTTTCCAACATGGCCGCTCGTCGACCAGCCGTCAACTCGTTGCGTCACTTGTTGTGCGCGGAGCGGCAACGTCGCCTTTCTCTGTGGAGACTGCTTGGCTAATTGCAAAACGGTGAGGTTTTTGATGGTTCTGTTAAAACGCTGCAACGTTAAAATAGGCTCGAAGCATGATTATAAATGATTTTTAATCAAAGCCCAGCCCGGCTCGGCTTCGCCCGGATCCCTTTTTTTTATAGCCTATGTCACTTAGGAATAATGTAGATTTCCAACAGTGAAAGAATTTTTCAAAGGAGCCTATTCAATCCAAACAAACAAACAAACCTTTCCTCTTTATAATATTAGTAAGTATAGAGAAATTATAAGCGGCCTGCCTTAGTCTAGTACGGATAGGTACCTATCTGTTTTTTTTTTATAATATTCTCTAGCCTATCTTAGAGTGAATGTAGCTTTCCAATGGTGAAAGAATTTTCGAAATCGGCTGTTTTTTGAGTTTATGCATATACTAGCTTCTGCCCGCGACTTCGTCCGCGTAGAACTCCTCCTTTTTTGCAATCGGTTAAAAAGTAGCCTATGTTCTTTCTCAAGCTCCAGACATTTTTTGTACCAAATTTCATTTAAAACGGTCCAGTAGTTTTAGCGTGAAAGCGTAACAGACAGACAGACAGACAGAGTCAGACAGACAGAGTTACTTTCGCATTTATAATATTAGTAGGGAAGTAGGGATGTCACTTAGGAATAATGTAAGTAAGTAGATTTCCAACAGTGAAAGAATTTTTCAAATCGGACCAGTCGTTTAGGAGCCTATTCAATCCAAACAAACAAACAAACCTTTCGTCTTTATAATATTAGTAAGTATAGAGAAATTATAAGCGGCCTGCCTTAGTCTAGTACGGATAGGTACCTGGTCTATCTGTTTTTTTTTTTATAATATTCTAAAGCCTATGTTAGGGTGAATGTAGCTTTCCAATGGTGAAAGAATTTTCGAAATCGGCTGTTTTTTTGAGTTTATGCATTACAAATATAAGTAAGTAGGTACTTACACAAAAATACAAATGTTTCTTTTTAGTAGTAGGTAGTAAATTTACGGAATACCTATGCAATACGTAGGTACTTACCTACTTGTCTGTCTGTTGGTCTATTAGTCAGACTAAGCATCCAACCACGAAACCACTGGTTGCGATTTCGAATCCTACTGTAGGTATGTTGCCTACCATAGTACAAGCTTTGCTTAATTTTGTTTTAGACTAGCTGTCCGCCCCGGCTTCGCCCAGGTCCCTTTTTTTATAGCCTATGTCACTCGGGAATAATGTGGTTTCCCATCAGTGAAATATTTTTTCAAATCGGTCCAGTCGTTTTGGAGCCTATTCAATCCAAACAAACAAACCTTTCCTCTTTATTATATTAGTAAGTATAGATATTTGTTATTAAGTAGGTAGGTAACTATTTTGAATCTATTAACGAAAAATTCTTTCACTGTTGCTAAGCTACAATATTCCCAAGTGACATAGGCTATAAAAAAAGGGATCCGTGTGAAGCCGGGGCGAACTGATAGTATCAAATAAAATTTCTAAACGCGTCAAAATTAACGCCGCGTTTTTTAAAGCAGGGCGTGCGACACACAAATATGGCGGCTAAACCCGTTCTCGGTAACGGCGTTGCATCTCGCCATAACACTTACTGAATATAAGAATAAATTAACTTTCAAATAATAATTTTACTATTTACTTGTTACTTTAGTTTAGAGGACAAACTTTGAACCCAAGTTTCCACCCCTTAAGTATTTAATTTACTTACATTACTTCAAAAATCCATAGGTACTTACTTAATAATATCAAAGACTAGCTGTGCCCGCGACTTCGTCCCCGTGGAATAGTAATTCTTCATAACATAAGCCTTCATATTTTCAAACAGACAGAGTTTCTTTCGCATTTATAATATTAGTGGGGATAGGGATTGTGTGAAGTAAGTACTCATCGTGCGCAGACGAAGTCGCGGGCAGACTAGTACCTAGTAAATATTAAAACGATAATATTCAAAACAAAACAGTACATAAGTACTTATTCAAGTATAAATACTCGTTCCGGAAGTACTCAAGTATTTCGCTTCCTGCTGTTGGCAACAATGAGATTGCACTTCCTTGGTTTTAATTTATTATTTATCTTGGAATTAAACAACTATATCAGACTTAACTTGCTTATTTTCTATACTAATATACTAATATTATAAAGAGGAAAGGTTTGTTTGTTTGGATTGAATAGGCTCAAGAACGGCTGGACCGATTTCAAAAATTCTTTCACTTTTGGGAACCTACACTATTCCCGAGTGACATAGGCTATAAAAAAAGATGATCCGTACGATAAAAGTGTGTTTGTTTGTTTGAACGCGCTTATCTCAGGAACTACTGGTTCGAATTCAAAAATTATTTTTTTGCTGGATAGACCATTTATTGAGGAAGGCTTTAGGCTATATAACATCACGCTGCGACCAATAGGAGCGAAGAAACAGTGGAAAATGTGTAAAAAACGGGGAAAATATGAAGCCTTATGAAGAAGTGACAGAAAACTTTGACAGATCTTTGACGAAACAATCGGACGGGCAGGACGACGTCTGCCGGGACCGCTAGTAATTTAATATAATATTAAGAGAGACATAATCATATATAATAATAATATGTTGTCATTGCTCGCTCAGCGGCCTATTTGGCCAGCATTTGGGAATGTGTTCCGGGTTCTATTCTCGGCCAAAACAGATAATGTTTGAGACAAATATTTTCAAATGAGAAATAAACAATTTAAATTAAAATTCAGTAGTTGACACTTTATTTCATGGCGGGCAATAAGTGTCTATATAGCTGGCTTGATAAACCTACTCGTATGTAAAAACAAAACATATAAAACTAGCTGCCCGCCCCGGATTCACGCGGATGCCTTTTTTTATAGCCTATGTCACTCGGGAATAGTGTAGCTTCCCAACAGTGAAAGAATTTTTAATATCGGTCCAGCCGTTCTGGAGCCTATTTAATACAAACAAACAAACCTTTCCTCTTTATTATATTAGTATAGATTATAATATATACTATATGCTTACTAGCTGACTTTAGCATAAGACTATTGTCAGCTCAGTCGTGCTACGATTATGGAATCTGTATAGCTTCGAAACGTCAGCCAATAAAATAAAATATGCGAGTTAAATCCGTTATTAGTTTTTGTTTTTTAATTTCTGATGCCTTCGCGATTAACGGATTTAACTCGCGTTTTTTTTTTATTTCATTTGCTGACGTTTCGAAGCTATACAGATTCCATAATCGTAGCACGACTGAGCTGGCAAATAGTCAAACGCTAAAGTTGCGTTAATAGTTGTTTCATTCCAATTCTCTATGAAATTCTTCACCAAGCGTTAAACTCTCCCGCTATATCTATTTTAATCGTTTAGGTGCTATTTGAGTGGTTTGTTTACTTCATTATTCTACAAAAATACTCCTCGCGTGGTCACGTACCGCCTCCCGCAAGTTTTTATTTATATACTGAGTGCCAAGTGTTTTTTTTTGCTTTATTAGGTGTTTTACTTATTACATTTAAAAGTACTTAAGACATTTTGCTGTCCGGTAACCTCTTTATTTTGGACTAGGTAGCTGTCCGCCCCGGCTTCGGCCGGATCCCTTTTTTATAGCCTATGTCACTCAAAAATTTTTCAAATCGGTCTAGTCGCTTAGAAGCCTATTCAATCCAAACAAAAAAACTAACTTTTCCTCTTTATTATATTAGTATAGAAAAGGGTATATAAGTGTTACCCATTTTTCACTAAGACCTAATAATAGTTATATTCATTATTCATTTTACATTAGGACCGTATGACAATTTACTGGGACCGTTAACAATTAGGTAATATCCCATTTTCACTAAGATTGTTTGACAGCTATACCCATTTCCCACTAGGACCGTAAGACAAAAACCCTTTTTTCACTAAGTTCGTATGGCAGTTGTACCCATTACTCACCATAACCGTATTTATTTACAAGGACCGTATGATAGTTAAACCCATTATTTACTAGGACCGTTTGACAATTACATATTATATCTCATTTTCACTAAGATTGTATGACATTTATACCCATTTTCCACTAGGATCGTATGACAGTTAAATTCATTATTCACTAGGATCGTATATGACACTTATACCTACCCATTATACTTACCCTAAAACCGTAAATACCCCTTTTTCACTAAGACCGTATGTCAATTTTACCCATTATTTACTAGGACCGTATGACAAATACCCCTTTTTCACTAAAATTGTATGACAGTTATACCCATTTTCCACTAGGACCGTTTGACAAATACTCTTTTTTCACTAAGATTATGATCCAGTTATACCCATTATTCACTTGGACCGTAGGATACTTATACTAATTTATCACTATGACCGTATGACACTTGTACTCTATTTAATTATTACATTGTATGCTACAAAATAAGTCTGCAATTTCGCTCTGTATTGCTATAAATAAATTTCCATAACAGTAAAACTAGTTTTATTGCATATTTAAAGAACTATCCTTCGTCTAGTTTTAATTAAATGCAATTAAATTCAAGGTTAGTATTACAATGTTACATATAAAAAAACATTTTCACTTGTAAACGGCGCCACTGTCTACGCGGAACAGAACATATAGTATGGAAGAATTTTAGTTCCAAATTTCGCCACCTGTATTCATAACTTTGCAGAATAGGTACCTTGAGTGATCCCAAAGCGATTTGAACGTTATTTTAATAGGTTTAGAGTTGAAATTGCGTTGAATCTTAGTGTTTGCAATTTTGTACGTGCGTAGAAGGTTGAGGTTTGAGACATATATCCTTGGTTATATGTATTTTTAAATTGTTTAAATAGTTCTTTTGACCTCACGTTGTCTGGAATAAACTGCACGCGAAAAGTGCGAGTTTAACTAGCTCACCAAAGGTTCCGTACCATTCTTATTAATGGTCCAAGATTTCAGTCTAGACCCTGGGTTCTTATCTTGAGGGTAAAACTAGTATTTCGCGGCAACAATCAGCTGGCAGTTGTCTCGAACGCCGCATTACAAAGTGTCTAGTCTGAGCGCAGCGCGGCGCCGACTAGCGCGCGAGCTCGGCGGCGGGAGGAGGGGATCAGGGACCCTAGTTAGGACAACGATGGACCTAAATTATTAGATTAAGACGGAAGAACCACTGGACTAGACTTACGTGATTTTAGGAAAGATGTTTTTTTTAAGATTACAGACTTATTTCAATCGCAGTTCCAGCGTTGGCGTATACAAACTAAGTTTAACTATATCTTAGGTAATTTTTGACACTCGCAATGGAATCAAATTCTAAAGGTATATTCTCTATCTATTTCAAATGAGTAAGTAAATCACTTTTTGAAACGTCAACAAATAAAATAAAATACGCGAGTTAAATCCGTTATATGTAGTTGTATAATTACAATATATGCACAAATGTTACATCACTAAGGATAATTATATTTACCCTTTTTTTACGTCGTAATGAGTTATAATATTATTAACAATATTACTTATTATTCATTATGGATTTTACGTTCAGGTATGTGTAGGTAAAAATGTTCATAATTATTTATTTTTCCGTTTAATTGGTAATAAATTATGTATATTTATTATTTATTTTATTATTATTATATATTATAAAGAGGAAAGATTTGTATTTTTGTATTTTTGTATTTTTGTATTTTTGTATGTTTGTAATGAATAGGCTCCGAAACTACTGGACCGATTTCAAAAATTCTTTCACCTTTGGAAAGCTACATTATCCCCGAGTAACATAGGCTATATAATATCACGCTAGGTCTTATAGTTGCGGAGCAGTAACCGAAAATGTTTCAAAAACGGGGGAAAAGTATCGTTTCTGAGGCCTTAAAAAAATCTTAAGTCCCCCCGTGCGAAGCCGGGACGGGCCGCTAGTTTATTATATAGTTCTCGTCGATTAAAAACCTAATACGCAATATGTTTAAGGAAAATAAGTGAATTATTAATTATTTCCTGTTAGTGAGTAAATGAAACAAAAGCATAAATGGTTTTAAGTATAACTTTTGCTCCATTTTTAATATTAAAATGCACTGTCAAAATAAATATCTACCTATATACATGTATGTACTTCTATACTATATACTACTAGCGGTCCCGGCAGACGTCATCCTGCCCGTTCGAAATTCAAATTAGGTAACTTTAGTTGGACAACGTTTGTATGGGAAAAGAGAAGGGCTGTTTTTAGGGTTTTCCCGGCAATTATTCGATTTTTTCTCGCTGTAAGAACCATCCTTGGACTTCAACGAACATTTTAAAAAAAAATTGGCCAAATTAGTCCAGGCGTTATCGAGTTATGCGCTTACCAACACATTTTGCGATTCATTTTTATATATAAGAAAGAAGAAGAAGAAGAAGATAACTAAGTATACTAATATTATAAAGAGGAAAGTTTTGTTTGTTTGGATTGAATAGGCTCCAAAACGACTGGACTATTTGAAAAAATATCACTATTGGAAGGCTACACTATTCCCGAGTGACATAGGCTATAAAAAAAAATCCTTGTGAAGCCGGGGCGGGAAGCTAGTTTTTTATAAATTTTCTTACAAACCTCGTCCTGACAATAAGGAACATATAAAAAAAACATACAATTCGGTACAGTCGTTCGGAAGTTATGCGCACATACATTTCCGCAATTGTTTTTTATATATGTAGACTAGTAACCCGCTCCGGTTTCACACGAGTGCTACAAACCTTCCTCTTGAATCTATTAAAAACCCGCTTCAAAATCCGTCGTGTAGTTTTAAAGATATAAGCATACGTCATAAGGACAGACAGCGACTTTGTTTTATACTATGTAGTGGATGTAAAATTAACTATATCTCTACTAATATTATCTATCTAAGTACTTAAACTTTGTCCACGTATCAGCTTTAAAATCCTTTGTCTTTCCTATTACCTACGTATAGATAATACAATGTATATTAATCATTAAAAAAAATCTCGATTACTAATATGATACTCAGTTTATACAAAACATGACGCACTCATTTCAAAACGTCACGACCTCAATTCTTAAAAACAAAATTACTAGTATTTTCGAGTCTCGTCACAACACTACAGAAAACGTTTCTAGAACACCCAATAAAAGACCTTATTTCTTAAACGTCAAAGTTAGTATTGTTACGTTGGTATTGAAGCAACAAAAACGTGCCTCTTATTTCTCTCAATTGATTTTCTGTTTTAATTACTAATAAATAAAGTATATTTTCGAATAGATATAATGAAATCATTCGATGCGTGTAAACTCTGACGCATGACGTTGCGTCACAAGGAAGTTACATGACTAAATTAATGCTATCAGTCAAAAAATAGGCTTACACATGTAAATGTTTTGGTAAAGTGAGTTTGGCAGCCGCAAAGTTAACTTGGGTATAGCGAATATTCGCGAATGTTCCCGAAGATTTTATATGTCTGTCTCTTTCTAATGTCTAATGAGTAAGGGAGAGAAAACAAGTGACAGAAATTGAACCAAAAGAGGTCGCCCGTAACCATATCATATAACTTTGATTAATATAATAATATTTATATACTTATCTAGGTCATATTTGATTAGTTTGCATATATTTTGTTAACATATTACATATATACCTACTTATTATCAAACAGACATCTAGTCAAAGTTCCAAAATCTAATAGTATTGTTATTTAGTTTTTTAAGGTTATATATTATGTTTTAAGCATTCTATAATATATATACTTACTTATCTACATATTTTTCGTGAATCGTAGAAACCTAAAACTTGGAACGTGTGTTCTTTGTATGACCTAGGCGTCTGATAAGAATGGATTTTCCGATATTCTACCCCCAAGGGAGTGAAAAAGGGGGGGAAAGCTTGTATAGGACAACGTGGTTATTTAGTGCAATGTAATTAAAATTTTGCATTAACATTTTTTAACAGAATTAAAACAACAAAGCAGATTTCTCATAATTATTAACACAAATGTCTTCAAAAATAAGCAACGCAATGATTTATTTATTTCTATAATTTATAATGCATTCGCGTTTATAACCTTCTGGCTCTTCGCTCCGGCTTCGCATGGATTCTTATTTTTTTTTTTAATGTTATATAGCCTATGTCACTCGAGAATAGTGTAGCTTTCCAACAGTGAAAGAAATTTAAATCGTCCAGTCGTTTTGGAGCCTATTCAATCCTAAAAAACCTTTCCTCTTTATTATATTAGTATAGATAGACACATTGAAATGAAACAACTTAGTTAGGTTAAGTCAATAAAGTAACATAGGTACGCGAGTTAAATCCACTTATACTTGTAATTCATTTTTTTTTATTCCAATTTGACGCGGATTAAAACGTAACATACGCCATAGCTAATAGAAGTTCTTTAAACTATTCAAGGCAACGTGATAACGACTTTTAAATCGGTCAAGTACGACCTTATGACGTAGCAAGCCGTAATCAAACAATGTATCGTAACTAAAAATAATATAATTCATAATACTTATTATTATACTTGGCAAGCGGAGAAAGTATTATTTTCTAAATTAAGACTGGATTTTGGCCGGATAATGTCCAATGTCTTGCCAAAATTTAAGAGTAAACAGCGTGCATTTTTTTAGACTAAAAAAACATTTTTTATTTTAAAGACGTTTAAAAACAGGTTAGTAATCATTTTAAAAAGTGACCAAGTAGGAATCGGACTCGCGCACTATTAGCTTCGTATAAAAAAGCCAAAATAACTTTTTTTGTAAGTACGGGAGCCAAATCTTTTTTTGTTTTTAGTCAATTTTTTTATAGCGCAACAGAAATATATCATCTGTGATTTTAACTGACTATCTATCACGGTTATTGAGATACAGCATGGTGACTGACGGACGGACATCGAAGTCTCAGTAAGTCTTGTAATGGGTCCCATTTTACCCATTAGGTACAGAACAGAACCCTAAAATGAGGAGATACTTATAAAATGTCTTCCTAATTTGGAATACTTCTTAAAATAGATAATTATAGTATTAAATTTGCCAAATGATCCATCTATTGCGTGATTGATCAACATACCTACGAGCGTTTTGTTATATAAATTTCAATTATTGTTATGTGAATATTTTTCGCATATAAATATACTTATTGGGTAACTCGGAAGTGTTCCGAATCAAGGTTTCATTTTTGTATTATTTTTCTCTAGAAAAATACCAGCTATATGTGCAGTTCTTTATGTTAAGCTTTGTAGAAAGTATTTCTAAGTTTTCTTTATTAAATTAAAAATATTTTTTTGACTTAGATTCTTTAATTTGAAGAATTGAATGTTACAAAATGATAAAATCTAAAAAAATTCACGCGATTCGGACCGCTGCCTCACTTCAGACAGTATTGATCACAGTTATTCGCGTACGAGTAAAAATGGCCTCCCGGTAAGTATTTACTTGTTAAACACCTCGTATACCTGTTATTGTACACCAAAAAATACCTAAACACAAATACTTTGTTATGACATTTTAATATATTATTAATTTGCATTTAGTTCTGATTTTTACGTGTTTTAGAGATGGAGACGACAGACGAGTACGTAAAACGAGTATTGCTTGGTCTTATTTCACTCTTGTTGATGAGGAGAAATACATCGCTTCATGTAATACTTGCGAAGCGCTTATGACCTTTAGATCGTCTATTTCTAATTTAATGAAACATATGAAGAGAAAACACAGTGATATTGTGTCTAAATTGGAGGGCAGTGATGATGAAAAAGACTCCGATGCCGAAGTGACAGAATCCGAAAAAGTGTAAGTTTGTTTATGTTTTTTATAACCTAAAAATTTTTGTTTATCTTTAGTTTTACTAATGTTGTAAACGCGAAAGTTTGTTACTGTGAATGTATATTTGTTCCTCCTTTACGCAACTACTGAATCGATTTTAATGAAACTACAATAATTTAAGCTACATTATTATATACACTAGAATAACTATAGTGCTATATTTTATAAATATATTCTGTAAAATACTCATCGTGCGCAGATGAAGTCACGGGCTGAAGCTGGTAATCTATACTCATATTATAAAGAGGAAAGATTTGTACCTATTTTGTATGTTTGTAATGAATAGGCTCATAAACTACCGATTTTAATAATTCTTTCACTGTTGGGAAGCTACGTTCACCCTGAGTAACATAGGCTATAGAATATTTTGAAAAAATTAGGGATTCGTGTGAAGCCGGGGCGAACCGCTAGTAATGTATAAAATCCGGGGCCCCTAGTTGCTAGTCCCTACTTCCCTACTAATATTATAAATGCGAAAGCAACTCTGTCTGTCTGTCTGTTACGCTTTCACGCGAAAACTACTGGACCAATTTAAATGAAATTTGGTACAAAGAAAGTCTGGAGCCCGAGAAAGGACATAGGCTACTTTTAACCGACTGCAAAAAGGAGGAGTTCCACGCGGACAAAGTCGCGGGCAGAAGCTATTTGTTATTAGTACTAATAAAAAAATATATTTCAGTGATGCAAGTGACAATTTGGACAGCTCAAATGCAGTGTGGGAACACTTTGACATTAGCAATCCGGAGAAAAAGATTGCGGTATGCCACCATTGCCAGGTCCCGTTGTCATATAAGTCTTCCGTCTCAACTCTCTTGAGACATCTGAGCAAGAAACACAATATAATGAGCGATGATGTTGAGATGTTACCGTCAGATGAAGATAGCGTGTAAGTATTCTTTCTATACTACTATAATAAAGAGGAAAGGTTTGTTTGTTTGTTTGAATTGAATAGGCTCTAAAACTACTGGATTGATTTGAAAAACCGCACTATTTAAAAAAAAAAATTAGGAATCCATGCAAAGCCGGGGTGAATGGCTATATAAAATACTAGCGACTTCGCCCGAAACCCTTTTTTTTATAGCCTATATCACTCGGGAATAGTGTAGCTTCCCAACAATGAAAGAATTTTACAAATCGATCCAACCATTTTGGAGCCTATTCAATCCAAACAAACAAACCTACTATATTAGTATATAAAAAAAACAACTAATGTACGAAAGGCGGACTGCGACGCGGCATTTTCTACCAGTCAACATTTGAAGACTACAATGATGCTAATTAGCTATCTATGCAAATAACTTCATAATAATAATAATGAAACTTGGAGCTTGTGTTCTTTGTATAATGTAGGAATCTAATAAGAAAGGATTTTCCAAAATTCTACTCCTTCAGGGGTGGAAAAGGGGGGCAAAGTTTGTATGTGACAATGTGATTCTTTTATGTTTAAAATTTAGTGTAAACATTTATTTACAAAATTGACAGAAGATGTGTTCTGTATTTTATTGAAATACATCCCCAAATGAGTTGAAAATGGGTAGCAAATAAAAAAAATGCTTTTGATTGAAAATACACTTTATTTTATATTAACTACAATCTATTAATCGAAATTCGATTAATATTTTTGGTTCAATACCATTAGTTTTTAATTATAATGATATTTTTGTACAAAGACAAGAGTAGAAAAAATCTTAGACCCCCAGTGGGATTCGAACCCACGCTTATGCCTGTACTAGCGGCAGCGTGCTAACCATTACACCATGGGAATCGCCTGACAGGTCTTCGAATTTGTCCACTCCTTTCAATTCGGTCTTTATACTTTCGTTTATATGCGAATTTTTCGCTTCAGCGCCATCATCGTGTAACGTTGTGATTTTTTCTATTTAAATTTGCCGCGCAACAATTTAAAATTGACGCGCGTGATTCTCACTGCGGGAGTTTCAAGGCCACTTATGGGCCGGCACTTATTTTACCTTTAATATTAAAATACAAATATTTCTGATATATCATATTAATCATTCCGTTTAAATACCGTTTTAACATGTTTTCCAATTTATAGTTTGAAACAAATCCCTTTCTTTCTGGCACTTAGCAACAGAAGCTAACTTCCAGGAATTATTTCAACCAAACAGCAAAATTCGTAGAATCCTCACAAAAATGCAATAAATTAAAATAGTGTTGCCAATTCATATCAAATCTTTACTCGTTGGGGAGTTTTTACTTTTATTCGTTCTGTCAAAGTTGACATTTCATATAGGATTTTTGATTTCTTCCACAAATTATATTTTTGACAGTTTCCAATTAAATAATAATTTATTTTTCCCATAGTTTTTACATTTTCTTTAATTATTTCTACATTCAATAACCATACATTATGGGGTAGTTTTGTTGGAGCTAAAATTTATAGTAGTGGCAACACGGAGTTGTCACTTTCACTTTTCTGGCGAGACGTTGCGGGAGCGCACGCTCGAATTTCGAATTCTGTCATAAAGAAGTTCTTATAATGAGTATACATTATAACAACATTTTGAGGAGGACGGGAGTCCAGTTTAAATGATTATAAATATCATTTATAACATTTGCAAGGTACGTTTTCTTTATTCGCTACTTCTAACCCACCGCTGGTATTTCTGTAATTCTTTATTCCTACTCTGACCAGCAAACCCTTTTCCCGTTTGTTGGCAGAGTACATTTTTACCTTACTAACACATACAATATTTCGACAGGCTGGCGGGATTGATTTATGGAATTAAATTTTCATTTATGATATTTGATTTACGATTTACAATCGATGATGATTTTTATTTGGGACTGAATTTACTTCACGTCGAATTTAATGTGTGGCACCACCACGTATCACTGCATGGCCTGCACGCGGGTGATGGAGGAGGCATGCTGGTGAAAACATTTGACTAGCTTGGTTCGAGGTGGGGGCTAACCTTTTTTTTATTTATCAAGGACACGGAATTTTATAGCGTCATGTCATAAATTTAATTTTAATATTATTTAAATTAACAATGGTGGTATAACCTTAATAGTATAACGTTAATAGTATAACTATAGGCACTAGTCTTAGTTACATTTTTTTAATTATAATTTACAGCGAGTACCATATTTTATCCTACCTTTATAGAACCCATGAACGCTCGCTGATGAGCCATTTTTGTACTCGCCATGGTATTCCTGTAAACTATTCTATTTCAATTTTAATACTTTAATTTGTGTGTGTATCCGACATTTCATTAATTCTACAATAAATATTTGTGACAACAAAATCCAGTTTTCTTCAATAGCCCGTTTAGATTATCCCCGGTACACACTACATTATATTTTTATCTTGTTCAACCTTAAAGTTTAGCCAGGTATTATTGTACATTTACAGTTCCCTTTTCCCCACGTTTAAACATTTTTTTTTAAGGTTGACAAATGGCGCCCAACGTGGGGCCACTGGGGGTCTAAGATTTTTTCTACTCTTGTCTTTGTACAAAAATATCATTACACTTTATTTTGTTTGAAAACTCAATCCGATTTAAATAAAAAGGGATTCACATACGTGAATTCAGGTCTCTACGATCAGCGGTTTAGGTTGTTGATCCGTCAGTCATTCAGGACTGTATTTTTTATATTAATATTTTATTTATACAGAAATAACTCCAGGGCGGAATCCCCGCCCTCACACTTCCGGTCGGTGGTGTGGCCATACTTCAAAATAACAGACCCGAGTTCCAAAATGGCGATATGTCTGGTATGCCGAAAAGTACTCTCGTACAATACGGGTACATCAAATCTAAAAAAACATTTGAGTAGGAAACACCCGCTGATCAAACTGCCGGGACCCGGGGAGGAGGTAATTTGTGTTTATAATAATAATTGATTAATTTTATTTATTTACACTTTATTTCTCCAAAAAAAACAACAAGTACAAAAGGCGGGCTTAATGCCATACGGCATTCTCTTCCAGTCAACCTTTGAAGCAAACAGAGAGCATGTGTAGGCGCAAAATGAATACTTATATAATAAAATATAATATATGTATAGAATTTCACTTTAAGTCTTATAACTCAATGTTTATAGATGCAATTCATTTTCTCTGTTCCTCTCTCTCTCTCTCTCTCTCACACACACACACACACACACACACACACACACACACACACACACACAAACACACATAAGGGCGTAGCTAGGATTA
The DNA here is from genome assembly GCA_038024825.1 of Polylopha cassiicola. Taxonomy (NCBI): domain Eukaryota; kingdom Metazoa; phylum Arthropoda; class Insecta; order Lepidoptera; family Tortricidae; genus Polylopha; species Polylopha cassiicola. The sequence goes on along the minus strand of CP149065.1, from coordinate 3,513,334 downwards.
TGTTGAGGGGGGGGTGGGGCAGGCGTAGACAAAGTAAGAATCTGTCTAAGTTAATTTTCGACACTCGCTAAGGAATCAAAACCTACAGGTTACTTCTTGTACTTCGCTACGGACTTTCACACACACACACACACACACACAATATTGAAATTGTATAATCGTTCCTAATTTTTGTTTTAGAGAAAAACTATAATATTGTCATCTGGAGATCAATTGTATGAATTTGAACCCACGAAAGGAGAGAATGACGATGATGATGACCAGGTCAGTAGCAATTTTTTTAAAAGAATTCACTTATTAATGACTAGCTTCTGCCCGCGACTTGGTCCGCGTGGAACTCCTCCTTTTTATGCAGTCGGTTGAAAAGTAGCCTATGTCCTTTCTCAGGCTTCAGACTTTCTTTGTACCGAATTTAATTTAAATCGGTCCAGTTGTTTTAGCGTGAAAGCGTAACAGACAGACAGACAGACAGAGTTACTTTCGCATTTATAATATTAGTAGGGATAATGGAATGAAACAACTATAGACGGATTTAACTCGCGTATTTTACATTTCGCAATGAAACAAGTACAGACGGATTTAACTCGCGTATTTTACATTTTGGAATGAAACAACTGTACTTAGACGGATTTAACTCGCGTATTTTACATTTTGCAATGAAACTACTACAGACGGATTTAACTCGCGTAATTTTGGAATGCAACTACTGTAGACGGATTTAACTCGCGTATTTTACATTTTGCAATGAAACAACTGTAGACGGATTTAACTCGCATATTTTACATTTTGCAATGAAACAACTACAGACGGATTTAACTCGCGTATTTTACATTTTGCAATGAAACAACTACAGACGGATTTAACTCGCGTATTTTACATTTTGCAATGAAACAACTACAGACGGATTTAACTCGCATATTTTACATTTTGGAATGAAACAACTGTAGACTGATTTAACTCGCGTATTTTACATTTTGCAATGAAACAACTACAGACGGATTTAACTCGCGTATTTTACATTTCGCAATGAAACTACTATAGACGTATTTTATTTTATTTGCTGACGTTTCGGAGCCTTTACAGATTCCATAATCGTAGCACGACTGAGCTGACAATAGTCTTATTATGATTTTTTGTTTCAGAACGAACCAATAGCACTAGACGAAGTGTACTTAGACGAATTCAATGGCAGCATAAACAGAATGGAACCAGAAAAAAAGAAGAATAAAAAGCGAAAACACAAAAGAAAACTTATAGAATCTGATAGCAGTGATGATGAAGTAATATTAAAAAAGAAATATGTAAAAAAAGAATGTGACAGTATAGATTTATTTGCTAAATATATTGGGTCTTTGTTGAAACAGTTGCCTAAGCAGATTTCTAATCAGCTGCAGAATGATTTTGTGAAGCAAATAATGAATGCTCAAATGACGCTGGAATCTGTTGATTTACCTAGTGCTTATTCTATTACTATTACGGAGTCTGATAATAAAGATGTAAAATGAATTGTGGTTTTTATTATATTTTATTTATCTATATGTATACTTCTATACTAATATTATAAAGAGGAAAGATTTGTATTTTTGTATGTTTGTAATGAATAGGCTCCGAAACTACTGGACCGATTTCAAAAATTCTTTCACCTTTGGAAAGCTACGTTATCCCCGAGTAACATAGGCTATATAATATCACGCTAGGTCTTATAGTTGCGGAGCAGTAACCGAAAATGTTTCAATAACGGGGGAAAAGTATCGTTTCTGAGGCCTTAAAAAAATCTTAAGTCCCCCCGTGCGAAGCCGGGACGGGCCGCTAGTGTATTAATAACTTAGTGTAGCTTCCCAACAGTGAAAGAATTATTAAAATCGGGCCAGTTTTTTAGGAGCCTATTCAATCCAAACAAATAAACCTTTCCTCTTTATCTATACTAATATTATGAAGAGGAAAGGTTTGTTTGTTTGGATTGAATAGGCTCCTAAACGACTGGACCGAAAAAAAATTAACCTTAAGGGTAGGAAAATAGGTGTGATTAATTTTTCACGCGTAACTTATTACACAGTACTTTGCCCGATTTTGATAATTCTCTTTTTATATTTATCTCATCTAAATAAAAAAACGAAAGCTGATTTATCAATGCAGGGCCTAGACTATAAGGCTTAGAAAATTTTGCATAAAGTTTTTCGCTGTGCTCCGCGGCCGTCCTTTATATAGGAAGAGAAGTACATAAATGTTCTAGAAACTTCAACACATAAAATTATATAAGGTTATCTCATATATATATTTATATATGACCCAACGTTTTCTTTATCAGTCTGTCACCCTACTGATTAGGATTTGAACTTTCATAGTGACATGATAAGTGTGTTACAAACTTTATAAATAACTAACTATATCCAGAGTTGACTTGAGCATAAGACTATTGTCAGCTCAGTCGTGCTACGATTATGGAATCTGTAAGGGCTCTGAAACGTCAGCCAATAAAATAAAATACACGAGTTAAATCCGTTTAAAATTGTTTCATTCCAATGTATAATAACCGCGAAGGCATCAGAAATTATTAAACATAAATATTTCATATTTTAGAAGGGTACCAAAATTATGTAATTTAGAAAATAAGGTAGTTTGCACAATTGCATAAATCACTTAGCGTTAGACTATTGTCAGCTGAGTCGCATATTGAATAAAGTACTCATCGTGCGCAGACCAAGTCGCGGGCAGAAGCTAATATTAAATACTAGCGACTTCCTCTTGAATCACTCTATCTCTATTAAATAAAACCGCATCAAAATCCGTTGCTTGTTTTAAAGATTTAAGCGTACATAGGGATATAATAGGGACAGAAAAAGCGATGTAGCTGTCCGTCCCGGCTTTGCATGGGTCATCTTTTTTATAGCCTATGTCACTCGGGATTAGTGTAGCTTCCCTTGATATTAGTGTAACAGTGAAAGAATTTTTATTATCGGTCCAGCCGTTCTGGAGCCTATTCAATCCAAACAAACAAAGAAACCTTTCCTCTTTATAATATTAGTATAGAGACCATGTAGTGGGATATTACTTCATATGAAAAGCATAAATCTAGGACCTAGGTGTGTGATATATCTTCTCTTTTACTTCCAGAAGAGAGTGAGGGGGAGGAGAGAGAGCTCTCCAGCTACTTCCACGTGGAGGGGGTAGGGCGCGTCCGGTGCGGCGAGTGCGGGGGAGCGGTCACCCACGACGAGAACGAGATGAAACGACATCTGCGACAGAAACACAAGGACCTTGTCGTTGTCGTAAGTAAATTATAATCATCATCATCATCATCAGCCCATCGCAGTCCACTGCTGGACATGGGCCTCTCCAATTGCACGCCACTTTGCTCTATCTTCGGCTGCTTGCATCCAGCTCCTGCCAGCCATCTTACGCAAATCGTCACTCCACCTTGCCTGAGGACGTCCTACACTACGCTTGCCGAGACGCGGTCTCCACTCTAGAACACGTTTACTCCAACGGTTATCGGTTCTTCGGCTAATATGGCCAGCCCACTGCCACTTTAGCTTGCTAATCCGGTGGGCTATGTCGATGACTCTGGTTCTCTGCCGAATCACCTCATTTTTGATTCGATCCCGCAGAGAAACGCCGAGCATAGCCCTTTCCATAGCCCGCTGAGCGACTTTTAATTTGTGAACCAGCCGTACCGTCAGTGTCCACGTTTCGGCTCCGTATGTCATGACGGGTAGGACGCACTGATCAAATTATAATAATTATCACTTATTTATTACTAAGTAGCTTCTGCCCGCGACTTCGTCCGCGTGGAACTCCTTTTTTGCGGTCGGTTAAGTAGCCTATGTCCTTTCTCAGGCTCCAGACTTTCTTTATACCAATTTCATTTAAATCGGTCCAGTAGTTTTAGCGGGAAAGCGTGACAGACAGACAGACAGAGTTACTTTCGCATTTATAATATTAGTAGGGATTACCTATATGTAGGTACAGTAAGCGTCAGAAATACGGTATTAAGTAGACGGGGTAAGATATGTCTTACGATGACTGTACCTACCTTCATGTTTTCTTTCTTTACTTTTCCTACCAAGATGTAGGTCTACGATTTATACATAAACATGCAGACTACAAGCCCATGTTAAAAATATTGAAACAAAAATATCGATGTATTTTTTTATATTAAATCATTTTCACAGGATTCAGAAGAAGGTTCCGATGGAAACCAAGAAGTGTACACTGAAGTGGTCTACGTTGACCAGGAGACCAAGAGACCGGAGAAGCGAAAAGCAGAAAGAAATACCAAGCAAGACAACACCGAAGAACCGCCGAAGAAACCACACAATGACGAGGAAATAGAACAATTTGGAAAATATATAACTTGTTTGTTGAAGAAAATGCCGGAAAAAACTAGCAGTAAATTGCAAAGGGATATAATTAATTTGATAATGGATGAGAAGTTTAAATTGAAAAGTGAAAATGTGGATGGTAGTTTTAACGTTTTAGAACAGACTTAGGTTATTTTTTTATGATTATTAAGTACTAGCGACTCGTATAAGTTTCGTAACGTCATATTACAAAATGTAATAAGTAACAAATTAGATTTAAAAACCTTTTCAACCGACGAAAAAAACGGAGGAGGTTCTCAATTCGACGCGTATTTTTTTTTTTATGTATGACCACGCATAACTTTTTACAGGGTGGTTCGATTTTGATAATTCTTTTTTTATTGGAAAGGGTATACTTCGAAATTGGTCCCATTTTAATTTGGAAAAAAAATTCCGACCCTAAGGGTAGAAAAATAGGGGATGATTAAATTTTCACACACCGATTGTATCGTTTGACCATGGGTAACTTTTTACAGAGTAGTCCGATTTTGATAATTCTTTTTTTATTGGATAGGGTATACCTCAAAGTTAATCCCATAAAAATTTGGAAAAAAGAAACCTACCCTAAGGGTGGGAAAAAGGGGGTTAATAGCAAAAACAAGGTAGGTAGCTATTTTAAAAATAATTAAAAATTAAGCATGTAATAATTTGTATAAATTATGGCCACAGAAAATTATAAAATAATAACTTTTTAATAAAAAAATTTAACCGCCGTAAAAAAACTAAAAGCGGTTAAATTTTTTTATTAAAAAGTTATTTAAAATAAGCTTTTTTAGAGATAGTTTTGGAACGACCGTTTTTCATTATAATTATTCGATTTTACAATTTAGGTACCTGCTTGTATATTTGTAGACTACTAACATACAATTAAGGGGGTAGAAAATTTTTTGGTTTTCAACCCCATTAATTTGTTTTAGAATGACGATTTGAAAACATTTCTTTACTAGAGAAAAAAATAGTAGGTATATTGTATGAAACTTTTATATTGTCTTTTTTTATAAAGCTGACCTGGTAATTGTTTTTCTGGATTATTTTGTTTTTCGAAAAACTTATAGTTTTGTTATTTAAACAAACCTTTTCCTGGTCATTACAAAAAAAGAATTATCTAATTTGGTCCAGTCGATATAAGTTGTACGCGTTTTATCAATCAATACATAGTATAAAACAAAGTCGCTTTCGCTGTATGTCCGTATGTATGCTTAGATCTTTAAAACTACGCAACGGATTTTGATGCGGTTTTTTTTAATAGATAGAGTGATTCTTAAGGAAGGTTTATAGCCCCCGTGTGAAGCCGGGGCGGGTCGCTAGTATATTATAAATAAATGTACCTACCTACTTATATATATAATTATATATATATATATAAATACAAAAATAAATTACTTCGTGTATAAATCTTCATTTGAGTATACCTACTTTTCCCATCGAGAAAAAAACGATGTTATAGTACTTACCTACACGGCTGAGATAAAACTTAAAATTTTTCAAACTGTATTTCTTAGTGTTTTAACTAACTAAAGTTTTTACTAAACTCGTGTGGGTTTATCTATACTAATATTATAAAGCTCAAGGGTTTGTTTGTTTGTTTGTTTGAACGCGCTAATCTCAGAAACTACTGGTTCGAATTCAAAAATTCTTTTTTTGTTGGATAGACCATTTATCGAGGAAGGCTTTAGGCTATATAACATCACTCTGCGACCAATAGGAGCGAAGAAACAGTGGAAAATGTGTAAAAACGGGGAAAATATGAAGCCTTATGAAGAAGTGACAGAAGACTTTGACAGATCTTTGACGAAACAATCGGACGGGCAGGACGACGTCTGCCGGGGCCGCTAGTAATTACCTATATACTCGGTTCTCTTACAGTCGCCTCGTACATAAGAAACCTACCACACTTGTACGGTGTACCACAATTGCAAAAAACTTGATGATAAAATAATTTATAACTGTTCCATATTTATAGGTCAAACTGATAAACCCTTCAGATAAAGATTGAATGTTTTTTCAGTTAAATTTATGTTATAATAAATTCTTTTTAGATGAATGTTTACTACTATTTATCAATCTAAATTCAATCGCTAATTTACTATTTAAAAATGACAGGTACGGTTTATTAGAATTCACCCCTTAAGGGTGCAAAATAGGGGTTTAAAAACTCGCTCTCCGCGAGCCTGTTCCCAGTAGTCGAGGCCAATAGGAGTACAGCGCTCTCTCTCAGAAGTGCATAAAGTGAAGAGCTATAAGTATATACAGTGTTGCCAATTTAGCGATTTTGCTTAAGGCTTAGCGACCAAAAAAAAGTTTTGACGACAAAAATAGTTTAGCGACTTATCTGGCGACTTTTGGAGTACAAATTAAAACAGTTCTAGTGGTCCAAGATCCCAGAGCGATCTGACGTAACTTATTTTCTGACGAATGAAACCTTAATATTTCAGTAGCGTCTAGAGTGCCTTGAATATCTACGGGCTTGTGAAAACTGTCAGAGTGACACCAGGGCTGGTACCAGGTGAGAAAGGTGACTAAAAATAAGAGCTATCTTACTTATTTTCTCATGGCTCATTTTTATATATATCATGTAGAATATTATTTTAAAGTAATGGATATAAGTGTCAGACACTTGAGATTGACCAGAACTTTTGTCAGACACTTTTAAGCTACCCAAAAAATGGATCTCAAAGATGGATGAACATAAGCATATCATGTTTAGGCTCATTCGACTCGGTATGACGAGCACTTTCTAAATAGAATATGATGATGGTAGTGTTGATGATGAATCCTGAAGACTACTATGGATCTCGAAGTTGGATGATCATAGGCATATCGTGTTTGGGCTTATTCGACTCGGTATGACGAACACTTTCTAAACACATGATGATAGATACCCCACATGTAAAGGTCTGATGAAAAAAAATGCTGAGTTTCAGTTCAATATATGGGGAACCCCAAAAATTTTGTTTTTTTTTCTGATTTTATTTTAAAATCTTAATGCGGTTTACAGAATACATCTACGCACCAAATTTTAATAATGTAGCTCTTATAGTTTCGGAATAAACTGGCTGTGACTAGAGTACCCGATTACTTGAGTAATCGGTTACTGAGTAATCAAATTAGTAATTGGATTACATTTGTAATCGATTGACGCCAACACTGATTGAAACAGATAATGCTCGTCATAGCGAGTCGAATAAGCCCAAACACGATATGCCTATGATCATCCAACTTCGAGATCCATAGTAGTCTTCAGGATTCATCATCAACACTACCATCATCATATTCTATTTAGAAAGTGCTCGTCATACCGAGTCGAATGAGCCTAAACATGATATGCTTATGTTCATCCATCTTTGAGATCCATTTTTTGGGTAGCTTAAAAGTGTCTGACAAAAGTTCTGGTCAATCTCAAGTGTCTGACACTTATATCCATTACTTTAAAATAATATTCTACATGATATATATAAAAATGAGCCATGAGAAAATAAGTAAGATAGCTCTTATTTTTAGTCACCTTTCTCACCTGGTACCAACCCTGGTGTCACTCTGACAGTTTTCACAAGCCCGTAGATATTCAAGGCACTCTAGACGCTACTGAAATCTTAAGGTTTCATTCGTCAGAAAATAAGTTACGTCAGATCGCTCTGGGATCTTACTCTATAGAGCCAATAATAGATACATTTTTGGTCAAATCGACACAGAATTATTCAATGCCAAGAGATACATAATAAAATATGGAAAAAATAGCGTACCAAATTCAAACTTTATTTAATTGAAGTACCTACCATTTGTATATTATTATAGGGGGGGGGGGGGTCCCGAACATTTTATGGTTATGTTTTAGTATATAGCTAACAGCTATGTTCAGACAGTGGGGGTGCGTTTGTGGAGCGAGGTTTAAGTGAAACATTGTAGGTATCTTATCTTACATATAATAAAACAGTAGAAACCGCGTGTCTGTACAATTGAAATTTTCAACAAAAAATGGGTGTGGGCAATAATAAAAGAGTAACAGAACACAAAAATGATTTTTTAGATTTTCTTTTCTGTCTGTCTGTCTGTCTGTCTGTCTGTCTGTCTGTATGTATTCGCTAATCTTGAAAACTACTGAACAGATTTTGACGCGGCTTTCACTAATAGATTAAGCTCTTCCCTGAGCAACATATAGGCTTTGTTTCATCGAAATCGGATGTCAAATAAAAAAGCTATCGTCTTTTAAAGTTTAAAGGTAATTTTTCTATAGGAGATTTTATAGTTACATAATATAGTACTAGATGGCGCCTCAAGGCAATTAAAACGCGCTATAGCTTTTTCTCTACGTTTAAAACTATTTAATTTTGTTTGTCTTGCGATTCGGTTAGTTGATGATTTTGATGTTATACTTGGATATGAAAATACGGACTCTGAACTTGCTTTGTGAATTGGTTGAAAAATATCGGATATAATCTAAAAAAATATTGCCTACGTAGATTTATTGAAATAAATATATGTATTATTGTATGTATTTGCTTTGATTTTAAAAATGCCCAGACGAAACGCTTACAACGCATCGCTATTGAGAAATCTTACTCCGCCTAAATTGTGCAATGGAACCCGACTTAGAGTAACTTCTTTACAAAGAAACTTAATCGAAGCTGAGATTCTTACAGGATGTAGTGCAGGTGAAACTGTATACATACCACGAATACCAATCATCCCCAACAATTTCCCATTCCAATTCAAACGGACACAGTTTCCAGTGTCCGTTTGCTTTGCTATGACAATTAACAAGTCTCAGGGTAGACGCTAAAGGCTGTTGGAGTTGATCTCAGGTCGAATTGTTTTTCACACGGCCAACTATACGTGGCTTGCTCGCGGGTTAGTAATGCTGATAACCTTTTCATATTAGCCCCAGAAGGAAAAACTGTTAATGTGGTTTATAAAGACATTTTATAATTTACATTTGAAATATTAAATACATACCTATATTATATTTTTTATATTATTTGTCTGTCTATCTGTGTGTTCCGGCTAATCTATAGAACAGCTGGACTGATTCGGACGGGACTTTCACTGGCAGATAGCTTATGTAATAAAGAGTAATTCATTTTAGAAAAAAAACTTTAATTATCCATACTTATGTCCCAGTACTTAAATTCCACGCGGACGAAGTCGCGGGCACAGCTAGTACAATTATAAAGAGGAAAACTTTGTTTGTTTGATTGTGATGAATAAACTCAAGAGTACTAGTTCGATTTTAATAATTCTTTCAGTGTTGGGAAGCTACGTTCACCCTGAGTAACAAAGGCTATAGATTATTTTGAAAAAAAATAGGGATCCGTGCGAAGTCAAGGCGAACCGCTAGTATCAAATATAACCTAACTTAACGGTTAAACCACGTGTTTAACACGTTCGGTATTTCCTTCTATGACGCACTCTTTAATTTTTTGCTTATTCATGAATCATTGCAAAAAGAAACCGGTCGAAAAATGATGATGAAAGAATAACGAGCACACTACAACTGTAAATACTATTTTTAGATATTTTAAAAAAATCGCCTTAGGTTTGGAGTGTGGAAAATAATTTGAAGTCTATTCATAATCTTATAACATATTGTGATTATGACAGGTTGTCGCTTAACAAAAATCTTAGCAGATTTTGACGAGTCGTATAGAATGAGGTCCAGCTGTCATGTTCCATAAACACAAGCCAGTAGCTTGTCTCTTATCACAGGCTAGTAGCTTGTCTTATCACAGACTAGTAGCTTGTCTCTCACCACAGGTTAGTGCTTGTCTCATGACAGGCCAATAGCTTGTAACATCACAAGCCAGTAGCTTGTCTCTCATCACAGGCCAGTAGTTTGTCTTATCACAGGTCAGTAGCTTGCTTATCACAGGTTAGTAGCTTGTCTCTCATCACAGACCTATAACTTGTGACATCACAGGTCAGTAGCTTGTCTTATCACAGACTAGTAGCTTGTCTCTCACCACAGGTTAGTAGCTTGTCTCATGACAGGCCAGTAGTTTGCCTTATCACAGGTTAGTAGCTTGTCTCTCAGCACAGGCCAGTAGCTTTGTCTCTCATCACAGGCCATTAGCTTGTCTCTCATCACAGACCAGGTTATTTGATCAGAGACAAGCTACTGCTTTCTCATAATCCCATACAAATTACAGTTATATAGGTAGTTAATGTAATGTAGAAAACTGGATAAAACTTGTAGGTTATTTTTTTCCTTGATTTATATAGGCACACTAAACACCAATCTTATCTTACATATAATAAAACAGTAGAAACCGCGTGTCTGTACAATTGAAATTTTCAACAAAAAATGGGTGTGGGCAATAATAAAAGAGTAACAGAACACAAAAATGATTTTTTAGATTTTCTTTTCTGTCTGTCTGTCTGTCTGTCTGTCTGTCTGTCTGTATGTATTCGCTAATCTTGAAAACTACTGAACAGATTTTGACGCGGCTTTCACTAATAGATTAAGCTCTTCCCTGAGCAACATATAGGCTTTGTTTCATCGAAATCGGATGTCAAATAAAAAAGCTATCGTCTTTTAAAGTTTAAAGGTAATTTTTCTATAGGAGATTTTATAGTTACATAATATAGTACTAGATGGCGCCTCAAGGCAATTAAAACGCGCTATAGCTTTTTCTCTTCTTACATATAATAAAACAGTAGAAACCGCGTGTCTGTACAATTGAAATTTTCAACAAAAAATGGGTGTGGGCAATAATAAAAGAGTAACAGAACACAAAAATGATTTTTTAGATTTTCTTTTCTGTCTGTCTGTCTGTCTGTCTGTCTGTCTGTCTGTATGTATCTTACATATAATAAAACAGTAGAAACCGCGTGTCTGTACAATTGAAATTTTCAACAAAAAATGGGTGTGGGCAATAATAAAAGAGTAACAGAACACAAAAATGATTTTTTAGATTTTCTTTTCTGTCTGTCTGTCTGTCTGTCTGTCTGTATGTATTCGCTAATCTTGAAAACTACTGAACAGATTTTGACGCGGCTTTCACTAATAGATTAAGCTCTTCCCTGAGCAACATATAGGCTTTGTTTCATCGAAATCGGATGTCAAATAAAAAAGCTATCGTCTTTTAAAGTTTAAAGGTAATTTTTCTATAGGAGATTTTATAGTTACATAATATAGTACTAGATGGCGCCTCAAGGCAATTAAAACGCGCTATAGCTTTTTCTCTACGTTTAAAACTATTTAATTTTGTTTGTCTTGCGATTCGGTTAGTTGATGATTTTGATGTTATACTTGGATATGAAAATACGGACTCTGAACTTGCTTTGTGAATTGGTTGAAAAATATCGGATATAATCTAAAAAATATTGCCTACGTAGATTTATTGAAATAAATATATGTATTATTGTATGTATTTGCTTTGATTTTAAAAATGCCCAGACGAAACGCTTACAACGCATCGCTATTGAGAAATCTTACTCCGCCTAAATTGTGCAATGGAACCCGACTTAGAGTAACTTCTTTACAAAGAAACTTAATCGAAGCTGAGATTCTTACAGGATGTAGTGCAGGTGAAACTGTATACATACCACGAATACCAATCATCCCCAACAATTTCCCATTCCAATTCAAACGGACACAGTTTCCAGTGTCCGTTTGCTTTGCTATGACAATTAACAAGTCTCAGGGTAGACGCTAAAGGCTGTTGGAGTTGATCTCAGGTCGAATTGTTTTTCACACGGCCAACTATACGTGGCTTGCTCGCGGGTTAGTAATGCTGATAACCTTTTCATATTAGCCCCAGAAGGAAAAACTGTTAATGTGGTTTATAAAGACATTTTATAATTTACATTTGAAATATTAAATACATACCTATATTATATTTTTTATATTATTTGTCTGTCTATCTGTGTGTTCCGGCTAATCTATAGAACAGCTGGACTGATTCGGACGGGACTTTCACTGGCAGATAGCTTATGTAATAAAGAGTAATTCATTTTAGAAAAAAAACTTTAATTATCCATACTTATGTCCCAGTACTTAAATTCCACGCGGACGAAGTCGCGGGCACAGCTAGTTGTAATATAAATTTGAAGCTTCTTTCTGCAAACAAGAGGTGCGTTAGTTCTTATGACCGGTCAGTCAGTGAGTCAAAATTAAGTTTTGAATATTTATAATTCGGTTCCTACACTGGTTGAAATTGAAATGGTTCTAGAGAAATAAGATTACAAGCGTAATTATGCATGTGAAAGATTTGTGACCCCGATTTTTAAGTAGAATCTAATAAGGCCAGTGGTAAGTGCCATTGGTGGATCTTCGAGCGTTTGAGACGCTGTCATTGTATATTCTCACTAGGTATATTTTTAAGAATAAAAAAAGTAAACAAAAACTTTTGAATGGATTTTGATGACACTTTACATTACTTTACAATAATATAGTTTACACATCAGAATAACACATAGGCTATCTATACTAATATGTAATAATATAATAAAGAGGAAAGATTTGTACCTATTTTTGTATGTTTGTAATGAATAGGCTCAAAAACTACTGGACCGATTTTAATAATTCTTTCACTGTTGGGAAGCTACGTTCACCCTGAGTAACATAGGCTATAGAATATTTTGAAAAAAATTAGGGATCCGTGCGAAGCCGGGGTGAACCGCTAGTATTTTCTAATGATATTGTGTATTATAATCGCGGGCAAAGCTAGTATATTATGATATAAAGGAAAAAAAACAGCCTTCATGACTGACAAATCAAATATTAATGCAGAGCCAAAATTATAAGGGTTAGAAGTTTAAAATACCTATTGCACAGGGGTTCCCTTTATAATGCAGGGGAGCACTAAGAAAGGATATTGAAAAATCACCTCCTAAGGGGGTAAAACGGGGGTTGCTTGTACGAAGTCACAGGCAGAAAGTTACAAATACAGCTAGATGATTATAACCCTTTATAATGCCGGGAGCACTAAGGATATTAAAAAATCACCCCTTAAGGAGGTAAAATGGGGGTAATTGTACGGAAGTCGCGGGGAGTAGCTAGTTATAGATACAGCTAGCTGCTAGAGGCAACAATGACAGCATTTCACACACTCAAAGACCTACTGTTACCAATTGTGCTACCATTATTAATTGTGCTAAAATCACACACACTCACCAGAACAATAAGCTTTCTTCTAGAATCTTCTGTATGCTTCTCAAACTTCTTTATTCTTTAATTCTTCATATCTTGAGTTACTTTCTTAAGTTGCAATTCCCTTGAATTCTTCATGACTTCTTCGGTTAGCTGAAAATTGCTCTTTCGAGCTGATTGATTGATTGACGTCTGAGAGAAACTCGATTCATTTGGCGGGCTCCGGAGAGCCCTGGGACAGGACGGGAACTGGGATGGGACAGGGGACAGGGGAGGGACGCTGCGGACCATCAAGCGAGCGGCCGACGTTCACCATCTTCACTTATAGAATATACTTTACAACTAATTATAAAAAACTTGTAAAATTCCAAATATACTCGTTTTAGTACATCACAGAAGCTCCCACGCCGGCCGCGGCCCACAGTTGAGATCATTACACTACTCTCTGTACAAACATATAATAATATATCATCTCCAATCGTTAACAGGTGTAACATAGTTACTGTATCGTTCAATTTTAAAATCTACAACTAGAATTACGAACGCCGGGACACCGCTGTTTATTTTTTTAAAGCTCTGTTGTGGCGGGGTATCTGTGCTCATTATGCACTCTTTTTTTTAGTATTCTTTTTTTCGCTCCTCCCACCTGGCGGACCCGGCGTTTACAAATAAAATACCTTGGTCTCGATAAACAAAACGATACGACTAGCGGGTCTCCCCGCCCGGCGGCGTCGCGGCCGCACTTTACAAAATATAAAATAACGCCCCATTCATAAAAGAAATGCAACGTCGAGTGCTCTTGCGGCCGGCGCTGCGGCGCGCGGCGCAGCCCTGGGGCTCCGCCGGCGTCGCGGCGCCTCCCGCAGCCGCGCGCTGCCCGCGCCGACGCCGCGCCGCGCCTGGCGCTCCTCTACTCTATTTTTTTGTGTTTTTCTCTGGTTTTTATTGAAGAGTGCGAGAAGCGCTCGGCGGAGCGCGGCGGCGGCGCGCGGGCTGCACTTATCTACTAAAATTTTCACAAAATAATACCTAACGCCGGAATTTAGTCGACGCCGGGGTCGGGGGGTCGCCTCCGGCCCTAGCGCGGCGGTAGCGTCGTTACGAAATAAAAAACTTAGCACGAAGAGCCTTAGACTAACACTGATAGAGTCCGGGGCTTACGCCACGTTGAGGAGCAGCTTCAGCGGCAGGGCGCGGTCGGGCTCCGGGCGGCAGCGGTCGCCGCGGCGCCAGTGCGTGGGCGGCGGCGGCAGCGCGGCGGCGGCCGGAGCGGCGCCCCACTTGCTGGCCGCGTAGCGCTCCTCGCGGCCTCGGTCGCGCTCGCGCTCCCGCTCCCGCTCGCGCCGCGTCGACAGCGCCAGCGTCGGCAGTGGCGTGCGAGTCGCCCTCCTGCGGCCGCGTACTTGTTGGGGGCAGTTCATCTCGCCCGGATCGCTCACTTGACTCTTAGATCTCACAGATTCTCTCTAATTAACGTGGACAGTTCACTTATCACTTTAGCGGTAGCTCGCGGCGCCTTCGGAGCGGAGCGTGATCACAAAATGGTTGCCGTCGCACGGAACGCCTCGTCCCGACTCGATCCACCGTATCTCGGCCTCGAACCGCTGTCGATCTACGCGGATGACACGTCGAAACACTGTACTGCTTTACTTTCACGAGTGCGCGTCGGCTGGTCTCGCTGCTAGCTCCGGTGATAATCGATTTTTACTTTTTCTAATAAACATGGACGCCACCTCTCCATTATTCACACCTTCACCTCTCGATTTCGACTACGTCACGGCGGCGGCGCGCGGCGGTTTTATACGGCAATGGCGGCTGCGCTGCAAAACTGCGCAGTGGGGATGTAAAGCGCGAGAGACATGGGACGGATATATTTTACTGATCAGTTAAAATTTATGTCGTGGTATTTTTTATTTGGTTCTGTTAATATTAATAGCTAACGAATTTGTATATAACAATTTGTGGTATATTATTTTTCCTATACAACAATACATATGCAATATTTAATAACATGTTGTAGGTAATTGATGAAAAAATATGAATACCTAATTGTATATTTAAAAAAAATAATAAAAAAAATCCTTAAGCAAATAAAGACCTATACATTTATAAACGGAATTCATGAAATGTTTTTTAATTTATAAACTAAATGATTTTATTTTCATACTATAGGTGTTTATTTACCTTAATAATTAATATACTATTAACAACATTTCAAATAACGACCTAAAATTCGTGAAATTGATTTGCAATCTATAATCACTTAGAATTCATTAATTACGTATGTCAATCTTTAAACTTCTGAATTATAAATCATCAATGACCTGTAAAATTCGTTTAGAGTGATTAGGACTAAACTAATTCAATTAATAAATTCCACAAGTTCCCAAAGTTTCTACTTACAGCATTGTACGTACTTAGTTACTATCTTGAAATTATGATATAAATAAAAATAATATTATTCATTACCTACTAAACTTAGGTACTATTTTATTATTTTATAAACCAAATGGAATCATTGGAATGAAACAACTATTAACGGATTTAACTCACTTTAGCGTTAGACTATTGTCAGCTCAGTCGTGCTACGATTATGGAAACTGTAAAGAATCCGAAACGTTAGCCAAAAAATAAAATAAAAATACGCGAGTTAAATCCGTTAATAGTTGTTTCATTCCAATATTATTAATTACCTACTAAACTAAGGTACTATTTTATAAACCAAATGAAACCAATTAACTCTCAACTAATCTAGAAAGTAATTAATAGAAACCTATGCAATTAAGTCAATTAGTGATGATTAACTCATTATTTAATAAGTAATATCTGATTCTTAAACGTGGTTAAAGTCACGTATACCTATCTTCGTAAAAGCAATACAAATTGGAAAAAAATGGTAAAAAAAGAAAAAAAACTGTTAATAACATTAGAAGTAAAAACCTCAATTTGTGAACTTGATATTTAATTCAGATTATCTTCTATTAATTTATAAACGTCAGTATTATAAATATCTACATTATTTGCTACAAATTATTTTAACTTAAAAAAATAACACGCTGCAGAGTGCAAACTATTTATTACTTAATTATACCTGTTCCTTTAGCAGGTAGTATTTAGCGCAGTAAGATCTTTAAGATAAATGAATGGCATATCATTAACGAAAATTCTTCAAAATGATAACATTCAATGATCTGTAGAAATTTAAAGTGATTAGGATTAAAGGGGTTCATAAAATGAATATTAAGAAATACCACGTGTTTCTGTACCTGGTTGTTGCTATTAACTAATTATGACTAAATATTAACTAATTATGACTAAATATTTGTTAAATATAGGCACTTGTTCATTACAACAATTAATTGACACTTGTAAGATTTTTTGCTATCGTCGTTATTTATCTGAAAATAAAAAAAATACCTACAAGTGTTTTTGAGCATTTAAAAAAATACCTTAAAATGCTTACTATTAATTCGTTATACGCTTTTATAGTTTATAATCGTATCAAAATCTTTAATTTGAGATGTGTGTCATAGTCTTCAATAATACCTCTTTTTTACGTATAATAACAATAATTATTATACCTATTTTAAAAAATATAATTATGTAAGTACATACAACATATTATTATTTGAGTGTCAAACTATTGTCAGTTATGACAGCTACGAATATGTATAATATTTCGAATTTTCAAAATGAAAAACAATATACTCTTTCTGTAGGTATTAATTGTGTTCTATAAAAAGTTAAAAACATGCACACAGATATAAATAAATCTAGTATAATTATAAATATTATAATATGTTTCGTTTTGGATTTTAAGTCAAGTTATAAAATAATATTTTTTAAGTATACCACTGATCAGTTAAAAGTCCCATGTCAGCGGGTCTTTATTCGGAGCCCCCGTGACTCCATTCGGTTAGCTTTTATAGCCACAGTATAGATAATCGCAGAATACTTGTTTTTGTCAATTTTAACAAATTTTTACACTCAAAATAACACGTTTAGTATGAGAAAACATAATGATCATACAGAAAAATTTCACCTACGTAAGATTATTACAAAATTATGCCCTCAAACGTGTTATTTTAATAAGTCAAATAAGATTTCTTTGTATGAAATGTCCATACTGTTTTGTATGATATTGTGTCGAGGTAGCAACGAATGAAAAAAAAAACCTTATTCAACGAAAACAAGCAGGTTACGCTTGGATTCAGTTGTGTATTACCCTACCAAATAACGGAGTATCTCTAACAAAGAATCCACGTACAATTTAATCAATTTATAAATCGGCCGTATTATATCAAAATGGACGCTTGTTTTGAAACGTTTTATCGCTTTGCGATAAATTCTGTATTTGTTTATTATTATCATTTTACAGTTATATTACGTTTACGTAATATATGCCTAGAAAAACATATTTAATCTACAAACCTTATTTTTAAATGTTGTTATTGTTGTTTATCTATCTACCTATCTTTAATTAATTAATTCATTTCGATGAACTTTAACCAAAGCGTAGGTTTCTGGATTTTCGTTTGCTAATCTCTTGAAAACTTTCACTATTAAACTATCTCCTTATAAGAAAACTACCAGAGTCGAAAGCAGATTTCTTTCGTGTTTTATGATATATTGGATTTATAACATAAATAAAAATAAAGTTGGAACGAAACAACTATGAACAGATTTAACTCGCGTATTTTACTTTATTATTGCAATAGTTTTGGACAAATTTTAAAGACATTATGTACTTACGTGACTTAAACCACGTTTAATTATCAGATATTATTAAATAATGAGTAAATTACATATTTGCTTAATTACTCAGATACTTTCCTACTTAGTACATACAATCTAGCGTCTAGGTAATTTGAAAATTTATTGTACCTACCTATCTCCTTAAAAAAAATACAAAATGGTCTTTTATAGGTGAGAACATTATATTTATTAATCTTATAAATCCAATCCCTACTATCCCGACTTCCCTACTAATATTATAAATGCGAAAGTAACTCTGTCTGTCTGTCTGTTACGCTTTCACGCTAAAACTACTGGACCGATTTAAAAGAAATTCTGGAGCCTGAGAAAGAACATAGGTTAATTTTTAACCGACTGCAAAAAAGGAGGAGCTCCACGCGGACGAAGTCGCGGGCAGAAGCTAGTGTTTCATAAAACAAAAAAAAAATGCAGGTCTTTAGTTATAAGTAAATAATATTTTAAATTTCTGATGCCTTTGCTGTTATTACACATTGAAATGAAACAACTATGAACGGATTTAACTCGCGTATTCTATTTTATAAGCTGACGTTTCGGATTCTTTACAGTTTCCATAATCGTAGCACGACTGAACTGACAATAGTTAACGCTAAAGTGAAATGCGTTAATAGTTGTTTCATTTAAATGTTTATTATTAATCAGTTTTTCGTCTCTCAAAAGTTTTGAGTTAGCACCCTTTAGGTCTAGGTGTGCTGTGTGGTAGCCACAGTACGTAGTTATTATTTCTTTTGTAAAGTTACTTTCAATAGAGTTTTACTGTAGTAATAAAAATAATTTTAAAGGGGTCACTCAAAGTCACAATCTCCCCTTTTTTGCTTCGCTTGACGTTTCATGCGGGTGCTATAAGCTATTAGACTTTTAATATTAACTACAATACAAGTTTTTCAAGGCTTAATGTTTTGTTCAAGTCTTTTATTACCTACATAAATGAGTTATAAAAATTACCTTATTATTAAAACTTAAATAATATTCAAGTTAAAGTAGGTACTTATTGGAACGTAACAATTATAATGGATTTAAGTAACTCACGTAGGTACCTAACTACTTATATTATTTGACGTTAAACTATAGTCAGTATGGGATATGTTTGGCGTTTAAACATCAAAAAAAATACAATACCCGAGTGTAGAAGCCACGGAGGCATCAGAAATTGTTAAAAATGACTACCCAAGCTATAAGTATTTAAGTAAGTAAATAAATTCAAATCAGAACTGTAGTTCCTGAGCAAACAAACAAACTCTCCAACTTTATATATTTGTATAAATTATTAATATAACAGTGTAGTGTTTGTTTATATCCCTTGTCACAGATCACTTATTATATTAATGCAATCCACACCGGCTCGACAATGCCCTCGTATTCGTAACTACACTTTTTATACACACTCGCCAGCGGCCATAGTATGACTTCAGTGACAGTTACTTTTCACGGCCTTCCCGCCAAATACAGGGACACACGAGACAGCGTATGTATGCTATTTAAGCTACTCGCATAAACGCATACACTACATCCCTCCCTTGGAATAAAATGAAATTAATAACAACAGGTAGTACATAACCAAATCAATATATATTTCCAATAAAGTAATCAGTCATTCCAAGTTAATCATTAACACAGCTTAAATATAAATTAATCAGGCATGTTATAATACCACTATAAAAGACCAGGCGCGTGCAGTGAGGGTCGCGCATGTACTACGTCAGGGTAGGCACTCCATACATTTATACCATTGTGCCTATATGGAAGCACGCCCTTGCAACATACTAAGAATAACATAATATTAATAAATCATGGCACATCAATCAGACTCTTATTACACTACTCATTTGACTCTCATATTCCATGTCATACTCATCCAGGTGAACAACATTCCTTCTCATCACTTGTCCTGTTAGATCATTCTCCACCATGACATTTCTTTGTTAGAACTTTGTACTGCATGAAGTGTTGAGCTATAGTTTGGCTAAGCTTATTTGCCTTATCCATATTATTCTTATTTACTCCAGTTAGACTATACTCAATAGCTCCCCTTTTCTTGTCAGCACATTCCTTCCCCTTCTCTTTCTGCAATTTGGCTCGCTCACGCACATCCTGATTAGCTCTGACGGCAACTTGCCTGTGGATGCATGAGGTATGCAGTTGTACATTAACAGGTCCTCCATCAGACTGTCCTTAATGTTCTTTTCCTCCCCATGAGTTATTTTGAGCTTAGAATGTAAACCTATTAGTTAGCATAGGCGCGAAAGGAGATTAGCAATATTCACTTTTCGATTATATCTTGGCAAGTAGATCCTGAAGTTTGTTGAGCAGGTGACGGAATTCTTCGGTACTATTGGTAAGATAGAACTATAGGTAAGACTAGTTGCACATTGTTATCAATGGGAATTTCTACCTTGAACTTGGAGCTAGGGAAATGGTTGCTGTGTGAGCCTCCCTCAATAATATAAACAGTTGCATGTTCTTCTGGTCCATTTACTCTAATTATAGTTTTGAATGATCCCTTTATATTCATTTAAGTGCTTATTTCATACTATACTATACAGCCTGAATGAACAAATATTTTAATCTTAATCTCACCAATGGTGCAGTCAATTATGTATCAATGTTAAAAAACATAATCAACTTCAATTCTCTCTTTTTTGTTTCTTTTGGTAGACTGATTGTCATATTTCCTTTTTGAACCTCCTATTTTGCAGTATTGGCGGAAATGTCCCGGTTTGCCGCATGTAAAACATGCTTTTCCTAATGCTGGACATGCTTTATATCAGTTTGATGGTTATTATTCCCACAACGTCCGCAGGGTTTAAAGTTTTTGTTGTATGTTCCTTCCTTTTTTGTTTTGAAAAATCCATCTTTTTTATTCCTATTGTATACAGCATTTACTTCCTGGTTATCTTGTTTATTACTATTATGGCTATCTTCTTTCTTCTGTTCATATATTTCTAATTGGTCATTTACAACTTCTAACATATTAGCCTCTGTGACGATTTTCTCCAGCGTAATGTTGTCACCTACTGTAAGAATCTTCTTACGTAATTCAGCCGAATTGCATTTTTCAGTGATCTGGTCAATCAAATGGTCATCCTTTTTATCAAAATTGCATTTTTCAGCTTGTTTCCGAAGACGTACTAAGAAACTTTCAAATTTCTCTTTATCTTCTTGCTGAATGAGTCTAAACATGTGACGTTCAAAAACTTGGTTGGTTTTAGGAACAAAGTATTCATCGAGTTTTTTTATGGCTATGTCAAAAACATTAACTCCATCTGTAGCCGTGACATCTGCACCAGGTAAGTTGTAGTATATATCCTGCAAGCTTGCTCCACCAAAATGCAGTAACGTTGCCCGTTTCTTTAGTTGAGATGTGACCTCAGCTGCATCCAGATATATAAGCAATGATCTCTTCCATCTCTCCCATTTAGTGCCAACTGAACTCCGGTCACCATCCAAATCTAACCACTCCAGTGTCAGTGATGGATGTTGAGTCATGGTGCTTGTCCGGTTAGCACAACCTGAAATATCAATTTATATAACCTGAAATATTTGAACACCAGACTATTCTCAATTGAATGAAGGTTGTCAACCAGTTACAATTATTAAAGATGTTTATTTGAAACACCAGACATTTTCCAAGTTAATGGAGGTATTCATTAGAACTACCAGACATTTTCCAAGTTAATGGAGGTATTCATTAGAACTACCAGACATTTTTCCAATTTAATGGAGGTTGTCAACCAACTTTATTTAATCGAAGCATTCATTTGAATTACCAGACATTTCCCAATTTAATGGAGGTCATGTCAACCAATTCCAATTTTATAGAGGCATTCATTTGATCTACCAGACATTTCCCAATTTAATGGAGGTCATGTCAACCAATTCCAATTTAATGGAGGCATTCATTTGATCTACCAGACATTTCCCAATTTAATGGAGGTCATGTCAACCAATTCCAATTTAATGGAGGCATTCATTTGAACTACCAGACATTTCCCAATTTAATGGAGGTCATGTCAACCAATTCCAATTTAATGGAGGCATTCATTTGAACTACCAGACATTTCCCAATTTAATGGAGGTCATGTCAACCAATTCCAATTTAATGGAGCCATTCATTTGAACTACTATATATTTACCAATTTAATGGAGGTCATGTCAATTAATTTTCATTTTTATTTTATTTATTTTTTCCATTTAATTCATTTAAATAAAATAAAATAAATTTGGTAAATTTTTTTGCGTTAAATGTAACAGATATATTTTATAATTTAGAACGGGGTAGTATTTAACTTTTGTAATTTAAAAAATAAGGTAGTTTGTATAGCTGTATTATTCACTTTAGCATAAACCATTGTCAGCCCAGTCGGGCCCCGACTATTGAATCTGTAAAGGCTCCGAAACGTCAGCCAACAAAACTAAATTATGAGATTTAAATCCGTTAAAGCTGTCTCATTCCAATGTATAACAAGGCATCAGAAATTATTAAAATATAATTGCCAAAACAATGGTCTCTGTTATTAAAAATATATTTTATTACAAATTAAATACTTTAAATTTCTTAGCTCAATAAAGTTTCCTCAAATCAAATTCTTTCATTAATAAGTAGGTAGACCTTAAAATAGAAAAGTACTTTTCAAACAATTTAATTAATATATGAATAGTATAATATTATTGTTTTATAGGCTACCCGTGTAATTCATGTGAACACTATTTTCGTTTTACCCTAAAACTAAATATTCAAGAATTTATTAAATTAGGAGTAGTACCTATGCATAATAATTTTCCCGCGTCTTAATTCTTCGACCAGTTGCGATGACCGTTGTCGAAACTATTTTACCCTAGGTACGGCAGAAAAGTATTAAATAGGTACAAATGTTATTATTCCTTTTCCTTTCTTTAACAAAACAATTTAAAAAAATAGTCATTAGTTTTATTCTAAAATATATAATATTCTCGAATTGTGTGAACGCGACAATGTTCTCCCGCGTCATATTGCAATGGCGTTTGTCAATTTCAATCAAACGACAGTTGTTGGATTTCTAATCTTAACAATATAAATAGGAATAAAACTCCGTTTTAATGTAATGCCAATAAACGCAATCTATTTATACCCGTGAAACAACAAATATTATCGATTTATTACGGTACCTAGGTAGGTCTTAAGTTTCTTACTCAGGTCTAAGTCGCTAAATATTTTGCAACGAAAATCACTATTAAGTACCTACATCATGATATAGGTGTACCAAATTTACTTTTGAGATAAATTATGACATTGTAAATAAATGTTGTTTTGTTAATCAACGGGATTAAATAGTATAATGAAACACTTTGAACCAAAACTATTCATCTGCCATTATCGCGATTTTAGTCATAAAATTTACCTTTTGCTCGTCGCCACTTGTAGTGTTTGTTTATATCCCTTGTCACAGATCACTTATTATATTAATGCAATCCACACCGGCTCGACAATGCCCTCGTATTCGTAACTACACTTTTTATACACACTCGCCAGCGGCCATAGTATGACTTCAGTGACAGTTACTTTTCACGGCCTTCCCGCCAATACAGGGACACACGAGACAGCGTATGTATGCTATTTAAGCTACTCGCATAAACGCATACACTACAAACAGAACATAGAATCAAAGTAGGTAAGCCATTTATCCTCTAAAAAAAACTACAGCTGAGTTCGAGACATGTGTTCATTATAAAGAACCTGTTTCGAAAAGTGGGTTGAAAAAACACCCGCACGGGAACAGCTGACACGTTCCTTACTTTTTTTAATATCTCCTTCTCTTTCTGTCCTATTCAATGTTATCGCGTCGAGGAAAGAGAGGTCCGAGGGGATTTTAAATGGGATAGACTTGGGAATTTGCGTGGGAGCCTCAGCTTTGTTTATTTTTGTTTTTAAAGGTAAGGGTTTGTTTTTATAGAAATTAAACGACAGAATATTTTTAGTACTTAATCTAATTAGATACTATATTTCTTGATTGAACAACACTTAACTATCGAAAACATTGAGAACATCAAAAAGGTTTGTATTCCATAATAGTAATATAAAAAAATACAAATATAATAACTTATTACGATTTTTTCTTATTATTTCGAGATTTTATTACTAAAATTGGTATAATATTGCTATGTTATAATTATCAAAAAATATTTATAGCATCTTTGTTATGAGGTACCTAAGTAAGTACTTTTAGAAAGAAAATAATATTTGGCCAGTCAGTTACAAAACAAAAAACTATAACAAAAACCTTATTCAAAACTTTTAACTACTTACTTAGTAATTTTAGGTAAAAGTAGGTAACTTTTACCTAAAAGCCTTATTTTAAATATGTGTTTAGGTAAGTGTTTTTTTTTCTTTTCTAAATTGTTATTTTTTAAGAATAGTGTAAAATTTGTTTGACTGCAGTAAAATTGCTTAGTAATAACATCTGTACATACTGACATTTACGTAGAAAGAAATTAAATATTATTGAACAGTTTTAACACAGCTGCAACTCAACACCTGTACCGATTGTTTTTAAAACGACGTAACGGAAATCGTGTCGTCATTTGTTTTTCACAATTCGCCGAGTCGCCTTTGATATGACGTTATTTGATATCAAATATTAATCTGATAATCATTTGTAAATATCATTGCATTAGGTACGTATTGATTGTGATTTCCTGTCTTATCGATTTTTTTTTGAGTCATCGTTCGAACAAATTTCTATGTGTAAATGTTAATTTTAGTATCTAAAAATAGTACTAATAGTCTATTAATAGGTATTATTTATTATTGATTAATTAGTATATTATTGTAATTACATTTGATTTATTTCTCACGAGCTATTAGTGGTAATGGATAGTCAGAAACTGATTACTAACACCAGTGTGTGTGAAGAACACAAGCATTTGTACTTGAGCTATGAATAACTAATATGGTCTACAGTAGTACAGGTAGATATAGCACCAATTTTGCTTAACTTCGGACTAGATAAATTGTTGTGAATTTTCCATAGAATAAAGTTTTTTTTTATTTATTTATAACTGTTCTATGTTTAATTTTAATACGAATTTTTCGATTATATAAATGTGTAAATATACTTATTAGCTTTATTAATTCACTAGCTGTCCGCCCCGGCTTTGCACGGATCATCTTTTTTTTTATAGCCTATGTCACTCGGGAATAGTGTATCTTCCCAACAGTGAAAGACTTTTTGAAATCGGTCCAGCCGTTCTGGAGCCTGTTCAATCCAAACAAACAAACCTTTCCTCTTTATAATATTACTAAGACTAAATATAGAAGAATAATAATGTTTTCTTTTTAATTTTACATTTTTTTTTCAAAAGAAATTTTAAAATAATAAAGACAGCGTACATGAGTTCGTACCTCTATTTCTTAATGCATTTTTAAAAAATTGTTTAAATATTAAAGTACATATAGGTAGATAGATAAAAACACCCTTTTTATTACGTAATATAAAATATAAAGATATTGATTACAAATAGAAATAACTAAATTTTCTTAAACACAAAAAAAATATTAAAAAAAAAATTCTTCATGTTACGATTTCTAAACGAAACAAACTTTCGAACGAAACCCAACCATCAAAGTCAATAAAGTCATTTCTTTCGAGTATTGTTCAAATTTCATTAGATTCTGTAAAAGAGCTTAACTAAAATAGTTCTTAATACATTTGTAGAAGGACTAATTCTCTTTAAACTAATCTGTAATATTAGTACCAATTTTGTAACTTATTTTTTTTCATAATAACGTCAAAAAAAACCTACCCCAAGCCGCAAGCCAAGCGAAGCGGTGCTGCGGAGTGCGGCGCAATTTTTCGCTGTATTTTAATTGATATTAAAAAACAATGCGACGCGAATTTATATTAATATTATTAGGAATAATATGCATTTCAACAATATCGTCTATTTTATCTGGATATGTTCCAACAGACATTGACAAAGTACTTTTGGATACTGTGGTCGGCGCAGTCGGGGCTGGTAACTTCTCATATTGGCAATTGGGCCATGCGGGACCTCTTCTTGTTGAATTAACTTCTTTAACTGGCGACGCGGACCTCTATGTTGCTGATACAGTCAGGTTTGTCCATTAAAATATCAGTTTACATGTTAAAAAGTTAGTTTGTATCGTACCTATATTTTTTTGTTTAAGTAAATTTATTTACGTAATGCTTTGTTTGTTTATAGCTAAGATCTAGCGCAATGAGTATGTATAATAACAAATTGATCACTTACATACTATATTTTTGAATGAAACAATTATTAGTACATTACGTACCTAAAATAAAAAATGTCTCAGATCACATGTAATTGTCGTCCGAGGCCGAGGTTGACAAAAATGTGATCCGAGGCTTTTTTATTTACTGGCCGAGGTCAGTATACTATTTTTCTGTTCGATGAAGCCAGAAAGCGGCAACTTCATTTAGCGCAGCAGCCCGAAAGTTGGCCCTTTCTGGCTGGATAACAATAAAACATGTTTTATTTTATTTTTTTCGATGACATTTCGATATTTCCATATTCCAAGCTGATTGATCTGACGATAGTTGGGTTAAATCCATTATAATTGTTTCATTCCAGGGTGTAATAACTGCAAATCATATATTTTACGCTATATTTTTTTAGGCCCAGTTACGAGTCGGACCGCAACAACTTCAGCTCGGTGACATGTGGCCGGGACCTGGTGAGCATACCAGTGGACTTTCCGAGGCCCGTCGGTGAGTCAACTTACCTTTAATGACCTGAACTGGCTTCACACAGGTGCAGTTCTGGTAGTAATTATCAGGGTCTTTATAATATTATGCATACAAACCTTTGTCTTGAATCACTCTATTTATTAAAAAAAAAAAAGCATAAAAATCCATTGCATACTTAGTTTTAAAGATTTAAGCATACATAGGGTTATAGAGACAGAAAAAGCAACTTTGTTTTATATACTACTAGCTTCTGCCCACGACTTCGTCCGCATGGAACTCCTTTTTTGCAGTCGGTTAAAAAGTAGCCTATGTCCTTTCTCAGGTTCCAGACTTTCTTTGTAGCAAATTTCATTTAAATCGGTCCAGTAGTTTTAGCGTGAAAGCGTAACAGACAGACAGACAGACAGAGTTACTTTCGCATTTATAATATTAGTAGGGATGTAGTGATTGAAATAAAACAACTGTTATGGATTTAAATTATGTATATTATTTTTACCCCCCATGCTAATTATAAGTTTGACAGGGTGTTATAAGTTTGTCTAAAACTTATAACTTAAAAAAAAACTATTATTAGGGTTCCGTATTTTTCTATAATACAGCTGGGCTAGCGCAAGGTTTTTCTCGCGCGAGAAAGCTGTCACTGTCACTTTGACATGAGCGAAATAACGAGTGACAGCTTTCTCGCGCGAGAAAATCCATACGCTTAGCCCCCAGGGATGTCACTAGTCTACTTCTACTAATATTATAAAAAGGAAAGGTTTGTTTGTTTATTTGGATTGAATAGGCTCCAAAATGGCTTGACCGATTTAAAAAATTCTTTCACTGTTGGGAAACTACATTCACCCTGAGTAACATATATATATATATATTTTAAAAACTAGGGACCCATGCGAAGCCGGGGCGGACAGCTAGTGTGTAATAACCGTGAAAGCATCAGAAATCATTAGAATTGTTCTCCGCAGGTATCGGTGTGTTCGGTCACTGGTCTCATCATCTCTCGGAGTACAGCATCCAGGTGTTCCTGGACACATCAGTGATTGGACGTATCCCGTTCTCGGCCTTGTATGGAGCAGAAGATGCCTACAGTACGGCCACAGATAATGATGGTATGTTATATATGTATAACAAAATGTTATTGTAATGAAATTGTAATTTTGCTGTTAATTATTGTTTAATCTTATTGTACTCTGTTTTTTTGTTTTTGACGATCTCGATATGAGTACATGTAATTTGACATAATAATGTAATTATCTTTACTAATATTATAATGAGTAAAGGTTTGTTTGTTTGGATCGAATAGGCTCCTAAACTACTGGACCGATTTGAAAAATGCTTTCACTGTTGGGAAACTACACTATTCCCGAGTGACATAGGCTATAAAAAAAGATGATCCATGCAAAGCCGGAGCGGCCAGCTAGTATTTTATGAATTTTGAGAAATAAATAAATCTAATCTAATCTATATGTACATTTTAATGGGCAGGGTGAAAGCGTAACAGACGGACAGACAGACAGACAGAGTTACTATCGCATTTATAATATTATATTAATTAATATAGAACCTTACAATGAAAAATGTTTTCCTAAATTCCTCGCTTGCCTGATTGCTCCGCCCGACTTTACACGGGCGGTCTATACCTACTCCTCCTTTTTTGATGTCGGTTAATAAAAAGCTTAGGATTGGAATTAAACAACTATAAACGAATTTAACTCACGTATTTTATATAATATATTTAATAGTGTAAACAGTCGCATAAATAAATTATTGGAAATAAATTTAGTGTACTTTAGCATAAGACTATTGTCAGCTCAGTCGTGCTACGGCTATGGAAACTGTAAAGAATCCGAAACGGCAGCAAATAAAATAATATAAAAATAAGCGAGTTAAATCCGTTAATAGTTGTTCCATTGCAATGTATAATAACCGTGAAGACATCGGAAATTATTATGAACTAGCAACCCTCCCCGGCTTCACACGGTTGCTATAAACCTTCCTCTTGATTCACTCTATCTATTAAAAAAACCGCATCAAAATCCGTTGCGTAGTTTTTAACATTTAAGCGTACATCCTAACTAATATTATAAATGAGAAAGTAACTCTGTCTGTCTGTCTGTCTGTCTGTTACGCTTTCACGCTAAAACTACTGGACCGATTTAAATGAAATTTGGTACAAAGAAAGTCTGGAGCCTGAGAAAGGACATAGGCTACTTTTTAACCGACTGCAAAGAAGGAGGAGATCCACGCGGACAAAGTCGCGGACAGAAACTAGTAGTATATATAGGGACAGAAAAAGCGACTGTTTTATAATAGTGAAGCTTTTTTATAAATAAGACTAGTGGTCCCGGCAGACTTCGTCCCGCCCGGCAAAGAAGCAATGTAGCGGCATTAATCAATCCATTTGACAGCTGTCATTGTTGCGTTTTGTTATACTATTTTTAACAAATGAGCTAAATATTTTTTTTACTGGATCGGGATGAAGAGTATCCTATGTCCTTTTCCTGACTCTAAGCTACCTCCCCGCCAATTTTCAGCCAAATTAGTTCAGCCGTTCTCGAGTTATAAACGGGGTAACTAACACAACTTTCTTTTATATATATAGATAGATTTTTCTAATATATTTCAGATGCGGACAAGAAACAAGAGGCGCAAGTATTAGGTGACCCCAGGCCGCAGTTCTCGAAGATCCTCAGTGTTCTTGATATGATCTTCGAAATGTTCGTCTTATAGTTATTAAGAATGCTTTACAATTCGATCCGACGGGAGAGGGAGATATTCGGTTGATCACCGAAGTATAAAAGAGAGGCTAAATTGATTTGATGACTGGATACTTACGATAAACGAAATACGACGCTTTAATACTATTTTCCGTCCTCCGGCCGGAAAGCGCCAACTTTCTGGCCGCTGCGCTAAATGAAATTTCCGCTTTCTGGCTTCGTCGAACAGAAAAATAGTATACTGACCTCGGCCAGTAAATAAAAAAGCCTCAGATCACATTTTTGTCAACCCCGGCTTCGCCTCGGACGACAATTGCATGCGATCTGAGACGTTTTTTATTTTACCGGCCTCGGTGCGTAATGTACTATTAAATTATATCTATAACGCCAAGATGTAGGTTTGACTCCCACTAGGGTCTTATTTCTATTCTAAACTTGGTATTTTTGCACTAAGATTAGAGTAGAAAATTTAGACCCTAACGGATTTAAAATAAAGTCTAATTTTGCAATAAATACAATGGAAGCCGCCGCGTATCTTTAATCCGCTAGATGCAAGACGTGTAGAATGAGGTCCAGCAAACCTGCTGGCCTGTGATGTAACAAGCTACTGGCCTGTGATGTAACAAGCTACTGGCCTGTGATGTAACAAGCTACTGGCCTGTGATGAGTCAAGCTACTGGCCTGTGATGTAACAAGCTACTGGCCTGTGATGTAACAAGCTACTGGCCTGTGATGTAACAAGCTACTGGCCTGTGATGAGTCAAGCTACTGGCCTGTGATGTAACAAGCTACTGGCCTGTGATGTAACAAGCTACTGGCCTGTGATGTAACAAGCTACTGGCCTGTGATGAGTCAAGCTACTGGCCTGTGATAGGAGACAAGCTACTGGCCTGTCATGAGAGACAAGCTACTGGCCTGTGATGAGACAAGCTACTGGCCTGTGATGAGTCAAGCTACTGGCCTGTGATGAGAGACAAACAACAGGCCTGTGATGAGAGACAAGCTACTGGCCTGTGATGGACAAGCTACTGGCCTGTGATGAGACAAGCTACTGGCCTGTGATGAGAGACAAGCTACTGGCCTGTGATGAGTCAAGCTACTGGCCTGAGATGTGACAAGCTACTGGCTTGTCATGAGAGACAAGCTACTGGCCTGTGATGAGACAAGCTACTGGTCTGTGATGGACAAGCTACTGGCTTGCGATGAGAGACAAGCTACTAGCCTGTGATGAGAGACAAGCTACCGGCCTGTGATGAGAGACAAGCTACTGACCTGTGATGAGAGACAAGCTACTGGCCTGTGATAAGAGACAAGCTACTGGCCTGCGATGAGAGACAAGCTACTAGCCTGTGATGAGATAAGCTACTGGTCTGTGATGGACAAGCTACTGGCCTGTGATGAGAGACAAGCTACTGGCCTGTGATGAGTCAAGCTACTGGCCTGTGATGAGAGACAAGCTACTGGCCTGTAAAGAGAGAGAAGCTACTGGCCTGCGATGAGAGACAAGCTACTGGCCTGCGATGAGAGACAAGCTACTGGCCTGTGATGAGAGACAAGCTACTGGCCTGCGATGACAAACAAGCTAGACCTCATTCTACATAACACGCATCTAGCGAATTAAAAACACGCGGCGGTCTCCATTGATATAAAACTTTCTTAAATTAATCGCGCGGCCCGACACGCTCTTGGCCGATTTTTTATATATTTGGTGATCGATTTCCGTTGGTATTGTTTTGTAAAGCATTTACAGGGATGTCATGAATGTATTTTCACGTTAAATTATAATATAAATAATTAAATAATACTCAAATTAAAAAGTATTTTAGTTGTTAAGAAATGAAACAAAATTTTATTTAAAGTCGGCCAAGAGCGTGTCGGGCCGCGCGGTATTTGATTATTCGTGACATCCCTGGGGGCTAGACGTATTGATTTTCTCGCGCGACAAAGCTGTCACTTGGTCTTTCACTTATGTCAAAGTGACAGTGACAGCTTTCTCGCGCGAGAAAAACCTTACGCTAGTCCAGCTGTATTATAGAAAAATACAGAATCCTAATAATAGTTTAATTGTATATAGTTTTTTTTTAACAAATTCAGTGTTTTTTGTAATTAACTTAAAATATTTTTTTAATATTAATCTAGTTAGTAAATGTTCAATGTTGATTATTCGTTTTATTATAAACTAGCGACCCGCCCTGGCTTCGCACGGATCCCTTTTTTTATAGCCTACGTCACTCGGGAATAGTGTTGCTTCCCAACAGTGAAAGAATTTTTCAAATCGGTCCAGTCCTTTAGGAGCCTATTCAATCCAAACTAACAAATACTTCCTCTTTTTTATATTAGTATAGACTAGCTACCCGCCCCGGCTTCACACGGGTGCTATAAACCTTCCTCTTGAATCACTATCTATTAAAAAAAATGCTTCAAAATCCGTTGCGTAGTTTTAAAGTTTTAAGCATACTTATGGACGGACAGACAGCGACTTTGTTTTATATTTTGAAGTGATTCAATTTTAAAACAAATACTGGGCTGAGATAAATGGGTGCTGTTTGTGGGTCCGGCCTGTTCATGTTATCCTAATCCTAACTAATATTATAAATGCGAAAGTAACTCTGTCTGTCTGTCTGTTACGCTTTCACGCTAAAACTACTGGACCGATTTAAATGAAATTTGGTACACAGATAGTCTAGAGCCTGAGAAAGAACATAGGCTACTTTTTAACCGACTGCAAAAAAGGAGGAGTTCTACGCGGACGAAGTCGCGAGCAGAAGCTATAATGAAATAAAATACAGAATGTATGGCAAATCACATTTATTTACAAAAACTACAAAATAAATACACTAATCAAGAAAACATTACGCAAAACTAATAAACAAAAATGCATTTTTGTGTATTTCATAACATATTCTATACAAATACTTTAGTAACAAAAAAATATTACCACTTAAAATAATGTGAAATACATAACTTAGTGAATAAAATAAATTACAAAAAAAAATAGTTAGAAAGGTACGTAAACATTCCGTTTCTATTTATAATTATTGCAGTTTTAACATTTTTTAAAATTGTTTATGCCTACCAATAATCATTAGACAAGTACATTACGCACCAAGGCCAGTAAAATAAAAAACGTCTCAGTTCACATGTAATTGTCGTCCGAGGCGAAGCCGAGGTTGACAAAAATGTGATCTGAGGCTTTTTAATTTTACTGGCCGAGGTCAGTATACTATTTTTCTGTTCTACGAAGCCAGAAAGCGGCAATTTTATTTAGCGCAGCGGCCAGTGAGTTGGCGCTTTCTGGCCGGAGGACAGAAAAAATATTTGGTAACTATGTTTTAATTTTTAAAAATAAATAAAGATGAATATTGCAATGAAACAACTATTAACGGATTTAACTCGCGTATTTTATTCTATTGGCTGACGTTGACAGCTTAGTCCTGCTACGATTATGGAATCTGTAGACTCCGAAACGTTAACCAATTAAATAAAATACGCGAGTTAAATCCGTTCATAGTTGTTTAATTCCAATGTATAATAACCGCGAAGGCATCAGAAATTATTAATATGAGTATTTTCAAATATCTGTTCAGGCTCATAAAATTAATTTTATTATGTTTTGAATACGGTTTCTGTCCGTCCAGATTTCTTCAGATTTGTCTTTTTAAAGGTCATTTATTTGCCGAAAATTCTACATATCGGCAAAGTGGATATTCGGCTTAAAAAACATGGATCACCTCATTTTTATTCAATTTTGTAAAAAAATGAATTAAATTATAAATAAAATTATTTATAAATATGTAAAACTAAAAATCCAGATCTTGATTTCTCACAAAAGTGCTGTTTAAGGAGTCTGCCCACTACACCGTATCATACCATGACCGTGCTATGAACGTGTCAGGCAAAAAAAATATTCTTTGTATAGAAAAGCATGATACCTTGTCCACTAGACCGTTCCGTCACCGACTCGTAACGCCTTACGTATTACCTTCCGTGCTTGACACGTTCATAGCACGGTCATGGTGTGATACGGTGTAGTGGGCAGACTCCTTTAAAATTGCATATTGCAAATCGGCGAATTTTCAAGCGTTTGAGATGCCGTCATTGTCATTGCTTTCTATATGAAGCTGGGAGAGTTGTCTTGCATCTGTTCTGTCGGTGTCGGTCTCGCTGTGAACTCGATGGCGCGTAACACAAACCAGCAGGGCTACGAGTTAGCTGCCTTTAGATCTAGGCGTGCGATATAATTATGTAAATCTATTGTAATGAAACAACTATTAACGGATTTAACTCGTGTATTTTTATTTTATTTGCTGACGTTTCGGATTCTTTGCAGTTTCCATAATCGTAGCACGACTGAGCTGACAATAAAAGACTTTAGCGTTAGACTATTGTCAGCTCAGTCGTGCTACGATTATGGAATCTGTAAAGGCTCCGGAACTTCAGCCAATAAAATAAAAATACGCGAGTTAAATCCGTTAATAGTTGTTTCATTCCAATGTGTAATAACCGCGAAGGCATCAGAAATTACTATGTAAATCTATATTGGGAACTAATATTTTGCTTTGGCAGTGTAAAAAGCATATTCTTCTTTTTTGTAATCTACTCATTCTTTTTGTTGTTCTTAGTAGATGCTAATTTTTCTTTACACTCTTGGTACAGAGCATCAAGGTCAAACGCTGCTCTGACATTATCTTTTGAGAACAGGAACCTGAAAAATAAAAAACGAAAATAAATATCTTTGGACAATTCACACCAATCTATACTAATATTATAAAGCTGAAGAGTTTGTTTGTTTGTTTGTTTGAACGCGCTAATCTCAGGAACTACTGGTTCGAATTCAAAAATTCTTTTTTTGTTGGATAGACCATTTATCGAGGAAGGCTTTAGGCTATATAACATCACGCTGCGACCAATAGGAGCGAAGAAACAGTGGAAAATGTGTAAAGAACGGGGAAAATATGAAGCCTTATGAAGAAGTGACAGAAGACTTTGACAGATCTTTGACGAAACAATCGGACGGGCAGGACGACGTCTGCCGTGGCCGCTAGTAAAATATAAGACATCCAATACTCAGGTACAGATGTCAGTGCTCATCACACTGGCTGCCCCTAGCGGGATTCGAACCCGCAACCTCCAGTTTCGTAGTCAGGGGCTCTGACCACTAGACCAACAGGCCGTCAAAATATATGTGTTATGACAGATAACATATTCAACAACATTCAAATTCGTACAAATTCACCCACGGCCTAGTTTTTTAACCTAATTACCCCCCCGTGGGTGTAAAACTTGTATTCCGCGGCAACAATCAGCTGGTAGTTGTCTCGAACGCCGCATTACAAAGTGTCTAGTCTGAGCGCAGCGCGGCGCCGACTAGCGCGCGAGCTCGGCGGCGGGAGGAGGGAATCAGGGACCCTAGTTAGGACATAAGGGTAACGGACCTAATAAGGATAAGAATCACTGAAGTAGTATAACTTACTTCTGCAGTTTCCCGGTGTGGTCCGGTTGAGGTCTTCTCATCTTCTCCGCTCCATCAGTGAGGAGTAGCACAGTCGGCAGCTGGCGGCTGGTCGGGCCATCTTGAACCCTATACTTAGCCGCAGCTTCTGGGTATCTAAAATAAATAAGTTTTATTTTAAAAACCTTTAAAAACATACTTTTATAATTTTACAATGTACATCCCTACTAATATTATAAATGCGAAAGTAACTCTGTCTGTTACGCTTTCACGCTAAAACTACTGGACCGATTTAAATGAAATTTGGTACAAAGAAAGTCTGGAGCCTGAGAAAGGACATTGGCTACTTTTTAACCGACTGCAAAAAAGGAGGAGTTCCACGCGGACGAAGTCGCGGGCGGAAGCTAGTAATAGTATAATTCTCTTTCATTTGATACCCCACTCGGGTATATTTGCAGACATTTAGTTTTCCACCCTTCCTTGAAATTAATGTTATTCTGATATATTGTTGTAAAATTTCATCAAAATCCATTCAGTAGTTTTTGCGCTAAAGAGAAACAAACATACATCCATAAATTCTTACAACAACTTTTGCATTTATCTATACTTACTAATAAAGAAGAGGAAAGGTTTGTTTGGATTGAATAAACAGCTAAAACGGCTGCACGATTTTAAAATTTCTTTCACTGTTGGAAAGCTACACTATTTCCGAGTAACATAGGCTATAAAAAAAAATGATCCGTGCGAAGCCGGGGCGGGCCCTAGTAAGCTATTTTATTGTAAAGTTTCATCAAAATCCATTTAGTAGTTTTTGCACTAAAGAGGACCAAACATACATCCAACACGTAACAAAAAAACTTTTGCATTTATTTATACTAATATAGCTTCTGCTCAGGCTCCAGACTTTCTTTGTAACAAATTTCATTTAAATCGGTCCAGTAGTTTTAGCGTGAAAGCTTAACAGACAGACAGACAGACAGAGTTACTTTTGCATTTATAATATTAGTTAGGATTATAAAGAGGAAAGTTCTTTCAATGTTCAGTTGGAAAGCTACACTATTCTTGACTATAATGTTAATAAAATAATAATATATCTAATATATAATATCTTTGGACAATTCACACCAATTATCTAGTCCCATTTTAAGCAAAGCTTGTGTTATGGGTACTAGACAACGGATAATTATACATAAATACATATAAGACATCCAAGACTCAGGTACAGATGCCAGTGCTCATCACATCTGCCCCTAGCGGGATTCGAACCCGCAACCTCCGGTTTCGTAGTCAGGGCCTCTGACCACTAGACCAACAGGCCGTATAATACACACCTGCCAACGTCCAGTTTGCCAAACTTCAAGTTATCCAGCCCGTAACTGGCAGATAACTCAGCGAACACTGGAGCAAAGTTAACGCAGGCGGGGTGCCACGCTGCGTACAAACACACCAGCCACGTGGTCTGCTTATGGCGAGTCAGTTCTTCGTCAAGTGTCTGAGGTCCTCGGAAGTAGGTTATGTGTTCCGGACCCATGTATGTTGGCTCAGGGATTATTAAGGATGATAAAATGAGAAGAGCACCATAGGGTAAGCCATATCTGTAATATAAGAGGTTTACTATTAGCCTTATAGTCCGCCCAGGAGGATCACGGTAAACAGCGCCAGCAAGCTTGCGGCGCTGTTTGACCACCACCAACAGATGAAGCCCCAGAAGGGGGCTTAGAGAGCACTGAGAGAGCAAACGCAATGATTGCGCCCCTCACAGAGAGCCGTGAAGTAGTGTCGAGAAGCGACACAGGCCAGGACCCGACAGAGCAAGATGCGGTCGGAGAGGAACGCTCGAGTAACGAGGTCCGCCTCATAGGCTCGAATCCAGCAGCCCTACTATTGCAAAAGGAAAAGTGCTGTCTGAAGACCACACGGCCTTAAAGTCAGACTGTGGTTTTATTCGTAGATTTCTCTCTTTTTCCATTTTTGTGTGTCCGATTGCCAGTTGGCAAAGACCTGCTCCAATCTTCTCCATTCCATTATTTCTAAGGCCACTCTACCCCATGTCGTTCCTGCAACCTGCTTAATATCATCGTCCCACCTTAACTGTGGTCTACCCCTCTTTCTTTTCCCATTTCTTGGATGTTGTGTGATGATTTTGCAAAATATAAGAGGTTATTTATACTAATATAATAAAGAAAGGTTTGTTTGTATTGAATAGGCTTCAAAACCACTGGACCGATTTAGAAAAATCTTTCACTGTTGGGAAGTTACACTATTCCCGAGTAGAGAGATATAGGCTATATTATAGTTTGAAAAAAAATTGGGATCCATGAGAAGTGCTAGTAATAAATATAGGAGACTGAAGTAATATAATAATAGTGAAATAGGTAAAATGTTTTAAAAATAGACACAACAAATTTTTATATAATTTTTTTCAATCATAATAATTTCTGATGCCTTCCCGTTTATTACACATTGGAATTAAACAACTATTAATTATTTTAGCATTAGACTAACGTCAGCTCAGTCATGCTACGATTATGGAAACTTTGAGTCCGAAATGTCAGCAAATAAAATAAAAATACGCGAGTAGAGTAAAAATCCATTAACAGTTTTTTCATTCCTATGTGTAATAACTGCGAAGGAATTAAAAATTAGTTAAATCCGTTAATAGTTGTATAATTCCAAGAAAATATTTCTTTTATGTATATAGTTTGAGTAGGTACACAAGTTATCATCCCTTAAGTGAAAAGGTTGGGCAAATATGGCTTCCATTTACTAGATTATCAAAGCAATAACATATATAACTAGTACTACAGAAAAAACTTGTCTTTATTTCGAACTAACCTGACATCAGCATAAAACCACAAAATCAAGTTGGCAATTTTCGTATAAACGAATGAAGATGATAAATAGTTCACCATAGTCACACTGCCGGCCTTCCTCGTCCTCAACATAACTACTATAATTAGGAAGAATAGGATTTCCGTTTCTCGACTGTCCAACTCGCAATCCGCGTCAGGAAACAAGAAATTACAAATTAACCCCGTACGTTTCGCTGTTACGTATGAAATACTTAGTAAAATATTCACCCAGTAATA
Organism: Polylopha cassiicola; assembly: GCA_038024825.1. Lineage (NCBI taxonomy): Eukaryota > Metazoa > Arthropoda > Insecta > Lepidoptera > Tortricidae > Polylopha > Polylopha cassiicola. Next base: position 3,475,152 of record CP149065.1, on the reverse strand, counting down.
GGGCTTTAATAATTGTCGCAAGTCCGCTTTGAAAGACATTGTTTTATGTTATATTTAATTATTTTCGTAGCACTGTGTGGGCTTGGGCTCGCCCAAACGGTGTCCGAGTATTTTGACACTGACTGAAGTGAGTTGAAGTGACAGATTTAAATAGAAGTAATAGCACAGTTTGGATCCTAGGTTTTCAGCCGTCGTCTTTCATGCATTCAATTAAACGCCGTTTAAGTTGCAATCTCTGTAAATAGTTATTTTTTTATTTAATTGGTTTATAATATTTTCTCATCTTATTTTGGAGATAATATACTAATTTTGATATCTGCGCTATCAACAGACCAGGTAAAAGATTTTAATAAAATAACTATTAACTTTGTATAAAAACATGATAAAAACCCTTTGCTGGCCGAGCATTGCATTTATTTCGTTATTTGAATACTAAGTTCAGATTTTAAGATCGAAATCTGTTTGGTTTATGGATTTGGCAACATTAATTTCAGTATCTTAAAGTAAACCGTTTCTTTCTTATTTTTTAATATTATCGTAAATACACGATACAAAATATATTTACTAGGTTTTAAAGTAGGATCACCCAAATTAAAACACAGCGCAGTGAAACTCCATTAGACAGGTCTATTAGGTAAATAAAAGACAAAATCCAGTCATAATTTTAATTGTCTCAAACAACTTCAACGATAATATTACTGTGCGATTTCTGCAAATGCTTCCTCATTTCATGTATCCTTACAAACGTTGCTGGACATTGCGTACACTGTATCCTAGGCCCTTTTCCATGTTTTCTTTTCGCATGCTCAGACCTCCTGGAGGCAGAAATAAAACAATCGCCACAGTCCTCACATCGGTAAGGTTTTTCGCCCGTATGCCGTCGTCTATGGTACACGGCGGCCATTTTGGAAACCAATTTAGCACCACAGAGGTCGCATTCAAAGTTCCTCTCTCTCGTATGTACAACGCTATGTTCAGCCAATCTAGCTGGAGTATAAAACCTCTTTCCACACCACTGACATTGGTGAGGTCGCACATCCATATGAATCCATAATATATGATTTTTCAACTGAGGCCTAGAGTTGTAAGTTTTCTTGCAATAGTCACACGTAAAGGTAGCCGGGTCTCGTATGTTGGATCTTCTACTTTTTGGTACCATTCGTATATTAGGTTTAGCGTCAGGTTCGCATTGGGACCTATGTTCTCTGTAACACGCCCTATTTGTGAACTGTACCCCGCAAGACCTACAAGTTCTAACCGCATGCATTTGAGAATGAGCCTCAAAAGACGCAGTCCTTGGAAACGTCCTACCACAATCTCCACAAGTCAACGCGCCGCTTCTGTGCGCGTTTTTCTCATGTTTCTTCAAATCTACCTCATTTAAAAACAGAGCAGGACACTCTTTGCAAACATAAGCGTTTTCCCTATGATACCTAATCAAATGATCTCTCATCTCTTTCCCCCTTAAAACAATTTCACCACAATTCAAACACGCGTCTTTCTGCCCACTGTTTTTAAAATGAACATTTAAATAATAAGGACTAATGAATTCTTTGCCACAATCCACACATTTGCAGGGAGGCCCTGACCTGTGCACCCTAGGTTTTCTTTCGGAATCTTTTTTCTTATACATCCTAGTTTTTAGTCTGTTTAAAGCTGTAGTTTTATCGTTATTGGCGTAGTCTTTTGCTATTTGGACTGTTAGAGTGTCTGATCGCATGAAGGCACATAAAGATTTGACTGCGGGGGCGTCTGAAAAGGGCAGGGCTTCCAGTTGGTCCACGGTGTGAGACCAGATCTTGTGTGAGTCTGTGACCAGGGTCTTGAATTCCTGAACGGCGACAGCGTTAGTGGTACACGTGGCACATATACCTCGGGGGCATAATTGTTCTTCGACGATCTGAAAATAAATATATACCATGACCAAGACAGCATAGACATTTTTTTTTTAATTTTTCTGGATATAAGACCTGAATCGCTATTGCCAAATTTGTGGAGCTTGTTTTCAAATTTTAATTCTGTTATAGGTCGCCTATAAAAAAACAGCATTCTACGTGTGTACTTTTCTATACTAATATTATAAAGAGGAAATGTTTGTTTGTTTGGATTGAATAGGCTTCTAAACGACTGAACGATTTGAAAAATTCTTTTACTGTTGGAAAGCTACACTATTCCCAAGTGACATAGGCTAAAAAAAAAAAGGATCCGGGCGAAGCCGGGGCGAACGGCTAGTGATAATATAATTTTATACAACGAGTATGAATAAATGACCCATCGACACTACGCTTTTTTTAACCCCCAACGCAAAAACGACGGGGTGCTATAAGTTTGACGTGTCTGTCTGTCTGTCTGTATGTGGCATCATAGCTCCCTAACGCATTAACCGATTTCAAATTTAATTCAAAACATAGTTATTTGATCAACAGCCAATAGTTTAGAAAAATACCCTCTGTGGATTGGAAAACATATTAATAATTTCTGATGTCTTCGCGGTTATAACACATTGGAATAAAAAAAACTGTTAAATAAAATACGCGAGTTAAATCCATTAATAGTTGTTTCATTCCAATATATTATATTTTCTACGAGACAATAGGTATTTTATGTTAATTACCTTTAACCTATGTTAAAGGCAATCATTAAATTTATGCATGTACTAAGAAACATTCCTAATTCCTAAAAAATATTATAAATGCGAAAGTAACTCTGTCTGTCTCAATTTCACGCTAAAACTACTGAATTATAAACTACCGATTTCAATGAAATTTGGTACACAGATAGTCTAGGCTCCGGAAAGGAAATAGGCTACTTTTAGTTGCTAAATATCACGCGGACGGAGTATCGAGCGAAATCTAGTTTTTAATATTTCTTAGTACATGTACCTATCTACGTTACTGGTTGCAATAAGTAAGTACTAATTGTGTTTCTAATTAGCAAGTTTTCATTTGCATAATTATTCTAATTAAATTAGATGAGTGAACTAAAACCATATTACCATATGCAACTTATAATTATACTAGCTTCTGCCCGCGACTTCATCCGCGTGGAACTTCTCCTTTTTTGCAGTCGGTTAAAAAGTAGCCTATGTCCTTTCTCAGGCTCCAGACTTTCTTTGTACCAAATTTCATTTAAATCGGTTCAGTAGTTTTAGCGTGAAAGCGTAACAGACAGACAGACAGACAGACAGACAGAGTTACTTTCGCATTTATAATTTTAGTAAGGATTTAAAAAAAATCTTTTCGTTGATAAATTCTGATGCATTCGCAATTATTACACAAGAATAACACGAATTTATAATGACGTTTCGAATACTGTAATCCCCATATAAAACTAACGTCAACTATGAATATGTGACCTGTAAAATTTTGAAAAGGTCAGCATAAAAATTTAAAACCCGTTATAGTTGTAACATTCCAATCTTCTGTTAAATTCTACAGCAATAAATACAAATTTAAAAACTTACACATTTAATAATTTCTATTACAAAAACCTTAATTTAACATCTAAATCTGCTTCCTAAATTTCCTAGAGTTCGGTACGAACTTAACGACAGAATCGTGGACTGAGGAATAATGTTTTCTCAGCTCAAACGGCCTGACAAAGCGAGCGTGACATATGTCACATCCATGGGGCATGTCTTTTGTGCTTCTGTGTCTTCTTTTGACATGATCCAATCTTCTAGAAGCAGATAGGAATCTCTCTCCACACTCGACACACTCATAATTCTTCTCACCAGTGTGAATTCTCTGGTGCAAATTATACCCAAGTTCAGTTCTCATCTCCGCTCCACAAGAGCACTTGAAAATCTTTCTTATACTCTTATGCACAGCCTCGTGTGACCTAAGATGCGCTAACGTGGAAGTCCTTTTGCCACAAGTCTGACAAACGTACGGAAGGACGTTCAAATGTTTCTGTATTATATGGATCCGAAGCGACGGTTTTTTGGTGTACACGCTACCGCAGTAATCACATTTGAAGTGTGAATCTAGTGGTTGGTTTGGCGGCTTGCATTTATTCTGATGATGTTTGTAGCATCGCCTGTTTTCGAAGCTTAAATTGCAGGAAACGCAGTGAAACAGTGTATGTACGTACATGTGTGCGCGCAAGGCTCTCTCATTCGTATAACCTCTGCTACAAATCTGACACCCAAACGAAAATTTCCCGTGACAAGCGTTGTAGTGTTCCTGCAACCCAACATCGTCGGAGAAAAGTTTATGACAAATTTCACAGTTCAAAAAGAATTTCTCGTGTTTACCAGCCAAATGATACGCTAGTTTGCTCCTATCCACAACCAACCCGCAATGCATACACGCCCGTTTCATCGTGTTCTTCAAATGTACATTAAGATTAGAGGCAACCGGAAATTCCTTGCCACAATCCGGACATTTACACTTCCCGGACCTGGTGTAAATCCTTTTCACCCTTTTAGTCCTTTCGGAAACGTTTAATCTCTCAACAACTTTCTCCTTTTTGACTTCGTATATTTCTTCTTTGACTAACGTGTCACCTTCGGGGTTATAATGGATATAGTATGTCTTGGCGTGTTCTGAGGGGTCGTGGATCTGGAGAAGAGTGGAGCTGACATGATCCCAGTGTTGGGCTGATGCTGAGCAGAGCTGCCGAAAGTAAGCCGCTGAGATGGCTTCTCCAGAGCAATGGCGACAGATCCCGTGCGGCAGTCCCGCTTCCTCGGCGACCTGAAACCACGTATTCAATCAGTCCGTTCCTTCCATGGCGTTATTACTTAAAAATATTGTCGCTTGATCGAGACAGGTTCTTTTGGTATGTCGTCAAAAAAAAGTTTGATGTGTAATTCCATTTTTGCATTATGTCGTTTAATAAAACTCTATGTTAATTAATTCGGTAACTATTGATGTAATAAGATACAGATATAAATAAAACTATTACCCAGTACTTATAAATAACCCTTTATAATATAAGAGGAATCCATAAAGTACTAGATAAGAATTTAACCGTTTTTTAACTGCCCCATTTGTGAGACCCCCCTCCCTAAATGTCACATCACATATTTTGCGCAAGTGAAGGCGACCTCGCCAACAAAACAATTTAAACCTTATGTCTATATAGACAGATATTTTGAAGTATTTCTTTAATAGTTCAAAATTGAATTTTAACACTATTAGATTTTGAAATGTGACGTTAAAACTTATAACCCCTCCCGACCCTTGTCACACTTCGTCCTATTTTGCCCCCTTAACCTGTGAAGTACTTTATAGATAACCCCTAATTTAGAAACTAAAACAAAACAACAATTAAAAAATACATAAATTTAATCAAAGCATACATTATCCGCTCTTAACATAAATAATTTCATAAACTTGATGCACATTCGTCATGTGCTCCCGCAATTCCCTTTTCAGTCGAAATTTTTCGTCACAATTCGGACACTCATTTTTTGCGCGAATTCTTGGAGGCAATTTCGGCTTATCCGACCTTATGAGCCGCCGCGGCACATAATCGGGGTTCTTATGTTTCTTTATATGCCTCTGGTAACCCCTTCTAGTACTCATCGGCATATTGCATTTGTCGCACACATATCTATCCAACACTTTATTATGTGTGTTGCTATGTTCAAATAAATGCATAGCACTATTAAAATACTTCCCACAATGCTCACACATGTGTCTGAACCTCTTATTCATGTGAACAAACTCAATATGAACTTTCAAGGCATGTTTATTGCAATATTCTTTTGAACAAATATCACAAATACATCTAGAGTTAACACCTTTGAAATTGTTACATTTACGCGCGTGAATCCTATGACAGTACAAATTGGTAAACTTCTTCTTACATCCACCGCAGACTCTCGGCTGGTGCTTCGTAGTCATATGCGACGCCAGACTTTGAGAATCACGATAAGACAACTTGCAAATATAGCAAAAGTTCGACTCCTCCGAATGAGCCTTGAGTTTATGCTTCAAATAATTCTCCAACGTTTTAAAAGTATCAAAACATACATCGCATTGTAGCGTCTCTATTCCATGTTCCTCGTAATGTTCTTTCAAATCTTCAACTTTAACCATCTGCCGACAATATATACAGACTCTGCTATCGTAGGACCTTAGGTGCATATTAAATTTATACACGCAGTAAAAGTACTTATCACATTCAGGGCATCTCAAGTCACTCACTTCGTTCTCCATCTCTTTTCTAATCTCATTCTGCCTTTTTGCAGCGATCTGCGCTTTCTTCTTCTTCTTATAGCTTCTGAAGACTTCAGAGACTCCCATTTCTGGGTCAATTCTTCTCTTTTCCGTGCAAACTTGTATGTCTTTCACATCGTCGTCGATTTCTATGTATGCTGTCTTGACTTTGTCTTTGAAATCGAGGTCATCTAGGTAGTTTGTAAGGTGGAGCCATTTTCTGTGAGTGTCCTTCAAAGTCTGTATCAAGTTGATGGTCGGCTCGAGTGAGGCGACGCATTCCTCGCATATTTTATTTGGCAGCAAAGATGACGTCTCCATCTAAAACAATTAGTCTTAATCAGGGTTCAACTGTTTCTCTTTAACTTAATACTATATGGAATTCTAAAGAAATAATGTGTGATAAATATATTTATTTACAAATTCAAACTAACACATGTGCAAATAAAAACTAATCTATAACATCTTTTACGGGCGTAGAATACACTTTAAAGTCTTTCTTTAGCGTGTCCATCTGGTGTTTCCTATTGTGATGAGTAAGTCCCTTCCAACTGCTGAATTTCTGGGTGCAAATTTTACAATGAAAACTGTCTGTTTCGCTGTCTCTTTTACTATGTACAGTGGCTAAATGCTTCCTTAACTTGTAAGGTAGGGTGAACTTAGCAGAACACAACTCGCAGTGATGCCTCATCATATCTACTACTTTATGAATTTTTCTTATATGCTCTGATCTTCTAGAAGATGCTGAAAAGCTCTCGCCACAGTGCTCGCAAGCGTACGGTTTCTCTCCAGTGTGCAGACGAATATGCTGAATGTAACCCAATTTAGTTTTCAAAGCAATACCGCAGTATTCGCAAGTATGAGTAGATGTTGATTCATGTTTTTTTAAATGCTCCGTCATATGGGCAGCGGCTAGGAATTTTCCGCAGTACGGACAAGGTCTGTGGGTGTTCTTAAGATGTACTATTTGTATATGAGCAGCCACAAATTTCTTTCCAGCATATTTTTTCCCGCAATAATCACAGATGCATTCCTCGTCCGTGGCTCCACGAAGACCAACCTTGGTCCTCTTCTTGCTGGTTTTATTTTGAACTTCAACAGTTATTTTATTTTTTGTTCTATGTACCTCTTGTGTGCTATCTAAGTTGCAGCATTTCTTTACATGATATAAGTAACATGTGCGATTGCGGAATACATTGTCACAAACCGGGCAGGTCTTCGTAACATGGACTATGATGTGGGCATTGAAAGCGTGTCTGGTCTTGAAGGTCTTACCGCAGTCCCCGCAACTATACGCTCCTGAAATATGAGCTTGAGCCATGTGTCTCGTATAAAATTTATGAGAAAACAGCAAAGCGGGGCACTTCTTGCAATCATATACTTCCTTCGAATGTACTACATTTAAGTGGATAACCAAATCACTCCTGGACATAATTTGAGCACATATGTAGCAAGCTCTCTTCAACTCCGAGGACTCTTTCAAATGCATATATAGCAGTTGCGGGTATGCAAACCGTTTACCACAATCAGGACACTGACAACTATGTTTTACATATTTCTGCTTACGTTTCACCACATCAGCTTTGTTAGATGCTTTCGGAGATTCTAAAGTATTTATACTATCATTGACTATAGTTATTTGTTCATCGTCCATTATAACAAACATGTTTTTGCGACATTTGTTTGCGAGTGGTATATTAAGTAATAGTTGTATTGAGGAGTCCCATCGGCTAGCGGCTTGCCGGCAAAGGGAGCGGAAGTCAGCAGCTTCTAAGGCCTTCTCGGCACAGACTGTACACAGCCCAGCTGGTAGGTCTTCGTCCAGAGGCACCTGCAACCACCGTACTAGTCAAATGGCCACAATGTTGCCTTTGGAGATCCAGCAATACTTATAAATATATATTAACAATTTTATTGTTTATCATTATCTAAATTTAGACATAGAATGCCATATACTTATGAAGCCTAATAGCTAGGGTATAGAAGAACCTATTTATCTATAAAATTACCTGCCTACATTCTTAACCTAATTCATATTTTAGTTTAAGAGTATTATTTGGTTCCTTAATGAGGTTATTCAGTGGGTCTTGTTAATAAAGTATGTATAATTCTAATTGAGCATTGTTGATAGACGTTTTTACCGGTTACTTATTATCATTACTTATAGAAGATGGCTGATAAAGAAATGTTTAAAAGGGTATCAAATAATATCGTAAATTGGTATCAGGGAGCTCCAATTTCAAGGGATTTGTTCTGAAATACATGAAGATAAATAGAATAATTCACTTCTAAAAATACCGACGGCCATTTTGTTCCAAAATGGAGGGAATGACGCCGTTCCGTTTATCGCAGAAAATATCCAAATCACTTGAAATTGGAGTGTTGGTAATACAGTAATTTTAACATACCTCGATGCCTGTTATTAATTCCAGTAATTCAGAGAGCGTCACGGGTCGATCTCCATCCATCATAACTGTATCTCCGAGAAAAACTTGTCCTTCAGATGTATCTCGCATACAAATTCTACATTTGTCCAAACCATCTCCTCTCACGATGTGGGATACTAAAGCTTTGATATCCACCTGCCGATTCATTTTTCAAGTAATTTTGACTTTGTTTCACTCGTGTATTTTAGTTATTCTTTCCGTGAAATTAATTTGCGTTCATGTCGAACAATGCAGCAACTCAACGCAACGTCAGATAGTGGAAAGAAAGCGGCGTCAACCAAACGCGGATCCATAGACAAACATAGATAACGCTAGCCAATAACTATGAATAAATCACAATAACCAATTATTTCTATTTTTTTAAAGGAACCAGCTTTTTAAAGTTATTTAAAAATTAAGTAAAAACCACAAAATATCATACTTAGATTCAAAAATTGACAATAACTTTTGTATATTATGATTTATATAAATAAATGGCAGTGAATTAAAAAGCAAAAGATATTTGTTTATGCTCACATTAAGTCAGACACGAAACGTCAATGTCATTGTCAGTTTTAAAATAGGAATAATTTCTTCAAAATGGTAATTAATTTAAGATTTTCTTAATAATCTCTTGCTTATTTGTGATTTGAATGCTATAAATATAAATTAGAATACTCAAATTTCAGATTTGTAATATTATTTAATGTGCAGTTTGTGTATTTCTTATAGAGAAAAGTGTTTCAAAACCCAGTGCGAAAGTTTAGAATAATATCGGTTTTCTTTGTTTTTACCGTATTTATTACTGATAGTCACTTTAAAATAAAAATTATGTCTGATAGTGAAGCAGAGGGTAATGTTTTTATCTATTTAAATTAGCTATTTATCATTTTTGTTGCTATTTTTTGGTTATACTTGCCGAAAATAATTATTGTCTATGATTCATGGTCTTGCAGATGTTCATGTGATATCATTTTTTTGACTTAAAACTACATTAAATTGATAAAATAATTGTTTCGAACAAATTATAAAAGTGAAATAGTTGAAATAATTTTCTAGTGATACTCAGAAAAAAATATTTTTTGAAATGGTATGTTTTCTTCTCGAAAAACAAGATTTCTTAGGTTATTGTCTTCCGATTTTTCTATTTTAATATTGAGTAACGCTTGTATTATTGTTATTAACCCCCTAATAACGTGCTTAATATTTAAAAGTTATTTTTTCACATGACGGCCAATATTGTTACATTCTCGTTTTTTGAGGGTCCACTGAAAATCAGTGTTGTGTCTCTCTTGTGCACAACAAATGCTGAGGGGATACCCTTTTTCGTTGCAACATAATTTTGTATTTGTCACGTAAGATTCCATTTAATTAATTATGTACTAAGTACTAAATATTTTGTTTGTTTCTTTATTTTTGTCTGGAAAGTTGTACCTACGTCAATTGTTTTGTGTTGTAATGAAATAAACGTTTTATCTATCTATCTATTGTTTAGATTTTTTTACAAATTCAGAAACACAATTTTGAAACCATTTGGCCCCTAGGATTTCACTATAGTTCTTATTATTTAAATGTGGCAAACTAGTTCAGATTTCAAAAGTTTAATATATTAATAATGTGACACTTTTTTAACAAAAAGGCTAAGGGACAATATCATTTATATTTATAGTATTGTTTTAATAATAAATTTCATGTACACTAAAATTTGTATGGGTGGATATTATATGTTATTTTTTCATGTGAGAACTACTTAACAGATTTTAATGAAAATAATTTCTACAATAATAAGTATAGCTCATACATCACAATAACACATAGACTATAAATTATAAATTTGTTTTATTATGTTCTTGTAATTTATCCAAATTTAAATCACTATATAAACCTTCTCTGTACTTCCAGAAATATTTCAAAATCAAATTTGGTTAAATAGACTCAGTCATTCTGGATTTTAGTGAGACAAACAAACAGCTATTCATTTTTAAACCCCTGACAAAAACGAAGGTGTTTTGTTACTGTTTTTTTGTTTGAAAGGTGGTTTTATGTATAAAGATTACTAGCGCCCAGGCTTCGCCTGGATCCCTTTTTTTTTACAGTCTATGTCACTCGGAAATATTGTAGCTTCCCAACAGTGAAAGAATTTTTTAAATCGGTCCAGCCGTTCTGGAGCCTATTCAATCCAAACAAACTTTTCCTCTTTTTTACCTTTCCTCTTTATAATATTAGTGTAAATAATGTTTTTTATTATTTCTTGCAGCAACCCCAGATCCTAGTACTCCGGGAGGGCACGGACCAGTCCCAGGGCAAGCCCCAGCTCATCTCCAACATCAACGCCTGCCAGCTGGTCGTAGATGCGGTAAGAATATCTTTTTCACCAAACATATTTTCTTTATAATAATATATTTCTACCAAGGGCGTGCGTTCCATATAGGCACAATGGTATAAATGTATGGAGTGCCTACCCTGACACAGTACACACGCGACTCTCACTGCACGCGTCTGATTTCTACTGTGCGTGTACGTAACTGAACTAAATGGTTGGACCGATTTGAATGATACTAGCGGCCCCGGCAGACGTCGTCCTGCCCGTCCGATTGTCTCGTCAAAGATCTGTCAAAGTCTTCTGTCACTTACCGTCAATCACTTTGTATATGAGAGTGTAGTAAGATGTTGATTTTACACTTTTTCAAGATGTTTTTCAAATTTTCTCTACTTACAAACCTTCCCTGGACTTCCACGAATAATTCAAGAACAAAATTAGCCAAATCGGTTCGTGCGTTCTGGAGTTATAGCGTCAGGAAGGAAAACCCGACTTATTTTTATATAGTAGAATAATGATAGGTTTGTGTTGATTTCAGGTGCGCACCACATTGGGCCCCCGTGGCATGGACAAACTGATTGTAGACCATAACGGAAAGTCTGTCATCTCCAACGATGGAGCCACCATCATGAAGGTAACACTCTTCACTTGCCACGATCCTGACACACCTCTCTTGCTTCCTTCACAATCAATATATACATATTATACTCACGCCGCAGTCCCACAGGGGTAGACAGAGACCACTCTCCACTCTCTATGATTCTGACACAACTCTCTTGCTTCCTTCACACTCAATACATACGTACATATAGTGACGCCGCAGTCCCACAGGGGCAGACAGAGACCACTCTCCACTCGCCACGATCCTGACACACCTCTCTTGCTTCCTTCACACTCAATACATACATATGCTCACGCCGCAGTCCAACAGGGGCAGGCAGAGACCGCTCTCCACTTGCCACGATCCTGACACACCTCTCTTGTTTCCTTCACACTCAATACATACATATACTCACGCCGCAGTCCCTCAGGGGCAGACAGAGACCGCTCTCCACTTGCCACGATCCTGACACACCTCTCTTGCTTCCTTCACACTCAATACATATCACATACAAACTTATAAATAAAAAATTACTTAAATATGAAATCAAGTATTTATTTAATAATTTCTGATGCCTTCGCGGTTATTACACATTGGAATGAAACAACCTTAACGGATTTAACTCGCGTATTTTTATTTTATTTTATTAGCTGACGTTTCGGATTCTTTACAGTTTCCATAATCTCTTTAGCGTTAGACTATTGTCAGCTCAGTCGTGCTACGATTATGGAAACTGTAAAGAATCCGAAACGTCAGCTAATAAAATAAAATAAAAATACGCGAGTTAAATCCGTTAATAGTTGTTCCAATTAAATTAAGTATTTATTTATTTTATATTAGACATGTTCTTTCTTTTTTTAATTGGCCAATGATTATACACACGGATCCAATTTCTGAAGAGTATTGTGTGGATACACTATATGTTATGAGGCTATAGTAACATAGTAAATAAAAAGATATTACATGTATTTTTTTTTTAATTAAAACAACTTATTATTTCAGCTCTTGGATATTGTTCACCCGGCAGCCAAGACTTTGGTGGACATTGCCAAGTCACAAGATGCTGAGGTAAGATTTATAATGCTATCGGTTCGCCCCGGCTTCGCACGGAATCTATAAGAGCTACATTATTAAAATTTGGTGCGTAGATGTATTCTGTAAACAGCATTAAGATTTTTAAATTAAATTAGAAAAAAATCCAAAATTTTTGGGGTTCGCCCATACATAGAACTGACACTTAATTTTTTTTATCAGACCTATATGTGTGGGTTATCTATGGATAGGTATTTTAAAATGATGTTCAGGTTCTTAACATCATTTTTTATATTATTCAATGATTATAAACACGGATCCAATTTCCTAATTAAAATTTGAGGAAATAAATATTGTATGAGATGTACTATCAACTGTGCTGGCGATGTTACACCTTTAAGGCAATAATCGCTTGAACGACCCTGGTACCTGGCGGCTGTGTGTGAAGCAACAAGTGCAAGCAATTTTTTTCTAAAATGGCGTACCCCGAAAGCATCCGATAGTACAACTTCTATACATATTTTCGCGCATTTTTCTTATATCATATTTAAATACATTTTTTTTGTTTATAGGTCGGCGACGGAACCACTTCTGTGGTTATTTTGGCTGGAGAATTATTGAAAAGGTTGAAACCGTTTGTTGAAGAAGGTAAATATACTAGCATTTGCCCGCGGCTTGGTCTGCGTAGAGTGAAAACGAAAATTATAATTTCTGATGCCTTCGCGGTTATTACACATTGTATTATTGTAACCGGAGGTTGCGGGTTCGAATCCTGCTAGGGGCAGTCAATGGGAGCACTGGCATCTGTACCTGAGTCTTGGATGTCTTATATGTATTTATGTATGTTTATCCGTTGTCTAGTGCCCATAGTACAAGCTTTGCTTAAATTGGCACACGAAGAGTATTTTAGACAATATCGTTTTAAAATATTATGTTTAAGTCTACCTATAATATAATAATTTCTGATGCCTTCGCGATTATTACACATTGGAATGAAATAACTGTAAACGGATTTAACTCGCGTATTTTTATTTTATTTTATTAGCTTACGTTTCGGATTCTTTACAGTTTCCACAATCGTAGCACGACTGAGCTGACAATTTTTAATTGTACTGTATAATAGTAAAAATTTTTTTGCGTGAAATGTAACTTTAGTATTTCATAATTCAGAATAGGGTAGTTTTTCCAAATTTGTAATTTAAATATAAGGTAGTTTGCATAACTGTATAAATCACTTTAGCGTTAGACTATTGTCAGCTCAGTCGTGCTACGATTATGGAAACTGAAGAATCCGAAATGTCAGCTAATAAAATAAAATAAAAATACGCGAGTTAAATCCGTTAATAGTTGTTTCATTCCAATGTCTACCTATATGTTATTCTGATGTTTAAGCTATACTATTGTAAATCGAAATCCATATATCCATCCATACATACAAACGTTCGCGTTTATATTAGAAGGATGTTCTTGATTACGACTCGCACTTGACCGTTTTTTTTTTTAGGAGTCCACCCTCGTATCATAGTGCGCGCCGTGCGTGCCGCCTCCAAGTTGGCAGTCGACAGGGTGAAGGAGTTGGCAGTCAAGATGGACAAGAAGTCGCCGGAGGAACAGAAGTGAGTGTTAAATATACTAGTGTAAAATACTAGGTAAAATACTTGGTATAAATACTAGGTAAAATACTTGGTATAAATACTAGGTAATTTGTTCGGCCTATGATTAAACACACGGATCCAATTACTGAAGAGTATTGTGTGGATCACGATAGTAGACATGAGGCCGTGAGATAAATATTTAGGGACATTTATTATCTAATACTTCTATACTAATAATATAAATGCGAAAGTAACTCTGTCTGTCTGTCTGTTACGCTTTCACGTTAAAATTACTGAACCGATATAAATGAAATTTGGTACAAAGAAAGTCTGGACGCTGAGAAAGGTCATAGGCTATTTATTAACGGACTGCAAAAAAGGAGTTCCACGCGGGTGAAGTCGCGGGCAGAAGCTAGTTATTTATATTTTTATATTGAAACTAGCTTCTGCCCGCGACTTCGTCCGCATGGAACTCCTCCTTTTTTGCAGTCGGTTAAAAAGTAGCCTATGTCCTTTCTCAGGCTCCTGACTATCTTTGTAGCAAATTTCAATTAAATCGGTCCAGTAGTTTAAGCGTGAAAGCGTAACAGACAGACAGACAGAGTTACTTTCGCATTTATAATATTAGTAGGGATGTAATAAACTAATACCTGAAATTCGTCCAGTGGGTTTGTAAATTTTTTTTTTTCGTCAATGAATATAGAAACATCTCTATAGGGGGTGAAAAGTCAAAATCTATACTAATATTATAAAGCTGAAGAGTTTGTTTGTTTGTTTGAACGCGCTAATCTCAGGAACTACTGGTTCGAATTCAAAAATTCTTTTTTTGTTGGATAGACCATTTATCGAGGAAGGCTTTAGGCTATATAACATCACGCTGCGACCAATAGGAGCGAAGAAACAGCAGAAATTGTGTAAAAACGGGATAAATATGAAGGCTTATGAAGAAGTGACAGTTAGAAGACTTTGACAGATCTTTGACGAAACAATCGGACGGGCAGGACGACGTCTGCCGGGGCCGCTAGTCATAAATATTTATTTTCAACCCACAGGGACTTGCTACGCAAATGCGCCGCGACCGCAATGTCCTCGAAGCTGATACACAGACAGAAGGATCATTTCTCGACTATGGTCGTCGACGCGGTTCTGTCTCTGGACGCGCCTTTGTTACCTTTGGATATGATCGGTGAGTATTTTTTTTTTTCGTTGAAAAATACTGGGTGCTTCAATACTGATGCTTAGTTTATACTTTGTATAAAAAATGCTATATAATAAATTCGCTGCTTTTCTATAATAGTGTCACAACTCGAAATGTGTCACCATTTTGAATTGAATTTTATACGTGACAGTTTACAATCCTTAATGGAGTAACAAATTATTTCGAGTTGTGACACTATTCTAGAAAAGCAGCGTAAATATACTTGGGTAAGAATACCTGGTTGAAATACTAGGTATATATACTAGGGTAAGTACTTGGTATAAATACTAGGTAAATATACTTGGTATAAATACTAGGTAATTTGTTTGGCCTATGATTAAACACACGGATCCAATTACTGAAGAGTATTGTGTGGATCACGATAGTAGACATGAGGCCGTGCAAGAGAAAAGTAAGAAGATAAAGAGGAAAGGTTTGTTTGTTTGTATTGAATACGCTCCAAAACGACTGGACCGATTTGAAAAATTCTTTCACTGTTGGGAAGCTACACTATTCCCGAGTGACATAGGCTATAAAAAAAGATGATCCGTGCGAAGCCGGGGCGGACAGCTATCTTATTATATAGAAGAAAGTCGTGTTAGTTACTCCGTTTATAACTCGAGAACGGCTGAATCGATTTGGCTGAAAATTGGCCGGGAGGTAGCTCAGAGCCAGGAAAAGGATACTTTGTATCCCGTTTCAGTAGAAAAAAAAATCAGCTCAAATTTTAAAAATAGTTTAACATAACGCAACAATGACAGCTGTCAAATCGATTCTTTGCCGGGCGGGACGAAGTCTGCCGGGACCGCTAGTAAATCCTAACTATCGTAACTAATCTTATAAATGCGAAAGTAACTCTGTCTGTCTGTCTGTCTGTCTGCTACGCTTTCACGCTAAAACTACTGGACCGATTTAAATGAAATTTGGTACAAAGAAAGTCTGGAGTCTGAGAAAGGACATAGGCTACTTTTTAACCGACTGCAAAAAAGGAGGAGTTCCACGCGGACAGAAGCTGGTAAATAAATAAATATATAACAAGTGTATGTATGTATGTACATCAGGCATGAAGAAGGTATCGGGCGGGGCGCTGGAAGATTCCTTCCTGGTCGCCGGAGTGGCTTTCAAGAAGACCTTCTCTTACGCCGGCTTCCAAATATCTACTTGTATTTATCTTCTACTAGCGGCCCCGGCAGACGTCGTCCTGCCCGTCCGATTGTTTCGTCAAAGATCTGTCAAAGTCTTCTGTCACTTCTTCATAAGGCTTCATATTTTCCCCGTGTTTTTTTACACATTTTCCACTGTTTCTTCGCTCCTATTGGTCGCAGCGTGATGTTATATAGCCTAAAGCCTTCCTCGATAAATGGTCTATCCAACAAAAAATATTTTTTGAATTCGAACCAGTAGTTCCTGAGATTAGCGCGTTCAAACAAACAAACAAACTCTTCAGCTTTATAATATTAGTATATATTATATAGAAGAAAGTCGTGTTAGTTACTCCATATAAGTCAAGAACGGCTAAATTGATTTGGCTGAAAATTGGCGAGGAGGTAGCTTAGAGCCAGGAAAAGGATACTTGTATGCCGTTCCAGTAGAAAAAAAATCGGCTCAAATTTTAAAAATAGTGCAACAATGACAGCTGTCAAATCGATTGATTAATGCAGCGCTTCTTTGCCGGGCGGGACGAAGTCTGCCGGGCGGGACAGCTAGAAAATAAATAAATAAATATATAATAAGTGTATGTATGTACGTACATCAGGCATGAAGAAGGTATCGGGCGGGGCGCTGGAAGATTCCTTCCTGGTCGCCGGAGTGGCTTTCAAGAAGACCTTCTCTTACGCCGGCTTCCAAATATCTACTTCTATTTATCTTCTACTAGCGGCCCCGGCAGACGTCGTCCTGCCCGTCCGATTGTTTCGTCAAAGATCTGTCAAAGTCTTCTGTCACTTCTTCATAAGGCTTCATATTTTCCCCGTGTTTTTTTACACATTTTCCACTGTTTCTTCGCTCCTATTGGTCGAAGCGTGATGTTATATAGCCTAAAGCCTTCCTCGATAAATGGTCTATCCAACAAAAAAAGAATTTTTGAATTCGAACCAGCAGTTCCTGAGATAAGCGCGTTCAAACAAACAAACAAACAGACAAACTCTTCAGCGCAGCTTTATAATATTAGTATAGATCTATACTAATATTATAAAGAGGAAAGGTTTGTTTCTTTGTTTGGATTGAATAGGCTCCAGAACGACTGTCAAATCGATTGATTAATGCAGCGCTTCTTTGCCGGGCGGGACGAAGTCTGCCGGGACAGCTAGTTAAATAAATAAATATATAACAAGTGTATGTATGTATGTACATCAGGCATGAAGAAGGTATCGGGCGGGGCGCTGGAAGATTCCTTCCTGGTCGCCGGAGTGGCTTTCAAGAAGACATTCTCTTACGCCGGCTTCGAAATGCAACCCAAAAGCTACGACAACTGCAAGATTGCTCTGCTGAACATAGAGTTGGAGTTGAGGGCCGAGAGGGACAATGCTGAGGTGAGTGGGGGGGGGGGACTTGGGACCTCAGTTTTGGGGGGGGGTTGGGAGGTTTTTTGGCGGTCTGGGGAGGATCTTGTGGGTTGGGGGAAGGTTTCTGGGCGGTTTGGGAAGTTTTTTTGCGGTCTGGGTAGTTTTTTGGCAGTCAGGGAATGTTTTTTGGAGGTCAAGGAATTGTTTTTAGGTGTCTGGGAATGTTTTTTGGGGATCTGGGGAGATTTTTTGGGGTCTGGGAATGTTTTCTGGGGTCTGGGAATGTTTCTTGGGGGTCGGGGAATGTTTTTGGGGATTAGGGAAGGTTTTTGTGGGTTTGGGACGTTTTTTGGGGCTTAGGGAAGTTTTTTTGGGGGTCTGGAAAGTTTTTTGTGGATCAGGGAATGTTTTTTGGGGATCAGGGAACATTTTTGGGGGTCTTTCTTATATTGATTATAGCTGGATGTAGCTAATAGTAGAAACGTGGAATACGGTCAGTTGTTTTAATTCTAAATGCAAACTATACTGTGAAAAAAAATTCCTAAAACGACGAAATAAGAGCTGTATGTTTGTATGGTAAAATCATTCAATTAACAACGTTTTTGACAAAACTTGACATCTAAAATATTAATTAAATACGTTGGTATGGTTAATTTGGATGAATTCAAATTAGGTAGTAAAATATAAGGATAATTTCGACTTGTACGCGGACGAAGTCGCGAGCAAGAGCTAGCAAATATATTATATACAACTCTCCCCAGGTTCGCGTAGACAACGTGAAGGAATACCAGAAGGTGGTAGACGCCGAGTGGCAGATTCTCTACGAGAAGCTAGAGGCTCTACACAAGAGCGGCGCGAACGTCGTGCTCAGCAAGCTGCCCATCGGCGATGTCGCTACGCAGTACTTCGCAGACCGGTGAGTATTCGGAAATACTAGGTAAAATACTTGGGAAATACTAAGTAAAAATACTTGGTATAAATACTAGGTAAAAT
Source organism: Polylopha cassiicola (assembly GCA_038024825.1). Taxonomy (NCBI): domain Eukaryota; kingdom Metazoa; phylum Arthropoda; class Insecta; order Lepidoptera; family Tortricidae; genus Polylopha; species Polylopha cassiicola. The sequence continues at coordinate 3,456,316 of CP149065.1, read as the reverse complement.
ACTTGGCCTATGATTAAACACACGGATCCAATTACTGAAGAGTATTGTGTGGATCACGATAGTAGACATGAGGCCTTGACATATACAGTATCTATACTATATACTAATATTATAAAGAGGAAAGGTTTGTTTGTTTGTATTGAATAGACTCCAGAACGGCTGGACCGATTTGAAAAATTCTTTCACTGTTGGGAAGCTACACTATTCCCGAGTAATATAGGCTATGAAAAAAAAGATGATCCGTGCGAAGCCGGGGTAAACAGCAAGTATTTAATATTGCCTCATCTTTTCATCTTTACAGCGACATGTTCTGCGCCGGGCGCGTGCCCGAGGAGGACATGCGCCGCACGCAGCGCGCCTGCGGCGGCGCCGTGCTGTCCTCCACGCGCGCCATTCCGGACAACGCGCTGGGACAGTGCGCTCAGTTCACCGAGAGACAGATCGGCGGGGAGAGATATAATATATTTACAGGTATGTGGGAAAATACTTGGTGAAAATACTTGGTGAAAATACTTGGTATAAATACTAGGTAAATTAATTAAATACTAAATAAAGGTTATTGGAGATGCTAGGTAATACTGGAAAATACTAGGTAAAATACTTGTAGGTGGGAAGTAAAGATACTAAGTAAAATTACTTGAATATACTAGGTCAAAATACTTGTAGGTGGGAAGTAAAGATACTAAGTAAAATTACTTGAATATACTAGGTCAAAATACTTGAAGATGCTAGATAAAGGTTCTTGAATATACATACTAGGTAGAAATACTTGAAGTTAATGGGTTAAATACTTGATGGAATTGGTTAAAAATACTTAGAGATATCGAGTAATATACTCAATTCTTTATTTGCATGCTCGGAGGTACTTGGTAAAACTATGGAAAATATTGCTTAAAATACCTGGAAATACTAGGTAAAAATACTCGAAGATACTAAGCACAAAGAGTCGAAGATACTAGATAAAATACTTAACCGTACGAGTTACTTTTATATCCAACTCGGCTAGGGGGACTGTTGAACTGTATGTTTGGGGTGTTTGTCCGGCTAATAACTCTAGTGTTCATCTTTATGTAGTAGTAGTGAATCGATTACTTGTTACTAACTCGGGACTTACTTTATCGTTGTGAAATAGGTCCCGAATCCCATACTACCTTTTCTAACTATATCCTTTTATCTATAGGATATGAAAATGGAGAGCCGAGACACGGTACATTATTATATTAAAATACATAGTTAATGTAGATTTTTCGTGTTGTTTTAGTAATTAATAGTACATTACGCACCTAGGCCAGTAAAATAAAAAAAATGTCTCAGATCACATGTAATTGTCGTCCGAGGCGAAGCCGAGGTTGACAAAAATGTGATCTGAGGCTTTTTTATTTACTGGCCGAGGTCAGTATACTATTTTTCTGTTCGACGAAGCCGGAAAGCGGCAACTTCATTTAGCGCAGCGGCCAGAAAGTTGGCGCTTTCTGGCCGGAGGACGGAAAAGTATATTATTCTTGCATTTTCCATTGTAAAAAGTAATTATTGGGAGTCATAAAAACGTCATCATAGAGTAAGCGTTTATCCTCGTTATTTATAGTATCACTAGCGGTTCGCCCCGGCTTCGCACGGGTCCCAATTTTTTTTCAAAATATTCTATAGCCTATGTTACTCAGGGTGAACGTAGCTTCCCAACAGTGAAAGAATTATTAAAATCGGTCCAGCCGTTTTGGAGCCTATTCAATCCAAACAAACAAACAAACAAACCTTTCCTCTTTATTGTATTATTATTACTAGCTGTCCGCCCCGGCTTCGCACGGATAATTTTTTTTATAGCCTATGTCACTCGGGAATAGTGTAGCTTTCGAACAGTGAAACAATTTTTCAAATCGGTCCAGTCGTTTAGGAGCCTATTCAATCCAAACAAACAAACCTTTCCTCTTTATTATAATATAAGTACTGATATAGATATATTATAGTATAGACTGAGGAAAAAAAAGAATACGTGTCGAATAATTCTTGATAATCTAACTGACGGATTAAATATGATTTATTATCCACTTTTCGTAATTTCTGTACTAGGTAAAATACCTGGTATAAATACTAGGTAAAATACTTGGCCTATGATTAAACACACGGATCCAATTACTGAAGAGTATTGTGTGGAACACGATAGTAGACATGAGGCCGTGAAACAAAATCATTATTCAAATTATAAACTAGATATTTTTGTATGTATGTATGTTACCCTTTCATTTATTTCTCTCCAGGTTGTCCCGCAGCCAAGACCTGCACTTTGATACTCCGCGGCGGCGCGGAACAGTTCCTCGAGGAGACGGAGAGGTCCCTCCACGACGCCATCATGATCGTGCGGCGCAGCATCAAGAACGACGCCCTCGTGGCCGGTGAGTATTTGGAAAATACTAGGTAAAATACTTGGGAAAATACTAGGTAAGATACTTGAAAAAATACTAGGTAAAATACTAGGTAAAATACTTGGGGAAATACTAGGTAAAATACTTGGAGATACTAGGTAAAATACGTGGGGAAATACTAGGTAAAATACTTGGAGATACAAGATAAAATACTTGGGGAAATACTAGTTGAAATACCTGGTATTAAATACGTATTTGTCCCCAGGCGGCGGAGCGATAGACATGGAGGTATCCAAACACCTCCGCGAACACTCGAAGGGGATAGCGGGCAAAGAGCAGCTCCTCATAGCGGCCGTAGCGCGCGCGTTCGAGGCGATCCCGCGGCAGCTGTGCGACAACGCCGGCTTTGACGCGACCAACCTGCTGAACAAGCTGCGCCAGAGGCACCACCAAGGTGAGGGAAATACTTGGTATAAATACTAGGTAAAATACTGGGTATAAATACTTGGTAATATACTAGGTATAAATACTCGGTAGATACTAGGTATGAATACTTAGGTGTACTATTTAGAAATTTAAGTATCACTTTTGACTGAAAGGTTGTCAACATCATTCACACGACAATATCCCACACATGACTCACAACATCCCGCACACTACTCACAGTGTCCCACACACAACACACAACATTCCACACACAGCTCACACCCTCCCACGCATGACTCACCATCCCAAACACTAATCACAACATCCCACACACGGCTCACAATATCCCACATACGGCTCACAACATCCCACACACAGCTCACGCCCTCCCACACACTACTCACAACATCCCACACACGACTCGCACCATCCCACACACGACTCGCACCATCCCACACACGCACCTTCCCACACACGACTCGCACCATCCTACACACGACTAATACCATCCCACACACGACTCGCACCATCCCACACACGCACCTTCCCACACACGACTCGCACCATCCTACACACGACTAATACCATCCCACACACGACTCGCACCATCCCACACACGACTAATGCCATCCCACACACGACTCGCACCATCCCACACATGACTCGCACCATCCCACACTCTACTCACAACATCCCACACACTACTCACAACATCCCACACACTACTCACAACATCCCACACACGGCTCACAACATCCCACACACTACTCACAACATCCCACACACGGCTCACAACATCCCACACACTACTCACAACATCCCACACACGGCTCACAACATCCCACACACTACTCACAACATCCCACACACGGCTCACAACTCTCACAACATCCCACACACGATGATTCACATAATTATTGTATGTGTTCAGGCGACATCTGGTACGGCGTGGACATACAGAAGGAGGACATAGCGGATAACTTCGCGAGCTGCGTGTGGGAGCCGGCCATAGTGAAGATCAACGCGATCACCGCCGCCTGCGAGGCCGCCGCGCAGGTAAACACGCGTGCGGGAGGCTGTGTCGCGCGCGACACGGCCTCCTGTCACTGTCACTCGGATGGATAGAAGTGCGAGATCGAGCGAAATGCCCATTGAGCTTATGACGGCTGCGGCTAGTTGGCTTTTACTAATATGAACCGTGTGACACGTAATCCTTTCTCGCTAGAACCGTGTGACAGTCAATCCTTTCTCACTAGAACCCTATGACACTTAATCCTTTCTCACTAGAAACGCGGAACTCTTAATCCATTTTATTAGGACCGTATGACATTTAATTCTTTCTCACTAGAACCGTGTGACAGTTAATCCTTTCTCACTAGAACCGTGTGACAGTTAATCCTTTCTCACTAGAACCGTGTGACTCTTAATCCTTTCTCACTAGAACCGTGTGACACTTAATCCTTTCTCACTAGAACCGTGTGACATTTATCCTTTTTATTAGGACCGTATATTATGACCGTATGACACTTAATCCTTTCTCGCTAGAACCGTGTGACACTTCATTCTTTTTATTAAGACCATAATAATATGACACTTGAACCCTAGATTTTGTCTCAAATAAAATATTTCGTTCGACAGATTCTCTCAGTGGACGAGACCATCAAGAACGCGAAGGCGGGTGATATGCCGATGGCGGGCGGCATGCCGGGCGGCATGGGGCGGGGCATGGGCCGCCCTAGGATGGGATAAAAAAAATATATAATAATATGTACCCATTAACTATGTTAATTTTAATAATTTCTGATGCCTTCGCGGTTACACGTTGGAATGGACTACAGGATTTAACTTGAGAATTTTATTTTATTGACTGATGTTTCGGATCCTTTACAGATTCCATAATCGTAGCACGACTGAGCTGACAATAGTCTTATGCTAAAGTCTACTATTGTCTCGGTCGTGCTACGATTATGGAATCTGTAAAGGTTTCTAAACAGTAAATAAAATAAAATACGCGAGTTAAATCCGTCTATAGTTTTCATTTCAATTGTTAATTTTTTTTTCACTGTGCGTCTGGTCGTTCAATTGGTGATAATTCTATCAAATTGTTTTTTTTTTGCTCTTCTGTAACTATGTTAAATAATTTTATAAGAAAAATTGGCAAAAATTGGTAATTTTCTTGAGCAGTGTTGCTAGTTTTTCGTTTAAATCGTTTTTGTTATTCAAAAATTTTGAAATGGTAACACTTTTTTTTTAATTTAAATAACTACGCACGGTTGATTTAACAAGTATTATATTATGTCCAACAGTGAAGTGTTTTCTTAATTAATATTAATAATAAAAAAATAAACATATGGTTATCTTAAAATATATTAATTTCTGATGCTTTTGCTGTTAAAATAAATCAACTGTAACGGAATCAACTTATGCAAATACATGGGAACTGTAAACTACTGTAAAGTGTTAAAAATTGCAGCCAAACAATTGGTACTGTGTTTTTATTCCGACCAAAATATTTTGATTTATATTTTGTATTTTTCGTTGCATTTAAATTTTAACCCAGTAAGAGTTTAACATATGCACTATTCACCTTTCTGTTCTAATAAAAGAACAAAATTTGTTTTATATTTAGAACAAACTATATAATTTGCTCTTTTGAAGTTAAATTTCATATATTCATAACTGACAGATAAGTGACGAATATGTCCTTTTTAAAGTACAATAAAAATATTGTGCTAAATTTAGAACATTTTGAGGTTATGTACTAATGTTACAAGAAGCCCACTGCTGGGCAAAGGTCCCTCAAGATTGAGCCCACGCCGCCGCAGTGCGGGTTGGCGGATGCCTTAACGCTTTCACAAATAGTGGTAAGATGTTTAGTTGTAATAAAAATGTATTACAATACTATTTTTTGTAGTTTTATTTTTGTACTCGTATTTTCCCTATTTTTTTATAGCCTATGTCACTCGGGAATAGTGTAGCTTCCCAACAGTGAGAGTTTTTCAAATCGGCCATGTCGTTTTGGAGCCTATTCAATCCAAACAAATAAACCTTTCCTCTTTATTAAATTAGTAAAGACTAGCGGTTCGTTCCGGCATTGCACGGATCCCTATTTTTTTTTCAAAATATTGTATTGATAAATAAATATCTTTTGACAATTTACACCTAGATCTAGTCGCTAACTAAGCAAAGCTCCTACTATGGGTACTAGACAACAGTTAAACATACATCTATACTAATATTATAAAGCTGAAGAGTGCACCTTTTTGTACCGCGAAGTCGGCTATGGATTCTCAGGTTTAGAAAACGAAGGGTCAATTTCGCTTGCATCGGTCAGCCGCCTTCGGGCGCGCGAGCGAGAGGGAACGTCGTAACCAATATTCATGCTAGTGTGTGTGTGACAGCGAGTCTTTACACAATTTATTTGACTTTAAATTAAATGCCTACTTCCGTACCTTATTTTGGTTCGCTCGATGTCAAGTAAATAGGTACGTTTTTGGATAAAAAAAATATTTAAGTAAGTACGTAGAGTAAACATAATACCTACATATAAATATATATACTTACATATATAGGAATTCTGCTTGTTACCATTATTATAATGTTTAACTTAAAAAAATATAAAGACAATTTACTTTCTTAGAACACTGCACAAAGTTCGACGAGTCCTCTGGTTTAACTAAAACGGGTAAAAATTGAAAATAGGCAGGTAGGTATTTACTTGGAATATTTACGTTAGGTACTTACCAGAAGGTGATGAGTTCAAACCAGGAGTACCTACCTACTATCCACTAGAGCATCAGGTCGAATATAAGCAAAATATTATAGTAGGTACCTACCTACCGTAGTAACAATCTTATGAATAGATGGATGGATGTAGGTACCTATGTAAAAATTTTAGGTAGGTATGTTTGTTTATCTTTCAAGTAAAAACTACCTACTGAATGGATTTTGTTGAAACATTACAATAATATAGCTTAAACATTAGAAAAATATATACTTAAGCTATATTTTATAACGATATTGTGTAAAGTACCTGGTATCTACCTACTCATCGAGCGTAGATGAAGTCGCGGGCAGAGGCTAGTATACAGATATAAGTACATACAAACGAGACATCTTGAAACACCCCTGGCTGGCCATAAATGAAAAGGAAATATTGATGATACCAATCTATACTATACTTAATAATAATATATTATAAAGAGGAAAACTTTGTTTGGTTGTAATGAATATGCTCAAAAACTACTGGACCGTTTTTAAATATTCTTTCACCATTCGAAAGCTACATTATCATCATAATCGGGTTCAGCATAAATTTGGGGATAAGAAATAATAAATTGGCAATGGATAGGTATAATTATTTCTTACATCAATCTTGCGCTAAAGAAAATACAGACATTATTATTGTATTGACTTAATAATCTGATAGCTCACTTAGGCATAATTTACAATAGGTACCTAATGCTTAGTATATGTATATAAAAAGTCATTGCTCCATAGATAAGTTACATTTTGTGGGGGTTTGTAAAATGATTGAAAGAAAGTTAGATATAATATCGTGGACTTGTATTTATTTCTCAAATTTTCATGGATTTTCGATTATTATTTTTTAGTTTTATATTTATGGTTCTATTAAGACTAAACGTTAATTGACACAAGTAATAGGCTATAGAAAATAAAAAAAACAGGGATCCGAGAGAAGCTGGGGCGAATCGCTAGGTAGTAAAAAATAAAATTGAGGCCTCTGACAAATATATGAATATAGATACCCATAAAATTTCTTTGTCAAAAAAAAAATAATTTTATTAAAAAAAAAAAACAATAGGAATAACGATCTATTCCTATATATAAGAGAGATCACATTCACAGTCCACCCGAACAGAACAGAATCACCTTTCTGTTGCGGCATCTTGTAAAGTTTGTTCCGCTATCCTACAAAAAAACAATAAATTATTATGGAAACTGTAAAGAATCCGAAACGTCAGCAAATATAATAAAATACAAATACGCGAGTTAAATCCGTTAATAGTTGTTTCATTCCAACAAATTATATTTATCTAATGCTACTAGAGTGTGCTTAATAGTATTTGTACAAACAGTAACTATGAGATACATAGGTAATCAAAATTTTTAAATTCACCATTGTAAATTTAATTTACAACATAATTATAAACTTCGCTATGACTTTTGATTGATTGCACATTATGTGAATTATAAAATGAATGCTCACATGTTTCGTTTCTTGTAAATCCATGCGCTTGGTTTTTTACGACGAGGTGATAGCCAAAGTCTCGTTTTACTAGATTTTCTAGGTTTTGCTGTAAAAAAAAATCCACACCGTTAAATTTTCATTTTCTACTGAATATATCATATGATATTACATATCGATATTATATATAGACGTTCGAGTATCAAGTGAAAGACACTTTAAGTTGAAAAGTAATGAAAAGACATGATCACTTCGAGTGATTAAGTATAAAGTATATCTAGATAGGTTCCAACTGTTAATAAATAATAATAATATAAATTGATATTAGTACTTACGCATAATGAACAATCGTAATGAAATGTAATTCCAAGTCCGCTGTCACACAGTCGTCGTAGGTAGCTAAGTATATTATAAGATCGTCGCAATAAAACCAATTCACTTTGTAATAATTCAGAAGTCCGTTAATCTAGCCGTGGTTGTTTTAGTTACTATTATTTATGAATTAATTATTAATAAGTAAACGTAACGTCAAAAAATCTGCACAATGACAGTCTATGACCGACTGGCAATTCGTCTTTGACCTTTGTTCTTGTCAAAACGTTCGGCGGCCGTCGGAATAATTCGGGCACGCACACAAACGCATGTAACAAGACTCGCGTGAAATAAGTATTTTCTAACATCGCCATTTCATTAGAAATTATTTCGAAAGTACGAATTCCCGTTGTAAATTATTAATTGTAATATTAATACTGTAGTTATGGTTTATTTTCAATCTTGAGGATATTTCCGATGTTTCTATCTTTTGAAATCTTTATGAAAATCTTTAAATGTATGCGAACAAGTCCTCTGAAAATGTGTCTATTTTTCATGTAAAATTACGAATCTAATATCATCTCTGATTGTAATATGTTACATAATCTAATAAAAATAACGAAAGTTAGACCTAGCTATGCCATATCCGATCATAATTGCAGAAAAAAATAATAATGTTTAATTCAAAATTCTTGAAAGAATGAGGAATTACGTTTTGTATGAAAGCGCCGAGCAAAGGAGCGCTCTGAAGAGTTTGTTTGTTTGTTTGAACGCGCTAATCTCAGGAACTACTGGTTCGAATTTAATTTTTTTTTTGTTGGATAGACCATTTATCGAGGAAGGCTTTAGGCTATATAACATCACGCTGCGACCAATAGGAGCGAAGAAACAGTGGAAAATGTGTACAAAACGGGGAAAATATGAAGCCTTATGAAGAAGTGACAGAAGACTTTGACAGATCTTTGACGAAACAATCGGACGGGCAGGACGACGTCTGCCGGGGCCGCTAGTGTATACATATAAGACATCCAAGAAGCTGGAAGAGTTGTCTTGCATCTGTTCTGACGGTGTCGGTCTCGCTGTGAACTCGATGGCGCGTAACACAAACCAGCAGGTTTTGGAGTAAAGAAAACTACATTTCAATGAAAATTATTTAATAAATTATTTTAATAAGTTGAAGAATTTTTCGTTTTTGTGTAGGGGGTTAAAAATAAGGTACGAAGTTAGCCGGGTAAGCCACTTCATTATAATAGGAATGGCGATTTTTAGGGTTTCGTAGCCAAATGGCAAAAACGGGACCCCTATAGATTCGTCATGTCTGTCTGTCCGTCCGTATGTCACAGCCAGTTTATTCCGAAACTACAAGAGCTACATTATTAAAATTTGGTGCGTAAGTAGATGTATTCTTTTTAAATAAATATCTTTGGACAATTCACACCAATTATCTAGTCCCATTTTAAGCAAAGCTTTGCTTGTGTTATGGGTACTAGACAACGGATAAATATACATAAATACATATAAGACATCCAAGACTCAGGTACAGATGCCAGTGCTCATCACATTGACATCTGCCCCTAGCGGGATTCGAACCCGCAACCTCCGGTTTCGTAGTCAGGGCCTCTAACCACTAGACCAACAGGCCGTCAATTCTGTAAACCGCATAAAGATTTTAAACTAAAATCAGAAAAAAAACAAAATTTTTTGGGTTCCCCATACATAGAACATCAGAACTATACGTGTGGGGTATCTATGGATAGGTACCTATTTTAAAATGATGTTGAGGTTTCTAAGAGGTTATTTCTTTGAGGTTGTTTGCGCGAGAGACTCTTCCAAAGTGGTAAAATGTGTCCGCCCCCTAGGGTTGCCAACCGTACTCTAAAATAGAGTATTGTACTCTATATCATGTAGGTGTACTCTATAATCTGGAACACTAATAGAGTATGCTAAAATACTCTTTTTTGCTCAATTGTTACTACATATACTAATGCCAGTCATGCAATATTATGAAAATCCATAATCAGAACAGCTCTTGGTTTATTTAAACTTAGATTTAGAATGCTTAGATTCATATAATTGCTTTATAAAACAGGAAAAACTATTGAAAACTGCAGGAAGTCCAAAAAAATACGTTTTTAAAAAAATAAAATAAAAAATACTCTTTTTTTATAAGTCTGTACTCCTTATTTACCTCCTTTGACACCAGATATACTTTATTTCTTCTAATAAAAGTTGGCAACCCTACCCCCCCCGTAACTTCCAAAATATGGGCATGATAAAATGAGATTTGGACAGTAGTTTTGTTTTTAAACGTCATAAATCAAATTACCTAATTTATTATAGATAAAGGTACGGAACCCTTCGTGCGCGAGTCGGACTCGCACTTGGCCGGTTTTTTTTTCTTTGCCGATCAAATCCTACTACTATTATAAAGGCGAAAGTTTGTAAGTATGGATGTATGGATGTTTGTTACTCTTTCACGTAAAAACTACTGAATGGATTTGAATGAAACTTCACCACAATATAGCTTATACATCAGAATAACATATACCTAGGCTATGTTTTGTAACGACGCGTAAAGTACTCATCGTGCGCAGACGAAGTCGCGGGCAGAAGCTAGTAGATTATAATTTCTGATATCTTCGCGGTTATTATACATTGGAATGAAACAACTATTTTTAGCACAAGACTATTGTCAGCTCAGTCGTGCTACGATTACGGAAACTGTAAAGAATCCGAAACGTCAGCCAATAAAATAAATATAGGCGAGTTAAATCCGTTAATAGTTGTTTGTGTTAGACGCACGTAAGGACGATACTTATTTCATTGCATGTTTGAGAAAAATAGAATTTTGTTTTATTTCAGTTAATATAATTACCCGTAAAATTAGTTCGTTACAGTTATATTCAATGCCAAATATCGCACGCCTAGATCTAAAGAGAGCTAACTCAAAAAAGGTACTTTTTCAGGAGAGGCGAGAAACTGATTAATATGTCCGTATGCACGCATGAATTGTCTGTATAAATTTATACTTTTTATAATAAAGCTAGCAGAGTGATATTAGCTGCAATCTGTTTTAGTGTAGGTGGGTTTTGCTGGAATCCGATGGTGTGCATCACTCAAATCTTCCGGTTTTTGAGTTAGATCCCTTTAGATCTAGGTGTGCGATATGTTTAATTATGTTTGGCCTAAACATAAGGATTGCATGTTTCATTCAACTTTTATTAATGAGTACTTATTAGAAATCGAGCCAAGGTTTTTCTCATACGTTAAGAATTGTATGGATACGAACAAATATTTTAATTAATAATTTTTGATGCTTTCGCGGTTATTATACATTGGAATGAAACTATTAACGAATTTAACACGCGTATTTTTATTTTATTTTCTGACGTTTCGGATTCTTTACAGTTTCCATAATCGTAGCACGACTGAGCTGACAAAAGTCTAACGCTTCCAATGTATGACCGCGAAATTATTATAAACTAGCGGCCCCGGCAGACGTCGTCCTGCCCGTCCGATTGTTTCGTCAAAGATCTGTCAAAGTCTTCTAACTGTACTGTCACCTAATGAATAGTAATAATAATTCTTCATAAGGCTTCATATTTTCCCCATTTTTTACACATTTTCCACTGTTTGGTCGCAACGTGATGTTATATAGCCTAAAGCCTTCCTCGATAAATGGTCTATCCAACAAAAAATTTTGAATTCGAACCAGTAGTTCCTGAGATTAGCGCGTTCAAACAAACAAACAAACAAACTCTTCAGCTTTATAATATTAGTAGATACTAAGTTTTGTCCAAATATTTCGATTTCACCTTGTTAAATAACTGGCACAAACATCCGTGGACAAAATATTCATATTTCGTAACTTTCTCTCACAATACTTAACACAAAGGAAGCAGGAACGTCTTGCTTAACATCAACAGTCGCGGGAAGCTCGTAATTACGTAAAATCAATAGTTAGTGTTTCCCACCAGTCTTTGTTACTCTGCTGAGCAAAATAACGTGTAGCAGAAAGTGAAAATTAAGATTAATTTAACAATGGCGCCTATATTTGTGATAATATTTTGAAGTTAGAACAACTAAAATTGAATTATAAATCAGTATTTTCAAGCTAGGAAAAACATAAATTGAATTATCAACAAAAAACGGCTATTACACATTGTTTATAATAATATTGTCATTTTGAAATTTGAAAATGACGTTTCGGGTTGCGTTTTGTTTTTGCGTCGTATTTCTGTTCAAGGAGACGCTTTCTTGGACAATAGATTTGCCTGAAGTGAGAAAAATGTTTTTTGGCAACAAAGGGAATTTCGATGATAACAGGATCAGCGGTGATAAAGTGATATTTGATAATATAGACAGTGTTAGTTTACATAATAAGGGTTACAGCAGCGATGCTTATCATGGGAACTACGCTGACGATTTTGAATATCAATCTTATATGGATCAAAAGGTAAATACTACAGTCAAAAAGTAATAAACCTTTTAAAAAACTTTTATAATTCATTTTTTTTTTCTTTCATTTGATACCCCACTCGGGTATATTCTTTAAAATATTTAAAATAATATTCAGCATTGAAATAATGATTAATTCATACACATAAAAACGATTCACTGCAATGCAATAGTAATAGTACCTATATATATGTTGCGTGCGTGTCTGTCAGTCATTCAAGACAAAGGATTTTATATCTATACTAGCTTCTGCCCGCGACTTCGTCCGCGTGGAACTCCTCCTTTTTTGCAGTCGGTTAAAAAGTAGCCGATGTCCTTTCTCAGGCTCCAGACTTTCTTTGTACCTACCAAATTTCATCGGTCCAGTAGTTTTGGCGTGAAAGCGTATCAGACAAACAGACAAACAGAGTTACTTTCGCATTTATAATATTAGTAAGGATAATACGCGCACAGCCTAAACAGCTGATCGTAGAGACCTGGAACTAGGGGATGTGTTGTTTGTATGACGTAGGCGACAGATAAGAAAGAATTTTCCAAAATTCTATCCCTTAGGGGGTGAATACGGAGAACAGAATTTGATTCTTTTGCCCAATTTATTTAAAACTAGCGGCCCCGGCAGACGTCGTCCTGCCCGTCCGATTGTTTCGTCAAAGATCTGTCAAAGTCTTCTAACTGTCACTTAATGAATAGTAATTCTTCATAAGGCTTCATATTTCCCCCGTTTTTTAAACATTTTCCACTGTTTCTTCGCTCCTATTGGTCGCAGCGTGATGTCCTCGATAAATGGTCTATCCAACAAAAAAAGAATTTTTGAATTCGAACCAGTAGTTCCTGAGATTAGCGCGTTCAAACAAACAAACTCTTCAGCTTTATAATATTAGTATAGATTTTCCATAAACAGGATGTATTCACGTGTTTCGAATTTTTTCAAATTTATCCCCTAACGGGTTTAAAAACGCGGAAGAAGTCACGACTAAAGTTTCCTTATATAATTTCAATTTTTAATAAAGCAAACTTTCACTTTTCTCGTAATTGCATTAACGATGAAAAATAAACAATGCGTTCAGTTTTTCCTCGTCGTGAGAATATTCTTTAAGTACCTACTCACTGATCAACACGGGCGGGCATTATATATATGCACAATTTGATAAACTGCCTACCCTGAAGCGATTTACATTCACACTGCACGCGTTTATTGAATTAATAATAGTTTCCGTCGAAAGCTGCCTTTTTAATAAAACCATTTAAATCTTAATTAATAACGTTTACTTTAAATAATAATAGGTATAATTAGTCTAGTGGTTCTTAACCTTTATAGGTCCGTTACTCCTATATCCTAACTAGGGTCCCTGATTCCCTTCTCCCGGCGCCGAGCTCGCGCGCTAGTCGGCGCCGCGCTGCGCTCAGACTCGACACTTTGTAATGCGGCGTTCGAGACAACTATCAGCTGATTGTTACCGCGGAATACTAGTTTTAGCCCTGCGGGTGTGATTACCCCTAGATTAAGAACCCAGGCTCTAGATCTAAGTGTGTTATAGCCTAAGTTATAGGTAATTATGTATAATTATATATTTACAGGTACATAAAGCAGTTCGTGATGGCAGCGAGTATTTGGAAGGGTTGCGGAAAGCGATTGAGAACTTCACAGATAAACTGGAGATGTGCCGGCGATTCGAAGTTAATTTGGCAAGTTTCCTTTCAATACTTAATAATATTTTCTGTCCTCCGGCCAGAAAGCGGCAACTTCATTTAGCGCAGCGGCCCGAAAGTTTTCGTCGAACAGAAAAATAGTATACTGACCTCGGCCAGTAAAATAAAAAAGCCTCAAATCACATTTTTGTCAACCTCGGCTTCGCCTCGGACGACAATTGCATGTGATCTGAGACATTTTTATTTTACTGACCTCGGTGCGTAATGTACTATTCCTCAAACATGTTGCTGGCCTAGGCCGGGAAGTAATTTCTTTTTAATTTGAATATCAACATGGCGTTGGTCTTCATAAACAGGTTAAACAACTGTTTTTTTTAATAGGTCCGAACTTTATTGTACCAAAAATATTCACGTTAATGCCTTTTATACACTAACTGAAAATGGCAAAAAAATATTTGTATTAAATAATAATTTCTGATGCCTTCGCGGTTATTACACATTGGAATGAAACAACTGTTAACGGATTTAACTCACGTTTTTTTATTTTATTTTATTAGCTGACGTTTCGGATTCTTTACAGTTTCCATAATCGTAGCACGACTGAGCTGACAATAGTCTAACGCTAAAGAATCCGAAACGTCAGCTAATAAAATAAAATAAAAATACGCGAGTTAAATCCGTTAACGGTTGTTTCATTCCAATATTTGTATTATCATCGATTACTTATTAGAGTTAAAAATGTGTAATAATTATAAGTACCTATCAGAAATTATTTAAATTTATTTGTTACAGAATCAAACAGTTCTGCGTTTATTTCAAAACGGCACTGTAAGGAACAGCATCGCGAACGGGACAATAAACATCGTTAACCAATCCATGATGATCGTCAACAATTCCCTAAACATGCTCAACGGGACCATGACGGCCATGAACATGACGGACGTCATGGGCGACCTCATGAACTTCGTGAACGGGGTCACAAACAACACGAATAACATCGTCAATTTGACCATGTTGAACTTTTCAAATATGACCAAAAACATTATGAATTTGACTATGGTCAATATGTCAAATATGACAGTTGGTAGGTTTTTAAACGTCACGGCGGCTGTCCGTCGAACATGCTCGGAGGCGAATAGAGCTAGCGAGCATGTTCGAAGACTTGCTCAGCTCGCGTTGTGGGCTGCTACGGAATTGCAAGAAAAAGCGTATGTTGGAAAATTTGATAAGGTAAGTCTATACTAAAAATAACTATTATAAAGGCGAAAGTTTGTAAGTATGGATGTATGGATGTATGGATGTATGGATGTTTGTTACTCTTTCACGTAAAAACTACTGAATGGATTTGAATGAAACTTTACCACAATATAGCTTATACATCAGAATAACACATAGGCTACAATTTTTGACACTAGACTAGACGGGACGAACCTGAAGTCCACGCGAACGAAGTCGCGGGCAAAAGCTATACTAAAATAATAAAGAGGTAAGGTTTATAATAATAACATATCTTTGGACAATTCACACCAATTGATCTAGTCCCAAACTAAGCAAAGCTTGTACTATGTACTAGACAACGGATAAACATACATAAATACATATAAGACATCCATGACTGAGGTACAGCCAGTGCTCATCACACTGACTGCCCCTAGCAGAATTCGAACCCGCAACCTCTGGGTTCGTAGTCAGGGCCTCTGACCACTAGACCAATAGGCCGTTTGAAAAATTATTTCACTGTTGGGAAGCTAATTCCGGGTGACATAGGCTATAGCATATTTTGAAAAAAAAAAATAGGAATCCGTGCGAAGCCGGGGCGAACCGCTAGTTATGTATCTTTCTATACTAATATTATAAAGAGGAAAACTTTGTTTGGTTGTAATGAATAGGCTCAAAAAGTACTGGAGCGTTTTTAAAAATTCTTTCACCATTCGAGAGCTACATTATCCACGAATAACTATAGAATATTCTGAAAAAAGGGATCCGTGCAAAGCCGGGGCGAGCGTCTAGTAATAAGTAGTGTGAAAATGGAAGGAGGTTCTCAAGTCGTATTTTTTTTAAGGATGCGAAAGATCTGGACCAAGGTCTGATCCTGCGGCTGGCGTGGTTCCTGGACCGGCTGGCAAGACTCACCGGCTACGATCCTAACGTTAAGAAATTCGTCGATTTCAAACTAAATGGTATTTTAGTATTATTAAAATAGTTTAATTTATTTTACATGTTATACTAATATAATAAAGAGGAAAGGTTTGTTTGTTGATTATTGAATAAGCTCCAAAACGACTGGACGATTTGAAAAATTCTTTCAGTGTTGGAAAGCTACACTATTCCCGAGTAACATCCCTACTAATCCCTACTAATATTATAAATGCGAAAGTAACTCTGTCTGTCTGTCTGTCTGTTATGCTTTCACGCTAAAACTACTGAACCAATTTAAATGAAATTTGGTACAAAGATAGTCTGGAGCCTGAGAAAGGACATAGGCTACTTTTTAACCGACTGCAAAAAAGGAGGAGTTCCACGCGGACGAAGTCGCGGGCAGAAGCTAGTAGGCTATATATATTATATTTAAAAAAAAATAGGTATTTGTGTGAAGCAGGGGAGGGCCGCAAGTACAATATAATTATTATTTGCATGCAATTATGTAATTTGGCGTTTATTTTAACGCGTCGACCAGATATTAAATTCATATGTCAGCTTAAAAACCTCTTTTAAAAGTCTTTATTTAACTTGCGATGTAAGTACGTATGTGCGGGTGAAATCTTGCAACTGAATTTTAAAGCAGATATCTTTGACCGATTGAGCTGTTATTTTGTACACACGTTCAGTTTGACAATGCATGGTTAACTGTGTGACGTCATTCTAAAAACAAATTCAGGGGCCCTAGACAAGTGCCCAACGTTCAACGTTAACGTTAAACGTTAGGACCAAAATGTATGGGATTTGACATCTGCGAACGACTGTCTCGTACGTCACAAATGTCAAATCCCATACATTTTGGTGCTAACGTTTAACGTTAACGTTGAACGTTGGGCACTTGTCTAGGGCCCCAAGGGGGTACATGGGGATATAAAACCAACTACAAATATACCGTTATTATTGTTATTATTTGATACCCATCAAATAATAATAATAATCTTTGTACAATTGACGCCAATTGATCTAGTCCCAAACTAAGCAAAGCTTGTACTATGGGTACTAGACAACGGATAAACATACATAAATACATATAAGACATCCAAGACTCAGGTACAGATGCCACCACACTGACTGAGCCTAGCAGGATTCGAACCCGCAACCTCGGGTTTCGTAGTCAGGGACTCTGACCACTAGACCAACAATGAAAGAGGATCACATGTACATTGTAAAATTATAAAAGCTTTGTAAAGTTTCTTACCTATATTTATGATTTTTATTACAGATACACTAGTGCCGTCTCCCCCACCTATGGTGTTCTCCCTCGTTCCTGGAGTGACAGAAAAGGACAAAAAATATCTCATGAACTGTCTGAAAGAGAGGTCCAATCTCCCGGCCACGGAGCGCTGTGTGTACCCAAGGGGACCTGCCGCTAACGCTACAGGGAACCAGGGTACGTAGATCTAAGAATTTCTGGGGGGCTAGACAAGTGCCCAACGTTCAACGTTAACGTTAAACGTTAGCACCAAAATGTATGGGATTTGACATTTGTGACGTACGTGACAGTCGTTCGCGGATGTCAAATTCCATACATTTTGGTTCTAACGTTTAACGTTAACGTTGAACGTTGGGCACTTGTCTAGGGCCCCTGATGATAGAGTAAAAATAACTTAAAAAAAATAGTAAAAACTGCAAAATTATTTATGTGACTTAAAAAACTCCCTTGCGTTACTATTTTCACATATTTATTTTAATTACTAATTATTAATCATTTCTGATGCCTTCGCGGTTATTACACATTGGAATGAAACAACTATAACGGATTTAACTCGCGTATTTTATTTTTATTGGCTGACGTTTCGGAGATTTTACTTAATTTAGCAAATAAGGTAGTTGGCGTGACTGTATTAATCACTTTAGCGTTAGACTATTGTCAGCTCAGTCGTGCTACGATTATGGAAACTATAAAGTCTCCGAAACGTCAGCCAATATAATAAAATACTCGACTTAAATCCGTCTATAGTTGTTTCATTCCAATAAAATTATTTTTGTTTTGTATAAATCACAATATAATAATTTCTGTGACCTTCGCGGTTATTACACATTGGAATGAAACAACTATAACGGATTTAACTCGCGTATTTTAATTTTATTTGCTGACGTTTTGGAGCCTTTACAGATTCCATAATCGTAGCACGACTGAGCTGACAATAGTGTTATGCTAAAGTGTAAAAGACTTTAGCGTAAGACGATTAAGTTAAATCTATACTAATATTATAAAGAGGAAAGATTTGTACTTACCTATTTTTTGTGTTTGTAATGAATAGGCTCAAAAACTACTGGACCGATTTTAATAATTCTTTCACTGTTGGGAAGCTACGTTCACCCTGACCAACATAGGCTATAGAATATTTTGAAAAAAATAGGGATCCGTGCGAAGCCGGGGCGAGCCGCTAGTCTGTTAATAAAGTTGTTTCATTCCAATCACAATATAGATTATCGAGAGATCTAATCTAATTTTAAAATTGCAGCATCGACGGTACCGCCATTGGATATGATGACGTCATCTTCCGAAAACCATGGACAATATCAATATTCAGAACAACAAGAGTATTCTGATGAAAATATGCCTCTGACATTACCTGTCAAAATGAAGAGATCTGTCAAAGACCCCATATTGAATCTAATAAAATATAACGCAAAAGAAAATAGAGAAAAACGTTCATTAAAAAAGAAAAACGCACACCTACTACCGCACAATTTAAAAGGAATCAAAGAAAAAGAAGTGAAACAGAAAACTGTGGATTTGAAGAAGTTCTTCGATAAACTACGCAATAGTAAATTTCAAAGTAAATATTTGAAGAATTATAATAAGAAATACAAGGTAGGAGAGAGGCAGAAACGGTCGGTTAACGGTAAAAAGTTTTTGCCTCGACCCACTGAGAATCCTTATCAGGACATAAGTTACTATGTAAAGAATAAACGGGGTACCAATTATAAATATGATCCGGTACAAGCTGCTCAGGTGAGAGCTGGCTTAGAACAAGTGTACCAAACAGGAAACATAGAGGTCGTAAGACGTTTCGGTTCTAACTACAATCCTGCTAACACTAATCACATTATTGAAGGTTATATTAGAGGACTTGCTGATACCTAAATGTGATTAAAAGTAATACTTACTTGTGATACTCTTTCATTTGATACCCCACTCGGGTATGTAGATATTTGGTTTTCCATCCCAAGAACACCCATAATTTGGTTTTAGAATAACGTTTTACAGTCAACCATGCATTGTCAAAGTGCATATTTTATGAATATAATATACTAGCTGTCTGCCCCGGCTTTGCACGGATCCCTTTTTTTTATAGCCTCTGTCACTAAAATGCTAAAAGGTTATTAACTATGGAAAAACATTTCACCACGCCGCCATCTTGTATTCTACGATACAAAATGGCTGCCAAAGCGGTTTGATGCAATAAACGATTTGAAATAAATATATTCATAATTATTGTCAATACTAGGTAATATAATAAAGAGGAAAGGTTTGTTTGAATAGGCTCCACAACGACTGGACCGATTTGAAAAATTCTTACACTGTTGGGAAGCTACACTATTCCCGAGTGACATAAGCTATAGAATATTTTGAAAAAAAATTAGGGATCGGCGCTAAGCCGGGGAAAACCGCTAGTATTCCAATAACTGGGAAAGCGTAAGAAAGTAAAACACCACATTTAGATAAAAAATATATTTCACAATACAAACTAAGCTTACAGATACGCGACAAAAGACGTTAAAAAACTGTCAACTGTCAAAAAACAGTACACTTTGACATGATTAAAATGGACCCCAAATATTACATAGAATAACAAATTAATAGAATTGTAAAAATCAACGATAATGACATTAACTGTTCTTTGTCGCGCGCGAGAGCACCTGTCACTGTCACTCTCACTCAATGCAACGTGACTTAATCATTAAATGCAAAAGAGTTCGTCTTTCAATCAAAAGACTGACTCTTTCAATGAAAAGAATTACTCTTTCAATCAAAAGAACTAATCCTTCAATCAAAAGAATTGCTATTTCTATCAAAATAATTACTATTTCAATCAAAAGAATTGCTCTTTTAATGAAAATAATCACTATTTCAATCAAAAGAATTCCTATTTCAATCAAAAGAATTACTCTTTCAATCAAAAGAATTACTCTTTCAATCAAAAGAATTGCTCTTTCAATCAAAAGAATTACTCTTTTAATTAAAAGAATTACTCATTCAATTAAAAGAATTACTCTTTCAATCAAAAGAACTACTCATTATTCATTATTTTCACTTATTATGTATGACGTTAACACATAATAATGACAGTTGACAAAATAATGACAGTGACACGTTCTCTCGCGCGACATAATCCTTACGTACCTTCTGCTTTATATATAAATTACGGCTTGTTTCACAATATGCATTATAAATTGCCACTTATCTAGCAGAGAAGATAACTGGCAGTTAACTTGTAGCTTGTAGGATTTTATCCGTTAGTTAGTGATTGTAATATTTGGGTAGGAAATATGAAGACAAAAATAACATTAAAAAATATCAAAAATACTTTGAGACAATAAAGTTTCCTTTTTTTTACCGTATTTTCATACTGAATACATTTTCAGGAAAAACATATTCTCCCGAGAATCAATCTTGGGAGAACAAAAATATCCCGTTGGAAAAAAAGCGTCTTAAATATAAATGTAAGACTAAAAATTTCTGTAGGAAACTCACATCAATTTAGAGTAAAAATTAACTTAAAAAAAATATTAAAAAGAAAATACATAAAAAAAAGCATGGCAATATTATTTATGTGACTTAAAAAACTCCCTTGCGTTACTTTATGTTACTATTTTCACATACTTCATTTTAAGTACTAATTATTATAATAATTTCTGATGCCTTCGCGGTTATTACGCATTGGAATGAAACAACTATTAACGGATTTAACTCGCGTATTTTTATTTTATTTTCTGATCTTTCGGATTCTTTACAGATTCCATAATCGTAGCGCGACTGAGCTGACAATAGTCTAACGCTAAAGTGCTACGATTATGGGAACTGGAAAGAATCTGAAACGTCAGCCAATAAAATAAAATACGCGAGTTAAATCCGTTAATAGTTGTTTTTTTTGCAACGTTAGATAGATTTACGAAAAAAAAATAGGTAGAATTTTTTTTCATACATTTTGTATGGTTTTCTTTGAGATATTTCGAAAAGTACCTGCTAAGTTTAACGGAAAAGTTAATTTTCGATATTTTTTAATAATTACCAAACAAAAAATCTAACACGGTAACGCGATGGTTTTTTTCTGCGTAACCGGTAACGCAAAAATAGTCACCGAAAAGTAACGCGGGACATTTTTAACTAGATTATGCATTATACACGTTAAAAATTAAATGATTAAATACAAAATAATATTCTTAAAGCTAATATACGTAACAATAATTATTGCTATTGAAAAATATTACCTCGTGTGAGGACATAAGGCCTAATTTCGAATGTTTTTTCGAATTATTGTCTTTTTTTTGGTCCCATATTTCTACGCCAATAGGAATGTCGACTGCTTTTTTTTAAATAAATTATCAAAAATGATTGTACACGTTGTTACATAGTTGAAGGGTTGTGACGTCACCTTCTGGTACTTTATAATGTGACGTCACGAGCCAGTACCGAACTTTAGAAGCGAATATAAAAATGTAATTTATAGTCCGATTGTAAAAAGAAAAAATACGTTTTTAATTTTTTTTTTAATCTAACAGACGGACTAAATAAAATTTAATTTTCAGTCGTCACCCCTATTTGTGACGTCAAGGGAATGTAATAACCTCCTTTTCTCCAAAGTCGGTCAAAAATGCATTAAGGCACGAACGGTCCCATAAACGCGACCAAAAAAATAATTTCAAATTAATTCCAAAACGATATATACAAAGTAATGTAAAAAAAAAGATGACACGTCAAAACCGTTATACAAAACGAATGTCACTTTGACAGATATCAAAGTGACAGGTGACAGAGAAAATTTCGCTTAAGTTTTGATAAAAAAAAAAATGGTTTACTCCTAAACTAAGCAAAGCTAGGTTCAAGACTCGAGTACAAACACTCGTATTGTCCCTGCAGCTAGCAGGATTGGAACCCGCGACCTCAGATTTCGCTGTATTTTACTTTATTTGCTGACGTTTCGAAAACTTCACAGTTCCCATATTCGCAGCACGTCGATATTCTAACGCTCCTATAGTTGTTTCATTCTAAAGGCATCATAAATTATTCAATACTAATTTTAGCGTTAGACTATAGTCCACTTAAACTTGCTACGATCATGGAAACTGTAAAGAAACCGAAACGTCAACAAAAAAAAAATACGCGAAATAAATCTTTTCATAGTTCCAGGTCCAAGGTACTAATGTATCTATGTCACCTGTCAGTTTGACGTTAGTTTTGTCGGGTCGAGTTACATGTGACTGGTGGGGCGCTTCTTGCGGCTGAATAGGCCTCCGAAGACGCCCTTCTTGTCTTTCTTGTCTTTGGAGACTCCGCTGACGGACAGCTCGGATTCCCCTGAGGACCTGGAGAAAAAAAAATGCATCTTGGAAAACTTTGTTTGTTCGTTTGGATTGAATAGGCTTTTAAACTACTGGACGATTTCAAAAACTCTTTCACTGTTGGAAAGCTACACTATTCTCGAGTGACGTAGGCTATAAAAAAAGGCTCCGGGCGAAACCGGGGCGGGCCGCTAGTATAATATACAGTTAATATGTATAAATGTCTAGCGACCCGCCCCGGCTTCACACGGGTGCTATAAACCTTCTTGAACCACTCTATCTATTAAAAAAAGCCGCATCAAAATCCGTTGCGTGGTTTTAAAGATTTAAGCGTAAGGTCAAGGCTTCTAATTCCGTCTACGGGGCAATTCCGTCACGTACACGTTTTTGGCGAATCTAAGCACAGTTCGCCGCTGCCGGCTCAGTTGGTAAAGCAGTAGGGTTTTCTAATTCAAACTTAAAAACACCCATGACGCTGTGCAATAAAGGAAGAAAAATATATATACATAGGGATATAGGGACAGAAAAAGCGACTTTGTTTTATACTATGTAGCGATACTTACCTAGAAGCTGGTCGTTGGTCGAGCGCCGGCGAGCCCCCGGCTACTGAAGCTGGTCTCTGTCCACCCCCGTACGCTGCAAGCGTAATAATATATATTAACAATCATACATGATATACAGAATGATAATCTGATGCCTTCGCGGTTATTACACATTGGAATGAAACAACTATAGACAGATTCAACTCGCGTATTTTATTTTATTTTTCACATTTTACAGTTTCCTTTAGCGTTAGACTATTGTCAGCTCAGTCGTGCTACGATTATGGAATCTGTAAAGGCTCCGAAACGTCAGCCAATAAAATAAAAATACGCGAGTTAAATCCGTTTATAGTTGCTTCAGTCCAATTTCTAAGTAAGTAACGAATAAATTTTCTAGTATATAAAATTAATTAAAAAACCTTATTGGGGAAATAATTGGATATCACAAAACGGGCCCAAATATTTTCATACAATTGTCTATTTCAAGCTATACTCGTAACTACTCCCAACACCGCACAGCAAAAACAAACAAATAATGTCTATATGAGACAAGTATTTTTTTAACAGTTATCGATGTTAAAAGGTATTGAAAAACGATAAGAAATATAACCAGCTTGTCAGCTCAGTGCTGCGATTATGGAATCTGTAAAGGCTCCGAAACGTCAGCCAATTAAATAAATCGTTTTTAAAAAAATACTTGTCCTCCTTAAAAAATAAATTGTAATACAGAGCTGGAAAAAACACACTAAAAAAGAAAAACCCATACACAAAACGTATAGTCAACATTCATAATTTAATTAAATTTATTCAAAAATGTAATAATTTCTGATGCCTTCGCGGTTATTACACATTGGAATGTAACAACTTTAACGGATTTAACTCGCGTATTTTATTATATTGGCTAACGTTTAGCATAAGACTGTTGTCAGCTCAGTCGCGCTACGATTATGGAATCTGTAAAGGCTCCGAAACGTCAGCCAATAAAATAAAATACTCGAGTTAAATCCGTTTAAAGTTTTTTCATACTAGCTATAAAATTCAACAGTCATAGCTAAGGAATTTTGACATCAGATTTTTTTTTTTACAAATTTGGATTTATAAATGTTGACAATACATATAGAAACCAAACAAAGCGAAGCAACATAGCAAATACAGACGGACAAAATTACATATATTATATAGTATATAGAAAAGACATACATTTAACTTTGTGTAGTACATAAAGAAGGTGGCTGGATCCTGAGTAAGTACATAGGAAAGAAAATACTTAATGAAAGAGAATATAATATAAAAATTGTAAATATCAATATGGGACAAAAAATAAAAATGATTACAATTTTCATATATTTTTTTTAAGTGTGTATACATATAGGCGAAAAGGTTATGACATTTTTTTTTCTCAAACAAAATATGACAAAATTGTCGATTTTTTTTGAATACGGACTAAACAAAAAAAAAACCTTTTTTCTCGACTCGCGTATACTATAATTAATATTAATTTTAATTCCAATAATTTTATTGGATTAAATTAAATTAAATTTTACTGATTTTTTATTGTCCCATTTTGATAAAATTATAATTAAATAATACAAATAAACAAGAGTCTTATATACCTAATAAGAATTTTGACAAAATAAAAAAAAAAATGACAATTCAATGTCAGATTAGAACAATTGAAAAAAAAAGTCATAAAAGAATATTTAATATGAAGGAAACACAAAAAAGTACAAAATTATATTTTCAGTCTTCCGGCCTGAAAGCGCCAACTTTCTGCGCTAAATGAAATTGCCGCTTTCTGGCTTCGTCGAACAGAAAAATAGTATACTGACCTCGGCCAGTAAAATAAAAAAGCCTCAGATCACATTTTTGTCAACCTCGGCTTCGCCTCGGACGACAATTACATGTGATCTGAGACATTTTTTATTTTACTGGCCTTGGTGCGTAATGTACTATTTCTTAGTATTAGTAAACTAACTACAAAATTAGTAATTCAAACTACATTATAAAGACCAAGTAAGCAGATTAGGAAAAATAAATAATTAGAAATTGAACAGCAAAATGACGTCATACTTCCTAATATTACGTATGTTTAAGTGTCTGTCACATTTAAACCTGTGGATCGATTTTGATGGATTTTGGTTTGGAGATAGTTTGAATCCAGGACAATGATATAGGATACTTTTTATCCCGGAAATAATGCATTAAGAGGGTAAACATGTGTGTTCAATTGGTTAAAAGATTTTTTTATTTGTATAAAAATAGTTTGAACACGAAAATAATTGGAATGAAACAACTATTAACGGATTTAACCCGCGTATTTTATTTTATTTTATTAGCTGACGTTTCGGATTCTTTACTTACTCTATTTCTATACTTTAGCGTTAGACTATTGTCAGCTCAGTCGTGCTACGATTATGGAAACTGTAAAGAATCCGAAACGTCAGCTAATAAAATAAAAATACGCGAGTTAAATCCGTTAATAGTTGTTTCATTCCAATGTGTAATAACCGCGAAGGCATCAGAAATTATTACGGAAATAATTTTTTAAGGGGATGAAATAGGGGGTGGATATATGCTATTTTTTTTATTGTCGTATAAAAATAGTTCGATCACAGAAATAGTCGTTTAAGGGGGTAAAAAACGTAGTATTTACTGCTAACAGATTTTTCATGAACAGAATAACGTCATTTTGCAACACGAGTTCAAAATCTAAAAATTTTACAATATTTACTAAAAACTAAATCTACCAAGAAACCAAAAAAATACTGCCTGAAACTACTACGAAGATCGGTAGAAAGCGGAGTAACATTATATTATAAAATTAACTAGCGACCCGCCCCGGCTTCACACGGGTGCTATAAACCTTCCTCTTGAATCAAGCTATCTATTAAAAAACCGCATCAAAATCCGTTGCGTAGTTTTAAAGATTTACGCATACATAGGGACGGACAGACAGCGAATTTGTTTTTTTCTATGTAGTTACTCCGCTAACTACCAACCTACCGAAAACCAAAGCAAAAAAACTCAACCGATGTCATAGTAAGTGGGTTCACAAATTATTTATACATAATATATGACACAAAATCTATACTTAATATTATAAAGCTGAAGAGTTTGTTTGTTTGTTTGTTTGTTTGTTTGAACGAGCTAATCTCAGGAACTGGTTCGAATTGAAAAAAAAAATTTTTTTGTTTGATAGACCATTTATCGAGGAAGGCTTTAGGCTATATAACATCACGCTGCGACCAATAGGAGCGAAGAAACAGTGGAAGATGTGTAAAAAACGGGAAAAATAACTACTCCACGCGGACGAAGTCGCGGGCACAGCTAGTCAAAAATATATTTATTCAGTTTAGGCTTTTACAAGCTCTTATGAAGGTAAGAAGATGCCGTTTCCAAAAAATCTTTTTATTTTTTCCCGAACTGAATACTGAAGCGCAGTTGGCCAGCTAATGGGCCTTCACTGCAAAACCGGACGGGTGGCGAGACTCCTGAAAGGAGGCTCTTAAGCCTTTTCCGAAAAAACCACACTTGACAAGAAACGGCAAGAAACTCAATGAGTTTCGCACGGATCCCTAATTTTTTTTCAAAATATTCTATAGCCTATGTTAGTCAGGGTGAACGTAGCTTCCCAACAGTGAAAGAATTATTAAAATCGGTCCAGTAGTTTCGGAGCCTATTCATTACAAACATACAAAAATACAAATCTTTCCTCTTTATAATATTATTAGTATTAGTATAGATTCAATCCAAACAAACAAACCTTTCCTCTTTATTATATTACTATAGATAATTTGTAAACCCAATTAACAGACAGACAGACAGACTAACCGAGCTCGGAGGCAGTGTAGAAGTGCGACGTCGTCTCGACATTACCCCAATTGTTATTCTGTCTCTCGTAATTTGTGTAATCATTGGGCAAGTTCCTGTTTTGGTCTGTATTGATTCTGGACACCCTCTGTTGATAACTGTTCACTAGAGCCGTGACAGACTTCTCTCCAGTCCTCTCGGGTAGAGCCTGTCTCTCGGGCAGGTTTGCCTGTCTCTCGGGCAGGTTTGCCTGTCTCTCGGGCAGGTTTGCCTGTCTCTCGGGTAGATATGCCTGTCTCTCGGGTAAATGTCTTTCTGGTATCGCTGGCGGGCCGGATAGAGGCAACGGCGGCGCCCCGTCGGCAACTTTAAGTGTTTATAATAATTTTATATATAATTTTGAGTGATTTTATTAATTTAGTATAGTTTAAAAAACATCTAATGCGGTTATTACACATTGAAATTAAACTATAACGGATTTAATTAGCGTATTTTATTTTATTTTGTTTTTAAAATGTTACAGTTTCGATATTCGTGGCACGACTATCGTCGGCTCAGTGCTACGAATATGGGAACTGTAGTTTTCGAAATGTAAGCAATAAAATAAAAATTCGCGAGTTATATCCGTTATAGTTACATTCCAATGTGTATTTTACTTATGTAAAATTAACGGGTTTATCAAATTTTGATAATTTGAACAAAATCACACAAAAAAAAAGAATTATATACTAAAAAAATCTGAAAATAAAATCATTATTTCCTACAAATATATAAATAAGGACATTACAAAAAGCAGAGAAACTCATTGACGTCACAAAAGCAAAAATCTATATTTAATAATATCAATGTGTAAGTGTGTATGTCTGTTGCCGCTTCACGCTTCAACCACTGAACCGATTTGGATGAAATTTGTTAAGAAGATAGTTCAAATCCTTGTCTAGGATCTAGGACAGTTTTTGTTGTGGCAATCGTTCTTTAAGGGGGTGAAAAAGGGGTGAAATTTATTATGTCAGTGCGATGAAAAAAAATCACCCAAAAATTAATTCCAAATAGACAAAGACGCGAGCTGAAGTTAGTTTATAAATAATTTTCATACTTTATAACCCTTAAAGGGGTCAAAAGGGAGTAAAATTTATTATGTCAGTGCGATAAAAAAAATTAACGCATAATTAATTATTCTAAATAGAAAAAGTCGCGAGTTGAAGTTATTTTATAAATATTTTTCATATTTTATTGCTCATGTAGGGGGTGAAAAGGGGTTGAATTTACTATGTAAGTTAAAAAAAATACCTAAATAATGTAACACTTTAATTATACATATTATATTATTTATTTCCAAATCTAGTAGATTCATGTGACGTGTAAAGGTGCTTTTAATAAATTACTTTTTCCGTCCTCCGGCCAGAAAGAGCCAACTTTCTGGCCGCTGCGCTAAATGAAATTGCCGCTTTCTGGCTTTGTCGAACAGAAAAATAGTATACTGACCTCGGCCAGTAAATAAAAAAGCCTCAAATCACATTTTTGTCAACCTCGGCTTCGCCTCGGACGAAAATTACATGTGATCTGAGACAGTGTTTATTTTACTGGCCTCGGTGCGTAATGTACTATTTTGTATTGTGTCACTTACCGTCTCTCTGCGAGCGTATGAAATCGGTGCTGACGTCGCGCCCGTTGGAGAAGCGCGAGCGACCCCAGGAGTTACCACTAGTCTCGCTTCTGCAATATTAAAAAAAAATAAGGGCGATAGTGATTTTTACTTTACTAGCGACCCGCCCCGGCTTCGCACGGGTGCTATAAACCTTCCTCTTGAATTACTCTATGTATTAAAAAAACAGCTTCAAAACCCGTTGTGTAGTTTTAAAGATTTAAGCATACATAAGGACAGATAGACAACGACTTTGTTTTATACTAAATAGTGATGATATGGAACATTTTGTACGCTTCCGACTCACACTTGACCGGTGTTTTTTATACTTTATTCCAAAAATCTATAATAATAATAATATCTTTGGACAATTCACACCAATTGATCTAGTCCCAAACTAAGCAAAGCTTGTACTATGGGTACTGGACAACGGATAAACATACATAAATACATATAAGACATCCAAGACTCAGGTACAGATGCCAGTGCTCATCACACTGACATCTGCCCCTAGCGGGATTCGAACCCGCAACCTCCGGTTTCGTAGTCAGAGATAAAAGACCAACTTAACGCCTAGAGGCATTCTCTACCAGTCTATGACCGTTCATACTGCCACTAGCGGGATTCGAACCCGCAACCTGGCTCTGAGCAGTAGACCAACAGGTCGTAGGTACTAAAGTTTGTGTTTGCGAGTGCGGCTCGGTCTTCTAGTCACCTGAGCATGACGTCAGAGCCGTCATCGCTTGGGGGCTTCCTCGGAGGCAGCGATGGGAGCACGCTTGACTCTGAAACAACATATAACATATATATATTACAATATTATATCTAACTAGCTGTGCGGCCCGGCTTCGCACGGATCCTTATTTTTTTTCGAAATAATAAATATATAGTCTACTAGCTTCTGCCCGCGACTTCGTCCGCGTGGAACTCGTCCTTTTTTGCAGCCGGTTAAAAAGTAGCCTATGTCCTTTCTGAAGCTCCAGACTTTCTTTTTACCAAATTTCATTTAAATCGGTCCAGTAGTTTTAGCGTGAAAGCGTAACAGACAGACAGACAGAGTTACTTTCGCATTTATAATATATAGAGCAATAGAGCAATAGAGCAAAAGTCCCAACCAAAACGACTAAAAATCACTATCTCAATTTAGTTATCTGCCTACTGCCTACCCACTAAGAACGATGGCGTGATTATTTATAGCCTATGTCCATTTCTAGGTTATCATCTATTACCATACCAAATTTCATCAAAATCCGTTCAGCCGTTTAGGCGTGAAAGAGCAACAGACAGACAGACAGACAGACAGAGTTACTAACGCATTTATAATATTAGTAGGGATGTCACTCAGGGTGATCGTAGCTTCCCAACAGTGAAAGAATTTTTCAAATCAGTCCAGCCGTTTTGGAGCCTATTCAATCCAAACAAACAAACAAACCTTTCCTCTTTATAATATTAGTATCAAATATAATAAATTTATATCTATATCGATCATGGAAACTGGAAAGGCTCCGAAACGACAGCTAATAAAATAAAAGACGCGAGTTAAATCCGTTAATAGTTATTTCATTCTGTGTAATAACCGCGAAGGCATCAGAAATTATTAAAAAAAAATAGATAAATCAGTCAGTCAGTTTCCACTTATATACATTTAGATTACATAAAAGGTAAGATAACATAAAACAAGTATCACCTCAGATTACATAAAAGATAAGATTAGATAAAAGAAGTCTCATCTATATATATATATTTAGATGACATAAAAGATAAGATTAGATAAAACAAGTCTCACCTTTATCAATTTAAATGACATAAAAGATAAGATTACACAAAACAAGTCTCACCGATCCTGTCCCCCTGTCCGGAGCTCCTCTGGGGCGCGCTCTCCCTGTCTCTGGGCTGGCTGCCCCTCTGCGCCTGGCTCTCTCTCTGTCTCTGCTCGTCGCGCTCACGCAGGATCTCCGCCTGGCTGCGGCGCGCCTGCACCGGTGATGATGCTTCCGATGATGACGATGATGACGCGTTCCTGGTGATGATAATATGATTTACTGTCCGCCCCGGCTTCGCGCGGATCCCTTTTTTTTATAGCCTACGTCACTCGGGAATAGTGTAGCTTGCCAACAGTGAAAGAATTATTAATTAATTAATGTATTTTTTTTTCAAAATATTCTATACCCTTTGTTACTCAGGGTGAACGTAGCTTCCCAACAGTGAAATAATTATTAAAATCGGTCCAGTACTTTCTTAATTACGTTACATACAAAAATACATTTCCTCTTTATAATATTAGTATAGATTTAATTTCCTACTTTTTTTACAACGTTTCATCCCCCTTTTAACCCCTTACAACCCTTTTTTACAATTATAAGTAGCCTATGTCCTTTCTCAGGCTCTAGACTATCTGTGTGCCGAATTTCATTTCAATCGGTTCAGTAGTTTTAGGGTGAGAGCGAGACAGACGGCGTTACTTTCGCGTTTATATTAGTTAGGTTAGGTTAGAGTTACAGGAGTAAGTGTACAAAAGGCGAACTTAATGCCTTGAGGCGTTCTCTACCAGTCAACCTTAGTCACATAGAGAAAATACAGTTCGTAGATGCAGACAATTACTAAAAATAGAAATTAAAGGCAATGGGCGAATATTACATTTGGCCCCTAAATTACAGCAAAATAAAAGTTCACTCACTCTCTTAATCGCCTCTTGAGCTCAGCATTAGGCGATTCGGGACCGAATATTACATTACTTTGCCAATATTACATTTCACCCCCAATCACTGGACGTATATTACACTCCACCCAGAATGTGGGCGAATATTACATTTGACCCCTTAAATTACAGCACAAGCTGCAGGGCGGGCGGCAAAATGGCGTGACAAGAGAACTTGGATAATAAACTACTCACTCTCTTAGCCGTCTCTTGAGCTCAGCATTGGGCGACTCGGAGGCCTGGTCGTAGGGCGTGAGCTGCAGGGCGGGCGGCAGGGCGGCGTGGAAGGCGAGCTTGGCGACCCACTCCGCCATGAGCGCCGGCGTCGAGCACGCGAACAAATACTCCGCCCCGTCGGCGCACGTCAGCCGGAACACGTTCGAGCGCTTCGTGTAGTCTCCGGCCGGGGAACAGCGCGCCTGGGAATATCATTTTAATAATAATTAGTGATGCCTTTTTTGAAGCGAAAACTTCTTTAGCGGCGCTGAGCACTTTTTTTGTATGGGTAAAAACTTTCAAACTCGCGTCAGGGTCACGTGATGCTGATCGAAAATGCGTAAGATGGGGAAGGGAGAGGAACTAGTATCTCCCACTCTTTCTACCGTGCCTAAGTGTGCTGCTCCGTTTAGGTGGCACAGGGCGCTTGCGCGAATGTCGTGTGTGTTTATGTACAGCGTGCCACGCGTATCCAAGGATGGTGACAAATTATGCATCTAATATAAAACAGACCCAAGGTTATTACAGTTAACCCCGAATATTACATCTAACACTGAATATTACAAATGATCTTACATTAAAATATGTCTAGAATATTATGAAAATGGCACCTGTTGATTCTGTGCAAATTTTGTTTACGTTATTTAACAGTTATACAATCTCTACTCCAACCAATTCCAACCCCAAATATTATACTCAACCCCGAATATTACACTCAACTCTAAACATTACACTAACCCCCAAAAATTTCACGTAACATCTAAAATTACACTCTAATATTACAAATGACCCCGGACATTAAAAAATATCTCAAATAGTCAAATATCACAAGGTACCCCCGGATTAAACAACCAACCCCAAATATTACACTCAACCCCGAATATTACATATGACCCCGAATATTACATATGACCCCGAATATTACAAATGACCCCGCACTCACGTCCAATATAGCCTGGGGCGGGGCGGCGGCCTTGGCGCTGGTGAAGTCCAGCTCGTCCCTGAAGAAGCACAGCAGCTGTCCGCACAGCACGCAGTAGTAGGAGCGCCAGGAGCGTACCGTGGCGCGCTTGCCGCCCACGCCGGACTCCTGCTTGCGCTCTAGGTAACCTGGGGGGGAGAGGGGAGGTTAATATTTATATGATTATCTATACTAATACTACCGGCCCCGGCAGACGTCGTCCTGCCCGTCCGATTGTTTCGTCAAAGATCTGTCAAAGTCTTCTGTCACTTACCGTCAATCACTTTGTATATGGGAGTATAGAAACATGTTGATTTTAGACTTTTTCAAGATGTTTATTAATTTTTTTCTACTTACAAACCTTCCCTGGTCTTGTACGAATAATTCAAGACTAAAATTAGCCAAATCGGTTCGTGCGTTCTGGAGTTATAGCGTCAGGAAGGAAAACCCGACTTATTTTTATATAGTAAAAAAAAAAGAAGAAGATTATAAAGAGGAAAGGTTTGATTGTTTGTTTGGATTGCATAGGCTCCAGAACGGCTGGACCGATTTCAAAAATTATTTCACTGTTGGGAAGCCACACTATTCCCGAGTGACATAGACTATAAAAAGAAAGATGAATTTTGAAGCAGATATCTTTAACCGATAATCCCTCGGCACGCTCGTTACTAGGCGCGTGCAGTGAGAGTGTAAGTATGGCGGCAGGGTAGGCACTCCATGTATGACACTGTGCCTGTTTGGAATGCACGCCCTTGCAGCCCTGTATATATTGTGTGTATAAATCCTAGGTAAACTCGTTTGTGTGTCTTGTGTGTCTCTCTGTCTCTCGGTATCGTGTAGGAACCCTCGGCACGCTCGTGTATGTGTCCCTCGGCACGCTCGCATAGTATACAAACCCTCGGCACGCTCGTGTATGTGTCCCTCGGCACGCTCGCATAGTGTACAATCCCTCGGCACGCTCGTGTATGTGTCCCTCGGCACGCTCGCATAGTATACAAACCCTCGGCACGCTCGTGTATGTGTCCCTCGGCACGCTCGCATAGTGTACAATCCCTCGGCACGCTCGTTTATGTGTCCCTCGGCAAGCTAGTATAGTGTACAAACCCTCGTCACGCTCGTTACCTTCTATCTCTACGGGCGGCAGCTCGTCCGGCCGCCGGTGTCGCCGGAAGCTCTGCGTGCGGCGCCGCGTGGTGAACGATGGCGTGCGCTTAGGAGTTTTAACCACCTGGACAACATATACAATAGTACATTACGCACCGAGGCCAGTAAAATAAAAAATGTCTCAGACCACATGTAATTGTCGTCCGAGGCGAAGCCGAGGTTGACAAAAATGTGATCTGAGGCTTTTTTATTTTACTGGCCGAGGTCAGTATACTATTTTTCTGTTCGACGAAGCCAGAAAGCGGAAATTTCATTTAGCGAAGCGGCCACAAAGTTGCCGATTTCTGGCCGGAGGACGGAAAAATATATTAACACATATACAAGATATATTAAAACATATACAAAATCTATATGATAATTATATGTCGCGCGAATCTACACCTATGCCTTAACGAGAAGCGTTACGCTCCCATTTATACCAGCTGGCTGGGCTGGCTGGTCGACTCAAAAATAAAGTACAATGACCAAAAATAGAAAAAAGGTAGCAATATGTCTTGCGTTAAGGCCTGGATTCTTAACCTGGGGGTAAAACTAGTATTCTGCGGTAACAATCAGCTGGTAGTTGTCTCGAACGCCGCATTAAAAAGTGTCGAGTCTGAGTCTGTCTGCGTGTCTGGTGCTGTCTGTCTGTCTGTCCGGCTGCGTGTCTGTCTGTCTGTCCGGCTGCGTGTCTGTCTGTCTGTCTGCCTGCGTGTCTGTCTGTCTGTCTGTCCGGCTGCGTGTCTGTGTGTACTCACGCTCATGCTCTCGGCCCTCTTGACCTGGTGCGGGGGCGCGCGGCTCTGCGGCGAGGGCGCCGCCTCCTCCGCCGCGCTCTCCGCCTGGTTCTGCTGGTGCAGTTGTTGCAGCTAAAACACATACATACATAAATTAAATATATTTTTTAACATATAATTCGACACTAATATAAAAATTTAACCGCCGAAAAAGAACTAAAAGGCAACACAAAACAATAGCGCACTAACAAAAAAAAGTGTGTGTTTGTCTCCCGGCGGGAGTCTATGTATGTGTCTGTCTCCCGGGGGAGGTCTGTATGTGTCTGTCTCCCGGGTGAGATCTGAGTGTGTCTGTCTCCTGGGGGAGGTCTGTGTGTCTGTGTGTCCTCACCTGCGCCTCGATCTCGGGCGGGGGCGCGGTGTCCCGCCGGCGCAGCTCTATGATCCTCTCGACCTCCTGCCGGCGCTGGCGCCGCAGCCGCTCGGCCGCCTGCTGGGCGGCGGATTCCGCCCTCATCGCCTCCTCGGACTCCTTCTGCTGCTTGAAGGCCTGCTCCACCTGTGTGGGAGAGGGGGGAGGCTAGTGAGTATGGGGGCTCTGGTAACTTCATCGGGTTGTGATCGACCCCGTTAGCTAGCCATGGGGTCGATAGTGACCCCAAGGATTTTGGACTGATGTATAGCTTATTGACTGTGGGGTCTCGAGCTGACCCCGACTAGTCATGGTGTTAAGAGACCCTACCGGCTCGCTAAATAGTTAAGAGTGACCCCAGACTTTGAACGGTAATGGCTCGATTATTACAACAAATATGGGGTCACAAGTGACCCCACTAGATGATAAAATCTGGGGTCTCCAGCTACCCCCGACTAACTAGGCGCGTTGTCTTGAACGATATCAATTAGTATGTGAGGTCTCGTGTGGTTATAATAACTAAACGTTATTTATTTTTAACAATGGGGTCTTGTGGAACTACTGTATAAATTAACACAACCCTATTACAAATTCAAACGGGGGTCACACGCGACCCCGACGTATTACAACCTGGGGTCACCCACGACCCCACTACAGCCACACATACCAGCGTGATCCTCTTCAGCGCCGCGACTTTGTCCGCCTGCGCGTCGATGGCGTGCTCCAGTTCTGCGTGTCGTGATATAAGCTCTTCCGTCTGGGCCACTGATGACCCCAGCTTGCCGTCGCGCACAAGGGGGACCCTAGGGCGGTATATGTACATTAATATATTGCATATAATATAATATATTAATAATAAGTAAATTGGAATAAATCGGACCCTCTAAAGGGAACTAACTTAAAAAATTGAAATTACTAAAAAAAGAAACCAGAGACAGGTACTTAAATAAAATATTCTACAAATAAATAAATAATGACACAAAAGCTAAAAAGAACACGTCTTTCTAAGTCTGACAAAATATTAAATGAGACGAATCTTTTTCTAGAGATACGATAACCCCTACTTCCCTACTAATAAATTATAAATGCGAAAGTAACTCTGTCTGTCTGTCTGTTACGCTTTCACGCTAAAACTACTGGACCGATTTAAATGAAATTTGGTACAAAGAAAGTCTGGAGCCTGAGAAAAGACATAGGCTACTTTTTAACCGACTGCAAAAAAGGAGGAGTTCCACGCGGACGAAGTCGCGGGCACAAGCTAGTATAAAATAATCATTCTAGTGAGCCAGAACGTTTCTGAAACTTTTGTTTTGTTTCATATAGAGAGTTGTTGTCACACTTTTGTGAAACTGTTGAGACAAAAGTTTAATTAACAAAAACTTTCTTAATGAGATAAAAATGTGATATGAACTTTCTATATGAGACAAAAATGTGACATGAACTTTCTAAACGACACAAAAGTGTGACATGAACTTTCTAAATGACACAAAAGTGTGACATAAACTTTCTAAGTAAGACAAAATTATGACGAACACTTTCTAAAAGAGTCAAAATTTTTCTAAAAGAAACAAGCGTGACAAAAACTTTCTAAATGACACAAAAGAATGACACGAACTTTTTTAACAAGACAAAAGTGTCACAAGAACTTTTTAAATAAGCCAAAGTGTATCATAGCCGTCCCAAACTAAACCAAACCCACCTGGTAGTAATCCAGGCGTCCAAAGCGGCCGCGTCCCTCTTAAACAGCAGCGCGTCCAGGTGCTGAGCATATATCGCGTCGCGCGCCGCCCACGCGTGGTCCAGCGTCGCCTTGCGCGCGCGCAGCAGGGACATGCGCTCCTCGATCTCGGAGGACATGAAGTGGTGTTCCGATATCAGCTTCTCGCCTGTGGGGGTGCGCAAATTGGTGGTTAAAGTGAGCATAGGGGATTGGTTTCTCGCCTGTGGGAGTGCGCAAATTGATGGATGAGTGAAGTGAGCTTCTGAGATTAGTTTCTCGTCAGTGTGCGTGCACAAATTGATGGATGAGTGTAGTGAGCTTCTGAGATTAGTTTCTCGTCAGTGTGCGTGCGCAAATTGATGGATGAGTGTAGTGAGCTTCTGAGATTAGTTTCTCGTCAGTGTGCGTGCACAAATTGATGGATGAGTGTAGTGAGCTTCTGAGATTAGTTTCTCGTCAGTGTGCGTGCACAAATTGGTGGTTGGATTAATCTATACATGTAAAATGCTTTTTCTTTGACTGACGGATATATTTTGCTTAAACCGCTGTATGACGTAAGATCCGATAATGATTTTCTTAAATTTCACACCTAAGAAGATGAAAAAGGGGGGCCATTTGTTTGTTTGTATTGAATAGGCTCCTAAACGGCTGGACCAATTTGAATAATTCTTTCACTGTTGGGAAGCTACGTCCACCCTGAGTAACATAGGCTATAGAATATTTTGAAAAAGAATTAGGGATCCGTGCGAAGCCAGGGCACTTGCTTAATATGTATTTATACTAGCGGTCCCGGCGGACTTCGTCTCGCCCGGTAAAGAATCGATTTAAGTATCCTATGTCCTTTTCCTGGTTCTGAGCTACATCCCCAGCAATTTTCAGCCAAATCGGTTTAGCCGTTCTCGAGTTATAAACGGAGTAACTAACACGACTTTGTTTTATATATTATATATATATATATATATATATATAAGAGAAGAAGAAGATAGATAAAAAGATATAAGATAAAATATAAGATATGACTCACCGTCGCTATACAGTGCTTGGAAGGCGTCGCTCTTCGCGTCTATCTCCGCGCCGATGTCCCTGTGTCTCGCTAGCAGTCTCTCAGCGCCGGGCACGTCGTTGGCGAGCTCGGGGGCGGTCACGACCGCTAACGTCTCGTTAGTCCAGGCACTAACATATAATATATAATAAATATATATATCAAAGAAATATTTCATCTTTAAACTGATTTTTCCGTCCTCCAGCCGGAAAGCGCCAACTTTGTGGCCGCTGCGCTAAATGAAATTGCTGCTTTCTGGCTTCGTCGAACAGAAAAATAGTATACTGACCTCGGCCAGTAAAATAAAAAAGCCTCAGATCACATTTTTGTCAACCTCGGCTTCGCCTCGGACGACAATTACATGTGATCTGAGACATTTTTTATTTTACTGGCCTCGGTGCGTAATGTTTACGTAAGATATATTTTAGAACAGTATATTTGTAGTACTTGAAAAATTTGCAATTTAATAAATAAGGTAGCTTGCATAGCTGTATTAATCACTTTACCATAAGACTATTGTCAGCTCAGTCCTGCTACGAATATGGAATCTGTAAAGGCTCCGTGAGCCAATAAAATAAAATACGCGAGTTAAATCCGTCTAAAGTTGTTTCACTCCAATGTATAATAACCGCGAAGGCATCAGAGATTATTATATTATTTTTACTCACAGCAACTCTTGACAGGTCCCGAAGTAGGCCTGCGTCTGGCCAGCGAGGTGCAGCTGCTCCGTGGCGGTTCTAGCCCTCGCCTCCACCGCCTCCAGCGCCTCCAGGACTTCTTCCAGCTTGCTGGTCACATGCTCGCGCGCGTCCGGGAACGCTGTGCCCAGTCTAGAAATATACAAGACCAGATGAGAACCCGGCTTTGCTCGGGTAAAATATGACTCTAAAAGACGGTCGCGGAGCACAGCGAAAAACGGACGTTGCCCTTGTTCTATTTGTCTCTGTCGCACGCGTAGTAATAGTGCCCTCACGCTCGCACAGTACAAGTTCAAGGTTACTACGTAGATATTTTCAAACTCAAACTCAAATAATCATTTATTCAGTCTAGGCTCTTACAGGCACTTGTGAATGTCAACGTTAAAATTAATATTCTTTTTCGATTCAGCAAAAAAAACCTCTTGAGAAAAATCGAGAAGAAACTCAATGAGGTATATTTTTTTCAAAATATTACAATTTCACTTATAAATTATGTACAAATTACAATATACTATATACTGGAGATGTACGAGTATATATTATACTAGCGGCCCCGGCAGACGTCGTCCTGCCCGTCCGATTGTTTCGTCAAAGATCTGTCAAAGTCTTCTGTCACTTCTTCATAAGGCTTCATATTTTCCCCGTTTTTTACACATTTTCCACTGTTTCTTCGCTCCTATTGGTCGCAGCGTGATGTTATATAGCCTAAAGCCTTCCTCGATAAATGGTCTATCCAACAAAAAAATAATTTTTGAATTCGAACCAGTAGTTCCTGAGATTAGCGCGTTCAAACAAACAAACAAACTCTTCAGCTTTATAATATTAGTATAGATTAAAGAAGAGGTAAAAGGGGTGAGTGCGTTTTTAGGCACTAATTCTCTACCTCTTATCTTTATGAACCTCCTTCCATATTCACCTCCTACCTTCTCCTAGTTTATCTTCACCCTTTCACTTCCTAACTTCTTTCTCGTCCAAGTGCCTTCTGACCCCTCGAATTCCTGTCTTTTTCATCCAACAGACTTCTCCTTACCTCTTCACTTCCTCACTCCTTCCTCCTTACCTCCTCATCAGCTTCCTTCCCTAAGTACTTCTTTACTCCATTTCCCGGCTCCTTCCCCCCTAAGTCTCTCTCTCACCCTATCGCTGTATATCTTTACCTCCTGACTCCTTCATTACCCCAGGCTTCCCCTCCTGTTGGGTCTTCCTTACCCCTCAACCTCCTGGCTCCAAAACCCTCATGGCTCTAACACCCTACTGGCTCCAACACCCTACTGGCTCCAACACCCTACTGGCTCCAACACCCTACTGGCTCCAACACCCTACTGGCTCCAACACCCTACTGGCTCCAACACCCTACTGGCTCCAACACCCTACTGGCTCCAACACCCTACTGGCTCAAACACCCTCCTGGCTCCTACACCTTCCTGGCTCCAACACCCTCCTGGCTCCTACACCTTCCTGGCTCCAACACCCTACTGGCTCAAACACCCTCCTGGCTCCTACACCTTCCTGGCTCCAACACCCTCCTGGCTCCAACACCCCCCGGACCCCGCTCACCTCTCGGCCTCCGCCTTGAGTTAGTCGGCGGCGTCCCTGATGGCGGCCAGGTCGTCCTCGAGGGCCTGCAGGCGTCGCTCCAACACCCCAGACTCCTCCAGGCTCCAACACCCCCCGGACCCCGCTCACCTCTCGGCCTCCGCCCTGAGCTTGTCGGCGGCGTCCCTGATGGCGGCCAGGTCGTCCTCCAGGGCCTGCAGGCGGCGCTCCTGGGCGCGCAGCTCCTTGAGACTTCTTACCTCTCCACCACCTAGTTTTGGAGCTAGCAGTTGGAGAGGTCCACTCCAGGCCCTAACCTCTCCATCCCCTAGCTCTCACCATCCTATTCCTAACCTCTCCACTTTCGGATTCTTTCACCACCAGGTTCTTACTATCTTCCTCCTAGCCTCTCCACCACCTGGCTTTTGCTAACCTAGGTATCTTGTGAGGCTCCCCCCCTCTCTCCGCCACACTCACCTCTCGGCCTCCGCCTTGAGTTTGTCGGCGGCGTCCCTGATGGCGGCCAGGTCGTCCTCCAGGGCCTGCAGGCGGCGCTCCTGGGCGCGCAGCTCCTTGAGACTTCTTACCTCTCCACCACCTAGTTTTGGAGCTAGCAGGTGGAGAGGTCCACTCCAGGCCCTAACCTCTCCATCCCCTAGCTCTCACCATCCCTGGCTCTTCCTAACCTCTCCACTTTCGGATTCTTTCACCACCAGGTTCTTACTATCTTCCTCCTAGCCTCTCCACCACCTGACTTTTGCCAACCTAGGTATCTTGTGAGGCTCCCCCCCTCTCTCCCCCACACTCACCTCTCGGCCTCCGCCTTGAGTTTGTCGGCGGCGTCCCTGATGGCCGCCAGGTCGTCCTCCAGGGCCTGCAGGCGGCGCTCCTGGGCGCGCAACTCCTTGAGACTTCTTACCTCTCCACCACCTAGTTTTGGAGCTAGCAGGTGGAGAGGTCCACTCCAGGCCCTAACCTCTCCATCCCCTAGCTCTCACCATCCTATTCCTAACCTCTCCACTTTCGGATTCTTTCACCACCAGGTTCTTACTATCTTCCTCCTAGCCTCTCCACCACCTGGCTTTTGCCGACCTAGGTATCTTGTGAGGCTCCCCCCCTCTCCCCCCCACACTCACCTCTCGGCCTCCGCCTTGAGTTTGTCAGCGGCGTCCCTGATGGCCGCCAGGTCGTCCTCCAGGGCCTGCAGGCGGCGCTCCTGGGCGCGCAACTCCTTGAGACTTCTTACCTCTCCACCACCTAGTTTTGGAGCTAGCAGGTGGAGAGGTCCACTCCAGGCCCTAACCTCTCCATCCCCTAGCTCTCACCATCCCTGGCTCTTCCTAACCTCTCCACTTTCGG
Organism: Polylopha cassiicola; assembly: GCA_038024825.1. Classification (NCBI taxonomy): domain Eukaryota; kingdom Metazoa; phylum Arthropoda; class Insecta; order Lepidoptera; family Tortricidae; genus Polylopha; species Polylopha cassiicola. The sequence continues at coordinate 3,414,670 of CP149065.1, read as the reverse complement.
ATTCTTTCACCACCAGGTTCTTACTATCTTCCTCTTAGCCTCTCCACCACCTGACTTTTGCTAACCTAGGTATCTTGTGAGGCTCCCCCCCTCTCTCCCCCACACTCACCTCTCGGCCTCCGCCTTGAGTTTGTCGGCGGCGTCCCTGATGGCGGCCAGGTCATCCTCGAGGGCCTGCAGGCGGCGCTCCTGGGCGCGCAGCTCCTTGAGACTTCTTACCTCTCCACCACCTAGTTTTGGAGCTAGCAGGTGGAGAGGTCCACTCCAGGCCCTAACCTCTCCATCCCCTAGCTCTCACCATCCCTGGCTCTTTCGGATTCTTTCACCACCAGGTTCTTACTATCTTCCTCCTAGCCTCTCCACCACCTGACTTTTGCTAACCTAGGTATCTTGTGAGGCTCCCCCCCTCTCTCTCCCACACTCACCTCTCGGCCTCCGCCCTGAGCTTGTCAGCGGCGTCCCTGATGGCCGCCAGGTCGTCCTCGAGGGCCTGCAGGCGGCGCTCCTGGGCGCGCAGCTCCTTGAGACTTCTTACCTCTCCACCACCTAGTTTTGGAGCTAGCAGGTGGAGAGTTCCACTCCAGGCCCTAACCTCTCCATCCCCTAGCTCTCACCATCCCTGGCTCTTCCTAACCTCTCCACTTTCGGATTCTTTCACCACCAGGTTCTTACTATCTTCCTCCTAGCCTCTCCACCACCTGGCTTTTTCCAACCTAGATATCTTGTGAGGCTCTCCCCCTCTCCCCCCACACTCACCTCTCGGCCTCCGCCTTGAGTTTGTCAGCGGCGTCCCTGATGGCCGCCAGGTCGTCCTCGAGGGCCTGCAGGCGGCGCTCCTGGGCGCGCAGCTCCTTGAGACTTCTTACCTCTCCACCACCTAGTTTTGGAGCTAGCAGGTGGAGAGGTCCACTCCAGGCCCTAACCTCTCCATCCCCTAGCTCTCACCATCCTATTCCAAACCTCTCCACTTTCGGATTCTTTCACCACCAGGTTCTTACTATCTTCCTCCTAGCCTCTCCACCACCTGACTTTTGCCAACCTAGGTATCTTGTGAGGCTCCCCCCCTCTCCCCTCCACACTCACCTCTCGGCCTCCGCCTTAAGCTTGTCGGCGGCGTCCCTGATGGCGGCCAGGTCGTCCTCCAGGGCCTGCAGGCGGCGCTCCTGGGCGCGCAGTTCCGTAAGGCTCCGGGCGGCCGCGTCCCCTAGGGCGGGCTCCTTCTCGGCCAGCCAGGCGACAGCCTCGTCGGCGGCGCGGTCGAATTCATGTACTTGCCGCGCGCCAGCCAAAGCCTGGAGTAAGGATATGTATGTTTACAGACTGGTTGATTATCATTATGAGCAAGTTAGCTTAATAATTTCTGATGCCTTCGCGGTTATTGCACATTGGAATGAAACAACTATAAACGGATTTAACTCGTGTATTTTAGCAAAAGACTATTGTCAGCTCAGTTGTGCTACGATTATGGAATCTGTAAAGAATCCGAAAAGACAGCAAATGAAATAAAAAAACGCAAATTAATTCCGTTAAAGCAAGTTAGCTGTCAGTTGTGTGTAATACCACGTTTTATGTCACGTCCCAAGGGAACAGGATAAAAAGATGAGATTAAAAAAAATCCTATATCGGTTGGTCGCAACAATCAGCTGGTAGTTGTCTCGAGCGCCGCACTACAAAGGGTACGTTCCACTAAGCGCCCGCAACACTCGTGACACCCTCTGTATCGTTCCACTTAACGCCCGTGGTCGTTGCGAGCGATGGCTCGACGTCATAGATGACGTCACTGTTCGCGACCACATCGCGCCCACTTCGCCCACAAAATATTGGTGGGTCAGAGTGGGCTTTCACCAGTGTTGCCAATTTAGCGATTTTGTCGCTAGAACTAGCGACTTTTGATTAAGGCTAAGCGACCAAAAAGTTTTGACGACAAAAATAGTTTAGCGACTTATCTGGCGACTTTTGGAGTACAAATTAAAACAGTTCTAGAGCCAATAATAGATACATTTTTTGTCAAATCGACACGGAATTATTCAATGCCAAGAGAGACATAATATGGAAAACGACAAACGCGATAGCGCACCAAATTCAAATTTTATTTAATTGAAGTTCCATTTATATATCATTATGCCCCCCCCATAATAAGGGGGGGGGTCCCTGAACTTTTTATGGTTATGTTTTAGTTTTAGCGACTTTCTGGCGACTTTTGACTTTGAGTTTAGCGACTCGAATTTCTAGGAGTTGGCAACACTGCAACCCCCACAGCTGCGCGTTTTGCCGCCATATTGCGCGCACACAACGCTCAAGTTGTGCGTTCCACCTATAACATTCGCTTACAACGCCCGCGGCGTTTTTACGATAGTGGAACGGCAATTTCAGCGGTCGTGGTCGATGGCATTGCAGGCGTTAAGTGGAACGTACCCAAAGTGTCGAGTCTGAGCGCAGCGCAGCGCCGACTAGTGTGTGTGTGTGTGTGTGTGTGTGTGTGTGTGTGTGTGTGTGTGTGTGTGTGTATGTCTCACCTCCTGCCTCGCCAGCGCCAGCTCTCTCAAATCGTCCCACAGGCCGCGTATGTCGTCGATTCTCTGCTTGACTAGCTCTGCCTCCGGGTTGTTCTCCTCTATCAGCACGTGGCCGGCCTCGCAGACTGCCTCGATGCGGCCCTCTGATGCTATTTGGAAATAGAGAAGGTTAGAGAATATTCGAGAAGGTTAGGGAAACAGAAAATTAGAAAATCTTTGAGATCTTAGATAATTTAGAGAAGTAAACTATAAAATAGAACTTAGAGGTATTAAATTAGCATGAAAATAGAGAAAGTTAGAGAATCTTCGAAAACTTAGGTTTAAATATTTTTTATTTCTCATAAGAATATGTACAATTCACTTACATGAGAACTATGACAAAATTAACAGTATAGGTACTTATTTCGTGAGCATATGTATGCAAAAAAAATTGCTTTCACAAAAACAAAAAAATAAAAAAAAGTACGTATACTTATAAACATATTATATATATAATACTAATAAACACTTTGAGTTTAAACTTAGAGAAGTTAGCATTAAAATAGAGAAAGTTAGAGAATATTCGTGAACTTAGAGAAGTTAGCATGAAAATAGAAAATGTAAGAGAAACTTGGAGATCCTAGAGAACTTAGAGAAGTTAGCATGAAAATAGAGAAAGTTAGAGAATCTTCGAGAACTTCGAGATCCTCAACATCCTCTAGATCCTCAAGCCCCATCAACTCACCGTGCAACTGCGTGAGGAAGTTGTCAAACGCCTGCTGCAGCGCGTCCACGTGCTCCACGTCCAGGCCGTAGTCCTCGGAGGCGGCGGTGGCCATCTGCTCGGAGACCCACTCCTGGACCTCGGAGCAGTCCTGGACGAACCTGTGGGGGAGAGGGGGGTGGTGGAGAGACTGGGCTTTATGGTAACACTAGCGGTTCGCGACTTCGTCCGCGTGGAACTCGTTACTTGCAGTCGGTTAAAAAGTAGCCTATGTCCTTTCTCAGGCTCCAGACTTTCTGTGTACCAAATTTCATTTAAATCGTAAAAGTAGTTTTAGCGTGAAAGCGTAACAGACAGAGTTACTTTCGCATTTATAATATTAGCAGGGACTAGCGGCTCGCACTGATCATCATTTTTTTTATAGCCTATGTCACTCGGGAATAGTGAAGCTTTCCAACAGTGGAAGAATTTTTCAAATCGGACCCGTCGTTTTGGAGCTTATTCAATCCAAACAAACAAACCTTTCCTCTTTATAATATATCTTTACTAATATTATCAAGAGGAAAGATTTGTACCTATTTTGGTATGTTTTTATGTTTGTAATGAATAGGCTCAAAAACTACTGGACCGATTTTAATAATTCTTTCACTGTTGGGAAGCTACGTTCACCCTGAGTAACATAGGCTATAGAATATTTTTTGATCCGTGCGAAGCCGGGACGAACCGCTAGTGATATATATAGTAATATATAGTACTAGCTGTGCCCGCGACTTCATCCCCGTGGAATAGTAATTCTTCATAAAACTTCATATTTTCCCCGTTTTTTACACATTCTCCACTGTTTCTTCGCTCCTATTGGTCGCAGCGTGATGTTATATAGCCTAAAGCCTTCCTCGATAAATGGTCTATCCGACAAAAGAAGAATTTTTCAATTCGAACCAGTAGTTCCTGAGATTAGCGCGTACAAACAAACAAACAAACTCTTCAGCTTTATAATATTAGTATAGATAGATAATGACTTACTTGAAGTACTTCAGGCTCTGCTCCAAACGCTGTTGACGTTTAGCTGTCAATAATTTCATCTCTTCATACAACGCTTCTAGTTCTTCCATCTGTTTTTTGACCTCTTCACCCCCTTCTGGGTTGCGTTCCTATTTAAAATAATAATATATAGTGACCTCTTTTACTTCCTTTTAATGTCCGCCGAGTGTATTTGTGTTTGTCTGTTTGTGGCATCAAAACTCTCAAACAAATTAGCCAATATTGATTCTGTTTTTATTGTTTGAAAGGTAAATAAGTCAGGAGCTCTTATTTAATGTTTGATGGAAATCGGTTCAGCCGTTTACAATTTATACTTCTTTATTATCCCAACTCACCCCCAAGTGTTACCCCAAATAACCCCCAAATATTTACTTTAATAACCCTCAAGTATTTACCCAAATATTCACAAAGTATTTACCCAAATAACCCCTCACGTATTTACCCAAATAACCCCTAAGTATTTACCCAATTATCCTCAAACTATCCCAAACTATTTCCCCAAACTGCCGAATGTTTACTATAGACGGATTTAACTCGCGTATTTTATTTTATTGGCTGACGTTTCGGAGCCTTTACAGATTCCATAATCGTAGCACGACTGAGCTGACAATAGTCTTATGCTAAAATCCACGTCAGCCAATAAAATAAAATACGCGAGTTAAATCCGTCTATAGTTGTTTGAATCCAACTAATGTACCAACTTTGTACTATTATATATTACTAGCTGACACCGCAAACGTTGTTTTGCTTTATAAATTATTTATAGTTACAACCCTTATCATTTAGGTGTATAAAAATAGATAGTAGCCGATTTTCAGACCTACTGAATACGTATATAAAATTTGATAAAAATCGGTAAAGCCCTTTCGGAGGATTACGGTAACTAACATTATAACATGGAAATTTTATATATTAGAAGATATCTAGGCTAATTATGAAACGCTCGTGTGTGTGCAGGCGCGTGCAGTGAGAGGAGTGTAAGTATGGCGCCAGGGTAGGCACTCCATACATTAATGACACTGTGCCTGTATGGAATGCACGCCTATGTGTGTATGTGTGTGTCTGCACTCACCAGCACAGGCGGCACCCTCGCCCGGAGCGCCTGCAGCGGCTGGTAGGCGGCCAGCTCGCGCTGCTGGGCGGCGAGGCGCGCCAGCAGGGCGCGGGCGCTGTCGGCGTCGCGGCCCGCCGGCCCGGTCAGCGCGGCGCGCCGCGACTGGAGCCACTGGTGGGCCTCTAGTATCTCGGATGACAGCTGTTTTGGGGGATAAATTTTATTTAAAAATGACATGAATTATAAGACAGTGGTCGAATTCTGACATGCTAATGACGAATTCTGACAGTAATGAGTAAAGATACAGCAATGGCTAGCACTAAGATGCTAAATACATAATACATTCTGAGACACTAATAAATAAACTGTTTGTTTTGATTTTGATTTTAATGTTTTAATGGAAGTACTCTGAGACACTGAGAAATAAATTCTGATACATTAATCGATAAATTCTGAGACACGAAATAATAAATTCTATGATATTACTGACTAAATTCTGAAACAGTAATGAATAAATTCTCAAACACTTATAAATACATTCTGAGGCACTAATAAATAAATTCTAAAACACAATTACAAAACTCAATATTAACTACGATCTAATCAAAATTCGATTGATATGGATTTTTGTACAAAGACAACTGTAATAAATGTGATAAGATTATAATATGATAATAATATTATAAAAAAAATATCATATTTATAATTTATTAATTTTTTATATTATAAAAATGTGTCTACTCAAATGGGCGCAACTGCCTATAAAAGGGCTGACAGCGCGGGTCGCGCCCTCTTTCCCACTTCGGCTAAAGGCTATGAACGGATAAGTCATTAATTATTAAGCTATTAAGAAGAAATAAATGATCCCTGAATGCCAGTGTTTGTTTCACTTATGAAATACATTACAAAAACAGTACAATAGTACATTACGCACCGAGGCCAGTAAAATAAAAAATGTCTCAGATCACATGTAATTGTCGTCCGAGGCGAAGCCGAGGTTGACAAAAATGTGATCTGAGGCTTTTTTTTATTAATGGCCGAGGTCAGTATACTATTTTTCTGTTCGACGAAGCCAGAAAGCGGCAATTTCATTTAGCGTAGCGGCCACAAAGTTGGCGCTTTCTGGCCGGAGGACGGATAATGAATTTTATAACACTAATGAATAAACGGTTCGATTTGATTTTTAATTAAAGTACTCTGACACACTAACTAATGAAGCATAAGACACAAATAAATAAATTATGAGACACTAAAAAATAAGTTGTAACTCACTAATGAATGAATTCTGAGACAGTCATTAATGAATTTTAAGACACTAATAAAATTACTTTAGAGACACTAATTATTGAATTATAAGACACAAATGAATAAATTCTGAGACACTAATGCATGAAAATCCAAGAAACTAACGAGAGCACTCTGTGACGCTAACAAACAAACTCCAACTCGCTAAACTCCACACCCCCAACTGCCCTTTTTTTTTATTTTTTTTTGACGTTGTGTAAATGCCTTACGCATCCCCCGGGGCGGCCTGGGGGTAAGTGGGACTCTCCCGGGACCAGTTCCCGGGCCTACCCACTAAAAACAACCCCCAACTGACCTGCAACAAGTCGAGCCGCTGCTGCGCGCGCGCGGCGGCGGCGCGGGCTGCGGCCGCCAGCGCGGGCAGCGCCGCGGAGAGGTCCCGCGCGCGGGCCGTCAGCGCAGCCCCCGCGAAGTGCCCGCGCCGGGTGAGCTGCTCGGCGCGAGCGCACACCGCGCGCACTGACGGCTCTCTGCGTTAGCGAGATATGGTATTTTGTAAATATTGACTATTATTCATGTCTCTATGATTTAGCGGGATTGCGTTTTTTTTTAACATGACTGTATTACCTTATATATTCACGGCTTTTTACTAAAATAAAATGTGAATTATGTTATATGTACAAATGTATTTTTTTTTTATTTTTCATCTAGATTAAACATACATATGTAATAAATAATATATCAAAACATTATCTTTACAGTATATACAAACACGAAATCGGAACAAAAACAAAAACGGTATTAGGTATTTTTTACATTATTTATTCAATAATACAATTTTCGTTGTTACCAATTTCACACAATATCACGAAAATATCAGAAAAGATCCTAAACAATTTTTAAAATAGGTAACTAATCATAATTTGGACTCTGTGTTAGTGGAAATACTTCAATATATTATGGGTCATTATTCTATTCTACCTACAAAAACCGACGATTCCAGTTAAATGAAAATTATTGTGGTTTCTGTGTATAATTTGAAAATTGCGTTCTCCTACATTAGAACTAATTGAAGTTTCTTTTATCATACATATTGTCTTTTTTATTAATTTAAAAATATTGTGACAATGAATAAAGTACACTCTGTACTTTATTTATCCTTCGGAAACCTAAAATCACTGTTCACACGATAACCAAAAGCTAAAAAAAAACATTAAAAAATCATAAAAAAAAACAAAATCCCTTGTCACGCTCACTGGCCTGACCGATACTTCCGCTTCAAACGCGAAATAAGCCATAAAAAAAAAAACACAAATCCCTCGGCACGCTCACCTGGCGGACAGCTCGGCCTCCAGCGCGAGGTGCTTCTTCAGCAGCGCCTGCGCCTCCGGGAGCGTGGTCGCCGTCTCCTGCTCGCGCGCCAGCGGCTCTCGCTCCACCATCCTGACCACACACGGTTATATTAACACTAGCAGTTTGCCCCGGCTTCGCACGGATCCCTTTTTATAGCCTACTAGCTTCTGCCCGCGACTTCGTCCGCGTGGAACTCCTCCTTTTTGCAGTCGGTTAAAAAGTAGCCTATGTCCTTTCTCAGGCTCCAGACTTTCTTTGTACCAAATTTCATTTAAATCGGTCCAGTAGTTTTAGCGTGAAAGCGTAACAGATAGACAGACAGAGTTACTTTCGCATTTATAATATTAGTAGGGATGTCACTCGGGAATAATGTAACTTTCAAACAGTGAAATAATTTTTCAAATCGCATTCGTTTTGGAGCCTATTCAATCCAAACAAACAAACCTTTCCTCTTTATAATATTAGTATAGATAAGATAGCTAGTTGTTACATTTTTAGGCTATTGTAAAATTTATATTTCAATCGATCAAGAGAGAGAGATACATAGATAGATAGAGTGAATGAGAGAGAAAGAGAAGGTGGGAGAGAGAGGAGAGAGAAGAGAGAAGGGGGAGTGCGAGGGAGAGAGAAAGAGAAGGTGGGAGAGAGAGGAGAGAGAAGAGAGAAGGGGGAGTGCAAGGGAGAGAGAGAGAGAGATAAGGAACAGAGAGTAAAAGTAACTAACCATCTCATTTCTTCATCGGCGTCTCTGTCCCATCTGTGTAGTAGTTCTGCATCCTCCAGGTTGTCTCTACGGATCTGCATAGGCTCCTGCAGTTGACGGTACCTGTTTGAAGACAAACAAACAAATAATTTATTATATATATATATATAACTAGCTTCTGCCCGCGACTTCGTCCGCGTGGAACTCCTCCTTTTTTGCAGTCGGTTAAAAAGTAGCCTATGTCCTTTCTCAGGCTTCAGACTTTCTTTGTACCAAATTTCATTTAAATCGGTCCAGTAGTTTTAGCGTGAAAGCGTAACAGACAGACAGACAGACAGAGTTACTTTCGCATTTATAATATTAGTGGGGAAGTAGGGATATTATATATACTAGCATCTACCGGCCTTACTGCTAGTATTGGTCACTTCAAGATCGTCAAAGTTTCAATAACTTTGCACCCCCGTTTTATCCTCTTAGGGGGTGAATTTTCTAAAATCCTTTCTTAGTGCTCCCCTACGTTATAAAAGGAACCCCTGTGCAAATTTTTAAGCTTGTGAAAATATGTCAAAAACAAATGTCAGAGGATAACATCTGCATTACATAAATAAATTGAATGTAGCTGATTCTATTTCATTTGCTGATGTTTTGGAACCTTTACACTTTCCATAATGATAGCACGACTGAGCTGACAATAGACTTTAGAATGAGGCAATTGTCAACTCAGTCGTGCTACGATTATGGAATCTGTAAAGGCTCCGAAACTTCAGCCAATAAAATAAAATACTCGAGTTAAATTTGATTCTCATCAATTCACAGCTTCCTCGGCCTTCGCCAGCATCATAATTTTTAGTAACATTATATAAAAAATATATATTTTTAAATTTGCAATAAAAATACTTTTACTTATACATAAGTCTATCCCTTTAGGTTTGCACGGAACCCTCTGGGCGCGAGTCCGACTCGCACTCGACCATTTTTTTTTCTCACCGTTTGACAGCCTCCTCGGCCTTCGCCAGTATCTCGTCCTTCATGAAGTGTCCGCTGTCAGCTAGCTGTGTCGCGTTCTCTGACAGCTGCGTCGCTGTGTCGCTGTTTGACGTCACCTGCTGCTCGAGGCGCGAGTGACGTTTGAGTAGCGCCGTCACTGACGTTAGGTCTTTACCTGTCAACGTAATATATATATTTTAAAAACATTTATTCAAATAATTTTTTTTCAGCGCTTAAATCTCAAATCCTAATCCTAACTAATATTATAAATGCGAAAGTAACTCTGTCTGTCTGTCTGTCTGTTACGCTTTCACGCTAAAACTACTGGACCGATTTAAATGAAATTTGGTACAAAGAAAGTCTGGAGCCGGAGAAAGGACATAGGCTACTTTTTAACCGACTGCAAAAAAGGAGGAGTTCCACGCGGACGAAGTCGCGGGCAGAAGCTAGTTTTTAATAATCATTTATTGGACAAAAAAATTCAGGGTACGTAACGAAGGCCATAAGTTTTTTTTAAAATAATATAAGGCATAATAATTTCTGATGCCTTTGCAGTTATTATACATTGGAATGAAACAACTTTAGACGAATTTAATTCCGAAAAAGGCTCCGAAACGTCAGCCAATAAAATAAAATACGCGAGTTAAATCCGTCTATATAGGACGGTCGCGGAGCACAGCGCAAAACGGACGTTGCCCTTTTTCTATTTGTCTCTGTCGCACGCGCATAATGATAGTGCCCTCACGCTCGCACAGTAACCTTGTTTGCTGGGGACTGAGAGTGTAAACCGCGCCATCTACCCGCGTGCGACAGAGACAAATAGAAAAAGGGCAACGTCCGTTTTTCGCTGTGCTCCGCGACCGTCATTTAGTTATTTCATTCCAATCTATACTAATATTATAAAGCTGAAGAGTTTGTTTGAACGCGCTAATGTCAGGAACTACTGGTTCGAATTCAAAAATTCTTTTTTTGTTGGATAGATAATTTATCGAGGAAGGCTTTAGGCTATATAACATCACGCTGCGACCAATAGGAGCGAAGAAACAGTGGAAAATGTGTAAAAAACGGGGAAAATATGAAGCCTTATGAAGAAGTGACAGTTAGAAGACTTTGACAGATCTTTGACGAAACAATCGGGCGGTCAGGACGACGTCTGTCGTGTTATTCTCACCGTGGTCCTCGCTGAGCAGCTGCGACTCGACATCGTCCAGCCAGGCGGAGAAGTCGTCCAGGCCGCGCAGGTAGACGCGCGCCTGGTACGCCTCCTGCAGGCGCTCGCGGGAGAGAGAGAGAGATGGAGGGAGAGAGAGTGTCTGACGTCATCGCCCACTCACCGTGGTCCTCGCTGAGCAGCTGCGACTCGACGTCGTCCAGCCAGGCGGAGAAGTCGTCCAGGCCGCGCAGGTAGACGCGCGCCTGGTACGCCTCCTGCAGGCGCTCGCGGGAGAGAGAGAGAAGGAGGGAGAGAGAGTGTCTGACGTCATCGCCCACTCACCGTGGTCCTCGCTGAGCAGCTGCGACTCGACGTCGTCCAGCCAGGCGGAGAAGTCGTCCAGGCCGCGCAGGTAGACGCGCGCCTGGTACGCCTCCTGCAGGCGCTCGCGGGAGAGAGAGAGAGATGGAGGGAGAGAGAGTGTCTGACGTCATCGCCCACTCACCGTGGTCCTCGCTGAGCAGCTGCGACTCGACGTCATCCAGCCAGGCGGAGAAGTCGTCCAGGCCGCGCAGGTAGACGCGCGCCTGGTACGCCTCCTGCAGGCGCTCGCGGGAGAGAGAGAGAGAGAAGGAGGGAGAGAGAGTGTCTGACGTCATCGCCCACTCACCGTGGTCCTCGCTGAGCAGTTGCGACTCCACATCATCCAGCCAGGCGGAGAAGTCGTCCAGGCCGCGCAGGTACACGCGCGCCTGGTACGCCTCCTGCAGGCGCTCGCGGGAGAGAGAGAGAGAGAGAAGGAGGGAGAGAGAGTGTCTGACGTCATCGCCCACTCACCGTGGTCTTCGCTGAGCAGCTGCGACTCGACGTCGTCCAGCCAGGCGGAGAAGTCGTCCAGACCGCGCAGGTACACGCGCGCCTGGTATGCCTCCTGCAGGCGCTCGCGGGAGAGAGAGAGAAGGAGGGAGAGAGAGTGTCTGACGTCACCGCCCACTCACCGTGGTCCTCGCTGAGCAGCTGCGACTCGACGTCGTCCAGCCAGGCGGAGAAGTCGTCCAGGCCGCGCAGGTAGACGCGCGCCTGATACGCCTCCTGCAGGCGCTCGCGGGAGAGAGAGAGGAGGAGGGAGAGAGAGTATCTGACGTCATCGCCCACTCACCGTGGTCCTCGCTGAGCAGCTGCGACTCCACATCATCCAGCCAGGCGGAGAAGTCGTCCAGGCCGCGCAGGTAGACGCGCGCCTGGTACGCCTCCTGCAGGCGCTCGCGGGAGAGAGAGAGGAGGAGGGAGAGAGAGTATCTGACGTCATCGCCCACTCACCGTGGTCCTCGCTGAGCAGCTGCGACTCCACATCATCCAGCCAGGCGGAGAAGTCGTCCAGCCCGCGCAGGTAGACGCGCGCCTGGTACGCCTCCTGCAGGCGCTCGCGGGAGAGAGAGTGTCTGACGTCATCGCCCACTCACCGTGGTCCTCGCTGAGCAGCTGCGACTCGACGTCGTCCAGCCAGGCGGAGAAGTCGTCCAGGCCGCGCAGGTAGACGCGCGCCTGGTACGCCTCCTGCAGGCGCTCGCGGGAGAGAGAGAGAGAGAGAGAGAGAAGGAGGGAGAGAGAGTGTCTGACGTCATCGCCCACTCACCATGGTCCTCGCTGAGCAGCTGCGACTCGACGTCGTCCAGCCAGGCGGAGAAGTCGTCCAGGCCGCGCAGGTAGACGCGCGCCTGGTACGCCTCCTGCAGGCGCTCGCGGGAGAGAGAGAGAGAAGGAGGGAGAGAGAGTGTCTGACGTCATCGCCCACTCACCGTGGTCCTCGCTGAGCAGTTGCGACTCCACATCATCCAGCCAGGCGGAGAAGTCGTCCAGGCCGCGCAGGTACACGCGCGCCTGGTACGCCTCCTGCAGGCGCTCGCGGGAGAGAGAGAGAGAGAGAGAAGGAGGGAGAGAGAGTGTCTGACGTCATCGCCCACTCACCATGGTCCTCGCTGAGCAGCTGCGACTCGACGTCGTCCAGCCAGGCGGAGAAGTCGTCCAGCCCGCGCAGGTAGACGCGCGCCTGGTACGCCTCCTGCAGGCGCTCGCGGGAGAGAGAGTGTCTGACGTCATCGCCCACTCACCGTGGTCCTCGCTGAGCAGCTGCGACTCGACGTCGTCCAGCCAGGCGGAGAAGTCGTCCAGGCCGCGCAGGTAGACGCGCGCCTGGTACGCCTCCTGCAGGCGCTCGCGGGAGAGAGAGAGAGAGAAGGAGGGAGAGAGAGTGTCTGACGTCATCGCCCACTCACCGTGGTCCTCGCTGAGCAGTTGCGACTCCACATCATCCAGCCAGGCGGAGAAGTCGTCCAGGCCGCGCAGGTACACGCGCGCCTGGTACGCCTCCTGCAGGCGCTCGCGGGAGAGAGAGAGAGAGAGAGAAGGAGGGAGAGAGAGTGTCTGACGTCATCGCCCACTCACCGTGGTCTTCGCTGAGCAGCTGCGACTCGACGTCGTCCAGCCAGGCGGAGAAGTCGTCCAGACCGCGCAGGTAGACGCGCGCCTGGTATGCCTCCTGCAGGCGCTCGCGGGAGAGAGAGAGAAGGAGGGAGAGAGAGTGTCTGACGTCACCGCCCACTCACCGTGGTCCTCGCTGAGCAGCTGCGACTCGACGTCGTCCAGCCAGGCGGAGAAGTCGTCCAGGCCGCGCAGGTAGACGCGCGCCTGGTACGCCTCCTGCAGGCGCTCGCGGGAGAGAGAGAGGAGGAGGGAGAGAGAGTATCTGACGTCATCGCCCACTCACCGTGGTCCTCGCTGAGCAGCTGCGACTCCACATCATCCAGCCAGGCGGAGAAGTCGTCCAGGCCGCGCAGGTAGACGCGCGCCTGGTACGCCTCCTGCAGGCGCTCGCGGGAGAGAGAGAGAGAGAGAAGGAGGGAGAGAGAGTGTCTGACGTCATCGCCCACTCACCGTGATCCTCGCTGAGCAGCTGCGACTCGACGTCGTCCAGCCAGGCGGAGAAGTCGTCCAGGCCGCGCAGGTAGACGCGCGCCTGGTACGCCTCCTGCAGGCGCTCGCGGGAGAGAGAGAGAGAGAAGGAGGGAGAGAGAGTGTCTGACGTCATCGCCCACTCACCGTGGTCCTCGCTGAGCAGCTGCGACTCGACGTCGTCCAGCCAGGCGGAGAAGTCGTCCAGGCCGCGCAGGTAGACGCGCGCCTGGTACGCCTCCTGCAGGCGCTCGCGGGAGAGAGAGAGAGAGAGAGAGAGAAGGAGGGAGAGAGAGTGTCTGACGTCATCGCCCACTCACCGTGGTCCTCGCTGAGCAGCTGCGACTCGACGTCGTCCAGCCAGGCGGAGAAGTCGTCCAGGCCGCGCAGGTAGACGCGCGCCTGGTACGCCTCCTGCAGGCGCTCGCGGGAGAGAGAGAGAGAGAGAGAGAGAAGGAGGGAGAGAGAGTGTCTGACGTCATCGCCCACTCACCGTGGTCCTCGCTGAGCAGCTGCGACTCGACGTCGTCCAGCCAGGCGGAGAAGTCGTCCAGGCCGCGCAGGTAGACGCGCGCCTGGTACGCCTCCTGCAGGCGCTCGCGGGAGAGAGAGAGGAGGAGGGAGAGAGAGTATCTGACGTCATCGCCCACTCACCGTGGTCCTCGCTGAGCAGCTGCGACTCCACATCATCCAGCCAGGCGGAGAAGTCGTCCAGGCCGCGCAGGTAGACGCGCGCCTGGTACGCCTCCTGCAGGCGCTCGCGGGAGAGAGAGAGAGAGAAGGAGGGAGAGAGAGTGTCTGACGTCATCGCCCACTCACCGTGATCCTCGCTGAGCATCTGCGACTCGACGTCGTCCAGCCAGGCGGAGAAGTCGTCCAGGCCGCGCAGGTAGACGCGCGCCTGGTACGCCTCCTGCAGGCGCTCGCGGGAGAGAGAGAGAGAGAGAGAGAAGGAGGGAGAGAGAGTGTCTGACGTCATCGCCCACTCACCGTGGTCCTCGCTGAGCAGCTGCGACTCGACGTCGTCCAGCCAGGCGGAGAAGTCGTCCAGGCCGCGCAGGTAGACGCGCGCCTGGTACGCCTCCTGCAGGCGCTCGCGGGAGAGAGAGAGAGAGAGAGAGAGAAGGAGGGAGAGAGAGTGTCTGACGTCATCGCCCACTCACCGTGGTCCTCGCTGAGCAGCTGCGACTCGACGTCGTCCAGCCAGGCGGAGAAGTCGTCCAGGCCGCGCAGGTAGACGCGCGCCTGGTACGCCTCCTGCAGGCGCTCGCGGGAGAGAGAGAGAGAGAAGGAGGGAGAGAGAGTGTCTGACGTCATCGCCCACTCACCGTGGTCTTCGCTGAGCAGCTGCGACTCGACGTCGTCCAGCCAGGCGGAGAAGTCGTCCAGACCGCGCAGGTACACGCGCGCCTGGTACGCCTCCTGCAGGCGCTCGCGGGAGAGAGAGAGAAGGAGGGAGAGAGAGTGTCTGACGTCATCGCCCACTCACCGTGGTCCTCGCTGAGCAGCTGCGACTCGACGTCGTCCAGCCAGGCGGAGAAGTCGTCCAGGCCGCGCAGGTAGACGCGCGCCTGGTATGCCTCCTGGAGTCTCTCGCGGCGGAGCTTCACTGCGGTCTGGGATGAGGGACAAAAAAAAGAAGTTTAAACAAAAAATTGTACGTATACGCCATACAAACTATATATATACTTTATGTTTAACTAGTTTCTGCACGCGACTTCGTCCGCGTGGAACTTCTTTTTTGCAGTCGGTTAAAAAGTAGCCTATGTCCTTTCTCAGGCTCCTGACTATCTTTGTACCAAATTTCATTTAAATCGGTCCAGTAGTTTTAGTGTGAAAGCGTAACAGACAGACAGACAGAGTTACTTTCGCATTTATAATATTAGTTAGGATAGTTAGGATAATACGTTATCCCTACTAATATTATAAATGCGAAAGTAACTCTGTCTGTTTGTCTGTTACGCTTTCCCGCTTAAACCTCTCAACCGATTTTGATGAAATTTGGCACAGACAATCTTTAGACCCTGAGAAAGGACAAAGGCTACCTTTTATTGCGATAAATAGGGATCCGTGGGAAGCCGGGGCGGACCGCTATAATAATATATTTTTCTGTCCTCCGGCCGGAAAGCGCCAACTTTGTGGCCGCTTTGATAAAAGAAATTTCCGCTTTCTGGCTTCGTCGAACAGAAAAATAGTATACTGACCTCGGCCTGTAAATAAAAAAGCCTCAGATCACATTTTTGTCAACCTCGGCTTCGCCTCGGACGACAATTACATGTGATCTGAGACATTTTTTATTTTACTGGCCTTGGTGCGTAATGTACTATTGTTAAGGATCATACCATCAATTCCCTCCACAGATTTTCTAAATCTTCCACGTGTGTCGATATTTCTTGAGACGCGTAGTGTTTGGCTTCTGTAACAAAATATATATTTTTTATCTATACTATACTAATATTATAAAGCTGAAGAGTTTGTTTGTTTGAACGCGCTAATCTCAGGAACTACTGTTTCGAATTCAAAAATTATTTTTGTTGGATAGACCATTTATCGAGGAAGGCTTTAGGCTATATAACATCACGCTGCGACCAATAGGAGCGAAGAAACAGTGGAAAATGTGTAAAAAACGGGGAAAATATGAAGCCTTATGAAGAAGTGACAGAAGACTTTGATAGATCTTTGTCGAAACAATCGGACGAGCAGGACGACGTCTGCCGGGGCCGCTAGTGTAATATATCTATACTACTATAATAAAGAGGAAAGGTTTGTTTGTTTGAATTAAATAGGCTTAAAAACGGCTTCATAAATTCTTTCACTGTTTGGAAGCTACACTATTCCCGAGTGACAAAAGCTATATATTTAAAAAAAAAAATGGGATCCGTGCGAAGCCGGGGCGGACCGCTAGCCAAATATAAATCCGATATACGTGTGAATCCTTTATCATTTCACACGGCGTTAGTCGCGATACTTCGATCAAAACGCCTGTTAGACCGGTCAAATTAGTAATTCACCTCGGAATGCGAGATACCCGGCTGTAATTTTGTAAATAGTTGTATATTGACATCCTTAAAGTTGTCTCAAAACCTACATATTATGGTAGGGTATGAGCAACTATTAAATTTCAAAGACAAAAAGCTAAAACCCATAGGAAATGAGAAATGTCACAAAAATAACGATTTTTGTGACATTTGACCTTGAAATTTAATAGTTGCTCACACCCTACCATATGTAGGTTTTGAGACAACTTTAAGGATGTCAATATACAACTATTTACAAAATTACAGACGGGTATCTCGCATTCCGAGATTCTTATTTAATATAAGCTAAAATGACCGGATTATGTAGAATAAACCTAAGGGTGGATCTTCGAGTGTATGAGACCCCGTCATTGTCTACATCTATATTTAAGAACAGAGTCAATAAGTAACAAAAAATTGAGTGATATTGTTCCCCGGTGCTGATACAATAGTACATTACGCACCAAAGCCAGTAAAATAAAAAATGTCTCAGATCACATGTAATTGTCGTCCGAGGCGAAGCCGAGGTTGACAAAAATGTGATCTGAGGCATTTTTATTTTACTGGCCGAGGTCAGTATATATACTATTTTTCTGTTCGACGAAGCCAGAAAGCGGCAATTTCATTTAGCGCAGCGGCCACAATGTTGACGCTTTCTGGCCGGAGGACGGAAAATACTATTTCAATCAATACTTAATAATATTATTTGCAAACATTATAGATATAGATGTAGAGGACAACGACGGCGTCTCAAACGCTCGAAGATCCACCCCTAAGCGGAATTTAACTTTTGTGAAATTTCACCCCCTAAAGGTGGTTGAAACTTACCTATAAGTTCCTCGCCGTGGTTTGCCACGTCGTCTATTCTCTTCTTATTCGCTGCCAGTTCTGATTCGAAAGCTGTATGCTTCTGTATCTTGCTCTGTAGATTTGATAGCTCTCTGAAATACGAAAAAATATATCAAATTAACAGAATTTGACGGTCTGTTTGTAGTTCTTAACCTTTTAGGTCCCCGAAGTCCTAACTAGGGTCCCTGATTCCCTCCTCCCGCCGCCGAGCTCGCGCGCTAGTCGGCGCCGCGCTGCGCTCAGACTAGACACTTTGTAATGCGGCGTTCGAGGCAACTGCCAGCTGATTGTTGCCGCGGAATACTGGTTTAGCCCGGGAGTGGTAGCTGGCCGTCACGTACCCTCACTCCCGGACTTTAGACTTTTCTGTCTAATCCTACTACTAAAGTCCCTTCTTAACCTGGAGGTAATCACCCCCGCGGGGGTAAAACTAGTATTCCGCGGTATCAATCAGCTGGCAGTTGTCTCGAACGCCGCATTACAAAGTGTCTAGTCTGAGCGCAGCGCGGCGCCGACTAGCACGCGAGCTCGGCGGCGGGAGGAGGGAATCAGGGACCCTAGTTAGGACATAAGGGTGACGGACCTAAAAAAGTCCACTGAATTAGAGGATGTAATGGTTTTTTTTAAAGGTCATTCACCTGTGCGAGTGTATAAGGGCGTTGAACCCTAGCCCGGAGCGCCAGGAGTAGTGGGTGCTTGTGTATATGTGTGTGGAGACACGAGGCGGTATATATGTGTGTGTATTACCTATAATTTTGATCGTTGGCTGTCTGCATTTTCAGTGCGATCCACTCCCTCTCGTGGGCCAGGTTCCTCAGGAAGTCGTGCAGCTGTTTGGACTGCTGCAGCATGTCGCCGCGGTGGCGGCAGGAGTCCTGGAAGAGGTCACCTCTTTGACTTCTTTTGTACTAGAGGTTGATTCCCTCAATGGACTATTACAGCGGTGAATGAATTATTATGTATAGCGGCTGAATCAATATTATTTAATTCCAGGAGTCCTGGAAGAGGTCACCTCTTTGACTTCTTTTACATTAGAACTTCGAGCAATATTCCCAGGAGTACTAGAAAATGTCACCTCTTTGACCTCTTTCACTTCTTTTAACCAAAAACCAACAAATCCGACTCCTTACCACCCTACTAACAACCCCAATTTCAAACATGACCTCCTTCACCTCTTCGACTTCTTACCATGAGCCTGTCCCGGCGGCGGCGCACGGCCTCTCTCCTCGCCTCTATATCAGCGCTCGCATAGTGACCCTCCTCGAGAATCGAAGCCGCGAACTTGTCCAAAGAGTCTACCCGAGTCGCGCCGGACTCGAGTAGCTTTGCGAATTCCGCGTGCTTGCGTATCAACGTCTCGACGGCTGGGGGTTGAAAAGAGAAAATTATTTAAGTTTCGGTTTTCACCCCACTTTTACCCCCTTTTAAGAGGTAATCAACGTTTTGGCGGGGTAGGAAAAATAGAACATTTTACATAGATTTCGGTTTTCACCCCGTTTCGCCCCCTCCATAAAATGATTTCCAAATATGTTGCAATATAATTTTATATAAACTTACTACTTATTATAAATACTTAATACGTTTTCATCCCTCTTTCAGAGATGAATTACAAAACATTTGGTTAAAATTAAAATATACATAATAATTTCTGATGCCTTCGCGGTTATTACACATTGGAATGAAACAACTATTAACGGATTTAACTCGCGTATTTTTATTTTATTTTATTAACTGACGTTTCGGATTCTTTACAGTTTCCATAATCGTAGCACGACTGAGCTGACAATAGTCTTTACTTTAGCGTTAGACTATTGTCGGCTCAGTCGTGCTACGATTATGGAAACTGTAAAGAATCCAAAAGGTCAACTAATAAAATAAAATAAAAAGTACGCGAATTAAATCCGTTAATAGTTGTTTCATTCCAACTTAGTTAATAAGTTTTCAACCCTCTTTCAGAGATGAATTTCACACTATTTAGCCCAAATTATATTAATTTGCACAGAAACATTACTGGTTCTTTTTTTACACCCTCAGGTAATGAAATCTTAACGACATAAAATCTCACTTTTCATCTTTCAAATAGTTAAAAAAATGAATATTAACTACAATCTATCAATCGAAATTCGATTAATTTAATATTTTTGGTTCAATACCATTAGTTTTTAATTATAATGATATTTCAATTCGGTCTTTGTACTTTTTGTTTATATTGAAAGGAATTGAAAGGAGTGGACAAATTCGAAGACCTGTCAGTCGATTCCCATAGTGTAATATGGTCAGCACGCTGCCGCTAGTAAAGGCATAAGCGTGGGTTCGAATCCCACTGGGGGTCTAAGATTTTTTCTACTCTTGTCTTTGTACAAAATATCATTATACAAAAATGAAGTAAATTTGTCAAGTAACTAAAGTTTTCAACCCCAAGGGGATGAAAATTCGTAAATTTTCAACTCACCGTCAAGATTTTCGCCAAGGTCGTCGTTGTTCAAGAACGCCTCTTTCGCCGCGAGCCAGTCCTCTGTCTGTCTCGCTTGCTCCTTCAGAAGTTGCATTTGATGCGCCTGAGACAGAACATACGTGACCTCTTTTACTTCTTTTATATATTTCACTTGAAACTATGTTAAAAATAACAAACAATATGTGCCTTCGCCGTCTAGGATAGTTTTGGTCAATTTTAAGTAAGACCTCTTTGACTTCTTTTACATCTAATCACTAAACATCATAACAACTCTCAACAACATTTAGCACAGTTTACAATTTTTTTAAAATCCACCTCTTTCACTTCTTTTACATCTTCCATACAAAACCTTCTTCAATCACTATACAACACCCCTCAAAGACCCCCAACACTATTCCCACCATTTTCAACCGCGACCTCTTTCACCTCTTCGACCTCTTACCTGCGTGAGGTACTGCTTCCTCTCCAGCCAGGCCTGGTCCAGCGTATTGGCTAGAGTCTCCAGCCTTTGTAGCTTCTCTGGACTCTGGGCGGCCTCTCGTTGTAACGCTGAGATGGCCTTTTGTCGGCTGTCGATTTCGGCCTTTGGGCAAAAAAAAATTAGATTAGATTTATTTTTTACTAGCGGCCCGTCCCGGCTTCGCACGGTTCCCTTTTTTAATAGCCTACTAGCTTCTGCCCGCGACTTCGTCCGCGCGGAACTCCTCCTTTTTTGCAGTCCACTCACACACTCCAGACTTTCTTTGTACCAAATTTAATTTAAATCCAGTAGTTTTAGCGTGAAAACAGACAGACAGACAGACAGAGTTACTTTCGCATTTATAATATTAGTAGGGATAGTAGGAATTAGCTTCTGCCCGCGACTTCTTCTGCACTACACAATCCTTCCTAATAATAATATCTTTGGACAATTCACACCAATTGATCTAGTCCCAAACTAAGCTTGTACTAAGGGTATTAGACAACGGATAAACATACATAAATACATATAAGACATCCAAGACTCGGGTACAGATGCCAGTGCTCACACTGACTGCCCCTAGCAGGATTCGAACCCGCAACCTACAGTTTCGTATTCAGGGCCTCTGACCACTAGACTAACCTAACTAATATTATAAATGCGAAAGTAACTCTTGTCCGTCTCGCTTTCACGCTAAAACTACTGAACCGATTTAAATGAAATTCAGTACACAGATAGTCTACAGCCTGAGAAAGGACATAGGCTACTTTTAATTGCGAAAAAAGGGTTGTAAGGGGTTAAAAAGGAGGGATGAAATGTAATTACTAACACCACAAGGACGCGAGCAAAGGCCCCTGTAAATAAATACCTTTCTTTCTTGGTGTAACTCCAGCATGCTCTCAGCTTCGGCGACCGTCTCCGGGGCCTCTGAACTACTCAACCGCTTCACCAGCTCGCCGACCCACAGCTCGAGTTCCTGAGAAAAAATATAATTAATATTATATATACATTATATTTAATACTAGCGGTCCCGGCAGACGTCATCCTGCCCGTTCGAAATTCAAATTAGGTAACTTTAGTTAGACAACGTTTGTATGGGAAAAGAAAAGGGCTGTTTTTAGGGTTTTCCCGGCAATTATTCGATTTTTTCTCGCCGTAAGAACCATCCTTGGACTTCAACGAACATTTAAAAAAAAAAATTGGCCAAATTGGTCCAGGCGTTGTCGAGTTATGCGCTTACCAACACATTTTGCGATTCATTTTTATATATAAGAAAGAAGATGTATCGCTTTTGCGAAGAAGTAGTACTTCGGGTAGTTTTTTTAGTAAATCTCTTTTCACCCCCCTAGGGGATGAATTCTGGGTTTAAAACAATCCTATATCCCCTTACCCAGAAACAGTCTTCCCAATAGACTCCCCCCTCTTTCACCTCCTAAAGGGACAAATTTAACAAGGACAGCTCATTGGCGATGGGGTAATGCGTTCATCCCTCGCCACGCTCTGACCTTCAGACTCTCGTCCAGGCCAGCTGTCCGCTCATAATGGACAAGCTGTCCAGTCATAAAAGGCCAGTTATCCGGTCATAAAAATCCAGTTATCCGGTCATAAAAGGCCAGCTGTCCGCACATTAAAGGCCAGCTGTCCGCCTCGTAAAAGGCCAGCTGTCCAGTCATAAAAGGCCAGCTGTGCGCCTCGTAAAAGGCCAGCTGTCCGCCTCGTAAAAGGCCAGCTGACCGCACATAAAAGTCCAGCTGTCCGCCTCGTAAAAGGCCAGCTGACCGCACATAAAAGTCCAGCTGTCCGCCTCGTAAAAGGCCAGCTGACCGCACATAAAAGTCCAGCTGTCCGCCTCGTACAAGACCAGCTGTCCGCTCATAAAATACCAGCTGTCCGCTCTTAAAAGGCCAGCTGTCCGCTCATAAAAGGCAATCCCTCGCTATGCTCTCGTCTAAAACAGCTGTCCACAAAAGACGGAGTAAAATGCGAATCCCTAGGCACGCTCTCACCTTCAGGCTCTCGTCCAGCTTGTGGTCCGCGATGGCCTCGTCCAGGACAGCTGTCCGCTTGTCGGCCAGCTGCTGCAGGCTGGCCCAGTCCGCTTGAAAGGACTGCAGGCTGGCCGCGATCTCCTCGGCACGCTCTTACCTTCAGGCTCTCGTCCAGCTTGTGGTCCGCAATGGCCATGTCTAAGGCGGCTGTCCGCTTGCCGGCCAGCTGCTGCAGGCTGGCCCAGTCCACCTGGAGGGCCTGCAGGCTGGCCCAGTCCGCCTGAAATGCCTGCAGGCTGGCCGCGATCTCCTCGGCACGCTCTTACCTTCAGGCTCTCGTCCAGCTTGTGGTCCGCAATGGCCATGTCTAAGGCGGCTGTCCGCTTGCCGGCCAGCTGCTGCAGGCTGGCCCAGTCCACCTGGAGGGCCTGCAGGCTGGCCCAGTCCGCCTGAAATGCCTGCAGGCTGGCCGCGATCTCCTCGGCACGCTCTTACCTTCAGGCTCTCGTCCAGCTTGTGATCCGCGATGGCCTCGTCCAGGACAGCTGTCCGCTTGTCGGCCAGCTGCTGTAGACTGGCCCAGTCCGCCTGGAGGGACTGCAGGCTGGCCGCGATCTCCTTGGCTCGCTCGGGGTACCTTCAGACAGACGTACACACAGTTTTGTAGTCGATTGACAGGGGTGGGTACAGCCCGAACTGCATATAAAGACGGTGAGTTAATTCTAATGATACCGAACTGCATAATTTGTGTTAATTGTGGCGGGCCCTAACTGCATACAAATATTTGTTAGCATTTCGGTACATGTTGGTATTTATCTAGTCACGTGATCAAGAATGTTATATACAGTAGCCAGATGGTGTGTTGACAGGCGCTAGACGAAAGCCCGAACTACATACAACGTTTGCAGTATGCAGTTCGGGACACGTGATAAAGACTTATATACACAGTCATCTGACGGTGTGTTGACAGGCGCTAGACAACAGCCCGAACTGCATACAAATATTTGTTGCCAGTTCGGGACTGGTGGTTAGACATTTGCAAATTCCTGAATATATAAAAACATATATTATTATCTATACTAATATTATAAAGCTGAAGAGTTTGTTTGTTTGTTTGAACGCGCTAATCTCAGGAACTACTGGTTCGAATTCAAAAATTCTTTTTTTGTTGTATAGACCATTTATCGAGGAAGGCTTTAGGCTATATTATAACATCACGCTGCGACCAATAGGAGCGAAGAAACAGTGGAAAATGTGTAAAAAACGGGGAAAATATGAAGCCTTATGAAGAAGTGACAGAAGACTTTGACAGATCTTTGACGAAACAATCTGACGGGCAGGACGACGTCTGCCGGGGCCGCTAGTATCCCTACTAATATTATAAATGCGAAAGTAACTCTGTCTGTCTATCTGTCTGTTACGCTTTCACGCTAAAACTACTAGACCGATTTAAATGAAATTTGGTACAAAGAAAGTCTGGAGCCTGAGAAAGGACATAGGCTACTTTTTAACCGACTGCAAAAAAGGAGGAGTTCGACGCGGACGAAGTCGCGGGCAGAAGCTTGTATGATATAACTCACTTGTTGCTCAGCGCGGTTCCTTCCGCGACAAGAGCTTTTATCTTATCTCCTATAGCGCCCGCCTCAGCAGCGCGGGCGAGGTGTCGCCGCTTCAATTCCTGCAGGAGGCAAATATTACAAAAATAAATATAATAATAAAGATAAATATGCCTAGTAACCAATAGTTTAGATTAGATCAATTGAATTCTTAAAAAGTCATCACTGTCTGTCTGTCTGTCTGTTACGCTTTCACGCTAAAACTACTGGACCGATTTAAATGAAATTTGGTACAAAGAAAGTCTGGAGCCTGAGAAAGGACATAGGCTACTTTTTAACCGACTGCAAAAAGGAGAAGTTCCAGGCAGACGAAGTCGCGGGCAGAAGCTAGTATCGTATAAAACAAAGTCGCTTTTTTTGTCCCTATATCCCTATGTACGCTTATATGTATCTTTAAAACTACGCAACGGATTTTGATGCGGTTTTTTTTAATAGATAGAGTGATTCAAGAGGAAGGTTTATAGCACCCGTGTGAAGCCGGGGCGGGTCGCTAGTGTACACTATACCTGCGCCGCGTTCAGCTCCCGCCCGCGCTCGCCGCTGCTAAACAGAGCTGCCTTCTTGGCGATTCGCTCTGCCGTGTCTTCGATGTCTCTGCAATGAAATATATATTCAATCTCAAGAACAACGTATCATAGACATAGACATAGATTAATTTAGCATCACATGATTTATGTTTACGATATTATCCTTACATGACTAACAAATTACTATCTTAAGAAACATGAGGTTGGTAAAAGAAATAAAAAGAGTTGATGCGATGCCAAAATCACATTAGTACATTACGCACCGAGGCCAGTAAAATAAAAAATGTCTCAGATCACATGTAATTGTCGTCCGAGGCGAAGCCGAGGTTGACAAAAATGTGATCTGAGGCTTTTTTATTTACTGGCCGAGGTCAGTATACTATTTTTCTGTTCGACGAAGCCAGAAAGCGGCAATTTCATTGAGCGCAGCGGCCACAAAGTTGGCGCTTTCCGGCCGGAGGACAGAAAAAACAATTTTCCGATGCCGCAGTTATTACACATCGGAATGAAACAACTGTTAACGGATTTAACTCGCGTATTTTTATTTTATTCGCTGACGTTTTGGATTCTTTACAGTTTCCATAATCGTAGCACGGCTGAGCTGACAATAGTCTAAACTTTAGCGTTAGACTATTGTCAGCTCAATAAAAATAAAAATACGCGTCTTAAATCTGTTAATAGTTGTTTCATTCCAAGAATATAATATAAAAAACATATAAAGATATATTATACGTCACATGATTCAATCTCAAGAACGACGTATCACATAACCAATACAAAAATAAAACTGGGAAATAACTATTCCACGCGGACGAAGTCGCTGGCAGAAGCTAGTGTGTAATAACCGTGAAAGCATCAGAAATTATGAAATTCTATCTTTTTCGTTATCTACAATAATTTTTGGTTATCTACTCAATTGGATTTAGAAAAAAATAAAAGTCGTCATGCCCCCACTCCTTTAGCAACAAACTCTATCACCTCTCTAGCCTCTTCAACCTTTTTCTCAACCCTATCCTTTATCAACAGCCTCCAAGGAACTCATACACTAATATTTCCTTAATAAAAAACCACCTCTTTTACCTCTTTGACCTCTCATATATTAAAAGCAAGGCAGCTGATAAGTTTTCTAACTTCTTCCACCTCTTTCCCACCTCCCACCTCTTTCGCCTCTTCGACCTCTCACCTGTTAAAAGCGTGCACCTCCAGGGCAGCTGACAGGTTGTCTCTGTACTTCTGCAGATCCCCGCTGAGGGCGCGCCATTTAGCTAGGAATGCGTCCCGTCTTTGCGCGACCGCGGCCGCCTGCTGTGTGGGACCCTGACGAAGAAATAATTAATAATGTAACATTCAAAAATATTTAAAGAAATGTTTTCACTTTATTTAAAAACACCAAGTAATGGACGGTCGCGGAGCGCCGCGAAAAAAGGACGTTGCCCTCTTTCTGCTTGTCTCTGTCGCACGCGCGTAGTAATAGTGCCCTCACGTTCACACAGTAACATTGAAGGTTACTAAAAAGTTATTAAAAAGGGCAACGTCCGTTTTACGCTGTGCTCCGCGACCGCCCTTTAGTTATGATTTCATAAGCATTAATTCGCAAAACACAATAACATAAATAATAACATCCTCCTGTCACCTGTCACCAATAACAATCTCCTGCCATCTGTCACTGTCACAAATAACATCCTCCTGCCATCTGTCACTGTCACAAATACCTTCCTCCTGCCATCTGTCACTGTCACAAATAACTTCCTCCTGCCATCTGTCTCTGTCACAAATAACTTCCTCCTGTCACCTGTCACTTATAAAACCATCCTGTCACCTATAAAATTCTCCTGTCATCTGTCACTGTCACCCATAACATCCTCCTGTCACCTGTCACCTCACCTGTTTGAGCAACTTGTCGGCGAGAGCGCACGTACTCTTCACGTGCTTGTCATCGACCTTCATGTCGCTGTCAAGGTCATCGAGCTTCCTCAGCAGCGCGCTGCAGTGCTCATAGTCGCGCCCCAACTCGTGCGCTTGTACCTGGTGATAAATCATTCATATTGAATTAAATATTTACAATTATATATAGAAATCCCTACTAATATTATAAATGCGAAAGTAACTCTGTCTGTCTGTTACGCTTTCACGATAAAACTACTGGACCGATTTAAATGAAATTTGGTACAAAGAAAGTCTGGAGCCTGAGAAAGGACATAGGCTACTTTTTAACCGACTGCAAATAAGGAGGAGTTCCACGCGGACGAAGTCGCGGGCAGAAGCTATTATAAATTAATAAAAACTAGAATTAATGTAGATAAAGTTAGAAAGACATTTCTTTTTTGGGATCGGGTTTGTGACGTCACAATATGGTACAATTTATACCTAGCCGTGACGTCACAAGCCCCCACTCCAGAACTTAGGAAGCGTTTATCTATGGCATTTATTGTTCGATTGAGAAAAGAAAAAATACGTGTCCGATATTTTTTGGCAATCTACTTGATAGACAAAGAAAAAAAATCGTAATGCCTATTTCGATGTTAAAAACAACACATACCATCATCTCCTTGTCCCTGATCCAGGCCTCTATCTTGTCAAGGTGTTGGTTGAACTCGAGGATGTCCTGGGCTTCTTCCAGACCACGACCTGAACAGAATAACCACGTGAGACCTCTTTCGCCTCTTTGACATCTTTCCAATCAGCTACCTTTTTAAAGTCATAGCAAATTTTAAGCAGTTTTTTTAACCAATCTATTCCAAATGAGACTTTATGTGCCTCTTTGACATCTTTTACCTCTTTCCTCCAGAATCTCCTCCAGGGTTGACTCGTCAGTCCCCTCATCCAAATATAAGCTAAAACCACCTTCACCCCATAAAATCTCTTGAACCTCTTTTACCTCTTTCTTTCATAACCTAATCTTAGATTACACAGTGAGACTCCCTATCCTAAAAAACACTTAAAACAACTTTCGTTCCCAAGACCTCTTCGACCTCTTTTACTTCTTCTCTCAATAGCCTCAGCTGCCACGCCCCCCGCGCCTCTCTCACCTCTCTCCTCGGTGGCTCGCTCCAACGCGGCCCAGTCGGCCTGCAGCCGCCCCGCCCCCCGCGCCTCTCTCACCTCTCTCCTCGGTGGCTCGCTCCAGCGCGGCCCAGTCCTCCTGCAGCCGGTGCAGCTGGTGTTCCACCTCCTGGTCAGGCTGCAGCTGGCGCGCCAACTCCTCGACCTCCTGGAGACGAGCTCGGTTGGCGACCAGCTCGGCTGTGAAGGCCTGGTGCTTCTGGAGTTTCTTTATCTTGTCCTCGAGGTTTGTTACTTCGCCTGTTGAAAGATATGGAAAATACCGGTTAAAAGCGGTTTAAACTAGGGATATAAGTTTAAATATATACTAATACTAGCTGACCGCCCCGGCTTCGCACGGATTATCTTTTTTTTATAGCCTATTTCGCTCGGGAATAGTGTAGCTTCCCAACAGTGAAATAATTTTTGAAATCGGTCCAGTTGTTTAAATTCTTTCACTGTTGGGAAGCTACACTGTTTCCGAATGACGTAGGTTATAAAAACAGGGATCCCTGCGAAGTCGGGGCGGACAGTTAGTAATATTATAAAGAGGGAACGTTGGTTTGTTTGTATTGAATAGGCTCCAAATCGGTTGGACTGAGTACTAAAACTTCAAGGTCTTGAGTTCACGGGAGTAATTATACAGTTATACAGTTTTGTCCGTTTTCAACCTAACTAACATAAGATTGACTTGTGTGTGAGTGTGTGTGTGTGTGTGTGTGTGCGTGTGTGCGTGTGTGCGTGCGTGCGTGCGTGCGTGTCTCACCGAGCTGCAGGTCGGAGTCGAGCTTGGCGCGCTTGTCGTGCAGCCAGGCGCGCGTGTCGGCGGCGTGTGTGTGTGTGTGTGTGTGTGTGTCTCACCGAGCTGCAGGTCGGAGTCCAGCTTGGCGCGCTTGTCGTGCAGCCAGGCGCGCGTGTCGGCGGCGTGTGTGTGTGTGTGTGTGTGTGTGTCTCACCGAGCTGCAGGTCGGAGTCGAGCTTGGCGCGCTTGTCGTGCAGCCAGGCGCGCGTGTCGGCGGCGTCGCGCGCGAACTGTGCGCGCGCCCGCGTGCGCGCCAGCAGCGCGCGCCGCGAGCACGCCGCCTCGTACAGCTGTTGCAATAGATTAGATTAGATTTGGTCATTACGCATGTTAGATTAGATTTGTTTATTACGCGTGTTAGATTAGATTTGTTTATTCAGTATATGAGATTTGATTCATTTAGTACACTAATATTAGATTAAATAAGCCTATTACGTTAATTTTTCATTTATTCGGCATGTTAGATTAGATTTGTTCATTACGCGTGTTAGATAAGATTTTTTATTCGGCATGTTAGATTATATTTGTTTATTCAGTATAATAATATGATAAGATTAATTTGTTACGCGTATTAGATTAATTAATTACGCATCGTAGATTTGATTACTCTATTACGTATATTACAATATCTGCATTTATTGTGCATTAAATTTAATTTGCGTGTTAAATTAGATTAATTTATTACGCATATTAGATCACCAGAGATCGCAATAGGTAGTGCCTATTTACCTAAACTTGGCGGGAGGAGGTGACTAAGAGTGGTTACAACCACCAAAAATATTATTTATTTTTATTGAACGCGGGATTTCCCGGGATTTATAAGAATACATAATCGATATAGATTCACACTCAGGGTGTAATGGTTAATGAAATGTAATTGTTTAATGCCGAAACTTACGTTGAGAACTCAAAAGATGACTCATACGAGTGGTCCGTCAGGAATAGGAATATAAACATTTTCTACATTACATTTTATTAATCATTTGACGCTGAGTGTGATCGATTATGTATTCTTATAAATCTCGGGAAATCCCGCGTTCAATAAAAATAAATAATATTTTTGGTGGTTGTAACCACTCTTAGTCACCTCCTCCCGCCAAGTTTAGGTAAATAGGCACTACCTATTGCGATCTCTGTAGATCAGGAAACTTAAATGCGGATGTTAGACTAAATTCATTTATAACGTACATTAAGATTCGATTAATTACTTCCACATATTAGATGAGTTAATTTATTACCCATTTTAAATTTGAATAAATTATTATTATGCATATTAGATTCGATTTACAAATTCTAGATTCGATAAATACTTCCTCAAAAGACAAAAATATGATCAAGCATCATTTGCCATCCTAAAAAAAAATGAAAAAAAAACATTACGCGTATTACATTAAGTTTGTCTATTACGTATAACAATCATTCGTTATTAATTATTATACATATTAGATTCGATTAATTCATTACAAACAAAAGATTGGATTGCCTTCCTCAAAAGACAATACAAATAAGATCAACCGTCATATATCATCCTAACCTACAAAAAAAAAATCCCAAAAAAAACAATTACCATCCAAAATTGCAAAAAAAAAAACAAAATCATACCTTCTTCCTCCTCTCGTTGATGGCTCTAAGCTCGTCTGCTATCCTCTGGCTTTCCACGTGGTTCTGCTGGAGTAGCTTGTCTCCGTGGCTGTTGAGGGTCGTTAGCTTCTCGTCCTGATGTACATACATACATACATACAGATATACAGGGCTATGGCTCAAGTCGGCTACTTGACACATTATAAAACGTATCTGTCAAAATTAGCTGCAAGTGCAAGTGGTTGGACGAAAATATCTGTCATTTTAACATAAAAGAAATAACTGTCATGTATTTAAAAAAAACTGTCATACATTTTAACAAAAGATTAGATAAGATTCATTTATTCCTCATTATTTGATACATTATAATCACATAGATTAAAAAAAACTATTATATTATTTTTTTATCTTAGTCGTTAGTCTATCGTCGGCTTATCTTGCTATGAATATGGACACTGTAAAGTTTACAAAAAGCTAATAAATTAAAATACGCGAGTTAAATCCGTTTATAGTTGTTTCAATCCCACTGTCATATATTTTAACAAAACAACTGTCATCATGTTTATTATAATTTATATACAAAATAATTTATAGATTAAATTAATTGTTTCTTTTTTCATACCTGTGTGGCGAGCAGTTTCTCAAACGCCTCGTGTTTCCTCAGCTGGTTGTCCACTTCCTCCACGCTGCACGTGGGAGATATCTCCGTGCCTGCAATAGATTTAATTAGATTAGAATTATTCTCAAAAGTTATTCTTCCTAATTATAAACGCGAAAGTTTGTAAGAATGTATGTATAGGACCTGGGTTCTAAACCCGGGGTTAAAACTAGTATTCCGCGGCACCAATCAGCTGGCAGTTGTCTCGAACGCCGCATTACAAAGTGTCTAGTCTGAGCGCAGCGCGGCGCCGACTAGCGCGCGAGCTCGGCGGCGGGAGGAGGGGATCAGGGACCCTAGTTAGGACATAAGGGTGACGGACCTAAAGAGGCTAGCAAGGGCGTGCATTCCATATAGGCACAATGTCACTAATGTATGAAGTGCCTACCTCGGTGCCATACTTACGCTCCCCCCACTGCAGGCGCCTGGAGGCTAGGCTCTGGAGGGTGAGCTGGTCGAGGGCGGGGTGTACTCACTCAGGGCGGCCTCCTGGGCGGCGCACAGCTCGTGCAGCTGCGTGGAGTCGCGCAGGAAGCAGTGCGAGTCGATGAGCTGGTCGAGGGCGGGGTGTACTCACTGAGGGCGGCCTCCTGGGCGGCGCACAGCTCGTGCAGCTGCGTGGAGTCGCGCAGGAAGCAGTGCGAGTCGATGAGCTGGTCGAGGGCGGGGTGTACTCACTCAGGGCGGCCTCCTGGGCGGCGCACAGCTCGTGCAGCTGCGTGGAGTCGCGCAGGAAGCAGTGCGAGTCGATGAGCTGGTCGAGGGCGGGGTGTACTCACTCAGGGCGGCCTCCTGGGCGGCGCACAGCTCGTGCAGCTGGGTGGAGTCGCGCAGGAAGCAGTGCGAGTCGATGAGCTGGTCGAGGGCGGGGTGTACTCACTCAGGGCGGCCTCCTGGGCGGCGCACAGCTCGTGCAGCTGCGTGGAGTCACGCAGGAAGCAGTGCGAGTCGATGAGCTGGTCGAGGGCGACTTGCCGCGCCGCCCACGCCGCGTGCAGTCGCGCCCTCTCCTCCGCCAGCGACGCGCACAGCTCCTCGATGTCCTGGTATAGGATTTATTTCTTTTTACTACTGTTTTCTTATTAATTAATGGTATTAAACTGCGCCCGATCGAAGTTTCGGGTTCGATTTAGACCGGTTTCAGTTGGAGGTTCGATTTAGGCGAAAACGCAGCGGAAACCTTCGGCCGCGTCGACTAATGACATCGTACTTTTGGGTCGCGTTCGGTTATCTTCGGGTGCGCTCGGCTAACTTCGGGTGCCTTCGGTTAAGTTCGGGAGCGTTCGGGTAACATCAAGTGCGTTCGGCTAACATCGGGTGCGCTCGGCTAACTTCGGGTCATGTTCGTCTAATTTCGGAAGGAAAGGCAATATGGCGTCGTCGCTCGAGCACGGTTTTTAGAAAAATATTGGTGGTACCTCCCCACGAATTTTCAGTCAAATAAATTA
Source organism: Polylopha cassiicola (assembly GCA_038024825.1). Classification (NCBI taxonomy): domain Eukaryota; kingdom Metazoa; phylum Arthropoda; class Insecta; order Lepidoptera; family Tortricidae; genus Polylopha; species Polylopha cassiicola. The sequence goes on along the minus strand of CP149065.1, from coordinate 3,382,520 downwards.
AATTCTATGTATATAAATATAATAAATAATTCTCACCTGTGCCATGGGGTGTCCCGCCCAGACCAGCTCCTGCCCGTGTTGTAGGGCGTCCCGGAAGCCCTGAACAAAACAAACATCGCTACAATACAAAATGTGACACACACACACATACATTTTTCGAAAACAGTATCTTTTTCTGACCTTCATATGACCTTGTAAAAGCCTAAACTGAATAAATATATTTTCGATTTTGATTTTTTGACACACTAAATGACCCTTCTCTTTCTATTTCCGTATACTCAATGAAACTAGTGTCAATTCCAAGTGTTTACAGCGCTATGACGTCACTAGCAACATGTCGTTTCTATTACTTTCACTAGTATCAATTCCAAGTGTTTACAGCGTTATGACGTCACCAACACGTTACCTGGTCGCGGGCGTCTATCTCGGCGCGCTGCGCGGCGTGCTCGGCGCGGGCGGCCTGCGCGGCGACGGCGTCGCGCGGCGCCGGGGATAGACTCCACGCCGTGCGCAGCGCCACCGACCACGAGGACAGGTCGCGCACCTGGAGGGGAGTTAAGATATGATTGAGAATAGATGCCAAATTACCAAAACCGTCCAGAGAAAAATTACATGAGCATACATAAACTCACTAAAAATACCAAAATATTGTGCAATGCATTTTTAAGGATAATAAAAATAGGAGCAACCGGGAAATAGGAGCTTGCAGGCCTCGTAACGATTTCAGTCCTCCGGCCGGAAAGCGCCAACTTTCTGGCCGCTGCGCTAAATGAAATTGCCGCTTTCTAGCTTCGTCGAACAGAAAAATAGTATTCTGACCTCGGCCAGTAAAATAAAAAAGCCTCAGATCACATTTTTGTCAACCTCGGCTTCGCCTCGGACGACAATTACATGTGATCTGAGACATTTTTTATTTTACTGGCCTTGGTGCGTAATGTACTATTCCTATTTTCTTAAAATATGACAAAAAAATTTGATGAGTTTCATATAGGTACAATAAAATGCTGCTTGCAAAAATATCCCAACACGCGTTGCTGCAACTATCCATCAGATATTCTACATATATCTCACCTGTGTTACTGCAACCAAGGGCGTGCATTCCATATAGGTACAATGGTATGAATCTATAGAGTGCCTACCCTGACACAGTACACACGCGACTCTCACTGCACGCGCCTGATTGCAACTACAGATCTCCTCGAGAATTTGTTGCTGCAACACTCTTTGCTACAAAACTTACTTCCCGCCAGTGTTACGGCAACTTATATTAATGTTAAAATGTTGCTCAAGCCACAAGTGGGTGTTGCTGCAACACAGTTTCCAGTGGGTCATTCGTTGAACCCTTTGTTGCTGCAACTAATATAATAGTTGCAAAGTTACTCAATCCTCCTCGAGCGCGTGTTGCTGCAACACTGCCTGCTACATGACTCACCTCGCGCCTGTGTTGCTGCAGCTGCAGATGTTGTTGCAGTGTTACGCGGCGCGCGTCGGCGGCGGCTCGCAGCGCCGCCCAGGCCTCCTCGAGCGCGTGTTGCTGCAACACTGCCTGCTGCATGACTCACCTCGCGCCTGTGTTGCTGCAGCTGCAGGTGCTGTTGCAGTGTTGCGCGGCGCGCGTCGGCGGCGGCTCGCAGCGCCGCCCAGGCCTCCTCGAGCGCGTGTTGCTGCAACACTGCCTGCTACATGACTCACCTCGCGCCTGTGTTGCTGCAGCTGCAGATGTTGTTGCAGTGTTGCGCGGCGCGCGTCGGCGGCGGCTCGCAGCGCCGCCCAGGCCTCCTCGAGCGCGTGTTGCTGCAACACTGCCTGCTACATGACTCACCTCGCGCCTGTGTTGCTGCAGCTGCAGATGTTGTTGCAGTGTTGCGCGGCGCGCGTCGGCGGCGGCTCGCAGCGCCGCCCAGGCCTCCTCGAGCGCGTGTTGCTGCAACACTGCCTGCTACATGACTCACCTCGCGCCTGTGTTGCTGCAGCTGCAGATGTTGTTGCAGTGTTGCGCGGCGCGCGTCGGCGGCGGCTCGCAGCGCCGCCCAGGCCTCCTCGAGCGCGTGTTGCTGCAACACTGCCTGCTACACGACTCACCTCGCGCCTGTGTTGCTGCAGCTGCAGGTGCTGTTGCAGTGTTGCGCGGCGCGCGTCGGCGGCGGCTCGCAGCGCCGCCCAGGCCTCCTCGAGCGCGTGTTGCTGCAACACTGCCTGCTACATGACTCACCTCGCGCCTGTGTTGCTGCAGCTGCAGGTGCTGTTGCAGCGTTGCGCGGCGCGCGTCGGCGGCGGCTCGCAGCGCCGCCCAGGCCTCCTCGAGCGCGTGTTGCTGCAACACTGCCTGCTACATGACTCACCTCGCGCCTGTGTTGCTGCAGCTGCAGGTGCTGTTGCAGTGTTGCGCGGCGCGCGTCGGCGGCGGCTCGCAGCGCCGCCCAGGCCTCCTCGAGCGCGTGTTGCTGCAACACTGCCTGCTGCATGACTCACCTCGCGCCTGTGTTGCTGCAGCTGCAGGTGCTGTTGCAGTGTTGCGCGGCGCGCGTCGGCGGCGGCTCGCAGCGCCGCCCAGGCCTCCTCGAGCGCGTGTTGCTGCAACACTGCCTGCTACATGACTCACCTCGCGCCTGTGTTGCTGCAGCTGCAGGTGCTGTTGCAGTGTTGCGCGGCGCGCGTCGGCGGCGGCTCGCAGCGCCGCCCAGGCCTCCTCGAGCGCGTGTTGCTGCAACACTGCCTGCTACATGACTCACCTCGCGCCTGTGTTGCTGCAGCTGCAGGTGCTGTTGCAGTGTTGCGCGGCGCGCGTCGGCGGCGGCTCGCAGCGCCGCCCAGGCCTCCTCGAGCGCGTGTTGCTGCAACACTGCCTGCTGCATGACTCACCTCGCGCCTGTGTTGCTGCAGCTGCAGGTGCTGTTGCAGTGTTGCGCGGCGCGCGTCGGCGGCGGCTCGCAGCGCCGCCCAGGCCTCCTCGAGCGCGTGTTGCTGCAACACTGCCTGCTGCATGACTCACCTCGCGCCTGTGTTGCTGCAGCTGCAGGTGCTGTTGCAGTGTTGCGCGGCGCGCGTCGGCGGCGGCTCGCAGCGCCGCCCAGGCCTCCTCGAGCGCGTGTTGCTGCAACACTGCCTGCTACATGACTCACCTCGCGCCTGTGTTGCTGCAGCTGCAGGTGCTGTTGCAGTGTTGCGCGGCGCGCGTCGGCGGCGGCTCGCAGCGCCGCCCAGGCCTCCTCGAGCGCGTGTTGCTGCAACGCTATCTGTTGCACGTTACCGCCGGGGCAGAGGCGTTGCAACCTGAGGCCTTCCTCTTGTAACACCTGTATTAAAAGATATAATAATATGTATTATATTAAATGTTGATTTTAATTTTTAACCCCTTTTACATCCCCTTAGGGACATAACATAAAAAGTGTCACATCAATTTCAATTTAAATATGAAGACTTGTAATTCATACTGCCCGGCCAAACACTCGCGAATACGCGGGAAAGTGGCGAGAGAAGTAAGCAGGGCGTGCGTGTGGCCACCCCACTCGTCCTTCTGGGGTGGCTACACGCTTGCCCTGCGTCCTTCCCTTGCGTACGTACGAGTATGTGGACACACAGGGTAGTTAGTGGAGTAGCAAAATATTTTGTTTTGTGTCACTATTACTAAATCTGTGATATATTGTTACTTCACTAAGGATTGTAAGTTGTCACATCTTTATAAGGAATTTGTAATAGGTATATATACAAGGGCGTGCATTCGATACAGGCACAGTGTCACTAATGTATGGAGTGCCTACCCTGGGGACATACTTACACTCCCCCCACTGCACGCACCTGTTTAAAGTGTATTTGTGTAGTCTCTCCCCCTTTCCCCCCTCCCTCTCTCTCTCTGTCTATTTTTATGTTTTTCCTCTTTTTCATACTGTTTGGATTCGAGAGCGGGATCAATGTTTAGTTAGTATTAGTTGTAATATTAACAGATATATAATATGTAAGTATGTATGTATATATTGCTAGACTGTACTGCTGTAATATATATTGTGTGCGTCTGTGTGTGTGTGTGTGTGTGTGTGTGTGTGTGTGTGTGTGTGTGTGTGTGTGTGTGTGTGTGTGTGTGTGTGAGTGTGTGTGTGTGTGCGTGCGCGTGTTTGTGTGTGGTGTCTGCATGGACGTGTGTCTCTCTCTCTATGCGTGTGTGTCCGCGTGTCTCCCTGTGTCTCTCTGTGTGTGTATTGTGTATGTCTACTCGCCTGCATCTGCGCGTCGATGGCCTGCAGGTCGTTCTCCTGCGTGTCGTGCGCGCGGAGGAGGCGCGTGGCGGCCGCCAGGTCCCGCGGCGGCTCCGGGGAGACCAGCTGACAGACAGACAGACAGACACGTTTAGCAAATACACCTTAACAACCGAATGAATGCGAAGGGTTCCGTACGATTATCAATGACTAGCGGCCCGTCCCGGCTTCGCACGGGGGGACTTAAGATTTTTTTAAGGCCTCAGAAACGATACTTTTCCCCCGTTTTTGAAACATTTTCGGTTACTGCTCCGCAACTATAAGACCTAGCGTGATATTATATAGCCTATGTTACTCGGGGATAATGTAGCTTTCCAAAGGTGAAAGAATTTTTGAAATCGGTCCAGTAGTTTCGGAGCCTATTCATTACAAACATACAAAAATACAAAAATACAAATCTTTCCTCTTTATAATATTAGTATAGATAGTATAGACAAGCGGCCCTCTAAAAATGTATAAAATTTTCTGTCATTGAAATTGTCTAATACAAATTCACAATGATAATTGTATTAGGTAGTAAGAGGAAAGGTTTGTTTGTTTGGATTGAATAGGCTCCAAAACAGCTGGACTGATTTTTAACTTCACTGTTGGAAAGCTATATTCCCGAGTGACATAGACTAAAGAATTTTTCAAATCGGTCCAGCCGTTTTGGAGCCTATTCAATCTAAGCAAACAAACCATTCCTCTTGATAATATTAGTATCTATACTATACTAGTGGTCGCGGCAGACTTCGTCCCGCCCGGCAATGTCGATTTGACAGTTGTCATTGTTGCGTTTTGTTATACTATTTTTAACAAATCAGCTTAATATTTTTTCTTTTTTTTTTACTGGAACGTGATAAAGAGTATCCTATGTCTTTCTCCTGGCTCTGAGCTACATCCCCGCCAATTTTCAGCCAAATCGGTTTAGCCGTTCTCGAGTTATAAACGGTGTAACTAACACGACTTACTTTTATATATATAGATAAAGATAGATATATATGTAAAGAAAACTATTATTTTCTTTAATTAGTTTAGTTTGTTGTAAGGTATACATACTTTTTATATTCTGTCGGTAAAACAGTTTTTGTACCTACCCTGTCAATAAAGCAGTTCATGTATCTGTCGATAAAGCAGTTCATGTACTGAGGACTCTGTTGATAATGCAGGCAGCTGACAGCGGTAGTAACTAAGATGGCGTCAATATTTTAAAGTAAACGTATTACGTGATATGAAAAATAATTAATTATTATAAGTGTATAAAAAGGTTTTGGCAGAGGAATTAATAGACTTTGAATGTCGTTTCTTTGTTTACAGGTAAGTTAGTGTTTTTATATAATAATGTAAATAGTTAGTTTTAAAGAAAACCTGTATTGATGAAATATAAATCTTTGTTTACAGAGCAACACAAAAGTTTATTTTATTTGCCGATCCTAGATTAAAGAATTCTCTTCCTTAAAGAAACGACATTCAAAGTCTATTAATTCCTCTGCCAAAACCTTTTTATACACTTATAATAATTAATTATTTTTCATATCACGTAATACGTTTACTTTAAAATATTGACGCCATCTTAGTTACTACCGCTGTCAGCTGCCTGCATTATCAACAGAGTCCTCAGTACATGAACTGCTTTATCGACAGATACATGAACTGCTTTATTGACAGGGTAGGTACAAAAACTGTTTTACCGACAGAATATAAAAAGTATGTATACCTTACAACAAACTAAACTAATTAAAGAAAATAATAGTTTTCTTTACATATATATATATATATATATATATTAATTACCTGAGCCTGCTTGTCCGCAGCCCTCGCCAGCAACTCGTGCACGTCTCTGTGGAAGCGGTGTATCTCACCCGCCGCGTGCAGCCGCGTGCCGCGGGACCTGATCTGCTCCACTAGCCGCTGCCACGACTCGCTGAGGATAGACAGAGATCATTTATCGGAGAGATCATTTATTGGGGAGATCATTTATTGGGGAGATCATTTATGAGGGAAATAATTTATTGGAGAGATCATTTATAAGCCATATAGTTTATAAGAGAGATCATTTAGAGGTCAGATTGTTTAACAGAGAGATCGTTTATCAGACAGATCATTTATCAGAGAAATCGTTTATCAGACAGATCATTTATCAGAGAGATCGTTTATCACACAGATCATTTATAACAGTCTGATGGTGATCTCAGACCGATCTTTTATTGTGCGTGAAATTTTGCGTGAAATCTAATTCTATGTGACAGAATTTTGTTAATAAAAACACTTAGACAAAAACTATTAAACACATAAATTTTGAAGTTATTTTTTTGAAACACAAAATGACAATGAAAATGTATTATTATTATTAAATTCCAATGGAACACAGAAGCGGCACAACAATGAAGTACCGTATTTTTCTGAGGACGGCCAGCGCTTCCTCGCGTGTTTCATCCCTGTACAAATATTAAATAGGATATATAAATCTATACTTAATATTATAAAGCTGAAGAATTTGTTTGTTTGTTTGTTTGAACGCGCTAATCTCAGGAACTACTGGTTCGAATTCAAAAATTGTTTTTTTGTTGGATAGACCATTTATCGAAGAAGGCTTTAGGCTATATAACATCACGCTGCGACCAATAGGAGCGAAGAAACAGTGGAAAATGTGAAAAAAACGGGGAAAATATGAAGGCTTATGAAGAAGTGACAGAAGACTTTGACGAAACAATCGGACGGGCAGGACGACGTCTGCCGGGGCCGCTAGTATATGTATATCAGGAAAGGATGGAGGCGACACGATATTATTCAGGTAATGTCGCGCGACTGTCAGAAGTGTCGACAACTAACGTCATGAGTGTCGACATCAAGTGTCAGGTGTACCAAAGCTCTCACGAGTGCCAAAAGTGTCGAAACTCAGTTTCAGAAGTGTCCCAAACAGCATACAAACTATATAAGCAGTACAAAGGCTGAATAAGAGCAATCAGTACAGGCTTTACATAACTTACTAGCGGCCCGTCCCGGCTTCGCACGGGGGGACTTAAGATTTTCATAGTTTTACGATTGTTATGGGTAAACTATAAAAGATAGACATATGCTCTCGCGGACTTTTTTAAAGATAATGTTAAGATGAACAATTCACCCATAAAGCATTTTTGTATAACTTTAACTATATGCTCAGCGCACGCCACGGAAGGCCTCAGAAACGATACTTTTCCCCCGTTTTTGAGACATTTTCGGTTACTGCTCCGCAACTATAAGACCTAGCGTGATATTATATAGCCTATGTTACTCGGGGATAATGTAGCTTTCCAGAGGTGAAAGAATTTTTGAAATCGGTCCAGTAGTTTCGGAGCCTATTCATTACAAACATACAAAAATACAAAAATACAAAAATACAAAAATACAAATCTTTCCTCTTTATAATATTAGTATAGATATAGAACTCGTGTGCTAGTTGGGGTAAATACTGAATGTCAGAAATGTCAGAATTGTAGACACTGACTGTCTGAAGTGTCGAAAAGGTGTCAGAAGACTCAGTAGTATCTGTGGTGTCGACACAGAGTAGGTGTACCAGAATTATAGACAACTAGCTGTGCCCGCGACTTCGTCCCCGTGGAATAGTAATTTTTCATAAGGCTTCATATTTTCCCCGTTTTTTACACATTTTCCACTGTTTCTTCGCTCCTATTGGTCGCAGCGTGATGTTATATAGCCTAAAGCCTTCCTCGACAAATGGTCTATCCAACAAAAAAGAATTTTTGAATTCGAATCAGTAGTTCCTGAGATTAGCGCGTTCAAACAAACAAACAAACTCATCAGCTTTATAATATTAGTATAGATGTATCGGACGTGTCAGGAGTGTCAACACCCAGTGTCAGGAGCGTATGATGTATAGACAACGAGTGTCTGAAAAGTCAGAATTGTAGACACCGATTGTCAGAAATATCGATACCAGATACCTGGAGGGTCGAAGCCGTGTGTCAAAAGTGTCAGCAGTGTCGACACCGAATGTAAATTTGTGTACACAATATTAAAATATTCTTACCCCAAGGCCTCTTGTCTTTTCTCTATATCAGCTATGTAAGGACTCTCAGTGGCGAGCAGTTTTTTCGCCAGTTCCTCGCACTGGCTGAACCTCTCCGCCCCACTCTCCACGCGGTGACGTAGCTCCTCGAACTTCGATCTGAGTATCTAAACAAACAGACAAAATCATTTCATAATTTACTTATCATATTTCTTCTTATTTACTTAGTATCTAATTATTCTCACCAGTAGGTGTTCAAAATTATTCATATATTTGTTTCTCACCAGTAGGTGTTCTTAATACTATTTGCGATTCTTGTTACATTTCATTTAATGGAGAAGCACATGTTTCTCGCCAGTAGGCGTTCGCAAAATCACGTGTAATGTTTCTCGCCAGTGTGCGTTCGTAATATTATTCATATATTGATTGTTTTCTCTTTAAATAGATATCTCGTGTCTCTCACCAGTAGGTGTTCGTAGTCCTGGCCGTAGTCCTCGCTGGCGGCAGCCGCGTACTGCTCCTGGATCCACTCCTCCAGCTCGGCGCTCTCCGCGAGATACTCGTGTCTGAAAATATTCATAAAAAAAAAAAAAATTAAACGTCAAATGTTACAATACTATTTAACTTAATTTACGCCACTTTCACCTCATAACTTGACAAAATTCTTTATCATTATATTATTTTACGTCTAAATATTTTTTCACCAACAATTTTTTTTGTCAATAATTATAACCGCTTCTGCGCACGATAACCAGCTTCGATTTAAGGGGTGAATTTAAAAAAGAAATCCTTTCCTATTGATCCCCTATGTTATAAAAAGAACCCCTGTGCAAAATTTTAGGTTTAAAAAAAACACATCTAAATCCGTAGTGTAGTTTTAAAGATTTAAGCGTACTTAAAAAGCGACTTTGTTTTATACTATGCAGTGATTATTTTACGTCAAAATACTTTTGTTCAACAAATTCTCTATCACTGATCCCTTTCTTTATAGTCTACGTCACTCACGAATAGTGTAGCTTTCAAACAATGAAAAAAATATAAAAATCGGCCCAGTAACTTTGGAGCCTATTCAATCCAAACAAACAAACCTTTCCTCTTTATTATATCGCACATCTAAAGAGAGCTAACTCAAAAAAGGTATTTTTTCAGGAGAGGCGAGAAACTGATTAATATGTCCATATGCACGCATGAGTTTTCTGTATAAATTTATACTTTTTATAATAAAGCTAGCAGAGTTATATTAGCTGAAATCTGTTTTAGTGTAGGTGGGGTTTGCTGGAATCCGATGGTGTGTATAACTTAAATCTTCCGGTTTTTGAGTTAGATCCCTTTAGATCTAGGTGTGCGATATTAGTATAGATACTATGAGCTGTCATCTGTCATCTGTCAAACCGACCTGCACACGCTCTCGACGAGCGCCTGCTGTCTCGCTGCCGCCAGTCGCTGCAGCCGCCGCAAGCTGTCAGCCAGCAGCGCGTGTCGCTCTAGCAACGCTTTGCCGTCGGCTCCGCCCGCCATCGATTGTGCCACGTGGCCCATCTCCGCTATGATGGCTGCGTACGTGTCAAGTTCTAGTTCCACTGCCTGTTTAAAAAAATATATATAAATAAGTTTTTATTTAGATGGTTTAAAACGAAGGAAATACATTTTGAATGCAATCAAACCTGCGATTTTATTTAATAATAAAATCTATATTGAGATAGCTAGTCGCGAAAAACACATACATACAGATTGGAATGAAACAACTATTAACGGATTTAACTCGCGTATTTTTATTTTATTTTATTAACTGACGTTTCGGATTCTTTACAGTTTCCATAATCGTAGCACGACTGAGCTGACAATAGTCTAACGCATAACATACATACAGGTTATTTTTTTTTTTCAGTAAATAAAATAAAATACGCGAGTTAAATCCGTTCATAGTTGTTTTATTCCAATTTTGTAGCTTATTTTTCAATATCTAAATATTATAATAATAATATATATATAAGTAATGACGGCGTTTGAACGTCCGTGAAATCCACCCAGGTATTATTTATTATATTAATATGTATTAGAATGAAACATTCATATATAATACTAGACGTTCGCCCCGGTTTTGAACGGATCCCTATTTTTTTTTCTTTTCAAAATATTCTATAGCCTATGTTACTCGTGGATAATGTAGCTTCCCTACAGTGAAAGAATTTTTAAAATCGGCCCAGCCGTTCTGGAGCCTATTCAATCCAAACAAACAAACCTTTCCCCTTTATAATATTAATATAGACTACTTATAAGTAATGTTTTCTTACCTTGTGTCTTGTCAGTAGCTGCGTGGCTCTGTGCCTATCTCTGCCCACGTCGGCTGATGCCAACGCGGCCGCCTGAGAAAAAAAAGTTTTTACAAATAAGTGTTAATCATTTTTGACTCCTTCGCGGTTGTCTTTCCGAAGCGCTAGTAACGGGTCCTTTTAATGTATTTATACTGTAAAATATTTCATTTATGCGTATAAATATATCATACTAGGTGTTCGTCCCGGCTTCGCAAGAATCCTTTTTTTTATAGCCTATGTCATTTGGGAATAGTGTAGCTTTCCAACAGTGAAAGAATTTTTCAAATTGGTCCAGTCGTTTAGGAGTCTATTCAATCCAAATAAGCAAACAAACAAACTTTTCCTCTTTATTATATCTGCGTAAGAAGCGCGCGCGTGCGTCACGGGCCACTGCGCGGCAACCACTGACGATTCGCCCCAAGCTTGGGGAGGCCCGATAATAATAATACTAATGTACTATTTCTGTCCTCCGGCCGGAAAGCGCCCAATTTCTGGCCGCTGTGCTAAATGAAATTGCCGCTTTTCTGCTTCGTCGAACAGAAAAATAGTATACTGACCTCGGCCAGTAAAATAAAAAAGCCTCAGATCACATTTTTGTCAACCTCGGCTTCGCCTCGGACGACAATTACATGTGATCTGAGACATTCTTTGTTTTACTGGCCTCGGTGCGTAATGTACTATTTATCTTATTACCTTGTCAGCAAGCCAGGAGTCGACTTCTAGGGCGTCGTGCATGAACTGCTGTGCTTTCAGCGCCGCCTCCAGTCGAGCAGCACGCGCCTCGGCCGCCGAGGACACCTCCGAGTAGGCTGTCTCCAGTTCCTCGCATAGAGACGCGATCTAGAAGAGATTGAGAAGTTATAGAGAACTTCTGCCCGTAACTTCGTCTGCGTCGAACTCTTTTTTGCAGTCGGTTAAAAAGTAGCCTATGTCCTTTCTCGGGCTCTAGACTTTCTTTGTATCAAATTTCATTTAAATCGGTCCAGTAGTTTTAGCGTGAAAGCGTAACAGACAGACAGACAGAGTTACTTTCGCATTTATAATATTAGTAGGGATAGTAGGGATAGAAGAGTGTTTAAATCACTGGTTCTTAAAGTTTTTAGGTCACTCTTATGTCCTAACTAGGGTCCCTGATTCCCCCCTCCTCCCGACTTGAGAGATTGATTAACTTATATCCTGGAGTATTGTGGAGAATTGATAAAATTGTTAATAGTATATCAAAATCTCAATTCAGCGAATCCAAAGTACTGTCACAAATGGAAATAATTTTACATTCCAAAATACTATAAACTATCAATGTGGAGGCCCTGTCAGCAGATTGCCACAGTCACGTAGATCACGTAACATAGATAGATCGAGCAGCGATTTGCGCTGTCTCGATATAGTATATAAGTGTTGTGTTTGATGAAATAAATATATTATAACTAGCTTCTGCCCGCGGCTTCGTCCGCGTGGAACTCCTCCTTTTTTGCAGTCGGTTAAAAAGTAGCCTATGTCCTTTCTCAGGCTCCAGACTTTCTTTGTACCAAATTTCATTTAAATCGCTCCAGTAGTTTTAGCGTGAAAGCGTAACAGACAGACAAACAGACAGAGTTACTTTCGCATTTATAATATTAGTAGGGATAGAAGTGTTAAAATTTAAATAAACTAAAGTGCTGATATTATGTCAAAATATAAAAAAAACCTGACAAATTGAGAAACCCCTCTTTTTTTTGAAGTCTGTTAAAGATAACCTAAGTCAGCAAAGTCAAAAAACCTGCTGTCACAAACCAAAATACTCTAAGAAATCAAAATGTAGTAATCTTAAAGACTGTCTTATGGTCATCTTATAATACTGTCAGAATCCAAAATACATAATTCATAATAATTTCTGATGCCTTCGCGGTTATTACACATTGGAATGAAACATTTATTAACGGATTTAACTCGAGACTATTGTCAGCTCAGTCGTGCTACAATTATGGAAACTGTAAAGAATCCGAAACGTCAGCTAATAAAATAAAATAAAAATACGCGAGTTAAATCCGTTAATAAATGTTTCATTAATACATAATTCATCTCAAAATACTGCTGCAAAATAAGAAACCGCAACATTTCAAAAAGTGTCACAATAAATATGTCGCATCCCGAAAAGTGTCACAATCCTAAATAAATTGTAAATACAAAGCATCACAGTCGTGTCAAAATCCGAAAATAAAAGAGCCAGTCCAAAAAGTGTCACAATTCAAAAATCTCTACACCCGAAAAGTGACACAAACACCTCCATACCTTCTCACTATCGCCGGCCTGGTCGCGCGCCTGGGACGGCGAGAGATCGCTGTCCTAGGCCTACCTTGTCACACTCACAAGCCCCGGCCAAATACTGTCACGATCCCAAATACTTACTGTCACAATACTAAATAATAATACAAGGGAAAAGTGACACAACCCGAAAAGTGGCACAATCCTAAACAATGAGTACCTAAATACAAAGTGTCATAACCAAAAATGTGTCACAACCCAAAAAGTGTCATAACCAAAAATGTGTCACAATAAAAAAAGCGTCATAATCCAAAAAGTGACACATTTCAAAAACGCCACAATCCAAAACTAACATACCTTCTCGCTCCCCCCGGCCTGGTCGCGCGCCTGTGTCAGCACGCGCTGCACTGCGGGGCGCCGCGCCGCCAGCTCGGCGCGCAGCTTGCCGTGCCGCGACACTACTCCTACACTCTCTCTACCGCCCCCGGCCTACCTTGTTACTAGCCCCGGCCTAACACTGTCGCGATGCTAAGTACCTACTGTCTCAATTCCAAATGACGACACAAGCGAAGTGTCACAACCCGAAAAGTGTCACAATCCTAAACAATGAGTACTTCCCTAATTACAAAGTGTCACGTTACAAAAAGTGTCTCAACCCAAAAAGTGACACAATCAAAAAAGTGTCACAATAAAAAGGGACACAAAAAAGTGTCACAATAAAAAAACGTCACAATCAAAAAAGTGCCATAATCCAAAAAATGTCACAATCAAAAATCTCTACACCCAAAAAGTGTCACAATACCTTCTCGCTCCCCCCGGCCTGGTCGCGCGCCTGTGTCAGCACGCGCTGAACCGCGGGGCGCCGCGCCGCCAGCTCGGCGCGCAGCTTGCCGTGCCGCTTGGCGGCCGCCTGCGCCGCGTGCAGGTCCGCGGGCAGCGCCTCCGACGCCGCCGCCGCCCGGCGCTCCGCCAGCCAGTCCAGCTCGCCCTGCACCTCCGCCGCTAGCTTGTGCAGTCTGTGGGCGAGTTGCAGTGTAATGTAATAATTTCTGATGCCTTTGAGGTTATATATCACACACCTAGATCTAAAGAGAGCTAACTCAAAAAACGTATTTTTTCAGGAGAGGCGAGAAACTGATTAATATGTCCATATGCATGCATGAGTTTTCTGTATAAATTTATACTTTTTGTAATAAAGCTAGCAGAGTTATATTAGCTGAAATCAGTTTTAGTGTAGGTGGGTTTTGCTGGAATCCGATGATGTGCATAACTCAAATCTTCCGGTTTTTGAGTTAGATCCCTTTAGATCTAGGTGTGCGATATATACATTGGAATGAAACAACTTTAGATGGATTTAAATCGTGCACGACCAAATTACCACTCCATAAGTCATAATTGATCCTCCATTCGACAGAATCACCCGACCATTGTCCAAAATTACCCCACCACTCTATAAAATTACCCTATCATTAAATAAACTTACCGCTAAACACATCTAAACAACCCCATAGTCCACTAAAATAACCCCACCGCTAGCCAAAACTGCCCCACCAATGCCAAAAACAACCTCACTGTTTGTTAAACCCCACCATTGAGCAAACTAAGCGCCACTCAACATATCATGCTCCTTATCACTAACTAAAACTGCCCCACCATTCACCTAATTTGCCCCACAATCTACCAAAACTCTCTAGGCAAAGTATTGTTTTTATGTGGCATGCAATAAATAATTTGAATTTGTTAATGGCTTATTTTGTGCTAGTTCTGTGCAATCAAACGGTTTGTTAACATTTAGCTGTGTAATAATTTCTGATGCCTTCGCGGTTATTACACATTGGAATGAAACAACTATTAACGGATTTAACTCGCGTATTTTTATTTTATTAGCTGACGTTTCGGATTCTTTAAGCGGCGTTTCTTCTCAGTTGATGGTCTTTCCGAAGCGCTAGTAACGCCACCTATTAGGTTTTAATTGTAATGTATAATAGTAAAATATTTTGCGTAAAATGTAACATTAATATTTCATAATTTAGAAAAGGGTAGTTTTTCAAAATTTGTAATTTAAATATAAGGTAGTTTGCATAACTGTATAAATCACTTTAGCGTTAGACTATTGTCAGCTCAGTCGTGCTACGATTATGGAAAATGTAAAGAATCCGAAACGTCAGCTAATAAAATAAAATAAAAATACGCGAGTTAAATCCGTTAATAGTTGTTTCATTCCAATTTAGCTGTGTGTTCCTAACACTGCCCCACTATTTACCAAACCCCCCAAATACTTACTGCAGGCTATGCTCCAATCGCGCCCTCCTCTCCTTCGCCAGCGGCTGTAGCTCCTGCAGGGCGGTGGCTAGGGCGGCCGATGACTGCTCTATGGCCGCCGCGGCGAAGTGCCCCAGGGAGACCAGGTCGGCGCCCTGGACACCCAGGGTATTGGCTTTTTGCTCCCATTGGGATAGCTCTTGCTCTACAGTCTGGAGGTGAACAAGAAAAATGGGGGGTGTAAGTGTTTTTATATAATTTATATGTAAACTAACGGACCGCCCTTGGATTTTTTTTAATGTAATATAGTCTATAGTTGTCACTCGGGATTAGTGTAGCTTCCTAACAGTGAAAGATTTTATTCAAATCGGTCCAGTCGTTTAAGAGCGTATTCAATACAAACGAACAAACCTTTCCTCTTTATAATATTAGTATAGAAAACACAAGACTTATCTTTACTAATATAATAAAAAGGAAAGGTTTGTTTGTTTGTATTGAATACGCTCATAAACGGCTGGGACAAATTGAAAAAAATCTTTCACTGTTGGGAAGCTACACTATTCCCGAGTGACATAGGATATAAAAAAAAATTATCCGTGCGAAGCCGGAGCGGGCCGCAATATTTAATAAAACACAAGACTTATATACTAAATCGAGACAGCGCAGTGGGTTACGTGACTGGTGGAATATACCCACAACCATAAAGATATAGCGTCTCCATAAATACCTGGTGTTGCGTCAGCAGTCGCTTGCAGCTCCTGAGGTCGGTGCCCACCTCCTCGCTCCTCAGCGCGCGCTGGATCTCCACCAGGCGGGCCTTGGCGTCCTCCACGGACCTGCCACAAATTAATACAAATAACTTATTGTAACTAATATGGAACAATTTAAAGTAATAAGTAGAGAAAGTCGTTTCGCTGGACGTCTGAGAACGGTCCCCCGTCGCATGGCTCTTGCAGAAAAGAATCCGCGTGTTCTTGGACGAGTCTGTATAACCGTCTACCTGACGTGATAAAGAACGTGCCGTCTGACGAAGCATTTCGGCCCCACTTGAGGAACTTTTTATTGGAAAATACATTCTATTCTGTTAACGAATTTGTTCAAAAATATAAATAAATTATTAAATTTCTGTTTAATAGTATTAAATTGTATTATATGAATTATTCCGTCTGACAAATTGTATTGACGACTAATGAGAAAAATCCATAATAGTTAATATATTTGACATTATATGTATGACAAAATCTTATTGTAATGAAATTGTGATTTTGCTGTTAATTATTATTTAATCTTATTGTTTTTTGTTTTTGTTTTTGACGATCTCAATATGAGTACATGTAATTTGACATACTAAAGTAATTATATTGTATAAATTTTGGGAAATAAATGAATCTAATCTAATCTAATCTAATACTAGCTGCCCGCCCCGGCTTCGAACGGATCATCTTTTTTTATAGCCTATGTCACTCGGGAATAGTGTAGCCTCCCAACAGTGAAAGAATTTTTCAAATCGGTCCAGCCGTTCTGGAGCCTATTTAATCCAAACAAACCTTTCCTCTTTATAATATTAGTATAGATTATAAGAAGGAAAGATTTGTATTTTTTATACAAATTATCAACCTACGAAAAAAACGGAATAGGTTCTCAATTCGACGCGTATATTTTTTTTTTTGATGTAACGAATAAACTCAAAAAGTACTGGACCGATTTGAAAAATTCTTTCACTACTGGGAAGCTACACTATTCCCGAGTGACATAGGCTATATTACATTTAAAAAAAGTAGGGATCCGAGGGACGAATATCTAGTGTGTAATAATAGCGAAGGCATATGTTTATTTATTTTTTTAATAAAATAATAGTTTAGTTCGGATACAGTGATACTGACCTTCTATGCTGGTTCTGCAGCGAGGCTTGTCGCAGCTTGTTCCCCTTGTCCCGGGAGGCTGCCAGGAGCTGTTCCCAGGCGGTCTGGACTGCCTCCAGGCGGGAGTGTACCTCCTCCGCCCGCCCAGGGTCAGACTTCTGGAGGGACTGGCCAATCTAATGAAAGAAAATAAAATATGGTAAAATTATTTCAAAACACAATGATTAGATTAGATTAGATTAGATTCATTTATTTCCCAAAATTTATACAATATAATTACATTATTATGTCAAATTACATGTACTCATATTGAGATCGTCAAAAACAAAAACAAAGAACCATAAGATTAAATAATAATTAACAGCAAAATCACAATTTCATTACAATAAGATTTTGTCATACATATACATAATGTCAAATATATTAACTACCTATTATGGATTTTTCTCATTAGTCGTCAAATCAAAATGAGCCTGTGTATATTAAAAGCTTTTATTTAAACTGTAGTGTAAGAAAGTGCGAGTTAGGAATGAAAAATTAAAATCTACTATATAAAAATAAGTCGGATTTTCCTTCCTGACGCTATAACTCCAGAACGCACGAACCGATTTGGCTAATTTTGGTCTTAAATTATTCGTGGAAGTCCAGGGAAGGTTTGTAAGTAGAGAAAATTTAAAAAAACATATTTAAAAAGTGTAAAATCAACATCTTTCTATACTCCCATATACAAAGTGATTGACGGTAAGTGATAGAAGACTTTGACAGATCTTTGAGGAAACAATCGGACGGGCAGGACGACGTCTGCCTGGGCCGTTAGTCTTTAATAATTTCTGATGCCTTCGCGGTTATTACACATTGGAATGAAAGAACTGTAGACGGATTTAACTCGCGTATTTTATTTCATTGGCTGACGTTTAGGAGCCTTTACAGATTCCATAATCGAAGCACGACTGAGCTGACAATAGTCTTATGCTAAAGAAAATAAAATACGCCAGTTAAATCCGTCTATAGTTGTTTCATTCCAATTAAAATCTTTATTAAGTAAATAGAGCTTGAGAGATAATATTTAATAGCGCTCCTAAGAAATAATGACAAACTAGAAGAAAACGCCGCAAGAGAATCTTTTAACTTAATTTTGTAGCAGATATCTTTAACCGATTGAGCTGATATTTTGTACACACGTTCAGTTTGACAATGCATGGTTAACTGTGTGACGTCATTCTGAAACCAAATTAAAGGGGGTGTAAGGGGGGGTGGAAAATCAAGTCTACAAATATACCCGAGTGGGGTATCAAATGAAAGAGGATCACGTGTACATTGTAAAATTAGAAAAGTTTGTTTTTACTTTATTTTATTGTTGTCTAGGTAAGTACATATATCTATACTAATATTATAAAGCTGAAGAGTTTGTTTGTTTGTTTGAACGCGCTAATCTCAGGAACTTTTTTGATGGATAGACCATTTATCGAGGAAGGCTTTAGGCTATATAACACCACGCTGCGACCAATAGGAGCGAAGAAACAGTGGAAAATGTGTAAAAAACGGGGAAATAAAAGTGACAGAAGCCTTATGAAGAAGTGACAGAAGACTTTGACAGATCTTTGACGAAACAATCGGACGGGCAGGACGACGTCTGCCGGGGCCGCTAGTTATATATACTTACGCTCTCAACATTTCTGAGCTGTTTCTCGTTGGCTTGCAACTCCCTTTCAAACGCCTCGTGTTTTTGAAGTTTTCGCTCCAAATTAGCCAAATCCCTGAAAAAAAAAGGATTTTAATAATACGAACGATTATTGTCTATACTAATATTACAAAGAGGAAAGGTTTGTTTGTTTGTATTGAATAGGCTCCAGAACGGCTGGACCGATTTTAAAAATTCTTTCACTGTTGGGAAGCTACACTATTCCCGAGTGACATAGACTATAAAAAAAAGATGATCCGTGCGAAGCCGGGGCGGACAGCTAGTAATATAATAAAGAGGCAAGGTTTGTTTGTTTAGATTAAATAGGCTCCAAAACAACTGGACCAATTTCAAAAATTCTTTCACTGTTGGGAAGCTACACTATTCCCGAGTGACATAGGCTATAGAATATTTAGAAAAAAATTAGGGAACCGTGCGAAGCCGGGACGAACGCCTAGTATATGTATAGATATATCTTTATATATAAAAATCTTCTGTACGTGTGTTAGTCATTGAACTCCTCCTAAACGGCTGGACCGATTTTGATGGATTATTTTGGGACAGGATAACGTCTGTCGGGTCCGCTAGTCTATAGGTACTAATATTATAAAGAGGAAAGATTTGTACATATTTTTGTATGTTTGTAATGAATAGGCTAAAACTACTGGACCGATTTTAATAATTCTTTCACTGTTGGGAAGCTACGTTCACCCTGAGTAACATAGGCTATAGAATATTTTGAAAAAAATAGGGATCCGTGAGAAGCCGGGGCGAACCGCTACTAAATTATATACCTGTAGCTCTGGTCTTCCGCTGTCTTCGTCTTGTCCTGGATCCAGGCCTGCAACTCCTCGGTGGCAGCAATGAACTGACAAATAAATTAACAATTAATAAAATTATAATTTCTGATGCCTTCGCGGTTATTACACATTGGAATGAATTGTGAATTTAGCGTTACTTTAGCAGACTATTGTCAGCTCAGTCGTGCTACGATTACGGAAACTGTAAAAGAATCCGAAACGTCAGCAAATAAAATAAAAATACGCGAGTTAAATCCGTTAATAGTTGTTTCATTCAAATCAATAAAATATTTACGTATCGCATTTTCAAAGATGAAAAATAGGGATTGACGGTAATAGGGTGCATATTGACAGATAAAGTCGGGGGTAGAAGCTAGTATACTGTATACCTGTTGATGCGCCAAGCTAGCTAGCAGCGCCCGGCGTCGCTCGGCTGCCACTTTACGAACAGCGTCTCTCCTCGCAGCCACTTGAGCTTCTCTCGCTTTTATACTGCAAAAGACAATCAAAACCGGTTCATCATCCCCACTAATATTATAAATGCGAAAGTAACTCTGTCTGTCTGTTACGCTTTCACGCTTAAACTACTGGACCGATTTGATTTTAATGAAATTTGGTACAAAGAAAGTCTGGAGCCCGAGAACGGACATAGGCTACTTTTTAACCGACTGCAAAAAAGGAGACCCACGCGGACGAAGTCGCGGGCAGAAGCTATATTGTATAAAACATTGTTTAAAATTATTAATCCTTGTTAATTAGACGTCGTATAGATCTCGTAAAGATGTCGTATGGTTCTCGTATAGACGTCGTAAATATATCGTATAGATGAGAAGGTAGTTTTACGTCCTGGCTACAGCATTATCAGCAGCAGAACAGCACAGTGGCTCGGTCTTCCAGTCCGCTATATGTGTGTACTAGTAAGTTTCTTTCCCTTATAGTAGTGGTTCTTAATCTTTTTAGGGTCCGTCACCCTTATATCCTAACTAGGGTCCCTGATTCCCTCCTCCCGCCGCCGAGCTCGCGCGCTAGTCGGCGCCGCGCTGCGCTCAGACTAGACACTTTGTAATGCGGCGTTCGAGACAGCTACCAGCTGATTGTTGCCGCGGAATACTAGTTTTACCCCCGCGGGTTTTACCCCTAGGTACTCACCGTTCTGCCTGGTGGTGCGGTCTCTGGGCCAGGAGCTGTGCTCGGGCGGCTAGGGCGGCTAGCCTCTCATCTTGGGCGGTCAGTCTCGCCTCCAACTCCTCGTGGCGCTTCAGCAGAGCTGTTGTTTCGTCCACGGATGACTGTAGATATAAGAAAAATAATCTTATCCATACTAATATTATAAAGCTGAAGAGTTTGTTTCTTTGAACGCGCTAATCTCAGGAACTACTTGTTAGAATTAAAAAAATATTATTTTTAGAATTAATATTTTTGTTGGATAGACCATTTATCGAGGAAGGCTTTAGGCTATACAACATCACGCTGCGACCAATAGGAGCGAAGAAACAGTGAAAAATGTGTAAAAAACCGGGAAAATATGAAGCCTTATGAAGAATTACTATTCCACGGGGACGAAGTCGCGGGCACATCTAGTAAGTATATATAAAGTATGTTTGTATATAATGGACCGATCATTATGAAAGAAATGTATATGTATATTTTTTACGTGTAAAATATTATTATTGTAAATTTTAAAAAAATGATTAATCGTAAATAAATGTAATATATAATGTAATACGGCCTGGTCCTTCTCTACGCAGACTGTATATGTGTATGTATGTATATGTGTCTGTGTGTGTATGTGTCTCTCACCCCGGCCTGGTCCGTCTCCAGACAGGCCGTGTGTGTTTATGTGTGTCTATGTATGTATATGTGTGTGTATATATATATTTATGTGTGTGTATGCTCTCTCACCCCTGCCTGGTCCGTCTCCAGGCAGGCCGTGTGTGTTTATGTATGTATATGTGTCTGTGTGTGTATGTGTCTCTCACCCCGGCCCTGTCCGTCTCCAGGCAGGCCGTATGTGTTTATGTATGTATATGTGTCTGTGTGTCTATGTGTGTGTGTCTCTCACCCCGGCCTGGTCCGTCTCCAAGCATGCCGTGTGTGTATATGTATGTATATGTGTCTGTGTGTATGTGTTTCTCACCCCGGCCTGGTCCGTCTCAAGGCAGACCGTGTGTGTTTATGTGTGTATATGTGTCTGTGTGTGTATGTGTCTCTCACCCCGGCCCTGTCCGTCTCCAGGCAGGCCGTGTGTGTTTATGTATGTATATGTGTCTGTGTGTCTATGTGTGTGTGTCTCTCACCCCGGCCTGGTCCGTCTCCAGGCTGGCCGTGTGTGTTTATGTAGATATGTATATGTGTGTGTGTGTGTGTGTATGTGTAAGTGCTCACCCCGGCCTGGTCCGTGTCGAGGCAGGCCTCGTGCGCGCGGCTCGCTGCGTCGATGTGGTCCGCCTCGCGGTTGAAGCTCTGTAACTCGACGCACTCGCGCAGGTACGCGTCCTTGTCTTTCCATTCTGAAAGAAGTATATATATATGTACTAGCTGTCCGCCCCGGCTTCGCACGGATCCCTTTTTTTTTCAAAATATTCTATAGCCTATCTATGTTACTCAGGGTGAACGTAGCTTGCCCAACAGTGAAAGAATTTTTCACATCGGTCCAGCCGTTTAGGAGCCTATTCAATGTTTGTATTGAATAGGCTCCTAAACCTTTTCTCTTTATAATATTAGTATAGATAAATAACAACGAAGTTTTTTTTTTTTAAAATCTGACGGACAAAGAAAACATATAAGTCCAATGATTTTTTTATTAATTTACTTAATGAACAAAGAAAAAAAATAGCCATCGCGTTTATTCTTAGTGCGTAGTCTTGTATGTATAATGCAGTTTGTTTAAGAAAACTTATTTAAAGGAACCGTACAAGTATTACGTAAGTAGATCTACAACCCCCCCAGTCGTCAAAAATAAGCAAAGACCCCCACGTTATAGCGCTTACGTAATACTTGAACGGCCCAAAAACACTTTCGATAACACGTATCGAACGAATATCCCGACACGAACTTGGCCACTCGACTCACCTTTATGCACGGCTTTCTGTTCCTCCTCTAGATACTTTATCTTATCTGCGACGTCGGTTAAGGAAGGGTTATTGGCGACCAGTTGTTTGCCCAAACCAATTACTTCGGTGAATCTGAAAAGAAATATATTAATTTACTATTTAAATAATAATCCAAACTAATATTATAAATGCGAAAGTAACTCTGTCTGTCTGTTACGCTTTCACGCTAAAACTACTGGACCTTTAAATGAAATTTGGTATAAAGACAGTCTGGAGCCTGAGAAAGGACATATAGGCTATTTTTTAACCGACTGCAAAAAGGAGGGGTTCCACGCGGACGAAGTCGCGGGCAGAAGCTAGTAAAAAAAATAATATCAAAATCGGACTACTCTGTAAAAAGTTATGCGTGGTCTAACATAAAAAAAAATACGCGTCGACTTTAGAACGTCCTCCGTTTTTTTTCGTCGGTTGAAAATAATTTTACATGTATATGTATTTTTAACATATACTAGCGGTCCCGGCAGGCTTCGTCCCGCCCGTCAAAGAATCGATTTGACAGCTGTCATTATTTTTTTTTCACTGGAACGTGATAAAAAGCATTCTATGTCCTTTTCCTGGTTTTGAGCTACATCCCCAGCAATTTTCAGCCAAATCGGTTCAGCCGTTCTTGAGTTATAAACGGAGTAACTAACACGACTTTCTTTTATATAGTAAGATAAGATAAAAGATAGAAGAAAGATATCTATACTAATATTATAAAGCTGAAGAGTTTGTTTGTTTGTTTGAACGCGCTTATCTCAGGAACTGCTGGTTCGAATTCAAAAATTTTTGTTGGATAGGCCATTTGTCGAGGAAGGCTTTAGGCTATATAGTAACATCACGCTGCGACCAATAGGAGTGAAGGAACAGTGGAAAATGTGTAAAAAACGGGGAAAATATGAAGCCTTATGAAGAACTAGCGGCCCCGGCAGACGTCGTCCTGTCCGTCCGATTGTTTCGTCAAAGATCTGTCAAAGTCTTCTAACTGTCAATTCTTCATAAGGCTTCATATTTTCCCCGTTTTTTACACATTTTCCACTGTTTCTTCGCTCCTATTGGTCGCAGCGTGATGTTATATAGCCTAAAGCCTTCCTCGATAAATGGTCTATCCAATAAAAAAAGAATTTTTGAATTCGAACCAGTAGTTCCTGAGATTAGCGCGTTCAAACAAACAAACAAACTCTTCAGCTTTATAATATTAGTATAGATTACTATTCCACGGGGACGAGGTCGCGGGCACAGCTAGTATAAGATAAGATAAGATAAAAGATAGAAGAAAGATATATAATATAGATATACGTTACTCACTCGTCATCGTGTGCTTTGATGTCGTCTTCCAGCTCTCTATGGTGTTTCAGAACCGCCTCGGCAGTCGCCACGTCACGCGCCGTCACCTCCTGGCCGAGCTGCTCGTGGACTTTCTACAGACAGACAGACAGACAAATATTAGTAATTATATTGGAATACCTAGAGGTGTTCTTGCAGAAAACGGAACATTATAATCTTCTTCTTCTTCTTCTTATATATAAAAATTAATCGCAAAATGTGTTGGTAAGCGCATAACTCGACAACGCCTGGACCAATTTCGCCAATTTTTTTTTTTAAATGTTCGTTGAAGTCCAAGGATGGTTCTTACGGCGAGAAAAAATCGAATAATTGCCGGGAAAACCCTAAAAACAGCCCTTTTCTTTTCCCATACAAACGTTGTCTAACTAAAGTTACCTAATTTTAATTTCGAATGGGCAGGATGACGTCTGCCGCTAGTTTTTCATATTTTTAAAATTTTTTTAAACATGAAAACTTTATTACTAGCACAAATTAAAAAAATAATTTTGTATTTAGTCATGTCTGCAATTAAATGGCTTTTTTATTTTATTTATTTACTAGCTTCTGCCCGCGACTTCGTTCGCGTCGAACTCCTCCTTTTTTGCAGTCGGTTAAAAAGTAGCCTATGTCCTTTCTCAGGCTCGAGACTTTCTTCTTACCAAATTTCATTTATATCGGTCCAGTAGTTTTAGCGTGAAAGCGTAACAGACAGACAGACAGAAAGACAGACAGACAGAGTTACTTTCGCATTTATAATATTAGTATGGATTGGAATGCCATCATATGGGTACATACTACCATGTATGCAATAAATAACTAAAAATAACTCTTTTAATAATATGATAATTAATAATTTCTGATGCCTCCGCGGTTATTATACATTGGAATGAACAACTTTAAACGGATTTAACTTTAGCATAAGATTATTGTCAGCTCAGTCGTGCTACGATTATGGAATCTGTGAAGGCTCCGAAAGGTCAGCCAAGAAAATAAACTACACGAGTTAAATCCGTTATAGTTGTTTCATTCCAATGTATAATTACCGCGATGGCATCAGAAATTATTATAATCCGTTATATTTATCATAACGCAATGTGTAGTAAAAAACACCAAAACACATTTTTAATTTTGAAATTAATTATGAAAATGTGGTGTCCTACTGCACTCTCCAACCGATTTCCTCCCGGCCGCCTCAAACCAACCCTACCAGGCGCGTGCAGTGAGGGTCGCGCATGTACTACGTCAGGGTAGGCACTCACTATCTATATATATAAAAATCAATTGCTGTTCGTTAGTCTCGCTAAAACTCGAGAACGGCTGAACCGATTTGGCTGATTTTAGTTTTAAAATGTTTGTAGAACTCCAGGGAAGGTTTAAAAGGTGAGAAAACTTGGAAAAAAAAAGAAAAAAAGCTGTGTACGCGGTACGAAGTTCGCTGGGTCAGCTAGTCTCTCATAAATTTATACCGTTGTGCCTATATGGAAGGCACGCCTTGGCTACAAAGACAGTTGACACCAACCTGCAGCCAATCAGTCAACGTGGCGCTGCTCCGGCCGAAGATCTGGTGTCCCACTGCACTCTCCAACCGATTTCTCCTTTCTGCCGCTTGCGCTTGACACCTTTCCCACATTTGGTGTATTTCCTTCTGTCTCGCCTCGACGTTCGATTTCTCGTTGGGGTACTGAGATTTCACGCTATAAACAAATATACATTTTTATATAGTGCACGAGCGTTTGTACCTGAGTCTTGGATGTTGATCAGGGCGGATCTTAGAGATTTTGAGACGCCGTCATTGTCTCTAGCTATATCTATAACTAGCTTCTGCCCGCGACTTCATCCGCGTGGAACTCCTCCTTTTTTGCAGTCGGTTAAAAAGTAGCCTATGTCCTTTCTCAGGCTCCAGACTATCTTTGTACCAAATTTCATTTAAATCGATCCAGTAGTTTTAGCGTGAAAGCGTAACAGACAGACAGACGGACAGACAGAGTTACTTTCGCATTTATAATATTAGTAGGGATATTCGTAGGGAAGTAGGGATTAGTACGGATAATGGCTGCTAATATTATTAAGTATCAATTGAAATAGTATTTGTGCCAGCACCGCGGGATAATATCACTTCAATGTTTGTTTGTTTGTTTGGATTGAATAGGCTTCATAACGACTGGACTGATAAAAAAATCCTTCACTATTGGAAAGCTACATTATTTCAGAGTGACATCCTAACTAATATTATAAATGCGAAAGTAACTCTGTCTGTCTGTTACGCTTTCACGCTAAAACTACTGGACCGATTTAAATGAAATTTGGTACAAAGAAAGTCTGGAGCCCGAGAAAGAACATAGGCTACTTTTTAACCGACTGCAAAAAAAGGAGGAGTTCCGGGCGGACACAGTCGCGAGCAGAAGCTAGTAGGCTATAAAAAAAAGATGATCCGTGCGAAGCCGGGGCGGGCAGCTAGTCTTAAATATAGATGTAGACAATGACGGCGTCTAAAAACGCTCGAAGACCATCTATTGGTGTGAATTTATCATGTTTTTAGTAAATTATGTGGCGGTTAATTTACTTAGGACTTATTTGGTGTTATTTATTGTGATATAAAATTGATAATTATTAATATACAGTCCAATACCTGTGTATATTTAACCAGGTAAGGAGACTGCGTGAAACAAACAATTTGTCAGTGTTAAAATGGGGGTAAAAATGGATTGGGTCACTGTTAAAATGGGATTACACTAAATGGGTCATTGTTAAAATGGAATTAAACTGAATGGAAAAATTAAAAAAAAAAAGGAAAAAGGAATAAAATGGACATGTTTAGTAATCGTTGCTTGCTTGCTATATTGCGTTAGAGTTGTAATAGAGGTAAGTATTTAAATATAGGTCACGATTTTTAAATGCTTTTAAAAAGTACTAGGAGTACATTTCAAGAAGGCATATTCAGCGAAAAGTGATTTTAGCGGTTTACGTCAAAATATGGGCTAAAATATAGTAAATTTAAACATAAATCAAGTTAATTGTGGTTAAAATCAATCATAACTAAAATGATACAAATCAGAAGTAAAATTAAATAAGTCACAACTAAAATGACATAAAGTATAACTAAAATGAAGACGTTCATGACTAATATATTAACTCATTCATGGCTAAAATGATCCATGACTGAAATAAAGCTTACATGAGTAAAATGACATAAACCATAACTAAAATGAAGTTATTAATGACTAGAACGAACTCATTAATGACTAAAATGAAGTAAATCACAGCCAAAATGAACTCATTCATGACTAAAATGAAATAAATCAAAACTAAAACGAAGTTATTCATGACAAATTTAAGTAAATCATGACTAAAATAACATAAATCACAACAAAAATTACATTAACCATAACTAAAATTAACTAATTCATGACTAAAATCACATAAATCACAGCTAAAATGGACTTATTAATGACTAAAATGAAATATATCACAGCCAAAATGAATTAATTCATGACTAAAACGCCACAAACGACAACTATGACCTTAATCAGGCCTATGTTGCCTCTCGCAGCTCATAACGTATAGGTTCCACTGAAAATCAGCGTCGTGTCACTCACGGTGACTCGACATTTGCTGAGTGGAGTCTTTTTTTGCAACAATTCACTAGTTATAAGCTACATAGTTTTAAGTGCCTTTAATGTTATTTTAATTAAGCATGTGAAAATTTGCAGAAATAATTTATTTTCTTTCTTCTTTCTTTCTTTCTTAATCACTTCTAAATCACACAAATCAAGCCTAATTAAAAAAAACACCCCAATACTCACGAGTCTGCCAGCAAGCTGACAGTATTCACTTTCTCCCTCAGAGGTTCCAGCTCGCGCTCGAGCTGCGCGTGGCGGCGCTGCAACGCCCGCACCGTGCGCAGGTCCGCCGCCGGAGCCCCGCCGGCCGCCAGCTGCTGCGCCTTCTCGCCCATCCAGTCCAGGGCTTCGTCGCAGGTGCGGCTGAAGAGTTCCACGCTGAGGGGGAGAGGGGATGTTAGAACAATTAGGAATTTAATGGCTTCAACAATTTATAGACAAAGGCGTCATTACAATGAAACAACTCACAAGCTGTCAATAGTCTAACGCTAAAAGCTCAGTCGTGCTACGATTATGGAATCTGTAAAGAATCCAGTATAATTATAAAACATAAGGGCATTATCTGTAATATATTACATTGCAATAATTTGCCTAGGTATTTTAAATTTGACTAAAAAATAAGTTATTTGTGCCTAATGACTATGTTAATTACATGAGTCATGTTGTTCGTAACATTTTTAACATAAATTATCTAATATATAAAACTCTAGTATGGCGGTGTTTGTTGCCAAACTCCTGCGAAACAACTGGACTGATCTTTATGAAATTGTGTGTGCATCTCGAATAGAAATAATATACATTCTGCAGTCGCTGTTGTTTGTAGGAGTTCCTTGACTCCTTGGTGACCAGTGAAGAAGTCGTAACTCTACTAACCTGCTGGCTCCCTCCAGACTCTTCTCCTTCTGCTGCTTGAGCCGCAGCAGCCTGTCCCACTGCTGCCTGAGCTGCTGTCGCCTGGCGACTGCCTTGCTGGCCTGTCCGTGAGACGTGGCTACCAATTCTTCTGCCGCCGCGTCTATGTGTTCTAGGCGTTTCGAGGCCGCTGACAGATCTGTCACGAATTTCTGTGAAGGGATTTAATTTTTGACAAATTTTATATAAATATACCTTTAGGTATTAAACTACGTTTATTTTCCATATATATTTGATAAGTAACTAAAACGATATACTTAAACTAACCAAATATTACTTAAAACTCAATACATCTACTTAGGCCTCAATAAATACTTGTTTAACTCACTAAACACTACTCACTAAGCCCTACTTACACCTCACTACATACTACTTAATCCCCACTAAGCCTCACTGCATACTTTCTCTTAGCCGTGTCAACGCTGTCATCAGCTTGAAGCATATTCTTGTCTAAACTCTACTTAAAACTCACTAAACCCTACTCAAACTTACTTAAAACCCACTAAACCCACCTCAATCTCAATCAATACTACTTTAACCCCACTAAACCCCATTTAAACCTCACTACATACTACTTAACCCCCACTAAAACCCATTTAAACCTCACTACATACTACTTAACCCCCACTAAAACCCATTTAAACCTCACTACATACTACTTAACCCCCACTAAAACCCATTTAAACCTCACTACATACTACTTAACCCCCACTAAAACCTATTTAAACCTCACTACATACTACTTAACCCCCACTAAAACCCATTTAAACCTCACTACATACTACTTAACCCCCACTAAAACCTATTTAAACCTCACTACATACTACTTAACCCCCACTAAAACCCATTTAAACCTCACTACATACTACTTAACCCCACTAAAACCCATTTAAACCTCACTACATACTACTTAACCCCCACTAAAACCCATTTAAACCTCACTACATACTACTTAACCCCCACTAAAACCCATTTAAACCTCACTACATACTACTTAACCCCCACTAAAACCTATTTAAACCTCACTACATACTACTTAACCCCCACTAAAACCCATTTAAACCTCACTACATACTACTTAACCCCCACTAAAACCCATTTAAACCTCACTACATACTACTTAACCCCCACTAAAACCCATTTAAACCTCACTACATACTACTTAACTCCCACTAAAGCCTACTTAAACCCAGTTTCGTCAACTCGCAACATCTCCTCTTTGTCCTAACTGTACTCACTCCTCACAACATACTACTAAACCCCTACTAAACCCCTACATACTACTAAACCCACCTCATACTTCCTCTTAGCGGTGTCAACGCTGTCATCAGTGTCATCAGCTCACTACATACTACTCAACCCCTACTAAACCCCAATCACACCTCACTACATACTACTCAACCCTACTCACACCTCACTACATACTTCTTAACTCACCTCATACTTCCTCTTAGCCTTGTTAAAAATATCATCAGCTCAAAGCATCTTCCCGTCTAAAACTCTACTCAAATCTCACTACATACTACTTAAACCTACTCAAATCTCACTACATACTACTAAACCCACCTCATACTTCCTCTTAGCGGTGTCAACGCTGTCATCAGTGTCGTCTGCTCGCAGCATCTTCTCTTTGTCTTTGATCCACTTGTCAAAGTCATCGCACTCGGCGAAGAAACTGTATAGTTTTATAGCGTCTTCTAACTGAGCGCGGCGGGCGGCCGAGAGAGATAGGAGTTCCTCTGAAAGATAATTAATAAGAGAATTAATTAATATTAAAATTAGAGAGATAGGTCCCCTAAATGATTAATTAGATGGCTGCTAAAGTCTTAGTCTAGTCCCTTTAGCATAAGACTATTGTCAGTTCAGTCGTGCTACGATTATGGAATCTGTAAAGGCTCCGAAACGTCAGCCAATAAAATAAAATACGCGAGTTAAATCCGTTTAAAGTTTTTAACCTAAACTTTGGAGGTAAAACTTGTATTCCGCGGCAACAATCAGCTGGTAGTTGTCTCGAACGCCGCATTACAAAGTGTCTAGTCTGAGCGCAGCGCGGCGCCGACGAGCGCGCGAGCTCGGCGCCGGGAGGAGGGAATCAGGGATCCTAGTTGGGACATAAGTGACAGAGCTAGAAAGGTTAAGAACCACTTATCTAAGTCTATTTCGCTCGGTGCGCGGCCTCACTCACCGTAGTCGTCCTGTATGCGCTGGCGGCGCTCGGGCACGCTGTCCTCAGGGCGGGCGGGGAGGGCGGGGCGGGCGGCGCCGCGCCGGGCGGGCGGCCGCGCCCTGCGCACCGGCACCACCTGCTTCACCAGCACTGTCTTCTTCACCCGCTGTATGGTCCGGACCTTCTCTGGCCGGCGGACTTGAACCTAAAATAAGATAAGATAAGAAAGACTAAAAAAAAAATCGCTTTTAATATTATAAATGCGAAAGTAGGACATAGGCTACTTTTAATTGCGCAAAATAAGGTTGTAAGGGGGTAAAAGTTTTCGTCGTTTTAAAAGTGAGAAGCTAGGACGAAGTCGCGGGCAGAAGCTAGTTTTTTATATGGAAGATTTGAACTATTTGACTGAACTTTGTTTACGTGCTGGAGAAATTATGAACGTCAGATTGGACAGAATCGCTCCGGACAGCCCATAAGTCCGGACAGACCAAAAGTCCGGACAGTCAACAAGTCCGGACAACGCATAAGTCCGGACAGCCCGTAAATCCGAACAGCCCGTAAATCCGAACAGTCCTAAGTCCGGACAGTCCATAAATCCGGACATCGCATAAGTCCGGACAGCCCATAAGTCCGGACAGTCCAAAAGTCCGGACAGTCCACAAGTCCGGACTACGCATAAGTCCGAACAACCCATAAGTCCGGACAGCCCGTAAATCCGAACAGTCCTAAGTCCGGACAGTCCATAAGTCCGGACAGCCCATAAGTCCGGACAGCCCGTAAATCCGAACAGTCCTAAGTCCGGACAGCCCATAAGTCCGGAAAGCCCAAAAGTCCGATTTTTTCTACTCACCGGCACGACTCTCGGCTCGATCTCCCGGACGTAGTTCGCCGGAACGAACCCGTCCGTCCTGTCCGGCTTCCGGACAGACCACCAGTCCGGGTTCGTCTTGTTTATCAGGAACATCACCTCGCCCTTCGCCATCGATATACCTTGTCCGGTGAACGCGTAGAGAGCTTTGACCTGGGGACAATACATATATATTACTATATCTATTTATATACACTCGCTGTCCGCCCCGGCTTCACACGGGTGCCATCCTCTTGAATCATACTATCTATTAGAAAAACCGCTTTAAAATCCGTTGCGTAGATTTCAAGATTTAGGCATACATAGGGACGGATAGACATTTAAATTTATCCCCTAACGGGTTAAAATTTGCATATTAATCGATATAAACCGATTTGAAAGATCTTTCACTGTTAGGAAAGCTACAATATTCCCGAGACACATAAGCTATAAAACAAGGGATCCGGGCGAAGCCGGGGCGGGCCGCTAGTATATATATATATATATACTAGTGGTCCCGGCAGACTTCGTCCCGCCCGGTAAAGAGGCAAAGTAGCGGCATTAATCAATCGATTTGACAGCTGTCATTGTTGCGTTTTGTTATACTATTTTTAACAAATGAGCTAAATTTTTTTTTTACTGGATCGGGATGAAAAGTATCCTATGTACTTTTCCTGACTCTAAGCTACCTCCCCGCCAATTTTCAGCCAAATTAGTTCAGCCGTTCTCGAGTTATAAACGGGGTAACTAACACATTTTTTTATATATATAGATAGAAGAAGATAGATATAAAAATTTGCAAATTTTGCACAGAGGTTCCTTTTCTAACGCAAGGGAGCACTAAGAAAGATTTTTTGAATATTCACCCCCACGTGGGTAAAATGGGGGTGCAAAATTAGTAAGAAACTTTGCCGATTTTGAAGTGATCAATAGGAAAGGGTCTCTTTCTCCCACACCGCGGCGGGCAGTCCTGCCTGACTGCCTGACTCACCTGCGGCACGCTGCGCTCCTCGGTGACGGTCCTGTGCTCGAGTCTCTCCACGGGCTCCTCCTCCCAGACCTCAGTCGGCACCAGTCTGGACTGACTGACTGACTGACTCACCTGCGGCACGCTGCGCTCCTCGGTCACGGTCCTGTGCTCGAGTCTCTCCACGGGCTCCTCCTCCCAGACCTCAGTCGGCACCAGTCTGGACTGACTGACTGACTGACTCACCTGCGGCACGCTGCGCTCCTCGGTGACGGTCCTGTGCTCGAGTCTCTCCACGGGCTCCTCCTCCCAGACCTCAGTCGGCACCAGTCTGGACTGACTGACTGACTCACCTGCGGCACGCTGCGCTCCTCGGTGACGGTCCTGTGCTCGAGTCTCTCCACGGGCTCCTCCTCCCAGACCTCAGTCGGCACCAGTCTGGACTGACTGACTGCCTGACTCACCTGCGGCACGCTGCGCTCCTCGGTGACGGTCCTGTGCTCGAGTCTCTCCACGGGCTCCTCCTCCCAGACCTCAGTCGGCACCAGTCTGGACTGACTGACTGACTCACCTGCGGCACGCTGCGCTCCTCGGTGACGGTCCTGTGCTCGAGTCTCTCCACGGGCTCCTCCTC
Organism: Polylopha cassiicola; assembly: GCA_038024825.1. NCBI lineage: Eukaryota > Metazoa > Arthropoda > Insecta > Lepidoptera > Tortricidae > Polylopha > Polylopha cassiicola. The sequence continues at coordinate 3,349,553 of CP149065.1, read as the reverse complement.
CCAGACCTCAGTCGGCACCAGTCTGGACTGACTGACTGACTGACTCACCTGCGGCACGCTGCGCTCCTCGGTGACGGTCCTGTGCTCGAGTCTCTCCACGGGCTCCTCCTCCCAGACCTCAGTCGGCACCAGTCTGGACTGACTGACTGACTCACCTGCGGCACGCTGCGCTCCTCGGTGACGGTCCTGTGCTCGAGTCTCTCCACGGGCTCCTCCTCCCAGACCTCAGTCGGCACCAGTCTGGACTGACTGACTGACTCACCTGCGGCACGCTGCGCTCCTCGGTGACGGTCCTGTGCTCGAGTCTCTCCACGGGCTCCTCCTCCCAGACCTCAGTCGGCACCAGTCTGGACTGACTGACTGACTCACCTGCGGCACGCTGCGCTCCTCGGTGACGGTCCTGTGCTCGAGTCTCTCCACGGGCTCCTCCTCCCAGACCTCAGTCGGCACCAGTCTGGACTCGTTCACCCATTCCTCTTCCTCCATCGCCGGTGCTGATTCCACTTCTGTTGGCAACTGGAAAAAATATATATATATATCTATAGGGCTATATTTTGGTTCTTTTCGGAATCTTCAAAATAACAAACGTATTGTGTTGCTCTGAAATAATCTAGTTTTATTTTAGTACTAATTTACCCGACTTACACAAAACAATAACACTTAAATACAGTAACGTATTGGAATGAAACAACTATTAACGGATTTAACTGGCGTATTTTTATTTTATTTTATTTGCTGACGTGACTATTGTGCTACGATTATGGAAACTGTAAAGAATCCGAAACGTCAGCAAATAAAATAAAATAAAAATACGCGAGTTAAATCCGTTAATAGTTGTTTCATTCCAATGTGTAATAACCGCGAAGGCATCAGAAATTATTACAGTAACGTACCTTCAATAATCGAAAAACGACAATAAAGTTTGAATTACACAGCGAGTAGGCTTTGTATGGCGCCAGGGTAGGCACTGAACAGTGCCTGTACGGAATGCACGCCCATACTTTTGTAAAATTGGATTGAATTGAAATTGGATTGGATTGAATAGGCTCCAAAACGATTGCACCGATTTGAAAAATTCTTTCACTGTTGGGAAGCTACACTATTCCCAAGTGTCATAGGCTATAAAAAAAAGGATCCGGGCGAAGCCGGGACGGACAGCTAGTAATTTAATAACGAGGAAAGGTTTGTTCGTTTTTTTGGATTGAATAGGCAAATTCCTTCACTGTTAGGAAGCTACACTATTCGTGACTGACATAGGCTATATTTTATTAAAAAAAAAAAAATAGGGATCCGTGCGAGTCACTAAGTACATAGTATAAAACAAAGTCGCTTTTTCTGTCCCTATATCCCTATGTACGCTTAAATCTGTAAAACTACGCAACGGATTTTGATGCGGCTTTTTTTCAATAGATAGAGTCATTCAAGAGGAAGGTTTATAGCACCGTGTGAAGCCGGGGCGGGTCGCTATTATTAGTATAAATCCAAATAACAAAAACTCACCTGTAAATTAGAAATGCCAGCTTTCTGCAGTTTCTCGGCGTGAGCAGTCAGGGCCTCTAATTCAGTGTTGTATGCCTTTATCTCTTCGTGAAGGGCCTTGTGCCGGGCCAGGAGCGCTAGGGCCGAGGGGGCGTCGCCCCCGCAGTCGACAGAGGCCGCCAGGGGCCGCTTCTCCTTCATCCAGGACTCTGCTTCGTTAGCGTCTGCGTAGAACTAGAGAGAATAGGTTAGATTAGAGACACTTTTTAGCGTTAGACTATTGTCAGCTCAGTCGTGCTACGATTATGGAAACTGTGAGGAATCCGAATCATCAGCAAATAAAATAAAAATACGCGAGTTGAATCCGTTAATAGTTGTTTCATTCCAATGTGTAATAACCGCGAAGGCATCAGAAATTATTAGATTAGAGACATTCAAAGTTCCTAAAATCATTGGAACGAAACAACTATTAACGGATTTAACTCGCGTATTTTTTATTTTATTAGCTGACGTTTCGGATTCCTTACTGTTTCCATAATCGTAGCAAATTATTTAATTAATTTACTGGATTAATAATGACAATTTCTTAAATCGGTTAGACTATTGTCAGCTCAGTCGTGCTACGATTATGAAATCTGTAAAGGCTCCGAAACGTCAGCTAATAAAATAAAATCAATATCATCCATACTAATATTATAAAGAGGAAAAGCTTGTTTGTTTGTTTGGATTGAATAGGCTCCAGAACGGCTGGACTGATTTCAAAAAATCTTTCACTGTTGGGAAGCTACACTATTCCCGAGTGGGGATAGCTAGTTACAATAATATTTTGTTATATATATAATTTTTACATTTGCGGACATTTCTGAAACATTACAGCTCCCATGTTCTCACCTGGTGCGCTTCGGCCGCGTCCGCGAGTTGCTTCTCTCTCGCGTCGGCCAGCTCTCTCAGCGTGGCCCACTGCTTGTTGAGGGACGAGAGGCGGCGGTCGATCTCGGCGCTTTTTGGGTGGTTTGCGTCTATTAAACTGGAAAAAAATATTTTTTATAATATATCCCTACTAATATTATAAATGCGAAAGTAACTCTGTCTGTCTGTCTGTCTGTTACGCTTTCACGCTAAAACTACTGGACCGATTTAAATGAAATTTGGTACAAAGAAAGACTGGAACCTGAGAAAGGACATAGGCTACTTTTTAACCGACTGCAAAAAAGGAGGAGTTCCATGCGGACGAAGTCGCGGGCAGAAGCTAGTATCCCATAAAAAAACATTCTGTATAAAACTAGCCAAGCCTCGGTAAAGCTGCTTGTTTATCTCTAAAAAGTATTGAAACCTAGACAAACACGTGCCAAGTCTAAGGTTCCTTACTGCGATTTCTTTATTATAGTTAATGTTGTGTGACTTGGCCGTTGAACATTATTTACTACCTATACTTTACTATATTAAATATTTTGACTTTGACTTTATATTTGTTAAGCGAGAAAATAGCCCATAAGAATAATCTTTACTAATTACTAAAATAATATAATCCTAATCCTAACTAATATTATAAATGCGAAAGTAACTCTGTCTGACTATCTGTCTGTTACGCTTTCACGCTAAAACTACTGGACCGATTTAAATGAAATCTGGTGGTACAAAGAAAGTCTGGAGCCTGAGAAAGAACATAGGCTACTTTTTAACCGACTACAACAAAGGAGGAGTTCCACGCGGACGAAGTCGAGGGCAGAAGCTAGTTTACTTATATGTCCGTGTGCGTCTCTCTCTCTTTCTGTGTGTGCTTCTCGCTTCCTCTCTCTCTTTCTCTGTTGCAGGACAGTGTGTGTGTGTGTGTGTGTGTTTTGTGTGTGTGTGTGTCTGTTTTGTTTGTGTGTTTCTTTAGTTGCCTATCTGTGGGCAATATGCAGTCTCATCGCCTGACGCGACCCTCTCTCCCTCCCTCCCTCTCTCCGATTCACCTCTGTCCCCTGGCGCGATGTCTATGCATATGCATGTGTTTGCGTGTGTATAAGAGTGTGCTCTCTCTCCCTGTCACTCTCACTCCCTTTCCCTCTCTCTCTCAGTCTCACCTCTGTTCCTTGGCGCGACGACTCTGCGCGACGTGCAGCGGGGCACTGTGTCTCTCCCTGTGTATGTGATACGTGTGTGTGTGTGTGTCCCTCTCTCTCTCTCTCTCTCTCCCTACCTCTGTCCCTTGGCGCGGTGTCTCTGCGCGAAGTGCAGCGGGGCGGTGTGCTTCTGTGTCTCTCTATGTGTGTGTTTGATATGTGTGTCTGTCTGTCTCTCTCTCTCTCTCTCTCTCTCTCTCTCTCTCTCTCTCTCTCTCTCTGTGTATCTCACCTCTGTCCCTTGGCGCGGTGTCTCTGCGCGACGTGGTCCCGGGCGCGCAGCTCGTGCAGCAGCGCGGTGTGCTTCTGCCGCAGCGCCAGCACGCCGCGCAGGTCCTTGGCGGCGACGTCGGCGCGGCATATGCGCTGCTTGTCAGTCACCCAACCTGTTATAGAATAAATAAATATATCTATGGACAATTGGCACAAAGTAATCTAGACCCAAACTGACCGAAGCTTGTACTATCCTACTAATATTATAAATGCGAAAGTAACTCTGTCTGTCTGTTACGCTTTCACGCTAAAACTACTGGACCGATTTAAATGAAATTTGGTACAAAGAAAGTCTGGAGCCTGAGAAAGGACATAGGCTACTTTTTAACCGACTGCAAAAAAGGAGGAGTTCCACGCGGATGAAGTCGCGGGCAGAAGCTAGTATGTATATATATTTAGCTGGTATACTATATATGATATCTTACCCTCTTCCTCGTCGTGGTCCTCCAGGAACTGATATAAATTACGAGCGTCCTCCAGCCTTGCCTTGCGATCCTTCGCGGCGGCGACCAAACTACATACAGAAAAGAAACAATATAAATACTAGTTACTATAAAAGTTTCGGCCGATTTTGGGCATAAAAACGGTTATTCGGCTAGGGGTTCGGTTACGGACAAAAACCAGCGGTAACCATAAATACTAGCCAGTAGTTTTCACCAAAGTTTCCGCCGGTTTAGGCCTAAAAATTATAATTCGGCTGGAGGTTCGGTTTCCGCCAAAAACAGAGGAACCTTTCGACCGCGCTGAAACTAGTAACATCGTACTTTCGGGTATGGTCGGCTAAGTTCGGGTGCTCTCGGCGCGGCAATATGGCGTCATCACTATACTATAAGTAAATCGACTTGTGTATACTATTTGTAATAAAATAATAGTGAGTATATAATAATTTGATTGTTTGTTGTTTAATTTCAATAATGAAATAATAAAATATGATTAACTTTTAAAATGATATATACCTATTTACTACATTTGAATTAAACTCTCGAAACTGGCTGATTGTGATAATAAAAAGCGATACATTCTGAAAATACACCCAATCATTTGCATTTTTTTTATTTTAGGTACCTATATTCATATATTTTATGACATACTCTCGCGCCTGAGACTCTCGTTGACAGCTGACAGCTCGTCCATCCTCCCCCCCCCCTCACCTGTCATATCCGTCCTCGAGCGTCTTCAGCTGGTCAGTCAGCTCGGTCCGGTCTCCGGAGCCGGCGTGTCGCGCCAGTCGCCTTATGCTCTCGTTGACAGCTGACAGCTGTAGCTCCTGCAGCGCGTGCGCTTGTAGAAGTCGCTCCACGTCGACTAAGTGACGGCCCACTTCTTCAGATTGGAATTGTGCCTGGGAAGTATGAAATAATATTTATGTTTAGAAAGAAAGAAACGTGTATTTAGTTTTGTACATAGTTACGGTAAAAATAACAGGTACATAATAATTTCTGATGCCTTCGCGGTTATTATGGAAACTCTAAAGTCTAAAGGCTTCGAAACGTCAGCCAATAAAATAAAATACGCGAGTTAAATCCGTTAAAGTTGTTTCATTCCAATGTATAACATCTTTTATAATCAGAGATAAAGACAAAAAAGAAAATGTTTCAATGTCACAAAATTACGATAAAGGATCAAAAGTAGAAAAAACTTTAAAAAGACATATTTATAATTTTACAATGTATGTGGTCTCATTTGATACCCTACTCGGGTATATTTGTAGACGTAATATATGGTTTTCCATCCACTTACTGTGTTTATAGAATGTCGTCACACAGTTAACGATGCAATGACATTGACGTCAATGCAAGCAATGTCATCCAAACTGAACGTGTGTTCACAATTTTAACTCAAAAAAGAGGGTAATGTTTTTGATGTTTCCGCTATGTCCGGCAGAACAAACTTCTGCCGAGACCCCTAGTTACGTATTAAACTTAATTAATAATTTCTGATACCTTCGCAGTTATTACACATGCGAACTGTATATGTAGTTTATGAAACGTCAACAAATAAAATAAAATACGCGAGTTAAAATTATAGTTGTTTCGTTCCAATATCTTATACAATTACCTGCATATCACTCAGCGTCACTCTGACTGCGTCCGCTTCTCTCAGTAAGGCCATCATTCTCGCCAACTGCGCCAACGATGCCCTGAGAAAAGATATTATGTAATAATTAATATAATTTTAATTACAATTCTGCTTAACAGAGCGAGCAGCTGGAGTAATCGATGTAAGTTCCAGCTGTGGAGGAGATTGAGGATTGAGAAACATCGGTTTCCAGCTGTCTATTGTATCAGCTAGAATATAAGATCTGATATTCCAGCTGCTTGTTAAGGTTCTTAAGGGTTCTATGTCCAGAAAGTGACAACTAACATCTCAGGAAAGATGGTAATAAGGTAGGCAAATAGAGACCTGTGCTTCTCCAATAGCGCCAGCAGCTGGTAACCCTATCTTGAAGACCTAGAGGGAGACGTGTCCAGCAGTAGTCGACTATCATCCTAGGAGAGACGGTGGTGAGGTGATGGCTACAGGGTGGTGGTGAGGGCTACAGGGTGGTGGTGAGGGCTACAGGGTGGTGGTGAGGACTACAGGATGGTGGTGAGGACTACAGGGTGCTGGTGAGGGCTACAGAGTGGTGGTGAGGCCTACAGGATGGTGGTGAGGGCTACAGAGTGGTGGTGAGGGCTACAGGGTGCTGGTGAGGGCTACAGGGTGGTGGTGAGGGCTACAGGATGGTGGTGAGGGCTACAGGGTGCTGGTGAGGGCTACAGGGTGATGGTGAGGGCTACAGGGTGGTGGTGAGGGCTACAGGGTGGTGGTGAGGGCTACAGGTTGGTGGTGAGGGCTACAGGGTGGTGGTGAGGGCTACAGGTTGGTAGTGAGGGCTACAGGGTGGTGGTGAGGGCTACAGGGTGGTGGCGAGGGCTACAGGATGGCGGTGAGGGCTACACACCTGTGCTTCTCCAGCAGAGCCTGCAGCTGGTAACCCTATCTTGAAGACCTAGAGGTAGACATGTCTAGCACTGGTGGTGAGGTGGTGGGGAGTTGGTGGTGAGGTAGGTGAGGGCTACATGGTGGTGGTGAGGGCTACAGGGTGGTGGTGAGGGCTACAGACCTGTGTTTCTCCAGCAGCGCCAGCAGCTCCCGCCACCTGGCCAGCACGGCCTGCTCGGTGGTGGTGGTGAGGGCTACAGGGTGCTGGTGAGGATTACAGGGTGGTGATGAGGGCTACAGGGTGCTGGTGAGAGCTACAGGATGGTGGTGAGGGCTACACACCTGTGTTTCTCCAGCAGCGCCAGCAGCTCCCGCCACCTGGCCAGCACGGCCTGCTCGGTGGTGGTGGTGAGGGCTACAGGGTGCTGGTGAGGATTACAGGGTGGTGATGAGGGCTACAGGGTGCTGGTGAGGGCTACAGGATGGTGGTGAGGGCTACAGACCTGTGTTTCTCCAGCAGCGCCAGCAGCTCCCGCCACCTGGCCAGCACGGCCTGCTCGGTGGTGGTGGTGAGGGCTACAGGGTGCTGGTGAGGATTACAGGGTGGTGATGAGGGCTACAGGGTGCTGGTGAGAGCTACAGGATGGTGGTGAGGGCTACAGACCTGTGTTTCTCCAGCAGCGCCAGCAGCTCCCGCCACCTGGCCAGCACGGCCTGCTCGGTGGTGGTGGTGAGGGCTACAGGGTGCTGGTGAGGATTACAGGGTGGTGATGAGGGCTACAGGGTGCTGGTGAGAGCTACAGGATGGTGGTGAGGGCTACACACCTGTGTTTCTCCAGCAGCGCCAGCAGCTCCCGCCACCTGGCCAGCACGGCCTGCTCGGTGGTGGTGGTGAGGGCTACAGGGTGCTGGTGAGGATTACAGGGTGGTGATGAGGGCTACAGGGTGCTGGTGAGGGCTACAGGATGGTGGTGAGGGCTACAGACCTGTGTTTCTCCAGCAGCGCCAGCAGCTCCCGCCACCTGGCCAGCACGGCCTGCTCGGTGGTGGTGGTGAGGGCTACAGGGTGCTGGTGAGGATAACAGGGTGGTGATGAGGGCTACAGGGTGCTGGTGAGAGCTACAGGATGGTGGTGAGGGCTACAGACCTGTGTTTCTCCAGCAGGGCCTGCAGCTGGTAACCCTATCTTGAAGACCTAGAGGTAGATATGTCTTGCAGTGGTGGTGAGGTAGGTGAGGGCTACAGGGTGGTGGTGAGGGCTACAGACCGGTGCTTCCCCAGCAGAGCCAACAGCTGGTAACCCTATCTTGAAGACCTAGAGGTAGACATGTCTAGCAGAGGTGGTGAGGTAGGTGAGGGCTACAGGGTGGTGGTGAGGGCTACAGACCTGTGTTTCTCCAGCAGAGCCAGCAGCTGGTAACCCTATCTTGAAGACTTAGAGGTAGATATGTCTTGCAGTGGTGCTGAGGTAGGTGAGGGCTACAGGGTGTTGGTGAGGGCTACAGACCTGTGTTTCTCCAGCAGCGCCAGCAGCTCCCGCCACCTAGCCAGCACGGCCTGCTCGGTGCGCTCCACAGCGTCCGCGCCGTGGTACTTCTCGCGGACGAGCTCGGCCGCCATTGCTGACAGGTCCTCAAAACGCTCCGTTCTAAAAAAAAAAATTAATAATAATAATTTCTGATGCCTTCGCGGTTATTACACATTGGAATGACACAACTATTAACGGATTTAACTCGCGTATTTTATTAGCTGACGTTTCGGATTCTTTACAGTTTCTACTTTAGCGTTAGACTATTGTCAACTCAGTCGTGCCACGATTATGGAAACTGTAAAGAATCCGAAACGTCAGCTAATAATATAAAATAAAAATACGCGAGTTAAATCCGTTAACAGTTGTTTCATTCCAAAACATTAATAATTTCTTTGGAATGAGACTATTAACGGATTTAACTCGCGTATTTTAATTTTATTTTATTTTATGACGTTTACGCTAAGGCGTTACACTTTAGCGTTAAACTATTGTCAGCTCAGTCGTGCTACGATTATTGAAACTGTAAAGATTTCGAAAAGTCAACAAATTTAATAAAAATACGAGTTAAATCCGTTATTTGTTGTTTTATTACAATATTTTAGTGTATTTTATATATTATCATTTTAGTTAGTTCTGTCACTTTTTGTAATGTGTGATAAATAAATTATTTTCTTTCTTAATAATTTCTAATGCCTTCGCGGTTATTATACATTGGAATGAAACAACTTTAACGGATTTAACTCGCTACGATTATGGAATCTGTAAAGGCTCCAAAACGTCAGCCAATAAAATAAAATACGCGAATTAAATCCGTTAAAGTTGTTTCATTCCAATATTTTCTTTCTTTCTTTCTTTTTTCTTCATTTATATTATATTACTAGCTGTGCCCGCGACTTTGTCCCCGTGGAATAGTAATTCTTCATTATTTTCCCCGTTTTTTACACATTTTCCACTATTTCTTCACTCCTATTGGTCGCAACGTGATGTTATATAGGCTAAAGCCTTCCTCGATAAATGGTCTATCCAACAAAAAAATTTTTGAATTCGAACCAGTAGTTCCTGAGATTAGCGCGTTCAAATAAACAAACAAACAAACTCTTCAGCTTTATAATATTAGTATATATTATATTTACCTGGCGAGTATATCAGCTGATATTGCCTCGTGTTTTTTGACCGTCGCGTCCACTTGTGCCAAGTTAGAACCGTAGCGGGGGTCAGAAAGTACTTGTATCATCTCCTTTAGATACCCCTTACGAAGTACCGACTGAAAAAAACATTGGAGATCATTAAAAAAACCTTCGTTACTAATAATTATATATACTAGCTATCCGCCCCGGCTTCGCACGGATCCCTTTTTTTATAGCCTATGTCACTCGGGAATAGTGTTGCTTCCCAAGTAGGTATAATATTTTTTCAAATAGGTCAGTAGTTTCGGAGCCTATTTAATACAAACAAACAAACCTTTCCGCTTTATTATATTAGTATAGATATATGAAAACCTTTGTCCTAAATGAAGGTGAATCGGGGTGCAAAGTTTGTATGCAACAACGTGATAATATAAGTATGGGTAGGTACTTTACCTTGGTATTGAATTTGTAGTTCAGTTGTTCTAGTCTCTGCTGACGTAGCAGTTCTGTTCTTAATGCGATTTCTCGAGCATGTTCAGCCTAAAAAAAAGAAAAAAAAAGAAACATCACTTCTTTGACCTCTTCGCCTATTCCAGCCTCTGCCAAACCTTCTTCAGGTCCTAATACACATGTCTTAGTTCCCCAACTCTCACTACACCCGAACCGAACTTCACCTCTTTCGCCTCTTCGACCTCTGCCAGGCCCTCTCCAGGTCCTGGGCCAGGCGTTTTACCTTTGCAAATTCTAAATGTCCTAGGGCAACTGTCCTAATTATCTAGTCGCCTTCAATACCTCTTTCGCCTCTTTAACCTCTTTACCTGTTCTAGCCTCTGCCAGGCCCTCTCCAGGTCCTGGGGCAGCTGGCCCTCGAGCGGCGCCCACGCCTCGCCGACTAAACTCTTCTGCATTGTGTTTATGTCGAAGTATAGCGCTTCAATTTCAGACCGCTCCTTGTATCTGTTAACAAAACATACAATTTTTCAATCCAAACAAACAAACGAACCTTTCGTCTTTATTGTAAACTAGCTGTCCGCCCCGGCTTCGCACGGATCATCTTTTTTTATAGCCTATGTCACTCGGGAATAGTGTAGCTTCCCAACAGTTAAAGAATTTTTTAAATCGGTCCGGCCGTTCTGGAGCCTATTCAATCGAAACAAACAAACAAACAACCCTTTCCTCTTTATAATATTAGTATAGAAGTACAGATAGCGGTTCGCCCCGGTTTCGCACGAATCCCTATTTATTTTCGAAATAGTCTATAGCCTAGATGTTACTCAGGGTGAATGTAGCTTCCCAACAGTGAAAGACTTTTTCGATTTGAAAAATTCTTTCACAAACAATATACAAACAAACCTTTCCTCTTTATTATATTAGTATATTGTGTTAAATGGGGGGGAAAAAAAATTATAATTAAGTACCTACTAATACCACGCAGACGGATTCGCGGGCTAAAATAATTATTCTAATCTACATAAATTTCACAAACTATCCTATCATTCACTAGCACACATCCCAAAAACCACTCAGACCTCTTTAACTTCTTCGACATCTTTAACCTCTCTACTCACTTTGGCGGCTTCTCCACGGTCCTATACTGATATGCTATTAGTATCTAACACATATCCCAAATACCACTCAGACATCTCCAACCTCTTTAACTTCTTAGACATCTGTAACCTCTCTACTCACTTGGGCGGTTTCTCCACGGTCCTATACTGCTTGAACGCCAGCAGAAGTCTCTGGATGCCATCCAGAGAGTTGGGCAGATCCCTGCCGTTCAACTCTTCGATCTTTAGGCGGATCCACTCAAGAAGGGCGGTTACTAGTTTGCTGTATTCGCCCTTGCGACCGTCGCAGTCCATTAGTTGGCCGATTATCTGAAGAATAAGCAATGATATTGTAATTTCTGATGCCTTCGCGGTTTATGCATTGGAATAAAACAAATATTAAAGGATTTAACTCGCGTATTTTTGTTTTATTGGCCTTTACAGATTCCATAATCGTAGCACGATTGAGCTGACAATATTTAGTCTTATGCTAAAGTGATTAATACAGCTATGCAAACTATCTTATTTTTTAATTATATAATATAACTAGCTGTGCCCGCGACTTCGTCCCCGTGGAATAGTTATTCTTCATAAGGCTTCATATTTTCCCTGTTTTTTACACATTTTCCACTGTTTCTTCGCTCCTATTGGTCGCAGCGTGATGTTATATAGCCTAAAGACTTCCTCGATAAATGGTCTATCCAACAAAAAAAGAATTTTTGAATTCGAACCAGTAGTTCCTGAGATTAGCGCGTTCAAACAAACAAACTCTTCAGCTTTATAATATTAATATAGATATGTGACGTAGTTAATATTTACTACGTCACCAGCCCCCACTCCCGAACTTTGGAAGCGCTTATCTTTGGCATTTTTTGTTCGATTGAGAAAAGAGTAAATACGTGTCCGATATTTTTGGCAATCTACTTGATGGACAAAGAAAAATCATTCGTCATTATTATAAAAAAAAAACTACAGTGGGGTAAACACGCTCGCTACGCTCTTACGTTAGCGTTCTTCATAAAAAATGTCCTCAAAAAAAACTACAGAAATAAAAACACGCGAGTTAAATCCGTTAATAGTTGTTTCATTCCAACTACAGGGAATCAAATATTCCCCTGTAGTCGGAATGATAAACACGCTTGATACGCTCTTACGTTAGCGTTCTTCATAAAAAAAATATCCTAAAAAACAACTCTACAGGCAAGAGTAAAAACACGTATTGAAATATGTAATAGGACATAAAAAAATAATTATATTTTATGAATTTTGAGAAATAAATAAATCTAATGTAATCTAATTTAATAGCATACATATATATATATAAAAAAAAAAAGCTACAGAGAGATAAACACGCTCGCTACGCTCTTACATTGGCGATCCTCCGCCCGCTCTTCTGCTCGTTCTTCATTCTGGCGAAGGTGTGGTAGTAACTGGCCACGTAAGTCATCACTGACTTCTCATCGGGCCTGTTGATGTCGACATCTGGAAGAAGAATCGATTAATCAGTTTTCTAACAAAAAATAATCAAAATCGGTTCATCCGGGGATTAAAAAAAATGGCGTAAATGCATGCATATCTTTTCTGTATAGTATAAAACTAGCTGTCCGCCCCGGATTGAATAGGCTCCGAAACGGCTGTACCAATTTGAAAAATTCTTTCACTGTTGGAAATCTACACTATTCCCGAGTGACATATCTATATATATAAAAGAAAGTTGTGTTAGTTACCCCGTTTATAACTCGAGAACGGCTGAACTGATTTGGCTGAAAATTGGCGGGGAGGTAGCTCGGAGCCAGGAAAAGGACATAGGATACTTTTTGCTCTTGCCGGGCGGGACGAAGTCTGCCGGGACCGCTAGTAGGCTATAAAAAAATGTATTCGGGCGAAGCCGGGGATGACAGCTAGTATTTAATGTAATTCACCTTCAGCATCCAAAAGTTTAGGAATTCCCAAGTTCTTGTGGGCCACGTCGAAAGCATGGTTCAGAGTCTCCACGTGATCGTTGACTGGAAGATCCGCCCAGCGGAATAAGTCCGGCCTGAAATTAAAGGTCAAAGGTCCATTAAGGTCGTAAGATTATCACCTAAGACAGCAAAGTCCCGTTTTGGATACAAAACCTCAAAAAACTTCATTAAGGTTCTTAACCTGGGGGTAATTACCCCCGCGGGGGTAAAACTAGTATTCCGCGGTAACAATCAGCTGGTAGTTGTCTCGAACGCCGCATTACAAAGTGTCTAGTCTGAGCGCAGCGCGGCGCCGACTAGCGCGCGAGCTCGGCGGCGGGAGGAGGGGATCAGGGACCCTACTTAGGACATAAGGGTGACGGTCCCAAAAAGGTCCACTGAATTAGAGGATCTAATGGTTTTTTTAAAGGTCATTCACCTGTGCGAGTGTATAAGGGCGTTGAACCCGAGACCAGAGCGCCAGGAGTCTGTGAAGTTGTGAATATGGACGCCGTGGTACCCGCTGGTCTTCCGCTGACACCAGAGCAGCAGGGCGTCCTTGGCAGATTTCTTTTCTGATGACTCATTTTCTTCGTCCTGGAATAAATTTATAGTTATGGTGATTTAATTCTTCTTCGTTTTTTAAAAAAAAAATCAAAACTTAAATGTGACTTGAAGAATTTTTTCTCGGTAAAAAACTTTGTAGGTTTTGATTCTCTTGCGAGTGGCCAAATTTAGGTACTTATGTGAGAATGTTTTCTTTTTAACCCCCGACGATAAACGACGGGGTGTTATAAGTTTGACGTGTCTGTCTGTCTGTCTGTGTGTGTATGTGTGTGTGTGTGTGTCTGTCTGTGGCATCATAGCTCCCTAACGCATGAACCGATTTTGATTCTGTTTTTTTTGTTTGAAAGGTGTATATGTCGGGAGTGTTCTTAGCTATGTTTGATGAAAATCTGCTCAGTAGTTTAATAATTAGGGGGGGTGAAAGAGGGGATGGAAAAATAAAAGTCTACAAACATACTCGAGGGGGGTGTCAAATGAAAGAGAATCACGTGTACATTACAAAATGGAAATTATAATAAAAATCGGTTGAGTCGTTCAAAAAATATAGGGTGTCAAAGTGGGGATGGAAAACCAAATGTCTACAAATATACCCAAGTGGGGTATCAAATAAAAGAAGATCACGTGTAGATTACAAAATTGAAATTGTAATGAAAATCGGTTGAGTCGTTCAAAAATTATGGGAAGTAAAAGTGTAAATGGTAAACCCAATATCGACAAATGTACCCGAGTGGGGTATTAAAATGTAAGAGGATACATGTACATTACAAAATTCCACGTGAAATGGAAATTACTTAAAATAATAATTTATGTAGTAGATACCTACTTACAAAAAGTATGAAATAAAAAAATAAATTAAAAATTTAACAAACCCCCGACATAAAAACCTAAAAGCCCTTTAAAAAGTATAACAATAATAAAAACTTCATATTAGTTACCTAAATATTAATATTTCTACAAAGAAAACGTCATGTCGGGGGGACCGTAGGTTTAGGTAGATTGTAGGTATTAAGTAGTAACACCTAAATGACAAGCAGGCCCCCCGACATGACGTTTTCTTTGTAGAAATATTAATATTTAGGTAACTAATATGAAGTTTTTATTATTGTTATACTTTTTAAAGGGCTTTTAGGTTTTTATGTCGGGGGTTTGTTAAATTTTTAATTTATTTTTTTTTATATCCTACGACGGTGCTCGGCACCAAATCTCAAAATTCTTAGTTCAACCTGTAGGTTTTGATTCCCTAGCGAGTGTCAAAAATTTGTTACCATTTGCAGCATTTAAACGTTTGCATCTTTTAATTGCTTGGGCTTAGAAGTTTAATTATTTCACAGCAGCAGCTTGATACCTCCACGCGTTCCTAAGAAATTGGGGTCTTGACAGACAGGCTACTAAGCGATCCTAAAGTGGTTCCATTTTGTCCTTTTGAGGTACGGAACCCCAAGACCATAGCAGAAAAAAGTGATATAAAGGTTCCGTTTTGTCCAATTAAAATAAATAAATATCTTTGGACAATTCACACCAATTATCTAGTCCCATTTTAAGCAAAGCTTGTGTTATGGGTACTAGACAACGGATAAATATACATAAATACATATAAGACATCCAAGACTCAGGTACAGATGCCAGTGCTCATCACATTGACATCTGCCCCTAGCTGGATTCGAACCCGCAACCTCCGGTTTCGTAGTCAGGGCCTCTGACCACTAGACCAACAGGCCGTCAATTGAGGTGCATAACTAGCATAACTAAAGTATAATAAAATAGCGGATGAATCCGCGTGGCAAGGCTACTCAACAAATACTTACAACGTCAATCTCAATCTCCTGGATCTGGAATCTCAAGATGATGGTCCAGATGAGACCTAGGATCAGTCTAGGATTCCCGTCGACTATGTCTTCAGCACCTATGGACTCCAGGCGGACCTGAAAAAAAATTAATACAACTATAATTTCTAATGCCTTCGCGGTTATTATACATTGGAAGGCTCGATTATGGAATCTGTAAAGACTCCGAAACGTCAGCCAAATAAAATAAAATTCGCAAGTTAATCCGTTAAAAGTAGCCTATGTCCTTTCTGAGGCTCCAGACTTTCTTTGTACCAAAATTTCATTTAAATCGTCAGTAGTTTTAGCGTGAAAGCGTAACAGACAGGCAGACAGAGTTACTTTCGCATTTATAATATTAGTAGGGATAGTAGGGATTATAAAGCTGAAGAGTTTGTTTGTTTGAACGCGCTAATCTCAGGAACTACTGATACGAATTGAAAAAACTTTTTTTGTTGGATAGACCATTTATCGAGGAAGGCTTTAGGCTATATAAAATCACTCTGCGACCAATAGGAGCGAAGAAACAGTGGAAAATGTGTAAAAAAACGGGGAAAATATGAAGCCTTATGAAGAAGTGACAGAAGACTTTGACACATCTTTGACGAAACAATCGGACGGGCAGGACGACGTCTGCCGGGTCCGCTAGTCTATACTAATATTATAAAGAGGAAAGGTTTGTTTGTTTGGATTGAATAGGCTCCAGAAAGGATGGACCGATTTGAAAAATTCTGTCTCTGTTGGGAAGCTACACTATTCCCGAGTGACATAGGCTATAAAAAAAAAGTTAATCCATGCGAAGCCGGGGCGGACAGCTTGTATTATATACTTATTACCTACTCAATGTATCGTTCTTTTTCCATTTACCTCTCAATACCTCTCATACATAACATTATTCACGTTACTTAACCGGCGCCGCTGAAGCCATACAAACGACAAAACCGGGTTTCCTCGCCATGTAAGTCGGTCTGTTTGTTGACACAGCTGTTTTATGCGATCATTTGACATTGACAGTAGCGCGCTCCTAATACAGTCACGTTCGATTTTTAATCAATTAGTCTATGCTAGCTTCCGCCCGCGACTTCGTCTGTGTTCGCTGATTACTCCTTATCTTCTTATATATAAAAATGAATCGCAAAATGTGTTGGTAAGCGCATAACTCGACAACGCCTGGACCAATTTGGCCAATTTTTTTTTAAATGCTCGTTGACTTCCAAGGATGGTTCTTACGGCGAGCAAAAATCGAATAATTGCCGGGAAAACCCTAAAAAGCCAAGCCCTTTTCTTTTCCCATACAAACGTTGTCTAACTAAAGTTACCTAATTTGAATTTCGAACGGGCAGGATGACGTCTGCCGGGACCGCTAGTCGTTAATAAATATAGCCTACTAGCGCCCCGGCAGGCGTCGTCCTGCCCGTTCGATTGTTTCGTCAAAGATCTGTCAAAGTCTTCTGTCACTTGCCGTCAATCACTTTGTATATGGGAGTATAGAAAGATGTGGATTTTACACTTTTTCAAGATGTTTTTTAATTTTCTCTGCTTACAAAACTTTCCTGGTCTTCCACGAATAATTCAAGAACAAAATTAGCCAAATCGGTTCGTGCGTTCTGGAGTTATAGCGTCAAGAAGGAAAACCCGACTTATTTTTATATAGTAGATTTAACTCTCGTGCATTTTATTGTATTTGTTGATTAGCTCCCATATTCGTAGCACGACTAAGCTGATTATTCTTTCATAAGATTACGAAAACAATTTAACGATTCCTTACGCAACTGGATAAAGATCATCGCAAGGTCGCGTTATCAGCAGATAAGACTGATAAGAGATAACGTTATCAGTGGGTCTCAAGCACAAAGGTGTAATAACTTAATCTGTAATGAGCAATACAGGTGTTAATTTTTCATTGGAATTCTGTTTGTTTTTCGTTCGCAAATGACGTCAGAGAAATCTAATTTGCTGTATCAATGTCTACCCCTGTGGGAATGCGGCGTGAGTATATGTATGTATTGAGTGTGAAGGAAGCAAGAGAGGTGTGTCAGGATCGTGGCAAGTGGAGAGCGGTCTCTGTCTGCCCCTGTGGGACGGCGGCGTGAGTATATGTTTGAATCGAGTGTGAAGGAAGCAAGAGAGGTGTGTCAGGATCGTGGCAAGTGGAGAGCGGTCTCTGGCTGCCCCTGTGGGACTGCGGCGTGAGTATATGTATGTATTGAGTGTGAAGGAAGCAAGAGAGGTGTGTCAGGATCGTGGCAAGTGGAGAGCGGTCTCTGTCTGCCCCTGTGGGACTGCGGCGTGAGTATATGTATGTATCGAGTGTGAAGGAAGCAAGAGAGGTGTGTCAGGATCGTGGCAAGTGGAGAGCGGTCTCTGTTTGCCCCTGTGGGACTGCGGCGTGAGTATATGTATGTATCGAGTGTGAAGGAAGCAAGAGAGGTGTGTCAGGATCGTGGCAAGTGGAGAGCGGTCTCTGGCTGCCCCTGTGGGACTGCGGCGTGAGTATTAAGTGTAAAGGAAGAGAGGTGTGTCAGGATCGTGGTAAGTTGAGAGCGGTCTCTGTCTGCCCCTGTAAGACTGCGGCGTGAGTATATGTATGTATCGAGTGTGAAGGAAGCAAGAGAGGTGTGTCAGGATCATGGCAAGTGGAGAGCGGTCTCTGCCTGCCCCTGTGGGACTGCGGCGTGAATATATGTTTGTATCGAGTGTGAAGTAAGCAAGAGAGGTGTGTCCGGATCGTGATAAGTGGAGTGCGGTCTCTGGGACTATGACGTGAGTATATGTATGTATTGAGTGTGAAGGAAGCAAGAGAAGTGTGTCAGGGTCGTGGCAAATGGAGAGCAGTCTCTATCTACTCCTAATTATTAAGTGTAAAAGAAGCAAGAGAGATCAGGATGTTTGCAAGTGGAGAGCGGTCTCTGTCTACCCCTGCATCTTGATATTCTTCTTACCTTAGTGTGCAAGAAGCTGAGACTCTTGTTGACGTTCTCTATCTTGTGGACCCTCATCCGCCCACTGTTGGGGCGGGGCAGCCGCTCGCCGCTGATGATCTCGAGCAGCTTGAGGAGTCGCCGACCGTCCGCCAGGTCCACGAACAGGTCGTCCACCTCCATACGGGCCTGGGGGGGGAGGAAGATACTATTAGTTCTACAGATACGTAAATATAATCTATACTAATACAGATACATATATAAAATAAGATAAAGAGGAAAGGTTTGTTTGGATTGAATAGGCTCCATAACGACTGAGCCGATTTGAAAAAATCTTTCACTGTTGGTAAGCTACACTATTCCGGAGTGACATAGGCTATAAAAAATATAGTATATAGATATACAAATATATATAATGCGTAAAGTACGCGTGAATGCTAGCTTATTTGGTGCCTATTTGATAGAGAGAGAATTCCAAATACTGATTGTAAACGTCTGCTTCTATATATGTATATGGATCATTTTCGCTTAGTTTACAATTTCAGCGGGTCCCAGCGCTGGGTCATATTGCTGCATTTCTATACAATCTGTATAAGAAACACCTCACTCACCTTCTGCAGGAACGAGTTGATCCTTTTAGTGAACGTCTACTTCTATACATGGACTAGTTCCTCCTGGAGCGCTTTGATTCACCCCGTGCTACAATTTCTCTGGTTCAGGTTGATACCTTGCTGTTATAAGAAGCACACTTACCTTCTGCAGAAACGAGTTGATCCATTTCATGAACATCTCCCTCAGTATACGGACTCGTTTCTTTGGTACACCTTGCTACACCCCTGCTACAATTTCTCTAGGTCATGTTGCTACCGTGCTGTTATAAGAAGCACACTCACCTTCTGCAGGAACGACTTGATCCATTTCGTAAAAGTAGTTTTCTGTATATAGACTAGTTCCTTTTGCACACCTAGATGCACCCCTGCTACAATTTCTCTGGGTCATGTTGCTACCTTGCTGTTGTAAGAAGCACACTCACCTTCTGCAGGAACGAGTTGATCCATTTCGTGAATGTCTTCTTCTGTATGTGCAGCCGTTCCTCCTGGAGCGCCTTGATGCGCCCCTGCTCGAACTTGAGCGCGTCCTCGCGCTGGGTCATGTTGCTTCGTTGCTGCACCGCCGCTGCGTACCCACCCGGCTCATACTGCGGCCCTGGGGGGCAAAAGAAATAGATTAGATTAGAAGATAATATAAGTAATGCGCTTAATATGAAAATAAGTTTCTGGGCAAATTGCCACTGCAAAATAGCTTGTCTCTCATCACAGGCCAGTAGCTTGTCTCTCATTACAGACCACTAGCTTGTCTCTCATCACAGGCCCGTAGCTTGTCTCTCATCGCAAGCCAGTAGCTTGTCTCTCATCACAGACCAGTAGCTTGTCTCTCATCACAGGCCCGTAGCTTGTCTCTCATCACAGACCACTAGCTTGTCTTTCATTAGTGGAACATGACAGTCAGACCTCATTCTATACATTTAATGAGTCATTCATTAAATTATTCTCCTACATTTCTGATGGAAAGTCAATACAATTTTAACAAAATCGTCACAAAACCAAATTACCGTATTTCCTGCTAGGTTGGTAGTCCTGATAGGAGTGAAAACTGACGTTGCTAAGTTGTCGCTGCATTCTCACGAACTTCACACTATTTTATCATTACACTAAAGTTCCGAAACTAATTTAAGAGTATTCTTTGGTAATTAACTGTAAAACAATTATAATATTGAAAAATGTGTCACTTGGGACCTTTCAACCTTCGGGCTCTATTAGAAAATTGATGTGATACAGACAGATATGTTTGTCGTTTATTTTGTCACCTTTTATAATAATAACTAGCGGCCCGTCCCGGCTTCGCACGGGGGAACTTAAGATTTTTTAAGGCCTCAGAAACGATACTTTTCCCCCGTTTTTGAAACATTTTCGGTTACTGCTCCGCAACTATAAGACCTAGCGTGATATTATATAGCCTATGTTACTCGGGGATAATGTAGCTTTCCAAAGGTGAAAGAATTTTTGAAATCGGTCTAGTAGTTTCGGAGCCTATTCATTACAAACATACAAAAATACAAATCTTTCCTCTTTATAATATTAGTATAGAAGTATAGATTAGTATAGATAATATCTTTGGACAATTCACACCAATTGATCAAGTCCCAAACTAAGCAAAGCTTGTACTATGGCTACTAGACAACGGATAAACATACATAAATACATATATGACATCCAAGACTCAGGTACCAGTGCTCATCACATTGACATCGGCCCCTAGCAGGATTCGAACCCGCAACCTCCGGTTTCGTAGTTAGGGCCTCTGACCACTAGACCAACAGGCCGTCTAAACCTTTATATTGTCCTAGCTTATAATTTTCAGGTATAAAAATGGAGGCATAAATAAGAACGGTTTTTCGGAAAATTCAATAATTTCTGATGCCTTCGCGGTTATTACACATTGGAATGAAACAACTATTAACGGATTTAACTTGCGTATTTTATTTTATTGGCTGACGTTTCAGAGCCTTTACAGATTCCATAATCGTAGCACGACTGAGCTGACAAAAGTCTTATGATAAATCTTTCCTCTTTTTCATATTATGGTAGATTTAAAGAAATTTAAGTAGCATATAAGTAGTTATTAACTTAATTATGCAAAGTCGCGGTACAGGGCTAGTATAACGATAATGTAAAGGCGAGTACAGGTCATCGGCACAGTTACGCGTGGCTTATTTAATAACTAGCCGGTGTGCACGCCGCCTAACTGTATGCATTGCACTGCATATGCAATTACATTACTTAATGAGATAATTTCTGATGCCTTCGCGGTTATTACACATTGGAATGAAACAACTATTAACGGATTTAACTCGCGTATTTTTATTTTATTTTATTAGCTGAATACGCGAGTTAAATCCGTTAATAGATGTTTCATTCCAATTACTTAATGAGCTTACAATTTGATTTTTTTTTAAAAACTTTTATTTAATAATAGCGGCCCGTCCCGGCTTCGCACGGGGGGACTTAAGATTTTTTTAAGGCCTCAGAAACGATACTTTTCCCCCGTTTTTGAAACATTTTCGGTTACTGCTCCGCAACTATAAGACCTAGCGTGATATTATATAGCCTAGGTTACTCGGGGATAATGTAGCTTTCCAAAGGTGAAAGAATTTTTGAAATCGGTCCAGTAGTTTCGGAGCCTATTCATTACAAACATACAAAAATACAAAAATACAAATCTTTCCTCTTTATAATATTAGTATAGATTTCTGATGCCTTAGCGGTTATTACATTGCAATGAAATAAATATAAATAAACGGATTTTTTGTTGGCTGACGTTTCGATAACTTTACGTTTCGCATATCTATACTAATATTATAAAGCTGAAGAGTTTGTTTGTTTGAACGCGCTAATCTGAGGAACTACTGGTTCGAATTCAAAAATTCTTTTTTTGTTGGATAGACCATTTATCGAGGAAGGCTTTGGGCTATATAACATCACGCTGCGACCAATAGGAGCGAAGAAACAGTGGAAAATGTGTAAAAAAAAAATATTATATATGAAGAATGATTATTCCACGCGGACGAGGTCGCGGGCACAGCTAGTTACATATAACGCTAAAGTAATTTATACATTACTACCTTTTTCCCGCGACTCCATCCGCGTGGAATTAGTAATTACAACATTTCATCCCTTTTAACCCCTTACAACCCTTTCTTTGCAATCAAAAGTAGCCTATGTCCTTTCTCAGGCTCTAGACTATCTGTGTACCAAGTTTCATTTAAATCGGTTCAGTAGTTTTAGCGTGATGGCGACATACAGACAGAGTTACTTTCGCGTTTATAATATTAGTTAGGATGCAAACTCGCGTTTGTAACCTGACTTTTCTATATCTATACTATAATAAAGAGGAAAGGTTTGTTTGTTTGTTTGGATTGAAAAGGCTCCAAAATGACTGAATTAATTTGAATTTTTTTTTTTCACTGTTGGGAAACTACGTTCACCCCAAGTGATATAGGCTAGATATATATAATTTTTTGAAAAAAATATGGATCCGTGCGAAGCCGGGACGAACCACTAGTATTGCATAAAGATTTTTGTGATTTTTTAACCAAATTAACATAAAAAGATCGAAACAGCTGACTCATGCAATATAGAGTGCATTGACCCGCTTTGGCAAATATTTGAGCAAATACACCAATGTTTGTGGACAAACATTGAAAAGTTATGATTATTGGCAAGTGGACAAAAGGTTGTAACTACCCAAACCAACCATAATATCTATACTAATATTATAAAGTGGAAAGATTTGTACCTATTTTTCAACCGACGAAAAAAACGGAGGAGGTTCTCAATTCGACGCGTATTTTTTTTTTTTATGTATGACCACGCATAACTTTTTACAGGGTGGTTCGATTTTGATAATTCTTTTTGTATTGAAAAAAATATATTTCGAAATTGGTCCCATTATAATTTGGAAAAAAAATCCGACCCTAAGGGTAGAAAAATAGGAGATGACTAAATACTTTGCGTTCTATTATAAATATTACAGAATTAATTGAACACAAGCATGATATTACACTTTCAATATATTATTAAAATCTGCATTTTGTGTCGCGTGAAAATTCACACACACAACATTAAATGAATGGCATGCCACAATCCCCACAAATGGATATTTTTCAGGCACCGATTGTATCGTTTGACCATGGGTAACTTTTTACAGAGTAGTCCGATTTTGATAATTCTTTTTTTATTGTTGTATGTTTGTAATGAATAGGCTCAAAAACTACTATACCGATTTTAATAATTCTTTCACTGTTGGGAAGCTACGTTCACCCTGAGTAACATAGGCTATAGAATATTTTGAAAAAAATAATCCGTGCGAAGCCGGGGCGGACAGCTCCTCCAGTATCCTATCCCTACTAATATTATAAATGCGAAAGTAACTTTGTCTGTCTGTCTGTTACGCTTTCACGCCAAAACTACTGAACCGATTTAAATGAAATTTGGTACAAAGAAAGTCTGGAGCCTGAGAAAGGACATAGGCTATTTTTAACCGACTGCAAAAAAGGAGGAGTTCCACGCGGACGAAGTCGCGGGCAGAAGCTAGTATTATATAAATAATAATATTTAATATTAGAAATCATACTTCTGCATCATTACTATACATAACTACATAGTATAAAACAAAGTCGCTTTATCTGTCCCTATATCCCTATGTACGCTTAAATCTTTAAAACAAGCAACGGATTTTGATGCTGTATTTTTTAATAGATAGAGTGATTCAAGAGGAAGGTTTATAGCACCCGTGTGAAGCCGGGGCGGGTCGCTAGTATAGTATAAAACAAAGTCGCTATAGCTGTCTGTCCGTCCCTATGTACACTTAAATCTTTAAAAGTACGCAACGGATTTGAAGTGTTTTTATTATATACTAGCGGCCCCGGCAGACGTCGTCCTGTCCGTCCGATTGTTTCGTCAAAGATCTGTCACAGTCTTCTGTCACTTCTTCATAAGGCTTCATATTTTCCCCGTTTTTTACACATTTTCCACTGTTTCTTCGCTCCTACTGGTCGCAGCGTGATGTTATATAGCCTAAAGCCTTCCTCGATAAATGATCTATCCAACAAAAAAATAATTTTTGAATTCGAACCAGTAGTTCCTGAGATTAGCGCGTTCAAACAAACAAACTCTTCAGCTTTATAATATTAGTATAGATAGAGTGATTCAAGAGGAAGGTTTATAGCACCCGTGTGAAGCCGGGGCGGGTCGCTATCCTTACTAATATTATTCCCGAGTGACACAGGCTGTAGAATATTTTGAAAAAATTAGGGATCCGTGCGAAGACGTGGCGGACCGCTAGTTGTCATTACATTCTATGGAATTCCATAGATAAATTCACAGTCCATTTAGGTGCAGCTATCAATAGATAACAAGCTACCTGATTTACGTTAACACGAAAACATTACACATACAGATAACATAAGTATTTTTAGAAATAAATAATTACGTTTTCTATACTAATATTATAAAGAGGAAAACTTTGTTTGGTTGTAATGAAAAGGTTCAAAAACTAATGGACCGATTTGAAAAATTCTTTCATTGTTAGGAAGCTACACAATTCGTGAGTGACATAGCCTATATTAAATTCTGAAAAAAATTAGAGATCCGTGCGAAGCCGGGGCGGACCGCTAGTAAGTAATAATTTCTGATGCCTTCGCGATTATACACATTGGAATGAAACAAATTGAAAAAACTATAGACGGATTTAGCTCTTAGGTATTTGAGGGAAGCTGAAAACATGTCATAGC
Organism: Polylopha cassiicola; assembly: GCA_038024825.1. Taxonomy (NCBI): domain Eukaryota; kingdom Metazoa; phylum Arthropoda; class Insecta; order Lepidoptera; family Tortricidae; genus Polylopha; species Polylopha cassiicola. The sequence goes on along the minus strand of CP149065.1, from coordinate 3,324,957 downwards.
TTTAGATCAGTGGTTTAACCTTTTTAAGTCCGTCACCCTTATGTCCTAACTAGGGTCCCTGATCCCCTCCTCCCGCCGCCGAGCTCGCGCGCTAGTCGGCGCCGCGCTGCGCTCAGACTAGACACTTTGTAATGCGGCAACAGAGACAACTACCAGCTGATTGTTGCCGCGGAATACTAGTTTTACCCCCGCGGGTTTTACCCTCAGGTTAAGAACCTAGGCTCTGGACAGACAAATGTTAATATCTTGACTTTGTTATAATAAATGCATTAAATACTATATTTTCTATTAGGATAATTATGAAACGAATGTCAATTTGCATCAACCTTGTGCAATTAACATTTATTACAATATTATTAGCAATATAATATTATTTATACTAATATTATAAAGCTGAAGAGTTTGTTTGTTTGTTTGAACGCGCTAATCTCAGGAACTGACTGACGGATACACACATTCTAAACCGCTGATCGTAGAGGCCTGCAACTAGGAGGGTGTGTTCCTTATATAACGTAAACGTTCCAAAAGAAGGGATTTTCTGTAATTCTACCCCTGACGGGATGAAAAAGGGGTGCAAAGTTTGTATGGGACAACGCCCGACCTATTTCGAAATTTAATTTCTATTCACCTCCTAACGGGGTTAAAAAGAACACTTTTTTTGTATGGGTAAAAACTTTCAGACTCGCGTCAGGGTCACGTGATGCTGATCGAAAATGCGTAAGATGGGGAAGGGAGAGGAACTAGTATCTCCCACTCTTTCTACCTACTACAAAGAAAGTCTGGAGCCTGAGAAAGGACATAGGCTACTTTTCAACCGTCTGCAAAAAGGAGGAGTTCTACGCGGACGAAGTCGCGGGCAGAAGCTAGTTTAATATAATATGTGTATATAGCTAGGTTACAAAACCTAGCGTTTCTTAAGTTTTCATTTTATAGTGGAATTATTCATAGTCGTTTCTGAAGACGAATAAACATTTAAATGGCGTATATAATTTTAAATTAGTTTCAACAAATATCTCGACTATGAATAATTCCACTATTAAATAAAAACTTAATAAACGCTAGATTTTTTTGTAAATACCAAATGTACGTTTTTCGCAAGTTAGTTATTTAGTAGTTATTTTTTAGTTTATTTATTTGATAACTGAGTGGTGCCTACTTTGAATAACGACATTGTGGGTTCAAATCCCACGTACTAAGTACTTACTCAAATAGTAAAATATTAATTTGCCAAAAATACTGCGTCGATTTTCAAAATTAAGTCTAACAGAAAATTCAACAAAAACCCGCAGTAACCTACAATAACAATATAGTGTGACCAGGAGACCTACAAAGCTACCTATTCAAAAAACTAAAAAACACTTTGACTGACTTTAGCGTTAGACTATTGTCAGCTCAGTCGTGCTACGATTATGGAAACTGTAAGGAATCCGAAACGTCAGCAAATAAAATAAAATAAAAATACGCCAGTTAAATCTATTAATAGTTGTTTCATTCCAATGTGTAATAACCGGGAAGGCATCAGAAATTATTAAAAAACACAAACTTTACATAAGAAAATCACAACATACAAATATCAATTCGCTTCATACTATACTTGTATATTCACATACCCATTTAAGTGCGACAAGGACATATATGTTGTATCTCTGTCTGTCTGTCTGTCTGCTGCGGCGAGAGAAACCGCGGTGCATAGACGAACGACCTCTAATCAGGTCGTAAGGCACCACTGTTAGCGGATATTAATTTAAAAAAAATAAAAAAAACCTGCCTAATGATTTTCAAAAAACTATGTATTTACTAGCTTCTGCCCGCGACTTCGTCCGCGTGGAACCCCTCCTTTTTTGAAGTCGGATAAAAAGTAGCCTATGTTCTTTCTCGGGATCCAGACTTTCTTTGTACCAAATTTCATTTAAATCGGTCCAGTAGTATTAGCGTGAAAGCGTAACAGACAGACAGACAGACAGAGTTACTATCGCATTTATAATATTAGTAAGGAAGTAAGGATGTCACTCGGAAATAGTGTAGCTTCCCAACAGTGAAAGAATTTATCAAATCGGACCAGCCGTTCTGGAGCCTATTCAATCCAAACAAACAAACAAACCTTTCCTCTTTATAATATTGGTATAGATATATAAAAAAAATATTTTGAAAAAACTAGATACTTACGAATTTGCTATCTGAGCTAATTTATTTATCTAGACTACTATTATAAGTAGAAAAGATTTGTATGTTTGTAATGAACAAATTTAAAAACTACTGTGCCTATTTCAAAAATTCTTTTACCATTAGAAAGCTACATTCACCCTGAGTAACATTTTACAATATTTTGAATAAAAATAGGGATACTAATATTATAAAATGGAAAGGTTTGTTTGTTTGTATTGAATAGGCTCCATAACAACTGGCCCGATTTGAAAAATTCTTTCACTGTTGCGAAGCTACGTTCACCCTGAGTGAACTAGGGTATATAATATTTTGAAAAAAAAATAGGGATCCGTGCGAAGCCGGTCCGGACAGCTATCGCGCTAGTTTTTAAAAAAAAATCACGACCTTCGTCCCAAATTAACTAACATAAGGGCAATACAAGCCTTATTCAAAACATTCCATTTTGCGCCAGTTGTATAAGCTTCAAAAGCAAACCATTAAAACTAAGAAAACAGTTATTTATAGACAAAAGAACAAAACTAACAATGTTTAAAAATCACCGAACACACGTTCAGCAGATGGCGACAAAGGTTTAATAAACAAAAGACAAGCCATTTGACATTTTTAACAAAAAAAAACAGTATCTAGTAGACTTTAGCGGCCAACCTAAAGTTTTGCAGTAAAGGCTGGCCAACTGCGCTACAGTAGGTATTCATTTCGAAAACTTTTTTTTCCGAAATTAATTTTGGCTGACGGAGCCTTTACAGATTCCATAATTGTAGCACGACTGAGCTGACAACAGTCTTATGCTAAATCTTTCCTCTTTCTCATTTTACGTAGTTCCCACTCTTAAAAACACAACAGTAAACATGTCTCATTAAGTAAAATGTCTCCAGTTAACACTAATATTTCTTAACATCACTAACAACAAGAAAGCAACCAATTAAGCAAACCGGAATTAACAATGATAAATATCAAAAGAATGCGCTTCCGCTGACACTGTGACGTCATCACTCCAAGGTCACCCGCAACTACCTTGTATGGATTTAAATGAGAACACACAAATAACAGTTTAACTATAGAATCATCGCTATTCCATACTGAATACATACATTCACGCCACAGTCCCACAGGGGCAGACGAGACCGCTCTCCACTCGCCACGATCCTGACACACCTATCTTGCTTCCTTCACACTCAACCCATATATATGCTCACGCCGCAGTCCCACAGGGGCAGACAGAGACCGCTCTCTGCTTGCCACGATCCTGACACACTTCCCTTGCTTCCTTCACACTCGATACATACATATACTCACGCCGCCGTCCCACAGGGGCAGATAGAGACCGCTCTCCACTTGCCACGATCCTGACACACCTCTCTCGCTTCCTTCACACTCGATACACACATATATTCACGCCGCAGTCCCACAGGGGCAGACAGAGACCGCTCTCCACTTGCCAATAAATATTGATTCGTTAAATAACAAGTATTTTGAATTTAGTGACCTCGAGAATAGCCATAGACAATTTTGACCGAAACCGGTTCGTTGTCGGAGCGAATTTTATGGTTTTAAAATTTACATAATGATTACATAGATAAAGACTCAAGGTTACAGATTACAAATGAGGTTGAGATATGCATATTTAAAGCAATATATGCTTTATTGTGATAGTAATAGAATTTGTATTAAAAAATTAGAGATTTTCTATATTTAAAAGAAAGGATGCCTCGTGAATTTAACGTGTTTGCACCTGCAGACTGTTTTATATTTAGTTTTTTTTTTAATGACGTCCCAAGGTCAGGTAAAACAGAAGGTTGCCTCATTTTAAAATCCTTACTGCGGTGACGTCACGATTGTTTTATCAATGATGTATTTTTAACCCCCGACGAAAAAACGACGACGGGTGTGTGTGTGTGTGTGTGTGTGTGTGTGTGTGTGTGTGTGTGTGTGTGTGTGTGTGTGTGTGTGTGTGTGTGTGTGTGTGTGTGTGTGTGTGTGTGTGTGTGTGTGTGTGTGTGGCATCATAGCTCCCTAACGCATGAACCGATTTTGATTCTGTTCTTTATAACCAAACTAGCTTCTGCCCGCGTCACAAAACGTCGTCACAAAAGATTCACAGTATCGTCGACTCTGTCTGCGAATATAGGAACTGTAAAGATTTCCAAACGCATGAAATTAATAATATAACATTCCAATGTGTAATAACCGCAAAATAATTAGTAATTATTTAATAAATTAAATATTTACTACGTCAATCGAAATTCAAAACCGCTTCAAAATCCGTTGCGTAGTTTTAAAGCTTTAAGCATACATAGGGACGGACAGACAGCGACTTTGTTTCATACTATGTAGTGATTTTACAGAACCCTTAGCCAGTCCTACTACTTGACCGATTTTTCCACTCTTACCTTGGTACAAATATTATAATAAAAAAAAAAAAAAACTACAGTCATAAGGCTTCGTCATAGCCATGACGTCATCAACATTCCTTAATGATGTGTTAAGTCCTATAAAGCTTCCGGTTCCCTTAAATACTTCGAAATTGCCAAACAAATAGTTAATCACCACATATTGCAATGAAACAACTTTAACGGATTTAACTCGCGTATTTTTTTTATTGGCTGACGTTTCGGAGTCTTTCCAAAGCGCTAGTAACGCCCCCTATTAGGTTTTAATTGTACTGTATAATAGTAATATTTTTTGCGTAAAATGTAGCAGATATATTTTTATAATTTAGAATAGGGTAGTACTAAATTTTGTAATTTAATAAATAAGGTAGTTTGCATAGCTGTATTAACCACTTTAGCGTTAGACTATTGTCAGCTCAGTCGTGCTACGATTATGGAATCTGTAAAGCCTCCGAAATGTCAGCAAATAAAATAAAATAAAACTACGCGAGGTTAATCGTTTCATTTGTTTCATTCCAATATTACTATATTATTTTAGCGTTAAACTATTACATCTCAGTCGTACTACGAATATGGCAACTGTAACTTTCGAAGCGTCATGTCAGCCAATAAAATAAAATATGGAAATTAAATCCGTTTATAGTAGTTTCATTCCAATGTGTAATAACCGCGAAAACACCAGAAATTATTACAAAAAAATATATATGTCCTGGGATTCAAACTACTTCCATACCAAATTTCATCAAAAATGGATCAGCTATTTAAGCAGCAACAATAACATACAGACAGACTCACTTTATAATATAAATTAATTATATTTATAGCCATAGTAATAATTATAATGCATTTAAAAGACCTTTACATGCCCATGGTCACACTATATGACGTCACAATCGTGAGTTAATTCTTGTTGGTTTTAATCTATACTAATATTATAAAGAGGAAAGATTTGTATTTTTGTATGTTTGTAATGAATAGGCTCCGAAACTACTGGACCGATTTCAAAAATTCTTTCACCTTTGGAAAGCTACATTATCCCCGAGTAACATAGGCTATATAATATCACGCTAGGTCTTATAGTTGCGGAGCAGTAACCGAAAATGTTTCAAAAACGGGGGAAAAGTATCGTTTCTGAGGCCTTCCGTGGCGTGCGCTGAGCATATAGTTAAAGTTATACAAAAATGCTTTATGGGTGAATTGTTCATCTTAACATTATCTTTAAAAAAGTCCGCGAGAGCATATGTCTATCTTTTATAGTTTACCCATAACAATCGTAAAACTATGAAAAGAATCTTAAGTCCCCCCGTGCGAAGCCGGGACGGGCCGCTAGTTAAAAATAAATACCTAGAAATATTTATATTAATAATGCTTCTCTAATTTCCTGTTTATTTTATTATATGTATATCTAATTATTTCAATTTCCTTATTCGTGCTATTTCTATAACATTTTAAATCTATACTAATATTATAAAGCTGAAGAGTTTGTTTGTTTGAACGCGCTAATCTCAGGAACTACTGGTTCGAATTCAAAAATTCTGTTTTTGTTGGATAGACCATTTATCGAGGAAGGCTTTAGGCTATATAACATCACGCTGCGACCAATAGGAGCGAAGAAACAGTGGAAAATGTGTAAAAAACGGGGAAAATATGAAGCCTTATGAAGAAGTGACAGTTAGAAGACGTTGACAGATCTTTGACGAAACAATCGGACGGGCAGGACGACGTCTGCCGGGGCCGCTAGTACTTACATAAATATACGTACAAAATTTAAAGTACCTAAGTAATATAAGTAAGTAAGTAGTATAAGTAATTGTGCAATATAACACACACATAGGTAATATTTTAAATTTGACCAAAAAATAGGTTATTTGTGTTAATGACTATATTAATAACATCAACTAATAAGTCACGTTTTTCGTTCGCATTCTTAACATAGGTACTTATTTGACATTATTATATATCTATACTAGCGGCCCCCCCAGTCGTCGTCCTGCCGGTCCGATTGTTTCGTCAAAGATCTGTCAAAGTCTTCTGTCACTTACCGTCAATCACTTTGTATATGGGAGTATAGAAAGATGTTGATTTTACACTTTTTCAACATGTTTTTTAATTTTTCTCTACTTACAAACCTTCCCTGGACTTCCACGAATAATTCAAGACCAAAATTAGCCAAAATAAAGGCGTTGTTGAGTTATCAAATTACAACGAAAAGTGGCATTGATTTTTATATATAGATATAGGTATACTAATCAATTGAATTATTTAAGCGTGAAGAGAAGACAGACATACATTCCCATTTGTAATCCCTACTAATATTATAAATGCGAAAGTAACTCTGTCCGTCTGTCTGTTACGCTTTCACGCTAAAACTACTGGACCGATTTAGATGAAATTTGGTACAAAGAAAGTCTGGAGCCTGAGAAAGGACATAGGCTACTTTTTAACCGACTGCAAAAAAGGAGGATTTCCACGCGGACGACGTCGCGGGCAGAAGCTAGTCTATATATATATATGAAAGAAGTCCCTACTGACAGAGAGAGGCACATTAAGAAGGGAATTTTTAAAAACCCTAAACTATTCTTAATATACTCTGGGGTGGAAGTTTGTATGTATATTTTCATCGTAAAATCGTACGTCAAAGCCAAGGTTAAGAGTTAGTATACATATATTATGTTGCACGTAAAAATATATATGTTTACGGTCACGTTGCCTGCATATTTGCAGTACAAAGATCCGTTATATGTTATCAGTATATGTTGTATATCTTGTATGTAGGACGCAGGTAGATAACATATCTTATGACGTCAAGAGTTACTATATTCTTGAAATACTTGAAAATTAAGGAAATACAGGATTAACAAACTGCGTGTTTTATTAACTCTTGGTACTTATCTCAAAATATAATATACCATATATATGTCACTCGGGAATAGTGTAGCTTCCCAACAGTGAAAGATTTTTTAAAATCGCCAGCAGTTTTGGAGACTATTCAATACAAACCACTCTTCATTATATTAGTACTAGCTCCTGCCCGCGACTTCGTCTGCGTACTTTAAGTACTTTGCACAATATCGTTATAAAATATAGCCTATGTGTTATTCTGATGTATAGGCTATATTGTGGTAAAGTTTCATTCAAATCCATTCAGTAGTTTTTACGTGAAAGAGTAACAAACATCCATACATCCATACTTACAAACTTTCGCCTTTATAATAGTAGTAGGATAGATATATCCAAGACTAAGATGCAAATGCAGGTGTTGACCAGACTAACGCTAGCAGAATTGGAACCTACACCTTTGATTTCGTAGCCAGGGACTCAAACCAATAGACCATGGGTTCCTAACCCGGGGGTAAAACTTGTATTCCGCGGCAACAATCAGCTGGTAGTTGTCTCGAACGCCGCATTACAAAGTGTCGAGTCTGAGCGCAGCGCGGCGCCGACTAGCGCGCGAGCTCGGCGGCGGGTGGAGGGGATCAGGGACCCTAGTTAGGACAGGATAACGGACCTAAAAAGGTTAAGAACCACAAGACTAACAAACCATTACTTATTAAGTGACCATGGGCGCCATGAGAACGTCCTAAAAACTATACTCACACGCCAAATAATAGCAATATTGAACGTTAGATTTTTACAAACCGGTTGGCAACCTTGACTTTAACAAAACAGATATAACAATATATGTTATTATTATTTATCTCTTATTCACAACCATTTTATTATCGCACTAAAATACCTATTTAACATGACTAATCGTCAGTAAAAAAACTATTATATCAATAATTTCTGATGCCTTCGCGGTTATTAGACTCGTCAGCTCATGCTACGATTATGGAAGCTGTAGTTTCCGAAACGTCAGCGAATAAAATAAAATACGCGAGTTAAATCCCTACTAATATTATAAATGCGTTAGTAACTCTGTCTGTCTGTCTGTCTGTCTGTTGCTCTTTCACGCCTAAACGGCTGAACGGATTTTGATGAAATTTGGTACAAAGAAAGTCTGGAGCCTGGGAAAGGACATAGGCTATATTATATTCCGAAATTCTATCCCTAAGGGGTTAAAAATGGGGTGCAAAGTTTGTATGCAACAACGTGATTCCTTGGTCCGATCTATTTCAAATTTTACATAAACATTCTTTAACAGAATTGATGGAGTACGTGTTTCGTATTTTATTGAAATTCACCCCCTAATGGGGTTAAAAGGGAGATTTTCTTCCAAATTGATATGAATACTACTTAGTGCTTTTGATTTTGACACATATTTAAAAAGTATTATGTAGGTATGCATAGCAACGGTTGCTAATGTCATTCCTGACATTAAATAAATACCCAAACTGTTACGTGTATGATTTCTTCAGTGTTAACGAAAATGGCATTATTATGTAATATCCCGTGGATCGTGTAATGAGGACTATTTAATAATATTCCTGAGTAAGCAGACCCCGTTTAACTTGCGAGGGGAAACTGGTGTCATTACGCAGAGAAATAGAAGTGTTCTTCGCGACCAAAGCTGAAGTCGTGATAACAGAGGTGACGGAATGGGACGAGATGGAGGTAAAGCAAGCTCGCGCGAGCTCCTGACTGAGAAAATGACCCTGAACATATCCTCAAGACCGAGTGAGCTTATAAGGAGTATGCTTTGCGAGAGTATCTCATTATAGGCAATGAGGCAAACTGGGAAATGTTTTATTTCGTAACACCACTTATATTGTATGTAATCGGTATAAGGTTTTATTTTGTAGGATTGAATTGAATTGTAAAATTGTTTTGTTGTTTTGTTAGATCTTTGTAATAAGTGTGGTAATCAATCCTTAAATAAATAGCCAGCTAAACCTCACGTGTATGATTTCTTTAAAAACTTAGTCCGATTAAAAAAAAATGATGAACTCAGTGGTAGCTGTATAAATTATGCAATTTAGAAAGTAAGATAGGTAAGTACTTATGTACTTAGTTTGCATATTGTACATGTTAAACTATTGTTAGCTCCATTTATTACGAATATAAGGGAAGTGTTAGGCAGCGGCCGGCGAAGCGTCAGATCCGGTACTTTTAATAAAAGTATATTTACGACATAACATTAACAAACCAGGTTTTGTCAGTATACTAATAATATACTAAATAATTGAACTGCGACCCAACAATGCACAAGCCGAGTGAGCGAAGCGAGCGTGCCGCGGTATCGGCAAATGAAGGTCTCCTTTAGGTACGACGACGAGCGAAGCGAGGAGGAGTGTTAGGTAGAATCCTGATCGTCCAGCACGCGATCCAAGCGAGCGAAGCGAGCATGCCGCGACAGCGGCCGGCGAAGCGTCAGAATCAGTACTTTTAATGAAAGTATATTTACGACATAACATTAACAAACCAGGTTTTGTCAGTATACTAATTAATTGAACTGCGACCGTAAAGCGCGAAAGCCGAGCGAGCGAAGCGAGCTTGCCGTGGCAGCGGCCGGCGAGGCGCCAAAACCGAATAGAATTAGGATGAATAATTAATATGGTAAGTGGGAAATACGTTAAGGAAATAAAACATTATGTGGAAAAAAAAAAACATCCATATGATGTTAGGAAAACAAAAGATAGGTCATAAGAGTGTTAGTTAATAATCATTATGACATAAAACGTTAGGGAAATCAATAATATGTTAAAAAACGTTAGAGATTCAGATATAGATCCGTGTTCTAATGAAGTTCACCCCATAACGGGGTTAAAAATTACGCGGACGAAGTCGCGGGCAAAAGCTAGTCCATTTATATTTTCTCATTCCAATATTCTGTCAGAAAATTACTTCCTAACACCTTAAAATCCGCTTCATATCAACACATCTGACAATATATGTCAAATGTTGAGCCATATAGGCCTATATTTGATGGCCCAATTCAGTGCACTTAATACTTGGTACAATCTTTGAGCGTTTGAAACGCTGTCATTGTCTCTAGCTATACATATAATGTAATGGCTGCATATATTAAGTATCAATTAAAACAGAATTTGCACCGAATAAAATCACTTAAGTTTTTACTTATTAATTCTATTCTTAATAGTCTGAGAGAATGACAGCTCAGACACTCACAGATTCGCCTATTCTAATGAGTGAAAAATCCTGGCTGTACTTCAAAATCCAAGCCACGAACGGTCGAAAAAGAAGTGAAATCCGCTTATTATAATAAGTGAAAAATCCTGGCTGTATAACTTCAAAATCCAAGCCACGAACGGTCGAAAAAAAGTGAAATCCGCTTATTATAATGAGTGAAAAATCCTGGCTGTACCACTTCAAAATCCAAGCCACGAAGGGTGAAAAAAAGTGAGATCCGTTTAAAATGCGCGGCGCGGGAAGAAAGCGCTGCGTTTCACTTCACTACACCACAACACTAGCATTAATTCACAAACGCACCATGGGGTTGAGGAGTAACGAAACGCGTTAACTTTTTAATATTTTGACGGGACGTGCGCGCGCGGCGGCTGTCAATGGCGGACTGCCACTTCCGTCATAAGCATAGATAATTGTTTTTTTTTGTGCCGTTCCGCGTGAAATGCGCGAAAACTGATCAGGTTGGGTGGCTGTTGGAATTTCGTTGTATGCTAACGAATAGAAAACAATCCTTACTTATATTATAAACACGAAAGTGTGTGGATGTATGTTTGTTACTTTTTAAGTAAAAACTACTGAATGGATTTGAATTAAACTTTATATTATATATTAGAACTAGCTGTGCCCGCGACTTCGTCCCCGTGGAATAGTAATAGTAATTCTTTATAAGGCTTCATATTTTCCCCGTTTTTTACACATTTTCCACTGTTTCTTCGCTCCTATTGGTCGCAGCGTGATGTTATATAGCCTAAAGCCTTCCTTGATAAATGGTCTATCCAACAAAAAATAATTTTTGAATTCCAACCAGTAGTTCCTGAGATTAGCGCGTTCAAACAAACAAACTCTTCAGCTTTATAATATTAATATAGATAACAATACACAGTATCGTTATATAAAAATAAATAAATAAAATGATTAATTGTTGAACTGCATGCACTATAATCAGGATCAGAATTTTGCTAAAGAAGTAAAGGGCTAAAAATGCTAAAATCAAATAAAATATAGCCTATATATGTTATTCTGACGTGTAAGCTATATTATTATAAAGTTTCATCAAAATTTATTCAGTACTTTTTGCGTGAACAAACATATAAACAATATGTATAAAAGAGTAACAAACATACATCCAGACTAACATTTTTTATACTAATACATAGTACAGTAAAGTTTCTCTAAAACATAACACGCTTAACTAAACGCATTTTTTTTAAAAACTAATTCTCAAATCCGCAATGGCGGCCACTTTATTATTCCATTAGCATACAATATCACGAAAACAGGTCGATTTCGAGGCCCTTTCTAAATACCATAGACAATAGACTCTTGTAGCGGACTTGGGCATTTATGCCCTGATTAAAAAAAAATAGTAGAGCCACTTTAGATACTTTTTATTATTCTGTTTTAGTATTTTTAGGTTTCCGTACCTCAAAAGAAAAACTTTGTTGTCCGTCCGTCTGTCAAAACCCTTTTCTCAGGAACGCGTGGAGGTATCAAGCTGAAATTCATATAGAATACTCAGGTCTCCTGATCCTTGGAGCTGTGAAAAAATCATACTTCTAAACCAACGCAATCAAAAGATACAGACGTTCATGCTGCTTGTTGCCTTTATTATAAGAAAATTGTCGACACTCGCAAGGGAATCAAAACCTACTGGGTAACTGAACTCAGAATCTTGATATTTGGACGAAACAACGTCTTTCAACACAGATAAAGGGAAAATTACTATCATTTTTAGTTACATTATATAATAAAAATAGGTTTGTACACGAGTTCATTTAAACACAATATTTTCAAAATGGGAATTTACTTTATGAATCCCTTTAATAGAGAGAACATAGGGGGTGAAAAGGAGGGAGGAATTAACTACAGAAATGCGAGAATCAATGCATTAACAAACAGTTGACAACTAAAATTAACGAAAGAGGAAAATTACAATTGAGAATCGCTAAATACACACAATGAGGAAAAAGCATAAACTAAATAAATTAACAATCTCAAGGATACAGTACTATTGCATCATCGGAACTGACTTCATGACTGACATATCAACGCAGGCCTAAACTATAAGGTCTGGATTCTTAACCTGGGGGTAAAACTTGTATTCCGCGGTAACAATCAGCTGGTAGTTGTCTCGAACGCCGCATTACAAAGTGTCTAGTCTGAGCGCAGCGCGGCGCCGACTAGCGCGCGAGCTCGGCGGCGGGAGGAGGGAATCAGGGACCCTAGTTAGGTCATAAGGGTAACGGACCTAAAAAGGTTAAGAACCACTGCTATAAGGCGTTAGAAACTTTACACAGGGGTTCCTTTTATAACGAAGGGAAACAATAAGAAAAATTTTAAAATTCACCTCTTAATGGGGTAAAATGTGGGCAGAAGCTAGTATTACAAATATAGAACTACGGAACCTCTTTTCAATTAGCGATTTCAGTTAAGTTGCGCCCCCATGTGCGGCACACGTGCGCGCCAGGCGGCGCAGGCGCAGGGCCTATTTATAACTTTGACTTCACTTCACGCGACACCGTCACGATTCCGATACGATTTTAAGTAAGGAAGGTGACTTAAGTCATGGCATTAACTGCTTTGTAGCATGAATTTTACATTCGTTTCAGACTGTACTGTAAAATGTTATTTGATCTATACTAATAGTATAAAGAGGAAAGGTTTGTTTGTTTGTTTGTATCGAATAGGCTCCAGAACGGATGGACCGATTTGTAAAATTCTTTCACTGTTGGGAAGCTACACTATTCCCGAGTGACATAGGCTATAAAAAAATGATGATCCGTGCAAAGCCGGGGCGGACAGCTAGCAATAAATAAATTGATGATTCCACATTGCGAAGGATTAGCCTTATATAATACTAGCAGTCCGCCCCGGCTTCGCACGGATCCCTATTTATTTATTTTCAAAATTTTCTATAGCCTATGTCACTCGGGAATAGTGTAGCTTCCCAACAGTAATAGTACATTACGCACCAAGGCCAGTAAAATAAAAAATGTCTCAGATCACATGTAATTGTCGTCCGAGGCGAAGCCGAGGTTGACAAAAATGTGATCTGAGGCTTTTTTATTTTACTGGCCGAGGTCAGTATACTATTTTTCTGTTCGACGAAGCCAGAAAGCGGTAATTTCATTTAGCGAAGCGGCCACAAAGTTGGCGCTTTCTGGCCGGAGGACAGAAAAATAATTTTTCGAATCAGTAGTTTTGGAGCATATTCAATCCAAACAAACAAACAAACCTTTCCGCTTTATTATATTAGTATAGATTAATCAACGTTAATCTACCTACACTAATATAATAAAGTGGAAAGGTTTGTTTGGATTGAATAGACACCAAAACGACTGGACGATTTGAAAAATTCTTTCACTGTTGGTAAGCTACACTATTAGTGACATAGGCTATATTAAATTTTCAAAAATATTAGGGTTCCGTGCGTAGCCGGTGCGGGGCGCTAGTTTATATAACTAGCGACCCGCCCCGGGTTCACACGGGTGCTATAAACCGTCCTCTTGAGTCACTCTATCTATTAAAAACAATCGCATCAAAATCCGTTGCGTAGTTTTAAAGATTTAAACGTACATAGGGATATAGGGACAGAAAAAGCGTTGTTTTATACTATGTAATGATGATTGTGGCGTATCTTAAAGGCTAGTTTGTTTTATAGGTACTATGTAGTTATGATGTAGTGTGTCGTATCTTAAAATGATTAAATGATTATTCCGTGTCGTCATTTCTAAATGCATTTAAAATGATTTAAGTAAACCGTGACTCACAGTTCCGATCATTATTTACACAAACAGTTGACTTACAAATACTAACGCTTGATAATTCGTATAGAACTTTCCAGAATATACCTATTTTAGTAAAATTCAAGAAGCTTTGTGTAACTTAATAATTTCTGATGCCTTCGCGGTTATTATACACTAGCTGTGTGGAATAGTTAACTATACTAATATTATAAAGCTGAAGAGTTTGTTTGTTTGAACGCGCTAATCTTAGGAACTAAAATAGGATCAGGAAAAAACGGGGGAAATATGAAGAACTAGCTTCTGCCAGCGACTTCGTCCGCGTGGATTAGTTATTTCCTCCATTTTTTTTACACATTTTTAACTGTTTCCTCGCTCTTATTGGTCGCAGCGTGATGTTATATAGCCTAAAGCCTTCCTCGATAAATGGTCTATCCAACAAAAAAAGATTTTTTCAATTTGAAGTAGTCGTTCCTGAGATTAGCGCGTTCAAACAAACAAACTCTTCAGCTTTATAATATTAGTATAGATTGGAATGAAACAACTTTAACGGATTTAACTCGCGTATTTTTATTTTATTGGCTGACGTTTCGGAGCATTTACAGATTCCATAATCGTAGCACGACTGAGCTGACAAGTCTTATGCTAAGGCTATGATGCCGGGACGGACAGCTAGTATACTAAATAAATAAATATCTTTGGACGATTCACACCAATTATCTAGTCCCATTTTAAGCAAAGCTTGTGTTATGGGTACTAGACAACGGATAAATATACATAAATACATATAAGACATCCAAGACTCCAGTACAGATGCCAGTGCTCATCACATTGACATCTGCCCCTAGCGGGATTCGAACCCGCAACCTCCGGTTTCGTAGTCAGGGCCTCTGACCACTAGACCAACAGGCCGTCAAATACTATGCAATGATACTATGTTCAGGATCGTGTGTGATGTGTGTATGTATGTATGTCAACACACCAGAGCGCACCCAATTGAATCATACGTTTAGTGAAATGAAATCGGTTACACTTTTAACCTTTAGTTGAACTCTCATTGTGCATTGCTGCAGTCTGTCTGTCTGTCTGTTATATTAGCAGGAAGTTTACGAAACAATGATTTTTTTTTTTGGGTGAAGCGATAATAATAACAATGGTAACTAAATATAGTACATATGTTATTCTAATGTATAACCACAGAATAGCTACTACATACTTGGTTTAACTACCTATATTATTGTCAAGTTTTCAACCGACGAAAAAAACGGAGGAGGTTCTCAATTCGACGCGTAGGTATATTTTTTTTTTTTATGTATGATCACGCATAACTTTTTACTGAGTGGTTCGATTTTGATAATTATTTTTTCATTGGAAAGGGTATGCTTCGAAATTGGTCCCATTTTAATTTGGAAAAAAAAAATCCAACCCTAAGGGTAGGAAAATAAGGGTTGATTAATTTTTCAGGCACCGATTATATCGTATGAACATGGGTAACTTTTTACAGAGTAGGCAGTCCGATTTTGATAGTTCTTTTGTCTTTTATAACGACGGTTAGGTATTTTCGTTGTAACGTCTGTTATTTTTTAACAACAAAAATACCTACCAGTCGTTATAATAGACAAAATTATTATTTTTCTCTTTTCAGTGCGCTATTGTTTTTTGTTGCCTTTTAGATTTTTTTCGGCGGTTATTTTTTTTTATTAAAAAGTTACATCAAAATCCATTCAGTAGTTATAATGCGTCGCGTGACCTTGAACTTGACAGAGCTGACACTTGCTTCGTCTGTCTATTACTCCATTGAAACGTCACTTCTTTGGGCTTAGCATTTGACAGAGGAAGCGATTAATTTTATAGATATCAAGGGGCGTTAGTTAAGTTATAAATGCAATAATTAAATACAGTTAAATTTAAGTTTTTGTCCCACGGCCGCCATCTTGGTAAATGGTTTTTTATGGTTTATCTAACTAATTATAGGTTTTGCAATAATATTATATGTAGCTGTGCTAAAGTCTTTAGCGTTAGACTATTGTCAGCTCAGTCGTGCTACGATTATGGAAACTGTACTTATTGTTCATTGTATTGACGATCTCGGTATGAATGTTCTGACATAACAATATAATTAATGTGTCATTATTGAGAAACAAATCAATCTAATCTATATTCTACAAAATACTACGTAAACTTATTAAACATCAAAAAACTTAAAAATTCTTATAAAGAATTCACACTCGATGACCTCACCGTCGTATTCACACACAAATTTACTTAACCACTCCACAAACCAAAAACCGAACGAAACTCAACTCTATTCCAACACAAGAAGGCACAAAAACAACACCAACGACGGCAACAATAAAATGGCCCAGCTTAATCTCTGGTGACGCAACGTCAACCGCCATTTTTTTTGTTCCAATTTTGAATTGAAACGGTTTTGTTCTTGGCCGTTTGTTTTTTTTTTAATTAGGACTTCACAATAGGACGCAGGGCCGTAACATAATGCCGGTTTGGTGTAGTATTTCTTTTTTGTTCATTTAACGTGCGTTTTCGACTATATTCGTGAGTAACATACTATATGTAGCGTAGCTTATTCTTAATATTGCATTACATATATTCGTGTTCATAATAGGACGGAGCTTCGAGCGTTTGAGACGCCGTGTCGACTCTTTAACTAGCTGTGCACGCGACTTCGTCCCCGTGGAATAGTAATATAGTAATTCTTCATAAGGCTTCATATTTTTCCCGTTTTTTACACATTTTCCACTGTTTCTTCGCTCCTATTGGTCGCAGCGTGATGTTATATAGCCTAAAGCCTTCCTCGATAAATGGTCTATCCAACAAAAAAAGATTTTTTGAATTCGAACTAGTAGTTCCTGAGATTAGCGCGTTCAAACAAACAAACAAACTCTTCAGCTTTATAATATTAGTATAGATTTAGGTATTTAGGTATACTAATTACCTAAAGGCCAACCAGACTAAATAACAAGACGTGAGAATATGTACAAATAGACAGTACGTGACAAATCTCTATATGTATATTATTATGAGAGTATTTAATGAAAACTGCAATTATATATTTAAATAACCGATACTATAAATGAGCTATTGCATGGAAAATTTCCAATGAAGAATTTAATTTCCAAGATTTTTCTAAATCGGCACAGTAGTTCTTGAATTTATTCATTACAAACAAAACAAACCACACAAAAATACAAATCTTTCCTCTTTATAATAGTAGTGTAGTTCGAAGTGTGACGTCACACTCCCCCCTCCCCCTAATGTGTGACGTATTTTATAAACGGCCCCTTATTAAAAAAAGTATGAACAGTGACAGATCTGTCTCGACAAAAACTTAACCTATTGGAATGAAACAACTAGAAAATTTAAACCGCATATTTTATTGGCTGACGTTTCGGAGCTTATCCAGTCATTTCTTATTTTATTTTCCCAGCTCTGCCTCGGAAACGAGTAAAAAGTTAATCTCGATTTCGAGATTGGGAATTTTTACATCCCACAACACAACAGTACCTCTTACTACCCATTTTTTAATTATTTATGGGCACTTTTTAATATTTTTACGTGCACTTTTCAACGTTGTTAAGCGAACAGCTGACCGCACTCACCACCCAAGTGTTGTCTGAATTTGCCGCAACGCGGCGCCACTAGCGATACGCAAGAGGCGTATAATCGTAGCACGACTGAGCTAACGATAGTCCAACGCTAAAAAATTATATGCCTTCGCATATTATACATTGGAATGAAACAACTATCAACGGATTTTACATTAATTTATTTTATTGGCCGACTTTTCTTCTTCCTTTACAGATTCCATAATCGTAGCACAACTGAGCTGACAATAGTCTTATGCTAAAGTGAAGACTTGACTCTTAGAGTACTTATACATAATAACCGCGAAGGCATCAGAAATTATTATTTTCAACTTATCCTAGACAGGCAGTAGTAATTAATAGTAAGAATGTAATAGGTATTACTTTTCCGTGACCTTTCCTGATGACTTCAAGTCAACAAATGATGTAAGACGATGATTTCATTCTCCATACAAGGTACTGTTTACCTCCATCATTGTAAAGTTATAAATTCTGATAAATGATTATACATTAGTTTCGAAAGCCTCAAATATTAAATTTGCTATATCTAGCAGTAAATTAAAACCGGCCAAGTGCGAGCCGTGCAAACTAATATATAAAATTCTCCTGTCGCGGTGTTTGTTGCCAAACTCCTCCGAAACGGCTGGATCGATTTTTATGAAATTTTGTGTCTACGAGTATATCCGGTAGGTCTAAGAATCGGGTGGACCCCAAAGTTTTTATTTTAATTTTTGGACCAATTTCTGTGTTTTAATTTTTTTTCTTGATTCAGCATTGATATATTAGGGGGAGGGGGTAAAACGCGGTAACAATCAGCTGGTAGTTGTCTCGAACGCCGCATTACAAAGTGTCTAGTCTGAGCGCAGCGCGGCGCCGACTAGCGCGCGAGCTCGGCGGCGGGAGGAGGGGATCAGGGACCCTAGTTAGGACATAAGAACGGGCCTAAAAAGGTTAGGTAATGCTATGGGTATAGACCACGATAAAATATACTCTTCACTAATCAGTAGGAATGGAACCCATAACCTCAGCTTTCGTAGTCAGAGGCTCAGACAAGTAACCACTACACCAATAGCGTCAATTTATTGGCATATTCAATATAATAGATTTTCTTAGTAACTTTGCAATACGCGATGTGACCACAGATGAGATCACGCGACCTTCATTACAGAAACTGTGCTCTAATAAATATAGATAATATTCATTTACATAGATAACACTCGAATAGGTAGGTACATTTACCTAATTGATAGTACCTACCTACTATAAAATATTTATCAGTAGCTTCTGCCCGCGACTTCGTCTGCGTACGATGAGTACTTTACACAGCATAAAATATAGTCTATAATATAGACGTGTTATTCTGATGCAGTGGCGGATTTACAAATTTGCCGCCAGTAGGCTATTCAATTTTCGCCCCTATTGACCTCATACGCTAGTTTAGTTCACAATCATAATATACGTATTTAATTTAATAAATGGGTCAAAGTTCTTTGTGTAAGTATATAATTTTATTTTATTTCTGTAAGACAAAATAAAATGTTTGGACCAAATTTGCCGCCCCCTTAAAATCTGCCGCTCTAGGCTCCAGCCTACTCAGCCTGCTGGTAAATCCGCCACTGTTCTGATGTGTAAGCTAGATCCTGGGTTCATAACCTGGGGGTGACTACCCCGCGGTGTTAAAACTAGTATTCCGCGGTAACAATCAGCTGGCAGTTGTCTCGAACGCCGCATTACAAAGTGTCTAGTCTGAGCGCAGCGCGGCGCCGACTAGCGCGCGAGCTCGGCGCACCCCCCCTTTCACCCCCAATAATTATTACATGGTTGAATTGAAATACGCGAGTTAACCCTTATAACTCCAATGGTTATAACCACAAAGGCCATATTTCCATATCTATACTCTATACTAATATTATAAAGAGGAAAGATTTGTATTTTTGTATGTTTGTCATGAATAGGCTCCGAAACTACTGGACCGATTTCAAAAATTCTTTCACCTTTGGAAAGCTACATTATCCCCGAGCAACATAGGCTATATAATATCACGCTAGGTCTTATAGTTGCGGAGCAGTAACCGAAAATGTTTCAAAAACGGGGGAAAAGTATCGTTTCTGAGGCCTTAAAAAAATCTTAAGTCCCCCCGTGCGAAGCCGGGACGGGCCGCTAGTCTATAATATTCTAAGGAAACATCAGCAATTTTATTTATACAATACTGTATCCTTTACAATCCAGCTATAATATGAGTATTGTTTACATTATATTATTATTTACATGCATCTTGTTATCAATGTACTGACCTATTTATAGCACAAAATAAATATGATAAGGAGACAATATTATTACGATTGTACTTGCCAATCCTGAGTGCAGTTGTATGCACTTTGTGCATGTAGGTTCATTGCAGTTCATCATCGATTTAATGTCAATACTAAATGAAATTATTTTTAATAATCTTCTACATTTAAGTTGCAATATATAAGTAGGTATGTAAGTATATATGTAAGTATATGCAGGAGTAATCTTGTAACTGTATTTTGAAGCAGATATCTTTAACTGATTGAGCTGATATTTTGTACACAAGTTCAGTTTGGGTGACAATGCATGGTTAACTGTGTGACGTCATTCTAAAACCAAATTAAGGGGGTTACAAGAGGGGGAACCAAATAACTACAAATATACCGAGTGGGATATCAAATGAATGAGGATCACGTGTACATTGTAAAATTATAAAAGCCTGTTTTTAAATAATTAAAACCTCTATTTCTACCATAATCAGATGTGTGCAATTTTCACAATTCACAACCATTGTAGAAAAATTGCAATCTTTGATTATTACACAGTTTTACTGCACTTTGTACGGACAACAGCAATATCAACAAAAATTGTAGTGAAAAAATTATGCATATCAGCAAATGTTTGTACAATAAAATTATTAAAATGAAATAATAAAATATGCAGGTAAATTGGAATGAAACAACTATTAACGGATTTAACTCCCATATTTTTATTTTATTTTGTTAAATAAAAATACGGGAGTTAAATCCGTTAATAGTTGCTTCATTCCAATGTATAATAACTGCGAAGGCATCAGAAATTATTTGCATAATAATTTCTGATGCCTTAATTTTGTATACATATTCTAGGTAAATTTTTAATTTTGTATACATATTCTACAATAATTTTACATTAGAATGAAACAACTTTAATTGCGTATTTTATTTTATTGGCTGACTTTTCGGAGCCTATACAGTATCCATAATCGTAGCACGACTTTTTGCTTTATCATAAGATTAAGCTATTTTCAGCTCAGTTGTGCTACGATTATGGAATCTGTAAAGGCTCCGAAACGTCAGCCAATACAATAAAATGTGTGAGTTAAATTTGTTTAAAGGTGTTTCATTCCAATGTATAATAACCGCAAAGGCATCAGAAATTAATATAATCAATTAGCGGCCCCGGCAGACGTCGTCCTGCCCGTCCGATTGTTTAGTCAAAGATCTGTCAAAGTCTTCTGTCACTTACCGTCAATCACTTTGTATATGGGAGTATAGAAAGATGTTGATTTTACACTTTTTCAAGATGTTTTTTAAATTTTCTCTACTAACAAACCTTCCCTGGACTTCCACGAATAATTCAAGATTTAAAATTTTATTTTTTTGTAGCATCACAGTTCTAATGGATTTCACATAGGATTCATAGTGCACCGTATCAGCATCCATCATGAACTCCGTGGACACAGGATCTTGCAAAGGTCCAACCTCATATGAATCAAATACGGAAAACAAACTGTATCAAAAACATATGAAATCTATTGAAATGCTAAGTTTCATTAACGTTACTAATATTATAAATGCGAACGCAACTCTGTCTGTCTGTCTGTTCTGCTTTCACGCTAAAACTACTGGGCTGATTTAAATGTAATTTTATACAAAGAAAGTCTAGAGCCCAAGAAACTAGCATTTTATATGAGATCTTAAGGGTCTAAGTTATTTTAACCTCCCTAAGCCAAAACAAGACTAATCTATATTTCTATACTAAAGTATACAGCTGAAAAGTTTGTTTGCTTGAATGGGCTAATCTACGGAACTACTTGTTTTATTTGAAAAATTCTAAAATTAATTTATCGAGGGAGGCTACAGGCTAACATCACACTAAGACCAATAGGAGCAGAGTAGTAACTATTACATGCAGACGTTGTGGGCAAGCTAGTGACTAGATATTTCTATAATTTTAATTCTATTATACTCCTAATACAGTGTAATGGTTATACAGTGTATTCTAATCTACATAACAATAAATAGATCTGTATTATTCCCTTCTGCGTCAAAACCGCAGCGACCACTACCTTCCTGGAGAGAAATTTGTATCAAATTACTAGTAAACAAATACAAATATCAAGTTACAAGTCAAAATAAAAACTCTAAAGTTACTTTATACAGTTAAAAATGCAGTTCAATAATTAACCTTTAATGTTTACTCGATACCGTGACCATTTCGATCACCGATTTGCTATCGTAGCGGTAAATATGTGGAGAAACGTGTACCTACTTTCTTATCCGAAACATTAGTTTATATTACCGTAAGACGGGATAATTTAACTCTGATATAGTTTTAATTAGGTAAAATTCACGAGTACTAACCTTAGACCGGCCGATGAATCCCTCCGTTCAAAGAAAAATCCAAGACGAAACCAATAATCCCCAAAAATCTCACACACGTACACAATGTTTTAAACTTTTTATAAACACATTTTAACACGATAAAACTGAACTGAATTTACACGAAATGTACAATGTTGGGTGTTAACGCGCTTTTTACGCGTTTCGCAGTGAATTGCGGTTTTTTTATTAGATTAGCGAAGCGCCGCGGCGTGTAACGCGACTTAAGAAGTTTGGGATCGCTTGCTTGACTTCTTCACTTGACAGTTGGTGACTTGGTGTAGACGTGCGTCCAATAAGAAGGGTCCGTATTGCGCTTGTCACTAACTGGCTGGATTTGTTTTAGTAGACCCCTTTTTAAAAGTTGATATATCTATAAAACCTATTTGCGATGTACTCCTTTAATTAAATAGGTAAGGTTTAATACGGAATAAAGGAGGTATGTAATTAAGTTAAGTTGAATGCAATAAGATGTAATATTATAAAAATGTTAAATTGTTTTTCAATTTCAATGCACCTAGATTCTATTGTCTTACTTACTGTTTTTGACATTTTTACTTTACGTAAGTACATTGTATTATTTTGATAAAAAATGTTTTTCGAGCTAAACTTAAATGGCAGTTTTTGCTGTCTAGTGCCTACTAGAGTGACCACCACTTACAGTAGGTATTTGAACAAGACACTTCTACAAATTGTTGCTCGTAAAAGTCCTTTGTCAGAATAGTTTTACTTATTATTATTATTACATATTCATTAATGTGTATTCATGTTAATGTGCTTAACGTCAAGTCGTACCTAAAGATCTGTATTTGATTCCACGTAACCACCCCTTATCGCTGAATCTCACTACAGGTGGTGTGTAAATGGAATATAAAATTATGTATAAGCATAAATTAACAATGTATAAGCCACGTGAGTGATAATTAAAACTGAGGTAAGTACCTACTTAAGTTACTTACCTACTTATTTTTAGTGAATTAAAAATGACTTTATAAACGTTGTATTCCTTATATTTACTTGTATATCTCTAGCAAGTTACATTATGTAATTACATTGTAAGTACCTTCATTTTAGGAAACTAAAAAAAAACATACAAAATAAAATACCTAAACCTAAACAACCACACAGCTCTGATATATATTGACCACTCCTATCAACTAGCCGTAGTAAAAAATATAAATACTTTTAAAAAAATATGACCACCCCTATCAACTAGACGTTAAAAACTAGTCTACTCAAACTGCCCACCTGTCACCACAAACCGTATACACAATTCGGACCGCCGCAACCAATCACCGCATTCCAAACATACTTTTCCCGCCTCAACTCGATCGCAAACCGGTCGACACGCCTTCAATTCCTTCACATTTCGTTGTATGTTTTTATATAATTTCATTATCCATTGCGTGTTTAGTTCATTTTAAATTGTGCATTGTTGATTCAATCAAGCAATGGATTATATAAATGGCGATATATACAGTGGTGGTAAGTTTTTTAAGCGTAAGTTAGTATATGACCTAGTGAAGTATAACTGCAGAATTACATTCGGCGTTCACTTACTTATCAGTGTGGATAATTATTTAATTCTTTCTTAGTTTATTTATGGAGAAACGATATCGATAATTGAATAATATAGTACCTATATTTTCTTTTAAGATTGCATGTCATCTTTAAAATCGAAACTAGGTAGGTACCTAACTAAAAAAATTGTTCAATTTCAAAATATAATAAACTTATATTTTATATTTAGTTACCCGTCATATTGAAAGAGGACGCATTTGTCATTTTTTTTATAGAAATTTAGTTATAACTAGATTTTAATTGCTAATACTAGAAGGTTTACCTACTTTACAGTACCTTCGTAAATTACTTATAGCCTAATAATTTCTGATGCCTTCGCGGTTATTACACATTGGAATGAAACAACTATTAACGGGTTTAACTCGCGTATTTTTATTTTATTTTATTTGCTGACGTTTCGGATTCTTTACGGTTTTAATAATCGTAGCACGACTGAGCTGACAATAGTCTGACGCTAAAGTGATTTATACAGCTGTTATGCAAACTACCTTATATTTAAATTACAAATTTTGAAAAACTACCCTATTCTGAATTATGGAATACTAATGTTACATTTTACGCAAAAAAAAATACTTTTATACATTACAATTAAAACCTAATAGGGGGCGTTACTAGCGCTTCGGAAAGACCATCATTACGGAGAAGAAACGCCGCAAGAAACTCAGTAGGAAGTCGCTTTTTTAGGATTCTATATTTACAATGAAAAATACGCGAGTTAAATCCGTTAATAGTTGTTTAATTCCAATACTTATAGCCTACTTGTTACTTTGATATAGGTACCTAAATAGGAATATGAAATGATTTTGAACCCGATTTTTTAACCTTCTGTTTTTTAATTCAATGAGGGCCACCGCGTGTAAGAAATCCGCTAGATGCGCTAGTGTAGAATGAGGTCCAGCTGTCATGTACCACCAATGAGAGGCAAGCTACTGGCCTGTGATTGGTGGAACATGACAGCTGGACCTCATCCTACACTAGCGCATCTAGCGGATTTCTGACCCCTCATTAGTTTTTTTTCTGTAGAAATTTAGTTATAACTAACATTTGCCCAAGACTACCTACTTTACACAATACCTTCGTAAATGCACTAAATAAATTTCCAATTTTTTTTTTTTTACTTACCAATATTTCAATTTAACTAGGAGAAGGAGTTCTGAAAATATTTTTTCACCAATAAATAAAAACAAGCAATTTTAAATACGTATTTATTAATCTGAAATCTTTGGTACAATTAAGTTATAATTTTCATAATTCTGTCAACAATTCGAAATTACCTATTTTAACCTATTTACAGCACAAAACAATGTTACTTACTTATATAATAAAAGGTACTTTATTATTGATAGTTTTTAATATAAATTATAAAAAAAAACATACATATCGCACCCCTAGATCTAAAGGGAGCTAACTCAAAAAAAGTAACTTTTTCGGGAGAGGCGGAATTGTTGTAAGGAATCGGAATCTTTTTTTTAGCGTGTTTTTAATTTAAATCTTTAGATTTTTGAGTTAGCTCCCTTTAGATCTAGGCGTGCGATATATATAAACACAAACCAAGATAATTAAATATTTAGACAAAAGTGGTAATAGGTTCCATACCTAAGCTTCCCAAATACTAATTCTAGGCAGACAAAGTCGCGGGCTGAAGCTAGTATGTAATAAAAAAAAATATATTAAAATCGAACCACTCTGTAAAAAGTTATATATTATGCGTCGTCATACATAAAAAAATATATACGCGTCAACTTGAGAACCTCCTCCATTTTTTTCGTCGGTTAAAAATAAATATTTTACAACTAAAGTTTAAATAATAAAAATACAACTAATAATACATTTTGTCAGTTCATTTGTTATTTAAAATAATTACCTAAACAATATAAAACACAAACCAACACACAACCACAAAATAATTAATCATAAGGTATTTTCATATGCAAAAAATAGTTTTTGACTGGACTTACAAAACTAAAATCTTTTACATTGGAATGAAACAACTATTAACGGATTTAACACGCGTATTTTTATTTTATTTTATTAGCTGATGTTTCGTTTTCAACCGACGAAAAAAACGGAGGAGGTTCTCAATTCGACGCGTATATTTTTTTATTTTTTTTATTTTTTTTTTTTTATGTATGACCACGCATAACTTTTTACAGAGTGGTTCGATTTTGATGATTCTTTTTTTATTGGAAAGGGTATACTTCGAAATTGGTCCCATTTAAATTTGGAAAAAAAATTCCGACCCTAAGGGTAGAAAAATAGGGAATGATTAAATTTTCACGCACCGATTGTATCGTTTGACCATGGGTAACTTTTTACAGAGTAGTCCGATTTTGATAATTCTTTTTTTATTGGATAGGGCATACCTCAAAGTTAATCCCATAAAAATTTGGAAAAAAGAAACCTACCCTAAGGGTGGGAAAAGGGGGGTTAATAGCAAAAACAAGGTAGGTAGCTATTTTAAAAATTAAGCATGTAATAATTTGTATAAATTATGGCCACAAAAAATTATAAAATAATAACTTTTTAATAAAAAAATTTAACCGCCGAAAAAAAACTAAAAGGCAACAAAAAACAATAGCGCACTGAAAAGAGAAAAATAATAATTTTGTCTTTTATAACGACTAATATTTTGGTTGTAATGTCTGATATTTTTGGAGTCGGTGCCAGCCTCAAACAAACTTGAGCACCTGAGTGAAGAGTTGAGAGTGAAGAGTTGCTGCACCAGCTGGCACCAACTTCAAAAATAACAGACATTACAACCAAAATAATAGTCGTTATAAAAGACAAAATTATTATTTTTCTCTTTTCAGTGCGCTATTGTTTTTTGTTGCCTTTTAGTTTTTTTTCGGCGGTTAAATTTTTTTATTATGACTTTAGCGTTAGACTATTGTCAGCTTAGTCGTGCTACGATTATGGAAACTGTAAAGAATCCGAAACGTCAGCTAATAAAATAAAATAAAAATACGCGAGTCAAATCCGTTAATAGTTGTTTCATTACAATGTGTAATAACCGCGAAGACATCAGAAATTATTATAATCTTTTATTTATAAATAATTTTCATATTTTTTTTATGACGATTTAAAAAAAATACTCAAAATTTATGGACAAATTAACATTTAAGACGTGACTTCAAACTCTTACAAATATATATATTTACAACAAACAAACATATAATATAATATATTATAGCTAGTAATTCTGCATTATATGCTTTAAGGCATTCAATAAATATAACTACTAACATGAGACCTGTAAAGTACTCAAAACGTCATCATAAAATAATACGAGTAATATCCGTTACAGTCAATTCAAATAAAAAAAATCAAGAAAGATTTTTTTTAATAACTTCTAATGCAGCGGTTATTACACATTGAAAATAAACAACTAACGGATTTAACTCGCGTATTTAATTTTATTTGCTGTCGGAAAACTTACAACTTACAGTTCCCACATTCGTAGCACAACTGAGCTGACGATAGACTAACTTTTCGAAATTTCAGCAAATAAAATAAAATACGCGAGGTTAATCAGTTAAAGTTGTTTAATTCCAATGTGTAATAACCGCGAAGGCATCAGAAATTATTTCATTATACATAGTTATTTCATTACTAGTATGATATTTCTTATCAGCAACTTTTACCAGGATGATGTTGATGATGATCATCATCATGACCATGATGATAATTATGGTGCTGTTGATGATGTTGTTGTTAATGATGATTATGATGATGATGTTGTTGTTAATGATGATGATGTTGATGATGATGATGACGATGATGAAATTTCTTAGAGAAAGCTAGAAATCAACGTAAAATTGGGTAACAATCCTTCCGCGGGAGTGTTAGCTTCAGTCAGGCAGCCAAGTGCCAGCCCTCCACAGGAGGCAGTACGGGCCGGAGAAATTCGTGTTGTTTGTTGATGTAGACGGCTGTAGACAAAAAAAATATATATATTTTTCTATACTAATATAATAAAGAGGAAAGATTTAAGTATTTTTTCCGTCCTCCGGCCAGAAAGCGCCCTCTTTTTGGCCGCTGCGCTAAATGAAATTGCCGCTTTCTGGCTTCGTCGATCAGAAAAATAGTATACTGACCTCGGCCAGTAAAATAAAAAAGCCTCAGATCACATTTTTGTCAACCTCGGCTTCGCCTCGGACGACAATTACATGTGATCTGAGACATTTTTTATTTTACTGGCCTTGGTGCGTAATGTACTATTGTATGTAACGAATAAACTCAAAAATTACTGGACCGATTAATAATTCTTTTTTCATTAGAAAACTACATTATCACTCAGTAACATAGGCTATAAAAAAAGGGGATCCGGGCGAAGTCGGGGCGGGGGCCGCTAGATTTGAATAATTTCTGATGCCTTCGCGGTTATTATACCTTTTTGTTTAGCATAAGACTATTGTCAGCTCAGTCGTGCTACGATTATGGAACCTGTAATGGCTCCGAAACGTCGGCCAATAAAATAAAATACGCGAGTTAAATCCGTTGAATACATGTCTTATACTCAGGACTGATGAAGTCATTAAAGATATACAAATATAATAAAGAGGAAAGGTTTGTTTGCTTGTTTGGATTGAATAGGCTCCAAAACGGCTGGATAGATTTGAAAAAATCTTTCACTGTTGGAAAGCTACACAATTCCCGAGTGACATAGGCTATATTATATTTAAAAAAAAAATGGTATCCGTGCGAAGCCGGGGCGAACCGCTAGTTATTTCATAAATGATTTGATTTGTAGGAATATTTTAGTTTATTTTCTCACCTGTTGCGGCGCGAATCTCTGCAACAATGGCCGATATCCGGTTCCGAGCGTGGCGAGCATGAGCTGCGACCCCTTGTGGGGAGGCAGGGGAATAATGGCGCAGATCTGAAAAAAAAAAACAGCTATTCTTGTAGATACATAAAATGTCATTCTCTATATGTCGCTGGTAGTGTTTGTGGCAGAAGTGTCCAGACTCTAGAAATCCTACTACTATTATAAAGGCGAAAGTTTGTAAGTATGGATGTATGGATGTATGGATGTTTGTTACTCTTTCACGTAAAAACTACTGAATGGATTTGAATGAAACTTTACCACAGTATAGCTTATACATCAGAATAACACATAGGCTACAATTTTTGACACTAGACTAGACGGGACGAACCTGAAGTCCACGCGAACGAAGTCGCGGGCAAAAGCTAGTATATTATATATCCAGATATGTATCCAGATTCTAGGGTACTGGGTTGTGTCGGGTACATAAGGACTCCAGGGAGGAGGAGAGGATGAGTCGTGTTGTGTGTGGCAGGACTATCAGGACTGTGGGAGGGGTGTAACGGGTTATGTGTGGCAGGAGCTTCAGGACTGTAGGGGGATAATGGGTTGTGTTGTGTGTGGCAGTGGCGTCAGGACTTAGGGAAAGGGGGGGAGGTGTTGGGATGTGTTGTGTGTGGCAGGTGTATCAAGACTCCAGGGGGTATAATCAGTTGTGTTATATGTGTCAGGGGTGTAAGGTCTCTAGCGGGTAGTAGTGGGCGGTAGCGGGTGGTAGCGAGTGGTAGCGGGTGGCAGGAGTATCAGGACTCTAGGGGGTATAATCACTTGTGTTATATGTGTCAGGGGGGTAAGGTCTCTAGCGGGCGGTAACGGACGGTAGTGGACGGTAGCGGGCGGTACTCACGTTCTCCTCGTAGGGGCGGAAGACGGCGAGCGGCCGCAGCGAGGGCACGAGCGCCACCAGCAGGCAGCCGCCCGCCGTGCCCGCGTACAGCTGCGAGCCGCTCACGCACATCGCCGTCACCTGACACACAACGATAATAGTCATATAAAAAAAAATATTGGACATTGGAATTAAACAACTTTAACTGATTTAAATTACGTATTTTATTTTATTGGACTGAAGACCGCATAGACTAAGTTATACCCTGATTAATATTTTAATTTAATTTTTCATTTTTAATTTTAATTTTTGCTTTTGGTGTGCATAATTTTAATTTTAGTCAAATATTTCAACACATTGTGTACAATTGTCCCAAAAAATTACTTTCTACTGAGTTTCTTGCGGCGTTTCTTCTCAGTAATGTTAGTCTTTCTGAAGCTTTTAATTGTGTTGTGTGTTTAGGTTTTAATTGTATTGTATAATAGTACAGTAAAAAAAGGTAGTTTTGCGTAAAATGTAAAAGATATATATTATTATAATTAAAAAGTAATGGTATTGAACCAAAAATATCAATCGAATTATCGATTGATAGATCGTAGTTAATATATCCCTACTTCCCTACTAATATTATAAATGCGAAAGTAACTCTGTCTGTCTGTCTGTTACGCTTTCACGCTAAAACTACTGGACCGATTTAAATGAAATTTGGTACAAAGAAAGTTTGGAACCTGAGAAAGGGCATAGGCTACTTTTCAACCGACTGCAAAAAAGGAGGAGTTCCACGCGGACGAAGTTGCGGGCAAAAGCTAGTATTTTATAATTTAGAAGAGGGTAGTACTTAAATTTTGTAATTAAAGACTATCGTCAGCTCAGTTGTGCTACGATTATGGAATCTGTAAAGGCTCCGAAACGTCAGCCAATAAAATAAAATACGCGAGTTAAATCCGTAAAAGTTGTTTCATTCCAATGTATAATAACTGCGAACGCATCAGAAATTATTAAAAAAAAAAATTTAATTGAAAAAAGTTATAATTAAAATTAAAACTACACTCTGTGTGTGTGTGTGTGTGTGTGTGTGTGTGTATGCACTTATAAATGCGTCTCATGTATCACCACGAGGTTTTTTCTTTCCCCGCTCTCTCTCTCTCTCTCTCTCTGTGTGTGTGTGTGTGTGTGTGTGTGTGTGTGTGTGTGTGTGTGTGTGTGTGTGTGTGTGTGTGTGTGTGTGTGTGTGTGTGTGTGTGTGTGTCTGTGTGTGTGTGTGTCTGTCCGTCTCACCCGGGCGGCGGTCTCGCGCGGGTCGTCGACGGCGATGGACTGCAGGCTCTCGGAGCTCGGCGCGAGCTTGCTGCAGTCGAGCCGCGCGGTCGGCTGCCGCGAGCTGGCGCAGTACTGGTACACGCACACGCCTGCAGATATATACCATAATATAAAATATATAAATACACAGATACATTGAACACATAAAACACCTTGCATCCCTGTACCACAACTGCGTTCCGATTCAGCCATCACACAACGTTTTGTCCCCACATACATAATATATTATATATCTATACTAAAGGATGGTCGCGGAGCACAACGAAAAACGGACGTTGCCCTTTTTGTATTTGTCTCTCTCGCACACGCGTAACCTTGAAGGTAACTGTGCGAGAAAGAGGGCACTATTACTACGCGCGTTCGTTTTTCGCTGTGCTGCGCGACCATCCTTTAGCAAACCCGGCAGACATCCTACTCGACAGTGCCACCGGGTCCAATTGTGTTTTCAAAACATCCACGGATCCATTGAAATATACCTACAAAATTTCATGTACAAATGACGGATCGTGGTCTCATCCGGGTCTTTGTACTTATGACACGTCACGGTCTCACCTGGGTCTATGCACACACGGTCTCACCTGGGTCTGTGCACACACGGTCTCACCTGGGTCTATGCACACACGGTCTCACCTGGGTCTATGCACACACGGTCCCTCCTGGGTCTATGCGCACACGGTCTCACCTGGGTCTAAGTACACACACACGGTCTCACCTGGATCTACGCACACACGGTCTCACCTGGGTCTATGCACACATGGTCTCACCTGGGTCTATGCTCTAGCGGTCTCTCCTGGGTCTATACACACACGGTCTCACCTGGGTCTATGCACACGCGGTCTCACCTGGGTGGCTGTAGAGCATGACGTAGGGCGGCGCGGCGGCGGCCAGCAGCGTGACGCGCGGCGCGGCGGCGAGCGTGTGTGCCGCGCGCACGCCGCCGCGCGTCACGCTGTACGCGCACAGCGTGTCGCCGCCCGCCCACACTTCCACGCTGCGGGGGGGGGAGACATAATACATACTATATTAGTTTATACAACTTGTATGGCCTTATCACATAATCAAAGGAAAGGAAAAAGAATAAGAAAAAAAAAACCTTCATGCCTATTACAGGCTGCGTGTCTCATAGAGTCTTATTTACTGTTTTTTTTTTTTTTTACATCTGCACTAAAAAAAATCTTGTTTTTTGATACTGGCCATGTACTGCGAATACCAGCATAGTAGTTTATAATTTTTTATTTTGATTTGTTTAGTTTGTTAGTAATTATGTACCTATTTTGAAAAAAAAAAAAAATCGAGTTTCCTGCCGTTTCTTGTCAAGTGAGGTTTTTTAGGAAACGGTATCTCCTGACCTTCATAAGAGCTTGTAAAAGCCTAAATTGAATAAATATATTTTTGATTTTGATTTCATATGGAAATTCGCCTCAGTTTGAAAAAAAAAAAAAAAAAAAAACTTGAAACGTAAGTATAAATCCGACTTGAAACGTAAGTACTAACCCGTCTGCCGTGTCTATGGAAGCCAGACAGCACAACTCCGAGGCGGTGCCCAGTTCAGTAAGGACGAACCCGCCGTCCACCTCCGCCTCCGCTCCCGCTTGCTCCAGTTGCGTGCACCGCACCAGAAACAACCTAATAAATATAATAAATAAATATCTTTGGACAATTCACAATTGATCTAGTCCCAAACTAAGCAAAGCTTGTACTATGGGCACTAGACAACGGATAAACATACATAAATACATATAAGACATCCAAGACTCAGGTACAGATGCTTATCACACTGACTGCTTCTAGCAGGATTCGAACCCGCAACCTCTGGTTTCGTAGTCAGGGCCTCTGACCTTTAGACCAACAGGTCGTCAAAAAATATTAGCTGACGTTTCGGATTCTTTACAGTTTCCATAATCGTAGCACGACTGAGCTGACAATAGTCTAACGCTAAAATAAAAAATATAATAAAATACACGAGTTAAATCGGTTAATTCCAAAATATGATAATTTTCGATGCCTCCGCGGTTATTACACATTGGAATGAAACAACTATTAACGGATTTAACTCGCGTATTTTTATAAATCACTTTAGAGTTAGACTATTGTCAGCTCAGTCGTGCTACGATTATGAAATCTGTAAACGTCCGCTTCTAGTTGTTTCATTCCAAAAAATATATATTTTTCTGTATTTGACTCTAAGGTTAACTGGTAGAAAATGCCTCTACGTACTAAATTCGCTTTTTGTACACTTACTTCTGTTTAGTTTTATGGAATCACTACATAGTATAAAACAAAGTTGCTTTTTCTGTCCATATATCTCTATGTACGCTTAAATCTTTAAAACTACGCAACGGATTTTGATGTGTTTTTTATTTAATAGATTCAAGAGGAAGGTTTGTAGCACCCGTGTGAAGCCGGGGCGGGTCGTAAATTATAAATAAATAAATAATTTGGGCAGTATTAGCCTCATTAGGGTTCCGTAGTAACCTGGGCACTGACCTTCCGCACTCCAGCGCGAGCGCCAGCTTGCCGACCTTGTGCAGCGGCTGCAGCGCGGCCACGCTGCTGGGCGCGCCGCCCACGCTGGCCGCCACCAGCGTCGACCACACCGGCGCGCACGACGACGCACTGCCGAGAAACACACTTTCAATCAACTGGCGAGAAACATACTTCGATATAACTGGCGAGAAACACACTTTCAATCAACTGGCGAGAAACACACTTCGATATAACTGGCGAGAAACATACTTTGAATCAACTGGCGAGAAACATACTACGATATAACTGGCGAGAAACATACTTTGAATCAACTGGCGAGAAACACACTTCGATATAACTGGCGAGAAACACACTTTGAATCAACTGACGAGAAACATGTATTATCTTGATTCAACATCACTACATAGTATAAAACAAAGTCGCTTTTTCTGTCCCTATATCAGGGATATAGCGTAGTTTTAAATATTTAAGCGTACATAGGGATGTACGCTTAAATATTTAAAACTACGCAACGGATTTTGAAGCTGTTTTCTTTAATAGATAGAGTGATTCAATAGGAAAATTTATAGCCGTATGAAGCCGGGGCGGGTCGCTAGTTAGATAATGATTCAACAAAAACTTTAGTTGCATAGCATTTATTACATTACTAAGAGCCTTAGCTGGAAGATATTACCATCATTGAAGTACATACGCACTGGCGAGAAATAAATGTGTGCATCAATTTTAACTGGCGAGAAACATGACGATATTGTCTTGACCTAATATTTTACTTACAAATCCCTACTAATATTATAAATTCAAAAGTAACTCTGTCTGTCTGTCTGTCTGTCTATCTGTTCACGCTTAAACTACTGGATCGATTTTAATGAAATTTGGTACAAAGAAAGTCTGGAGCCTGAGAAAGAACATAGGCTACTTTTTAACCGACTGCAAAAAAGGAGGAGTTCCACAGGGACGAAGTCGCGGGCAGAAGCTAGTATTATAATAAATTTAACTTACGAATACACTGTGACCCGTCCCGAGCTGTCTCCGACCCACACCTTGTTGCCGACTCGACACATCGCCGTCACTTGCACTGGGGACTCGCCCTCTGCAACATACGTATATACAAATTACATACAGATTATAGTGGTTTTGGTTGAGTAAGTATATTATATAATAGAAAAAAAAACAGTTATTTTGTAATTTCTGATGCCTTCGCGGTTATTACACATTGGAATGAAACAAATGTTTTTTATTTTGTAAAACAAAAACATATCAATCCCATCAACTTCTTAATTTTATGATCTATCTATACTAATATAATAAAGAGGAAAGGTTTGTTTGTATTGAATAAGCTCCCAAACGACTGGGCCGATTTGAAAAATTCTTTCACTGTTGGAAAGCTACACTATTCCCAAGTGACATAGACTATAGAATATTTAAAAAATTTAGGGATCCGTGCGAAGCCGGAGCCAACCGCTAATTATATAATAAAAGTAATATTCCGTTTTAGAAAATTGTTCATATAAAAAAAAAATGCCACCTATAAATTAACATTTTTATGGATGATCTAAAGAAAGATGATAAAAATAGTCTTATATGATTATTTATTATTTTACCTGGTTGCATTCTGATGGTGTGCTGCTGTGTGAAGTGGTGGTGTGTGGCCAGTAGTGTGTGCAGCGAGTGGAGTGTGTGGCCACCGCCGCCGCCGTACCACACCTCCCATCCTATGTCGCCCTCCTCTGCATCAAACATACAATATTATATCAGTGAAAGTAGTGTTACACGGTAACATATTTCATTACCGAAAGATAAGATTAGATAAGATCAAAATATTCCTCATTATTTCACTGGTCTAATTTTACGTCTCTTACGTTTACGTCACCGTCGGTCGGCGTACGCAAACGAGCGGCAACGCCATATTGCCGTGCCGAGCGCACCCGAAGTTAGCCGAGCACACCCGAAGTTAGCCGAACATACCCGAAGTTATTTAAACGCGCCCGAAGTTAGCTAAACGCGACCCGAAGTTAGCCGAACGCACCCAAAATTAGCCGAATGCGTCCGAAGTTATCCGAGCGCACCCGAAGTTTGCCGAGCACACCCGAAGTTAGCCGAACATACCCGAAGTTATTTAAACGCGCCCGAAGTTAGCTAAACGCGACCCGAAGTTAGCCGAACGCACCCAAAATTAGCCGAATGCGCCCGAAGTTAGCCGAACGCACTCGAAGCTAGCCGAACATTCCCGAAGTTAGCCGAACATACCCGAAGTTATTTAAACGCGCCCGAAGTTAGCCAAACGCGACCCAAAGTTAACCAAACGCACCTAATGTTAGCCGAATGCACCCGAAGTTAGCCGAACGCACCCGAAATTAGCCGAACGCACCCGAAGTTAGCCGAACGCACACGATCTAAGCCGAACGCGCCCGATGTTAGCCGAACGCACCCGAAGTTAACGAAACAGCGAATAACGCCACAACTGTTTTTTGGCCAAAACCAAGTATAAAAGAATTTTATGTTCCATACCAGTGACGTTAGTGAGTGGTACGGCCGCGGCGGCGGCGCCGGGGCGGGCGGCGGCGGCGTCCAGCAGGGCGGTGAACTCGGGCGCCGCCGCCGCGCTCACGAGGGCGGCGGCCGAGGGGCGCAGCTCCGGGGCTCCGCGCCAGCAGCGGCGCATCGTCTCCAGTATGTTGCACGGGTATTGGAGGTCCTGTTGTGATCGTACAACATATTAATGAACTGTTAGCAAGGGCGTGCATTATATATAGGCACATGGCATAAATGTATGGAGTGCCTACTCTCCCGTAGAACATGCGCGACCATCACTGCACGCGCCTGAATCCTAGCTTCTGCTTGGACTAAGGGGGTGAATTTTCTAAAATATTTTACATGTTTTATGACTTCCGATAAAGAACTTTCATACTGAATTTCATTCGAATAACTTCAAAAACGGCAAAGTTTCATACTAACTTTGGACCCCAGTTTTACCCCCTTAAGGGAGTGAATTTACAAAAAATCTTTTTAAGTGCTCCTCTACGCTATAAAAGAAAACCCTGTACAAAACTTCAAGCTTCTAACCCTTATAGTTTAGGCCCGGCACAAGTTAAATCCGTTCAAACTTGTTTCATTACAATCTATACTTCTATACTAATATTATAAAGAGGAAAGATTTGTATTTTTGTATGTTTGTAATGAATAGGCTCCGAAACTACTGGACCGATTTCAAAAATTCTTTCACCTTTGGAAAGCTACATTATCCCCGAGTAACATAGGCTATATAATATCACGCTAGGTCTTATAGTTGCGGAGCAGTAACCGAAAATGTTTCAAAAACGGGGGAAAAGTATCGTTTCTGAGGCCTTAAAAAAATCTTAAGTGCAAAGCCGGGACGGGCCGCTATGTGTAATAAACGCGAAGGCATCCGAAATTATTTCGTTAATATTTACTAAAAAAAGTTCATGACAACCTGCCGAGTCAATTTTTGAATGTAATGTCATGAGGAGAGACGGATGGTTCAATGAAACACCATATTTTAGATTCGGTAAGTATTACAACAAGGCGTAATAAAAAGAGCACCCATTTAGAGAAACGTTCTTATTTTATAATACTTAACTTATTCCTGACTCGAGAAATATGTGTTACTAGCTTCTGCCCGCGACTTCGTCCGCGTGGAACTCCTAATTTTTTGCAGTCGGTTAAAAAGTAGCCTATATCCTTTCTCAGGCTCCAGACTATCTTTGTACCAAATTTCATTTAAATCGGTTCAGTAGTTTTAGCGTGAAAGCGTAACAGACAGACAGACAGACAGAGTTACTTTCGCATTTATAATATTAGTAGGGATGTCGCAGTAAACTATTGAGTTACGGTAAAACTACGAAATAAGGCATACACTGCAATCAAAATTTTCTTTCAAAATTTCTTACCCTGGGTGACAGTGTGGGTCTGGCGCCATCCAAGATGGCTTCTTTCACCGCCTCGTGGCCCTCAAACGGCTGCCGAAGAGATATGATCTCATACAGCAACATGCCGAACGAAAAACAATCCACCTGCAAACAGAATAATTGAACATTGGAATGAAACAACTATTAACGGATTTAACTCGCGTATTTTTATTTTATTTTAGCGCTAAAGTGTTTAGCGTTAGACTATTGCCAGCTCAGTCGTGCTACGATTATGGAAACTGTAAAGAATCCGAAACGTCAGCTAATAAAATAAAAATACGCGAGTTAAATCCGTTAATAGTTGTTACATTCCAATGTGTAATAACCGCGAAGGCATCAGAAATTATTAGAATAATTGAAATTAATATTAGAATTTGTGATACAAGTATGGTAAAAGAGCAGAGTTTGTAATTATCAATTCTCTCTCGGTGCAAGTGCGTGTGTGTCTTTCTTTCTCTCTCTCTCACTCTCTCGGTTCGTGTATGTGTGTGTTTCTCTCTGTCTCTCGGTGCGAGTCTCTCTCTCTCTCTCTCTCTCTCTCTCTCTCTCTCTCTCTCTCTCTCTCTCTCTCTCTCTCTCTCTCTCTCTCTCTCTCTCTCTCTCCCTGTGTGTGTGTGTGTGTGTGTGTGTGTGTGTGTATATGTGGGTTAATAGATATACTCGTATATATATTACTAGCTTCTGCCCGCGACTTCGTCCGCGAGGAACACCTCCTTTTTTGCAGTCGGTTAAAAAGTAGCCTATGTCCTTTCTTAGGCTTCAGACTTTCTTTGTACCAACTTTCATTTAAATCGATCCGGTAGTTTTAGCGTGAAAGCGTAACAGACAGACAGAGTTACTTTCGCATTTATAATATTAGTAGGGAGTAGGGAAGTAGGGATTATGTTATAATACATATACATGTATATATATACCTTCTCGTTGTACTCCTGCTCGCCATTGTGCCTCATGATCTCGGGCGCCATGAACCCCTCGGTGCCGCCGAAGCCCTTCGTCCCCGACGGCGGGGCCAGCCGGCTGATGCCTGCACAGATAGACAAACATATATATATATACACATATATACTAATATCAATTCCGTCTCTGGAATTCTCTCCCTCTATCCATCAGACAAGCACCGAGTAAGCTAGCGTTCAAGCGTTTGCTACGTAAGCACTTTTTAAACCTTCAGTTTTCATCATCTGTTATTGTAGTTAATTATGTATTTTTTTATATCTATATATTTTAGTATATTTATGTAGTGTAACATCATCTTGTTATATATTGTATCTATTATATTATATGTATTATTCCTTTTGCGCCTACACATGCTCTTTGTTTGCTTTGAAGGTTGTCTGGTAGAGAATGCCGTATGGCATTAAGTCCGCCTTTTGTACATTTGTGTTTTATTGTGCAATAAAGTGTAAA
The DNA here is from genome assembly GCA_038024825.1 of Polylopha cassiicola. Taxonomy (NCBI): domain Eukaryota; kingdom Metazoa; phylum Arthropoda; class Insecta; order Lepidoptera; family Tortricidae; genus Polylopha; species Polylopha cassiicola. The sequence continues at coordinate 3,285,939 of CP149065.1, read as the reverse complement.
TAAATAAATAAATAATATACTAAAGAGGAAAGGTTTGTCTGTTTGTTTGGATTGAATAGGCTCCTAAACGGCTGGACCGATTTGAAAAACTCTTTCACTGTTGGGAAGCTACACTATTATTGAGTGACATAAGCTGTAGAAAATTTTGAAAAACAAAAATAGGGATCCGTGCAAAGCCGGTGCGAACCGCTATATATGGACGGTCTGTCGGTCTAGTGGTCAGAGGCCCTGACTACGAAACCGAAGGTTGCGGGTTCGAATCCCGTTAGGGGCAGATGTCATTTATGTATGTTTATACGTTGTCTAGTGCCCATAGTACAAGCTTTGCTTAGTTTGGGACTAGAACAATTGGTGTGAAATATTAAGACATTTATTTATTTTATATATTCCGCTCGGCAAAATTTAACTGATAATCTACTCGTACAGAGAAAAAAAAATCTATATCTATACTAATATTATAAAGCTGAAGAGTTTGTTTGTTTGAACGCGCTAATCTCAGGAACTACTGGTTCGAATTCAAAAATTCTTTTTTTGTTGGATAGACCATTTATCAAGAAAGGCTTTAGGCTATATAACATCACGCTGCGACCAATAGGAGCGAAGAAACAGTGGAAAATGTGTAAAAAACGGGGAAAATATGAAGCCTTATGAAGAATTACTATTCCACCGGGACGAAGTCGCGGGCACAGCTAATCGTCATATAAATTCTCGTAGATACAATTGGCTATTGTTCATTTACCATAGTCTCCCAGCTTGACGTGAACGGGCACCGGTGATTGGCTGAGCTCCGCGGCGCACGCGTCGCTCGGCCGCGGCATCTCCCACACCAGCACGTTCTCAGACTGACAGACAGACACACATGTTAATTGTTTTTTCCGTCCTCCGGCCAGAAAGCGCCAACTTTGTGGCCGCTGCGCTAAATGAAATTTCCGCTTTCTGGCTTTGTCGAACAGAAAAATAGTATACTGACCTCGGCCAGTAAAAGAAAAAGGCCTCAGATCACATTTTTGTCAACCCCGGCTTCGCCTCGGACGACTTGCATGTGATCTGAGACATTTTATATTTTACTGGCCTACGTGCGTAATGTACTATTATTATACACTAGCGGTCCCGGCAGACTTCGTCCCGCCCGGCATTTTTGCGTTTTGTTAAACTATTTTTAAAATTTGAGCCGATTTATTTTTTCACTGGAACGGGATACAAAGTATCCTATGTCCTTTTCCTGGTTCTGAGCTACATCCCCAGCAATTTTCAGCCAAATCAGTTCACCCGTTCTTGAGTTATAAATGGAGTAACTAACACGACTTTCTTTTATATATAGAAGAAGAAGAAGATAGAAGAAGATAAAATAAATAAAGAAGATAAAAATAAAGACTAGCGGCCCGCCCCGGCTTCGCCCGGATCTCTTTTTTTGTTGCCTACTAGCTGACCCGGCGAACTTCGTACCGCCCTATAATCAAGAAATATCTGTTACCTTTTTATCTGCATTATAGATTTTTTTTTCTTACATAAGAACCTTCTCCTAATAATAACAATTACAACAAAAAAAGAATTAGTATATATTAGCGTCTATTATAAAAAAAAAACTCATATTGTCTATATCTATATTGTCTGTCTTTACATAAAGCTAGCATATAATCACTCGCTGTTATATTTACTAATTCTTAAATTTTCTTCTATATATCTTCTTCTCTATAGGGCTCTTGGGTATCGCTAGTGGCGCCGCCTTCTATGAGAATTTATATAATTTTTAATTAATTTAGCATCATGTTCATAGTAGTGCGATAATCTTATCATAAATAAATAAATACGTAGTAAAAATTATACACAATCAATCTGAAAAATATATTTCCTGGCTTGTGTATTTACTTGCATTTTGACACAGATTTCCCACGAAAAAAGTCTGCATAAATATTCTGAAATGCACATTTAATAATAGTCTGGCTCATTATATCCATTTAATTAATTTTTATCGAGTTAAAATAAACAAACTTGTAAAACGTGCAGCTACTTTTATGCGGATCATATGTTCATTTGAACTTGACAAGTGGGCAAGTGTTGCCGCTGCTTGCCGACAGTTGGCGCTGCAGTCGATCTGTCACGATACGCAAGACGCCTATTATATAAAAGAAAGTCGTGTTAGTTACTCCATTTATAACTCAAGAACGGCTGAACTGATTTGGCTCAAAATTGGTAGGAAGGTAGCTTGAACCAGGAAAAGGACAGTCTTTATTATTATATATTAAAAATAGCTCAATTCATTTTTTATAAATGTAGTATAACAAAACGCAACAATGACAGCTGTCAAATCGATTGATTAATGCAGCGCTTCTTTGCCGGGCGGGACGAAGTCTGCCGGGACCGCTAGTGTATACAAATATTATAAAGAGGAATACTTTGTTTGTTTGGTTGTAATGGATAGGCTCAAAAACTACTGGACCGATTTTAATAATTCTTTCACTGTTGGAAAGCTACGTTCACTCTGAGTAATATAGGCTATAAATATTTTGCAAAAAATAGGAATCCGTGCGAAGCCGGGGCGAACAGCCAGTATTATATATTTTAGTCCTGTAAGCCGCGGGTACCTACCTTCAAGTCCCGGTAGAGCACGCGCTTCGCGTGCAGGTACTCGAGCGCGCGCGCCAGCTGCAGCGCCAGCGCCCGCGCCGCGCGGCCGCCCACGCGCGCGCCGCACGACGCGTATGTGCGTAGTATACCGTCTAGCGCGCCCTGCGACGAATACATACAAACATATCGCTATAAAATATGCTTAGGATAGTATTACCGTTCTACCTATTTGAGGGAGAGGGTTGTAAAAAAAAAATTAAAAATTTTAACAAACCCCCGACATAAAAACCTAAAAGCCCTCCAAAAAGTATAATAATAATAAAAACTTAATATTAGGTACGTACCTAAGTATTGATAGGTATTTCTAGATAGAAAACTTCACGTCGGGGGAGCTAAGAACACTCCCGACATATTCATCTTTCAAACAAAAAAAAAACAGAATCAAAATCGGTTGATGCGTTAGGGAGCTAAGATGCCACAGACAGACACACACACACACACACACACACACATACACACACACACACACACACACACACACACACACACACACACACACACACAGTCACGTCAAACTTATAACACCCCGTCGTTTTTGCGTCGGGGGTTAAAAATAAAGATATTTGTATATAATTAATGGTCTATTTATTCTTATAATTAATGCTAGTTGTTTCCCTGCTTCTATTTTAAAGTAGAATATAGGTAGCACAAGAAAACAGTAATTAAAAGAATTGCCAGCTAAGCTCAGGGGTATGTGGGTTATCTTGGAGCTTTAAGAATTATATAAAAGGAATGGTATAAGTTTTATGAAACAATGTTCATTATGTATAGTAATATTTACTTACCTCTTGATTGACAGCGGTGACAATATTGAAAAAAATGGCCACCTGTCACGTGGCGCTGTCGTCCCAATACTTAAAATAAAGGTTGATAACCTATAAATTTTGATTAATTCTTGCAATAGGACATCCTAGGTGTGAATGTGCGCGTTTCTTTTAACTTATATGTTCAAATATCTACATTTCACTTATATTTCAGCACGTAAGTCTCCGATACTGCTATGACGCACGCGGTGCGTCACTACAGTCACGCAGCACGCTGAGCTCCCGGCGCAGGCCGCAGTGCGCCATGACGCACGCGGCGCGTCACCGCACTCACCTCGGGCGCGCGGTCGAGCAGCAGCGCGAGCGGCGCGGCGCACACGGCGCGCAGCGGCACGACGTGCGGGTGCGTCAGCTGGCGCAGCACGCTGAGCTCCCGGCGCAGGCCGCAGTGCGCCATGACGCACGCGGCGCGTCACCGCACTCACCTCGGGCGCGCGGTCGAGCAGCAGCGCGAGCGGCGCGGCGCACACGGCGCGCAGCGGCACGACGTGCGGGTGCGTCAGCTGGCGCAGCACGCTGAGCTCCCGGCGCAGGCCGCAGTGCGCCATGACGCACGCGGCGCGTCACCGCACTCACCTCGGGCGCGCGGTCGAGCAGCAGCGCGAGCGGCGCGGCGCACACGGCGCGCAGCGGCACGACGTGCGGGTGCGTCAGCTGGCGCAGCACGCTGAGCTCCTGGCGCAGGCCGCAGTACGCGCGGCACGCGCCGGACGTGGGCGAGCGTTCCCACCGCGCCACCGCCACCTGTAGGAAGTCGAGAACGTGTCGGTGTCGAGATAGAGATACAAATCTGTTGAAAAGTCTAACAAAATCTGAATGTGTTTGTCGTATTATTTTACGTAAATATTCTTATATTGAATACTAGCGACCCGCTCCAGGTTCACACGAGTGCTACAAACCTTAAGCTTCTATCACTATCTACTAAACAGCTTCAAAATCCGTTGCGTAGTATTAATAGATTAAAGCATACATAGAGACACACAGACAGCGACTTTGTTTCATACAATGTAGTGTGTCAAATCGGCCGTAAAATCACCAAAATTACACAAAGGCCGCTTTTACAACGTATGACGCACACGTTGCGTCACGCCGACATTTTATTTTGTCATAGTAGAAAAATTTTAGACCCCCAGTGGGACTCGAATCCACGCCTATGCCTTTACTAGCAGCAGCGTGCTGATCCATTACACCATAGGAGACCACTGACAGGTCATCGAATTTCTCTACTCCTTTCAATTCGTTACATGCGAATACTTTATTGTTTACATGCGAATTTCTAAAATTATTTTTACTCTTGGCTTTGTACAAAAATGACATTATAATTAAAAACTAAAGAATATGAATCGAATTTCGATTGATAGATCGTAGTTAACATATTTATTTAACCTTGTAGCCTACCTTGTACGCGTGCAGGGCTTCCTTGCCGCGCTGCGGCGGCGGCACGGGCTGCAGCGCCTTGACGGCGACGCGCTGCACGGAGCCCCGGGCTCCGCCGCCGCCCCGGGGCCGCCACGCGCCCGCCAGCACGGTCCCGAAGGCGCCGCGCCCCGCCACGCTCTCCAGTGTGATGTGCTCCCAGCGCGCGCGCTTGGATTCTTCTACGTCTAGTAGGAGCTGGGAAGGGTTGTGGAAATATTTAATTGTACTATTATCAGCTGAGTCGTGCTACGATTATGGAAACTGTAGACAATCCGAAACGTCAGCAAATAAAATAAAAATACGCGAGTTAAATCCGTTAATAGTTGTTTCATTCCAATGTGTGATAACCGCGAAGGCATCAGAAATTATTATATTTAATTAAAGTAGTATCGAAACAAGATTTAAAAAAACCAGCCAAGTGCGAGTCGGACTCGCGCAGCGAGGATACCGTGCAAACCTATAGTAAATAAGTTTGAAAATATTTTTATTATACGACGTAACTAAGAATGTATAATTTTCGCAATGTTTCCTTAATCTGTGCTCCGCACCAAATTCCAAGATTCTGGGTTCACAGGAAGTCTGTAGGTTTTGATTCCCTTGCGAGTGTCGATAATTTGCTGCAATTTGCATTATTTAGTTATATTTGTAGCAAGCAAGAGTATAAAAAAACCCGGCCAAATGCGAGTGTGTTAAATTATAAAAAGCTTGTTCTTAAACATTTTTTTACTTTTAATCTGATTTTATTCTGCTTTTTAAGAGGATTGTGAACCTGTTGATTTTCATACAAAAGGCGATAACGTTTTACACCCAGTAAATATAGTTAGATTTTTATAATTTTTGGATATGTTGTAGATATAATGAGAAACTACGTCTGTACGTTTTGATTTTAAAGAAATATTGCTTAAATAATATAGATTTTTATGATTATAAATCTATATATAGATTTTTAGATGCTAATAAATTTTAGCGTAAGCAATATTTCTTAAAAATCAAAACGTACAGACGTAGTTTCTCATTATATCTACAACATATCCAAAAATTATAAAAATCTAACTATATTTACTGGGTGTAAAACGTTATCGCCTTTTGTATGAAAATCAACAGGTTCACAATCCTCTTAATATTTATTGCTATTTTCGAGTAGTCACTTACAGCGTCCGGGGCCAGCTGGGTGAGGTCAGCCGGCCCGTGCAGCGGACAGGCCAGGGTCTGGCCAGTGCAGGCGGCCAGGAGACACTCCTCGGCCGCCCAGCCGTGGACTAGCGCCGGGGCCGGGGCTTCGGGCCCGCTTAGGGCTCCCTCCACAGACCCCAGCCGTGACGACGCTGGACATATAATAAGGATTGTGAGATATATGAAAGTGTGTCTGTCTGTCTGCTTTTTCTTGTGTGATTAAGATGAATTTTGAGATGAAGGTAGTTTAGGGTTAATAGGATAATTTTTCCCCTGGAAATCTATCCTTGTAGGGGTAAAAAGGGGGGTAGAAGTTTGAATAGGAAATGTATATCCACAAATTGGAAATAGATAAATTAAAGATATGAAGGTAGTCTTGAGAAAGGTTATAGTATAGTTATGGAGAATGGTCTCTGGCTGCCCCTGTAGGACTGCGGCGTGAGTATATGTGTGTATTAAGTGTAAAGGAAGAGAGGTGTGTCAGGGTCGTGGCAAGTGGAGAGCGGTCTCTGTCTGCCCCTGTGGGACTGCGGCGTCAGTATATGAAGGTATGTATCGAGTGTGAGGGAAGCAAGAGAGGTGTGTCAGGATCGTGGCAAGTGGAGAGCGGTCTCTGTCTGCCCCTGTGGGACTGCGGCGTGAGTATGTGTATGTATCGAGTGTGAAGGAAGCAAGAGAGGTGTGTCAGGATCAAGGCGAGTGGAGAGCGATCTCTGGCTGCCCCTGTGGGACTGTGGCGTGAGTATATGTGTGTATTAAGTGTGAAGGAAGCAAGAGAGGTGTGTAAGGATCGTGGCAAGTGGAGAGCGGTCTCTGTCTGCCCGTGTGGGACTGCGGCGTGAGTATGTGTATGTATCGAGTGTGAAGGAAGCAAGAGAGGTGTGTCAGGATCAAGGCGAGTGGAGAGCGATCTCTGGCTGCCCCTGTGGGACTGCGGCGTCAGTATATGTAGGTATGTATCGAGTGTGAGGGAAGCAAGAGAGGTGTGTCAGGATCGTGGCAAGTGGAGAGCGGTCTCTGTCTGCCCCTGTGGGACTGCGGCGTGAGTATGTGTATGTATCGAGTGTGAAGGAAGCAAGAGAGGTGTGTCAGGATCAAGGCGAGTGGAGAGCGATCTCTGGCTGCCCCTGTGGGACTGTGGCGTGAGTATATGTGTGTATTAAGTGTGAAGGAAGCAAGAGAGGTGTGTAAGGATCGTGGCGAGTGGAGAGCGGTCTCTGTCTGCCCGTGTGGGACTGCGGCGTGAGTATGTGTATGTATCGAGTGTGAAGGAAGCAAGAGAGGTGTGTCAGGATCAAGGCGAGTGGAGAGCGATCTCTGTCTGCCCCTGTGGGACTGCGGCGTCAGTATATGTAGGTATGTATCGAGTGTGAGGGAAGCAAGAGAGGTGTGTCAGGATCGTGGCAAGTGGAGAGCGGTCTCTGTCTGCCCCTGTGGGACTGCGGCGTGAGTATGTGTATGTATCGAGTGTGAAGGAAGCAAGAGAGGTGTGTCAGGATCAAGGCGAGTGGAGAGCGATCTCTGGCTGCCCCTGTGGGACTGTGGCGTGAGTATATGTGTGTATTAAGTGTGAAGGAAGCAAGAGAGGTGTGTAAGGATCGTGGCGAGTGGAGAGCGGTCTCTGTCTGCCCCTGTGGGACTGCGGCGTGAGTATATGTATGTATTGAGTGTGAAGGAAGCAAGAGAGGTGTGTCAGGATCGTGGCAAGTGGAGAGCGGTCTCTGTCTGCCCCTGTGGGACTGTGGCGTAAATATACGTATGTATTGAGTGTGAAGGAAGCAAGAGAGGTGTGACAGGATCGTGGCAAGTGGAGAGCGGTCTCTGTCTGCCCCTGTGGGACTGTGGTGTGAGTATATGTATGTATCGAGTGTGAAGGAAGCAAGAGAGGGGTGTCAGGATCGTGGCAAGTGGAGAGCGGTCTCTGTCTGCCCCTGTGGGACTGCGGCGAGAGTATATGTATGTATCGAGTGTGAGGGAAGCAAGAGAGGTGTGTCAGGATCGTGGCAAGTGGAGAGCGGTCTCTGTCTGCCCCTGTGGGACTGCGGCGTGAGTATATGTATGTATCGAGTGTGAAGGAAGCAAGAGAGGTGTGTCAGGATCGTGGCAAGTGGAGAGCGGTCTCTGTCTGCCCCTGTGGGACTGCGGCGTGAGTATATGTATGTATCGAGTGTGAAGGAAGCAAGAGAGGTGTGTCAGGATCGTGGCAAGTGGAGAGCGGTCTCTGTCTGCCCCTGTGGGACTGTGTCGTGTGTGCGTCTCACCGGTGGAGTCGGCGCCGACGCCGCTGTCCTGGTCGGAGGCGCGGGACTCCTGCGAGCCGCGGCGGGACTCCGGGTTCAATTCCACGCGACGTAAAGCCTGACATACATACACGTTTCAAATTAACAATGACATTATCATTATCAAACATTTTTTTTAAAGGTTTTATAATGATAATGTCAAAGGGTAATAACAGTCAAAGGGTTTCATATATATAAAATAACTAGCTTCTGCCCGCGACTTCGTCCGCGTGGAACTCCTCCTTTTTTGAAGTCGGTTAAAAATTATCCTATGTTCTTTCTCGGGCTCCAGACTTTCTTTGTACCAAATTTAATTTAAATCGGTCCAGTAGTTTAGGCGTGAAAGCGTAACAGACAGACAGACAGACAGACAAACAGACAGAGTTACTTTCGCATTTATAATATTAGTTAGGATAATATCGACCAAGTGCGAGTCGGCCTCGTACGTACGTAGGGTTCCGTGCCATTATCTATGAAAGTTGCAAAAAAAAAAAACACGTCTGTTGAGTGTTCTTTTTTTTCGGATATTTAGTATTCGTTCGTTATAATAGCGGTATTTGTCTCTTTCTCTTTTAGATTCTTTCTTTCTTTCTGTTTTAGTATTGTTATACCTTTTTTAAGGCTTTTTGGTTTTTATGTCGCGGGTTTGTTAAATTTTTATTATTCTACTAGCGGTCCCGGCAGACGTCATCCTGCCCGTTCGAAATTCAAATTAGGTAACTTTAGTTAGACAACGTTTGTATGGGAAAAAAAGGGCTGTTTTTAGGGTTTGCCCGGCAATTATTCGATTTTTTCTCGCCGCAAGAACCATCCTTGGATTTCAACGAACATTTAAAAAAAAAATTGGCCAAATTGGTCTAGGCGTTGTCGAGTTATGCGCTTACCAACACATTTTGCGATTCATCCCTACTAATATTATAAAAGCGAAAGTAACTCTGTCTGTCTGTCTGTCTGTTACGCTTTCACGCTAAAACTACTGGACCGATTTAAATGAAATTTGGTACAAAGAAAGTCTGGAGCCTGAGGAAGGACATAGGCTACTTTTTAACTGACTGCGAAAAAGGAGGAGTTCCATGCGGACGAAGTCGCGGGCAGAAGCTAGTTTTTATATATAAGAAGAAGATATAATCCACCAACCTGCGCTAACTGCATCTGCTGCGCGTGCTGCGCGTGGTGGGCGTGGTGCGGCGCGGGGGGCGGGGCGGGGGGGCGGTCCGCGTGCGCGAGCGCATAGCACGCGCCGCACGGCACCGCGCGCGTGATCAGGCACCGCCCCTCCGACGTGTGCACGAAGCGGGTGCCTGGCAGACACACGGACACATATATAAATATCGCACACCTAGATCTAAAGGGATCTAACTCAAAAAACCGGAAGATTTGAGTTATGCACACCATCGGATTCCAGCAAAACCCACCTACACTAAAACAGATTTCAGCTAATATAACTCTGCTAGCTTTATTATAAAAAGTATAAATTTATACAGAAAACTCATGCGTGCATATGGACATATTAATCAGTTTCTCGCCTCTACTGAAAAAGTACCTTTTTTGAGTTAGATCTCTTTAGATCTAGGTGTGCCGTGTGCAATATATCGCACACTTAGATCTAAACTAATTCCAAAAGTATTTTTTCGGGAGAGGCGAAAATTCATAATTCTTTCTTGCATTATGTTGTACAATTAGGTCTTAAATATAAATAGCTAGCTGTCCGCCCCGGCTTCGCACGGATTACCTTTTTTTTTAGCCTATGTCAATCAGGAATGGTGTAGCTTCCTAACAGTAAAAGAATTTTTCAAAGGAAATTTATTATAAAGGTACGGAACACTTCGTGCGCGAGTTCAACTCGCACTTGGCCGGTTTTTTTTAAAGGTTTTTTTATTTTTAATCTTAATTATAAATCTATAATATACTAATATTACAAAGAGGAAAGGTTTGTTTGTTTGTTTGGATTGAATAAGCTTTACAAAAGCTGGACCGATTTTAGAAATTCTTTCACTGTTGGGAAGCTACATTCACCCTGAGTAACATAGGCTATAGAATATTTTGGAGAAAAAAAAAAGGTATCCGTGCGAAGCCGGGGCGAGCTGCTAATTTATAAATATAAGTATAAATAGATACTCACCAAGCGATGGGTACCAATCTTCCAGCAGTAAGTCCACGTGGTCGGAGAGTACCGCGAGAATACGCGCCAGAGCCTCTAGGTTCGGTTCCAAGCTGATGCTCTAAACAAAACATGTATGTAAGACTATTGTCAGCTCAGTCGTGCTACGATTATGGAATCTGTAAAGGCTCCGAAACGTGAGCCAATAAAATAAAATACACGAGTTAAATCCGCCTACAGTTGTTTCATTCAATCCCTACTAATATTATAAATGCGATAGTAACTCTGTCTGTCTGTCTGTCTGTCTGTTACGCTTTCACGCTAAAACTACTGGACCGATTTCAATGAAATTTGGTACAAAGAAAGTCTGGAAAGTCTGAGAAAGGACAGAGGCTACTTTTTAACCGACTGCAAAAAAGGAGGAGTTCCACGCGGACGAAGTCGCGGGCAGAAGCTAGTATGTTTATAAACACTTCATGGTGAAAAAAATGCCTTTTAGTTATTTTCGTGAATAAAACTTGATAATATGAATAACTAGCGGTCCCGGCAGACTTCGTCCCGCCCGGGAAAAAAAATTAAGAAAAATGTTAAGGGTGGACAACCCTTATCACTAAGGGGTATGAAAAATAGATGTTGGCCGATTCTCAGACCTACTCAATACGCTCACAAAATTTCATGAGAATCGGTCAAGCCGTTTCGGAGGAGTACGGGAACGAACATCTTCTATTATATAAAAGAAAGTCGTGTTAGTTACTCCGTTTATAACTCGAGAACGGCTGAACCGATTTGGCTGAAAATTTCTGGGGATGTAGCTCAGAACCTGAAAAGTCCTTTTCCTATAGGATACTTAAATCGATTCTTTGCCGGGCGGGCCGAAGTCAGCCGGGACCGCTAGTGAATGATGAAAGAATGAAATTCGAACCTGGTACCCCGCGATGGGCAGTCCGTCCTCCCTCCTCACCACGCACACCTGCGCCGGCAGCAGGATCTCGATGCACGAAGAGCTGGACATATCCAGGTCGCACCAGGACCCCTCCTGGCGGATGCGGAACCTGGCGAGGGGGTGGAAAATTGGGGGTTAAAGTTTGCTTGAAACTATTTATACTTAATTTTTTTGCTTAAGGGATAAAATATGAAGGATAACAATAATTATGTAAAATGAGTTATTGGACCTCATATTCTATCAAAGAAACTCTAATCACAGGCCAGTAGCTTGTCTCTCATCACAAGCCTGTAGCTTGTCTCTCATCACAGGCCGGTAGCTTGTCTCTCATCACAAGCCTGTAGCTTGTCTCTCATCACAGGCCGGTAGCTTGTCTCTCATCACAAGCCTGTAGCTTGTCTCTCATCGCAGGCCAGTAGCTTGTCTCTAATCACAGGCCAGTAGCTTGTCTCTCATCACAAGCCTGTTGTAGCTTGTCTCTCATCGCAGGCCAGTAGCTTGTCTCTCATCACAGGCCGGTAGCTCGTCTCTCATCACAGGCCAGTAGCTTGTCTCTCATCGCAGGCCAGTAGCTTGACTCTCATCGCAGGCCAGTAGCTTGTCTCTCATCGCAGGCCAGTAGCTTGTCTCTAATCACAGGCCAGTAGCTTGTCTCTCATCACAAGCCTGTTGTAGCTTGTCTCTCATCGCAGGCCAGTAGCTTGTCTCTCATCGCAGGCCAGTAGCTTGTCTCTCATCGCAGGCCAGTAGCTTGTCTCTAATCACAGGCCAGTAGCTCGTCTCTCATCACAGGCCAATAGCTTGTCTCTCATCACAGGCCAGTAGCTTGTCTCTCATCACAGGCTAGTAGCTTGTCTCTCATCACAGGCCAGTAGCTTGTCTCTCATCACAGGCCAGTAGCTTGTCTCTCATCAGTGATACAACATGTGGAGCCCTCTGTGTGTGTGTGTCTCTGTGTGTGTGCGTTTGTGTGTGTGTGCGTGTGTGTGTGTGTGTGTGTCAGTAGTTCTACTTACCTCACGTCGTCCCCGCGGCGGTCCTCGTCGTGGGCGGGCGGCAGCAGCGGGTCCCCGCGGCAGGGCGTCTCCTGCACGCGCGCGGCTGGCAGCGCCGCCCAGCCCAGCTGCAGGCCGGTGCGCCACAGCTTCCAGCCCCACTGCGCCTCCAGGGCCTTGGCGGTCGCCTCGTCCAACTCGATCTGACAATTAATATGCGAAATATAGTACACTAGCTTCTGCCCGCGACTTCGTCCGCGCGGAACTCCTCCTTTTTTTGAAGTCGGTTAAAAAATAGCCTATGTCCTTTCTCAGGCTCCAGACTTTCTTTGTACCAAATTTCATTTAAATCGGTCCAGTAGTTTTAGCGTGAAAGCGTAACAGACAGACAGACAGACAGACAGAGTTACTTTCGCATTTATAATATTAGTTAGGATTACGCACCGAGGCCAGTAAAATAAAAAATGTCTCAGATCACATGTAATTGTCGTCCGAGGCGAAGCCGAGGTTGACAAAAATGTGATCTGAGGCTTTTCTATTTTACTGGCCGAGGTCAGTATACTATTTTTCTGTTCGAAAAAGCCAGAAAGCGGCAATTTCATTGAGCGCAGCGGCCACAAAGTTGGCGCTTTCTGGCCGGAGGACAGATATAACTCAAATAACTATTTATCGGCCGAGCTTATTCACCCTTCACAAAACTAGATATCTTTAACCGATTGAGCTGTTATTTTGTACACACGTTCAGTTTGACAATGCATGGTTAACTGTGTGACGTCATTCTAAAACAAGTTAAGGGGGATACAAGAGGGAGTGATAAACCAAATGTCTTCAAATATACCCGAGTGGGGTATCAAATGATAGAGGATCACGTGTACATTGTATATTATAAAAGTTTGTTTTTAAAAAAAGGTTTTTGTCTCCTAATATTATTCTCACAAGGAGTAGGTCTATGATCTCCTGGTCAAAATTATCTTAAATTATATAAAATGAAAAATCAATTCAGTACTTTTTAAATGAAAGAGTCCATCCAACGCATCTATACTAATATAATAAAGAGGAAAGGTTTGTTTGTTTGGATTGAATAGGCTCCAAAACGACTGGACCGATTTCAAAAATTCTTTCACTGTTGGGAAGCTACACTATTCCCGAGTGACATAGGCTATAAATAAAATATCCGTGCGAAGCCGGGGCGGACAGCTAGTTAGAGATAATCAAGCAGCTTCATCGAGGCTTGGCTATTTTTTTACAGAGTGTTTTTGATGGGATATATTTTACGTTATTTTAGTACGTTATTTTGGATATATTTTAGTAATTTTAGGTGGAGTGACGATTTGCGTAAGATGGCTGGCAGGAGCTGGATGCGAGCAGCCCAAGATAGAGCAAAGTGGCGTGCAATTGGAGAGGCCTATGTCCAGCAGTGGACTGCGACGGGCTGATGATGATGATGATGATATTTTACGTTAATAAGGATAGCATATCTACATATCGCACACCTAGATCTAAAGGGAGCTAACTCAAAAAAGTTACTTTTTCAGGAGAGGCGAAAAACTGGTTAACCTATCCATATGCACGCATGAGATTTCTATATAAATGTATACTTTTTATAATAAAGCTAGCAGAGTTATATTAGCAGAAATCTGTTTTAGACAGTTTTAGTGTAGGTGGGTTTTGCTGGAGTCCGATGGTGTGCATAACTCAAATCTTCCGGTTTTTGAGTTAGATCCCTTTAGATCTAGGTGTGCGATATATCTAAAGAGCTAGACTACTCACATCGCCAGGTCGGTACAGCTTAGCGGCGGCCTCGGGTATGGCCGGGTCGGCGAGCACCCGCGAGCACAGTCGCGCCCACAGCCCCGCCGGCACGTACGACAGTAGGAGCAGGCGCCGGAGCGCCCGGCCCGTGTTGCGGCCCTCTATGGTGAGGTTGCCCGGCGACTCATCTGTGTGAACGATATAAGATTAGATTAGATTTATTTATTTTTCAAAATTTATATAACAATAAGATTAAACAATAATTAACAGCAAAATTACGATTCCATTACAATAAGATTTTGTTATACATATAATCCCTACTAATATTATAAATGCGAAAGTAACTCTGTCTGTCTGTCTGTAACGCTTTCACGCTAAAACTACTACTATAGTATAGATTCAATCACTTTAGCGTTAGACAATTGTCAGCTCAGTCGTGCTACGATTATGGAAACTGTAGAGAATCCGAAATGTCAGCAAATAAAATAAAATAAAAATACGCGAGTTAAATCCGTTAATAGTTGTTTCTTTCCATTCTATACTAATATTATAAAGCTGAAGAGTTTGTTTGTTAGTTTGAACGCGCTAATCTCAGGAAATACTGGTTCGAATTCTAATTTTTTTTTTTTTGCATAGACCATATATTGAGGAAGGCTTTAGGCTACATAACATCACGCTGCGACCAATAGGAGCGAAGAAACAGTGGAAAATGAGTAAATAACGGAGAAAATATGAAGCCTTATGAAGAATTACTATTCCACGGGGACGAGGTCGCGGGCACAGCTAGTGTATAATAACTTTATATCTGGGACCTAAATATTAAGTGTAGTAATGTAGTGATTATATTTTTATTTTATCTATATACCACTTTGAGATATACTCACGTATCAACGAGGGCGAGTCGGTCCGGGGCATGTCGGTAGTGGAGAGGGGGGCGGCGGCGCGGCGCGGCGTCCCGGGCCAGGCTCTAGCCTTGAGCGACAACTGCGGGTACTGAAATATAAATATTAGAGTAGATATATCAATAATCACATAATCTATTATATAAAAATAAGTCGGGTTTTCCTTCCTGACGCTATAACTCCAGAACGCACGAACCGATTTGGCTAATTTTGGTCTTGAATTATTCGTGGAAGTCCAGGGAAGGTTTGTAAGTAGAGAAAATTTAAAAAACATCTTGAGAAAGTGTAATATCAACATCTTTCTATACTCCCATATACAAAGTGATTGACGGTAAGTGACAGCAGACTTTGACAGATCTTTGACGAAACAATCGGACGGGCAGGACGACGTCTGCCGGGGCCGGTAGTATAATATAAAGAACAATAATCACTACATAGTATAAAACAAAGTCGCTTTTTCTGTCCCTATATCCCTATGTACGCTTAAATCTTTAAAACCACGCAACGGATTTTGATGCGGTTCTTTTTAATAGATAAAGTGATTCAAGAGGAAGGTTTATAGCACCCGTGTGAAGCCGGGGCGGGTCGTTAGGTTAATAATAAAAATAGCAGGATTACAATATCAATACAAATTAATTTTAAACCAACAAAGCAAAAACGAAGGAACGTGTGTGCGGAATGTGTCGAAATTTCAAGATTCTGAATTCATAAGTACCCTGTAGGTTTTGATTCCCTTGCGAGTGTCGTAAATTTGCGGCATAAACGGCTTTATCTTTTGATTGCGTTGGCTTATATGTTTGACTAGCTGTGCCCGCGACTTCGTTCCCGTGGAATAGTAATTCTTCATAAGGCTTCATATTTTCCCCGTTGTTTACACATTTTCCATTGTCTCTTCGCTCCTATTGGTCGCAGCGTGATGTTATATAGCCTAAAGCCTTCCTCGATAAATGGTCTATCCAACAAAAAAAGAATTTTTTAATTCGAACCAGTAGTTCCTGAGATTAGCGCGTTCAAACAAACAAACTCTTCAGCTTTATAATATTAGTATAGATTCTGTCACAGCTCTAAGGGACAGTAGACCTGATTATTCGATATGAATTTCAGCTTGATACCTCCATGTGTTCCAGAGAAACTGATCCTGACAGACAGATGGTCAACAAAGTGATCCTATAAGGGCTCCGTTTACCTTTTGAGGTAAGTACGGAAAAAAAAAAAGAAAATCAAAATCGCTCAAATAGTTCAGGAGTTATAATTTTACAAGTCAAACTTGTAACACCCCCCCATTTTGCATCGGGGGTTTATAGCTGACTCACCGATGGCTCAGTGGCCGGCAGGAGTGCCGGGACGAGCAGGGTCCTCTGTTCCCAGCACAGCGCTAACTCGAACTTGTTCAGCAGAGACACACCCAGGGAGGAGGCCTCGTCCCCCCTCGCCAGGAGGGGGGAGGCTTTGAACACGTGTGCTAGGTCCTCTATCTTCATTATACCTAAAAAATAAATACATAAATATATATTATAGCCCTTCGCCCTGGCTTCGCACGGACCTCATTTTTTTTTTAAATATTCTATATGACGAAGCTATTGGGATATGTACGAAACCGTGACGGACCGTTAATAAATAAATAATAAATAAATATCTTTGGACAATTCACACCAATTATTTAGTCCCATTTTAAGCAAAGCTTGTACTATGGGTACTAGACAACGGATAAATATACATAAATACATATAAGACATCCAAGACTCAGGTACAGATGCCAGTGCTCATCACACTGACATCTGCCCCTAGCAGGATTCGAACCCGCAACCTCCGGTTTCGTAGTCAGGGCCTCTGACCACTAGACCAACAGGCCGTCAAAAAAAAACGAATATTTGCCGGGTAAACCCTAAAATTAGCTCTTTTCTTTTTTTCATACGAAAGTAAAAAGCAAAGCTAACTTACAATGTAGGCTATAGATTATTTTGAAAAAAAAAAAATACACTCCGGTAGTGCCGGCAGAAGTGAAAACTTCAATATGAACGTTGTGTTTAATTATAAGTACAAAAGTACTATCATTTATGAGGTAGAATACAATGTTTATTTATTGCGCTATCGTACACAAATATGTCAATTTGTCACCATCCTTGGATACGCGTGGCACGCTGTACATAAACACACACGACATTCGCGCAAGCGCCCTGTGCCACCTAAACGGAGCAGCACACTCAGGCACGGTAGAAAGAGTGGGAGATACTAGTTCCTCTCCCTTCCCCTCGATCTTACGCTTTTTCGATCAGCATCACGACGCGAGTTTGAAAGTTTTTACCCATACAAAAAAGTGCTCAGCGCCGCTAAAGAAGTTTTCACTTAAAAAATTAGGGATTCAAGCAAAGCCGGGCGGGCCTCTAGTTCATATAATTATAATATGAATAACTTTAATGTGTCCATATACAATATTACTTGTTATTATAAATACTCACCATTTGTCGCGAACGGGTTGATCTCTCTCACTGTAACCACGTGGGCCAGCACGTCGCACAGCCACTGCGGCTTCAGGAAGTACAGCTGCTTCAATGTCGCATCGTCGTAGTGAAGCAACACACCTGTAGACAATACAATCCCATCAATATTTTTTGAACTACTTAACTTTGTAATGTACTCATTACCCTCTTTCATTTGATACCCCTTACGAGTATATTTGTAGACATTTATTTTTCCATCCCCTCTTTAACCCCCCCTAATTATTAAACTACTGCGTATGTCTGTCTGTGGCATCATTGCTCTCGAACGCATGAACCGATTTTGGTTCTGTTTTTTTTGTTTGAAAGGTGTATATGTCGGGAGTGTTCTTGGCTATGTTTGATAAAAATCGGCTCAGAGGGGAAGGAAAAACAAATGTCTATAAATATACTCGAGAGGGGTATCAAATGAAAGAGGATACCGAGTACATTACAAAATTGAAATTATAATGAAAATAATTTCTGATGCCTTCGCGGTTATTACACATTGGAATGAAACAACTATTAACGGATTTAACTCGCGTATTTTTATTTTATTTTATTAGCTGACGTTTCGGATTCTTTACAGTTTCCATAATCGTAGCACGACTGAGCTGACAATAGTCTAACGCTAAAGTGAATTATACAGTTATGCAAACTACCTTATATTTAAATTACAAATTTTGAAAAACTACCCTTTTCTAAATTATGAAATATTAATGTTACATTTTACGCAAAATATTTTACTATTATACATTACAATTAAAACCTAATAGGGGGCGTTACTAGCGCTTCGGAAAAACCATCAACTGAGAAGAAACGCCGCAAGAAACTCAGTCGGAAGTCACTTTTTTAGGACACTTCTATGTTTACAATGAAAAAATATTGTGGCAATTAAAAATTAAAAAATTATACAAAACCAAATCAGAAAATTAATTTTAAAAAATTGAAAATGAAAACTAAGTCTATGCAGTCTTCTGTCCGCTTAGGATTTGATGAGGAGTATACAAGCTGGACTGTGATTGTGGTCTCTCTTATATAGGGCAAACAAAGAGGAGTATTGCTACTCGTGTTAAAGAACACGTAGCTGATGTGAAACCCCTATTAGGTTTTAATTGTAATGTATAATAGTAAAATATTTTGCGTAAAATGTAACATTAATATTTCATAATTTAGAAAAGGGTAGTTTTTCAAAATTTGTAATTTAAATATAAGGTAGTTTGAATAACTGTATAATTCACTTTAGCGTTAGACTATTGACAGCTCAGTCGTGCTACGATTATGGAAACTGTAAAGAATCCGAAACGTCAGCTAATAAAATAAAATTAAAATACGTGAGTTAAATCCGTTAATAGTTGTTTCATTCCAATTATAATGAAAATCGGTTGAGTCGTTCAAAAATTATAGGGAGTGAAAGTGGGGATGAAAGTCATACATGAAAAAACATACATGTACAGTCACCATCAGATATATCAAAGCGGGCGAGGTACTCAAATACATCTGAGCAGTAATGATACCATGAGACAGAATGTTCACTACATCTGTACAATAGAATGTAAACTATATTTCAGTGACTTAAGGTATATTTTCCTTAAGTGTTCAGATATTTATGAACACATGTACTGTTTAGATAATTTTGCGTTGTTATGTGTCCAGATTATATTGAAAAATTGCTGCTCTTATATTTGTGACGGATTGGACGTTCAGATATTATTTGGCCTTATTTGCCGTAACGAATTTATTGAAATATAATGTTGCTCAGATGTATTTGAGTACCTCGCCCGTTCTGATATATCTGATGGTGACTGTACATTGTATATATATATTTTTTAAAAGTTTTTAACTTTAAATCAGTTTTATTTATATTAATAATATTACCGTTGTCATGTAGAAACATGGTGGCGTGGTGCAGTTCCGCCGCGTCCCGGAACATCCGGTGGCCCTTCTGTTGCATATACTGATATACCTGCGGACAAACGTAAATATTATATATACTAATATTATAAAGAGGAAAGGTTTGTTTGTTAGTTTATTTGTTCGGATTGAATAAGCTTCAAAACGACTGGACCGATTTGAAAAATTCTTTCACTGTTGGGAAGCTACCCTGAGTAACATGGATCACTATTTTTTTTATTAACATAAAAAAAATTGTGATCCATGCGAAGCTGGGGCGGACAGCTAGTTGTGATATTGCTTTGTAAACCTAGATTTTGTAAGTTTTTTTTTTCATTTAATCAATATTTTTTTTGGCCCAATTTATTTAATGTCAAATTCCTAAATCCCTACTAATATTATAAATGCGAAACTAACTCTGTCTGTCTGTCTGTCTGTTACGCTTTCACGCTAAAACTACTGGACCGATTTAAATGAAATTTGGTACAAAGAAAGTCTGGAGACCGAGAAAGGACATAGGCTACTTTTTAACCGACTGCAAAAAAGGAGGAGTTCCACGCGGACGAAGTCGCCGGCAGAAGCTAGTTATGTTTATATTAACTCACCAATCGCTTGTACTCCTCGTGGCTCAGCACCGGCTGGGGCAGTTCCGCGGCGAGTGACGTCACGCACTCCTCCAGCGCGAGGTACGTGGCCGGCACGCGCTGCTCCAGCAGGGGCTCCTTACTACCTGATTTTAGACTTTATTGTTAGGAGGGTAAGGTGTAGAGACGCTTGGCAGTAAAAAAAAAATGGGGTTTACATAGGAAAATGTGGCTGGAATGCGCTGCTCCAGCAGGGGCTCCTTGCTGCCTGATTATACACCTTATTACTAATGGGGTAAGGTTAAAATACGCTTGGCAGTAAAATGAAAAAAAAAGTGTGTGTGTGTGGTGGAGAGGGGGAATATAGGTAGGAAAATGTGGCCGCGTTGTATTATAAACTTTCTTATTACGTAAGTAAGGTTTAAAGACGCTGGGCAGCTTAAAATGAATGGAATTTAGCTCTTTGCTAAAGGTTTCTTTTCTACCTGATAATAGACTTTATTGATAGGGGTGTAAGATTTAAAGACGCTTGGCGGAAAATAAAAAAAGGGGGGGGATATAGCTTGGAAAATGTGGTCGGGACGCGATGTTTCATCAGCGGCTCCTTGCTGCCTGATTATAGACTTTATTGTTAGGGGGATAAGGCCCGATATGCAAAAAGACTTGTAAAAATCTGTCCAAACCTTTCGGTGTTTATTGATTTACTAGCACTTTGGAATGAAACAACTTTAGCGTTAGACTATTGTCAGCCCAGTCGTGCTACGATTATGGCAACTGTAAAGAATCCTAAACGTCAGCAAATGAAAAAAAATACGCGAGTTAAATGCATCTATAGTTGTTTCATTCCAATGTGTAATAACCGGGAAGGCATCAGAAATTATTATATTACTAAAAAACTTATAAAAAACTGGATCTCATTCTACAGGACGCTAATTTAGCGGATCAAACATAAAATACAGGTTACATAAAAGTACATACGATAAGCATCAGCTTGAAAAAAAAATAAAAAAAAATAATTAAACATAAAAACAGGCTGAAAAAAAAATAATAACGTCAGCGTCTCCTGTATATGGTTTCGAATGAAACAACTATTAACGGATTTAACTCGCGTATTTTTATTTTATTTTATTAGCTGACGTTTCGGATTCTTTACAGTTTCCATAATACTTTAGCGTTAGACTATTGTCAGCTCAGTCGTGCTACGATTATGGAATCTGTATAGGCTCCGAAACGTCAGCCAATAAAATACACGAGTTGAATCCGTTAATAGTTGTTTCATTCCAATGCGTAATAACCGCGAAGGCATCAGAAATTATCGCGTTTTTTTGTTTTATTTTATTTGCTGACGTTTGCGATTCTTTACAGTTTCCATAATCGTAGCACGACTCAGCTGACAATAGTCTAACGCCAAGGGCGTGCATTACATATAGGCACAGTGTCACTAATGTACAGAGTGTCTACCTCGACGCCATACTTACACTCCTCTCACTGCACGAGCCTGTGACTAACGCTAAACGTCAGCAAATAAAATAAAAATACGCGAGTTAAATACGTAAATAGTTGTTTAATTCCAGTGTGTAATAACCGAGAAGGCATCAGAAATTATTATATAAAATGTATATATGTATTTAATAATATATTTACCTGGCGGTTTCACACTGAAAGCCACAGAATATATGATGTCAGCCAAAAGTCGAATATTATGTTTTGTGCTGCATGACACCTGAAACAAACATATAGTAATACTAGCTTCGGCCCGCGACTTCGTCCGCGTGGAACTCCTCCTTTTTTGCAGTCGGTTAAAAAGTAGCCTATGTCCTTTATCAGGCTCCAGAATTTCTTTGTACCAAATTTCATTTAAATCGGTCCAGTAGTTTTAGCGTGAAAGCGTAACAGACAGACAGACAGAGTTACTTTCGCAATTATAATATTAGTAGGGATTATAAAGAGGAAAGGTTTGCTTGTTTGTTTGCATTGAATAGGCTCCAAAACGGCTGGTCCGATTTGAAAAATTCTTTCACTGTTGAGAAGCTGAGTTCACCCTGAGTGACATAGACTATAGAATATTAAAAAAAAAGAATAGGGATCCGTGCGAAGCCGGGCCGAACCGCTAGTTATTAATAAAACATTTTAACAACACTATCAATATAATTTCTGATGTCTGCTAATTTTGTATTTGTATCACAGTTTCTAGATTCTCAAAGATAATTTTCATCTTTTTTATTTATGTTTCATGTAATTTCATACTGACTACTTTTGGCTAACTTTGTTAAATATCTATATATATAAAAGAAAGTTGTGTTAGTTACCCCGTTTATAACTCAAGAACGGCTGAACTGATTTGGTTGAAAATTAGCGGGGAGGTAGTTAAGAGCCAGGAAAAGGACATAGGATACTTTTTATCACATTCCAGTAAAAAAAAAAAGAAAAAATATTAAACTCTTTTATTAAAAATAGTACTTTTAACAAAACGCAACAATGACAACTGTCAAATCGATTGCCGGGCAGGACGACGTCTGCCGGGACCGCTAGTAGTTTTTAATAAGTAAAATTTATCAGTGGAAACTTTGTTGGCTAATGTACTGTTCTTAGTTTTTATTCATAAGTTAGATGTAAGCTGTTTGTTTCCCTTAATAAAGAAAAATAAAAATAAAAATAAATCACCTCTATTGAGTCGCAGACGCGGGGCAGGCCCTTCTTGTCCGCGTCGGCGGCGCCGAGCACGGCTGAGCGGATCAGCAGCTGAAGCGCCGAGGGGCTCTCGCTCTCAGGCAGATTGCTCTGAGAGAAACAATGAAAAAACAATAAGGTTATTTAACACTCATTATAAGTTTGGAGTCTCCATTTATTTATATCTGTTAGCGATTCAACAGTGTGAATGAGGTTTATATAAGATTCTATGTGTTAAAGGAGTTTAATGATCAATGGATTGATGTTATTGTCTGTGGTAGTAGTGTGAGCGTTTGGTGTATGGATTATCGGTAGTAGAGCTTTTGGCGTGGAGTTTGAGAGGGAACGTATGTTGGTGAACAAGGTGTCGAATAATTATTTAGCTAGAAGGTTAAAACAAGGAGATTCTAACACTTCAGAAGTGGAAACGACAAAAAGTATCGGCTGTCGAAGATTCACTACTCGGTAAGGGTCATATTACAATTATAGAAAAGGATAATTAAGTAACTGGTATGGACGTCGCGTGAAACAATGTGGCAATTGTTTCTTGCAAAAGATTTAAGTTCTGCTATAACGTATGTAGATAGCAGTTGGTTTCTAGTGATCAGTGATATATTATGGTGATGTATTTCCTCGTAACGCGTAATAATGAAAGCGTAGTATGACGCAACATGTTAAAATCTGGTAAGATTTACTTAATTCTAGTTGTGTTGTGTGTGCATGTAAGTGTTTTGTTCCTATACGTAAATTGTTATAAAATGAATAAGTGTATGGGGTTTTTATTTTGAGAGAAAATTGTAACGACATTTCTCAGAATCGGTGGAATCTGTACAATTTGAATTTGTTTTCCACCATTCCACCGTCATAGACTACAGAGTGTTTTATATTAAATGTTTACTTGAACTGTGTACAAAATTGATAGTGTGTTTGAGCAGCATTAAAACGCGTTGATTCGTAATATAAGTCTGTGGTAACAAAATGTCAAAATGACATTTAAAATGTAAATAAAGGAATTTTAACAATTTTGGATATTGAAGCAATAATTAAGTGTATGCTAATAAAAAAAAAAAGAAGAGATAGTATAGAGAACGAATTTATAATATAATTTAAAACTGCATGTATTACTTGTGCATATGTAAAACAACTTCTGGGATGAAAAGGAGGATATCTTCATTCCATACCCAAGACACCATTTCGATGCAACAAGTAATTCCTGGATTACTTTTGCAACAAGACAAGAACTGCACATCTATATAGACTCCTTTGTGGATTTATTTTCTTTAAAATTATTTTTGCATAATAATAATATGTTCTTACATTATAAGACAATGTTTTTGTTATATGGTCTCTAAAGTATTTGTTTTAAAATTGCAATTAATACTGTTAAATTGAAATTTGATGTTAATAATAAATATATTTACTATAGTCATTGTTTATTCAATAATCAATCAATTACCTTATAAAGTTATATGACAAAACATGAACATGCATACATTCCATACTAACCATTGTGGCATTGAAACCACATTATATACAGGTAGGTAATTCATTTTCAACTGAATAAGTTTGTGATTTGTAGAAACTGTTGATTCTGCCGAATGTTTAATTTTGTTACATGTTGGCTGTTGTTGTTCATGTACTGGGAGGAGTGGAGAGTACGATTAGCAGCAAAAGAAGTTGAATGGATCAGAACATTCAGTGTAAGGCTGCCAAAAGGTACCGCTCAAGTCAAGTAGGACAACAATATGAAATACATGACTGGAAATGTATGCAATTACGTTGGATATCGGAGATGGTTGGTATTACTTTATGCAGTCTTGTGAAAGCAGTTGGTATAGTGCACGGATACTGCCGTAATGTGTGCATTGTTTCAGGAGAAAGGATTCGGTGCAAGCGTGATCCGATACCGAAGGGCTGACCCGGTAGAGCAAAGAGTCGGTGATATCGTGATGTGATGCCGAAGAGCTGGCCGAGGCAGACAGATGAGTCGGTGAGATCGTGACACGTTGACGGATACCTGTTCATACGCTACTAGTCGAGTGTTTTGATACCAGTTGTGGCATTGGTAATGGCTACCATAACAGGGCAAAAGTCGGTGATATCGTGATACGAAGCCGAAGGACCTGTATGGTAAATGAATGTAAATTGTTTAATCAGAAAATCGTTAATATATGGAATTGAGAGACATGCTGCTGGAATGGGGTCATTCATACAATGCAGAATGGCCGAAGAGCTATTAGGAAGACTAGTGATGGAGCCAGTGCAGCAGCTGTGAAGTCATCTTATAAAAAGAAGCATGACGTCGGGTCGTAAGCAAACCTGGACTGGGAATTCTCTTTTTTTTATATTACCTAGATACTTATCTCAAGTCCTAACTAAGTTATAAAGTAGGATGTACAAATGCTGTATTAGTACATATTATTACTTTTGTCTGAGGGCATACAAAGTCAGAATGGCCGAATGTTAGCGATTCAACAGTGTGAATGAGGTTTATATAAGATTCTATGTGTTAAAGGAGTTTAATGATCAATGGATTGATGTTATTGTCTGTGGTAGTAGTGTGAGCGTTTGGTGTATGGATTATCGGTAGTAGAGCTTTTGGCGTGGAGTTTGAGAGGGAACGTATGTTGGTGAACAAGGTGTCGAATAATTATTTAGCTAGAAGGTTAAAACAAGGAGATTCTAACATATCTGACTAGCGACCCCGGCAGACGTCGTCCTGCCCGTCCGATTGTCTCGTCAAAGATCTGTCAAAGTCTTCTGTCACTTACCGTCAACCACTTTGTATATGGGAGTATAGAAAGTTGTTGATTGTACACTTTTTCAAGATGTTTTTTAAATTTTCTCTACTTACAAACCTTCCCTGGACTTCCACGAATAATTCAAGACCAAAATTAGCCAAATCGGTTCGTGCGTTCTGAAGTTATAGCGTCAGGAAGGAAAACCCGACTTATTTTTATATAATAGATATCTATACTAACTAATATTATAAAGAGGAAAACTTTGTTTCGTTGTAATGAAATGAATAGGCTAAAAAACTACTGGACCGTTTTTAAAAATTCTTTCACCATTCGAAAGCTACATTATCCGCGAGTAACATAGGCTATAGAATATTTTGAAAAAAAAAAAATAGGGATTCGTGCGAAGCCGAAGTACGTCTTCGATAGAGAATAAAGAGGAAATGTTTGTTTGGATTGAAAAGGCTCCAAAACGACTGGATTTGAAAAAAAAAATAATTTACATTTTGCTCCGTAATATATTTAACATAACATAACGTGAATACATGTAGAGGTAATTAGATTAAGTACATACATATTGTAATTTGTACATAATTTATTCTTAAGTGAAATTGTAATATTATTATATTGAAAAAATTATACCTCATTGAGTTTATTCTCGATTCTTCTCAAGAGGTTTTTTTTTGCTGAATCGAAAAAGAATATTAATTTTAACGTTGACATTCACAAGTGCCTGTAAGAGCCTAGCCTGAATAAATGATTATTTGAGTTTGAGTTGAGTTTGAGGTAACTTACAGCTACGTCTATAATAGGGGATGAATTTTCAAAAAATCGCTTCTCAATTGCATGCCTTTTTATCCCCCTATGGTATAAATTTTAAAAAGTCAATTCATACTTACATTGCCGACTTGATCGTAATGTGTGGCGACCATGATCACGGGCGAACCAGGGGCGCGGGCTTGTATAGATCTGTCAAAAATCCAATACAAAAAGAATATGTTGGTTTAATAATTTCTGATGCCTACGCAGTTATTACACATTGGAATGAAACAACTTTAAGCGGATTTAACTCGCGTATTTTATTTTATTGGCTGACGTTTCGGAGCCTTTACAGATTCCATAATCGTTGCACGAGCTGACAATAGTCTTATGATAAAGTAATACGTGATATTAACTACGATGTATCAATCGAAATTCGATTGATATTTTTGGTTTTGGCCATTAGTTTTTAATTATAATGATATTTTTTGTACAAAGACAACAGTAGAAAAATTTTAGACCCCCAGTGGGATTGGATCCCACGCCTCTGCCTTTACTAGCGGCAGCGTGCTGAACCATTACACCATAGGGACCACTGACGAGTCATCGAATGTAACTACTCCTTTCAATTCGGTCTTTGTACTTTATTAAAGGCGCGGGTTCGAATCCCACTGGGGGTCTACAATTTTTCTACTCTCATCTTTGTACAAAAAATATCATTATAAGTAATACGTGAGTTAAATCCGTCTAAAGTTGTTTAATTCCAATAAGTTACTTTGTTTAATTTGCGACTAGAACAATCTTGGGTACTAAAAGAGATTATGTGTATATATACCTAAGCCAACTAATAGCTTGGGCGAGACCTTTCCGTCCGTCTGTCACCTTCCACACGACGAGGTACAAGGAGCGACGAGAGAGGAAATACTGGTGAGTAGCGTAGTATCTGAAAAAATAAATATTACAGTATATATACTAATCTATACTAATATAATGAAGAGGAAAGGTTTGTTTGTTTGTATTGAATAGGCTCCAAAACGGCTGGACCTATTTGAAAAAATCTTTCACTGTTAGGAAGCTACACTATTCCCGAGTGACATCTTACTATATAAAAATACTAGCTTCTGCCCGCGACTTCGTGCGCATGGAACTCCTCCTTTTTTGCAGTCGGTTAAAAAGTAGCCTATGTCCTTTCTCAGGTTCCAGACTTTCTTTGTACCAAATTTCATTTAAATCGGTCCAGTAGTTTTAGCGTGAAAGCGTAACAGACAGACAGACAGACAGACAGACAGAGTTACTTTCGCATTTATAATATTAGTAGGGAAGTCGGGTTCTCCTTCCTGACGCTATAACTCCAGAACGCACGAACCGATTTGGATAATTTTGGTCTTGATTTATTCATGGAAGTCCAGGGAATTTAAAAAACATCTTGAGTGTAAAATCAACATCTTTCTATACTCCCATATAAAGTGATTGATGGTAAGTGACAGCAGACTTTGAACAGATCTTTGACGAAACAATCGGACGGGCAGGACGACGTCTGCCGGGGCCGCTAGTAGGCTATAAAAAAAAGTAGATCGGAGCGAAGCCGGGGCAGACCGCTAGTATATGTTGGGAAGCTACGTTCACTCTGAGTGACATAGACAATATTTAATTTTGAAAAAAATTAGGGATCCGCGCGAAGTCGGGGCGGACAGCTAGTATTATATACTTAGAATAGTTTGTAATTCAGATATACTTACTCCTGCTGCCCACCGAAATCCCAGGTCCTGAAGGTGACAGGCCCTCTGGAAGACCGAGGCTTCTCGTAGACCCAGGTGCCGATGTCCACGCCCACCGTGGACATGTTGCCTCGGCGCGAGGACTTATTGCCCATGCGTTTCGCCCAGTGCTATAGAGATATTTTAGATTTTTAATTAGCTCAATCGTGCTACAATTATGAAAACATTAAGGAATCCGAAAAGTCAGCGAATAAAATAAATAAAAAAAATACGCGAGTTAAATCCGTCAATATAATATATATAGCTCATGCCCGCGACTTCGTCTGTGCAAGATAAGCACCTCTGTTTTACCTCCATGGAAGGTACATTTTCAAAAATCATCTCTTAGTGCTCCCCTTAGTTATAAAAGGAAGCCCCCTGTATAATTCCAAGTTTTTAACCCTTATAGTTTTTAAGTGATTATAATACTAATATAATAAAGAGGAAAGGTTTGTTTGGATTGAATAGGCTCCAAAACGAATGGACCGATTTGAAAAATTCTTTCACTGTTGTAAAGCTACACTATTCCCGAGTGACATAGGTTATAAAAAAGGGATCCGTGCTAAGCCGGGGCGAGCCGCTCGTATATATATATATATATATATAACGGCGCGCGTCTTATTCTGATTATTTAGTTTGATTATTTAATTATTGAGTAGTGGTTATAAGTTAATTTATTTTAAGAGCGGGCAACCCCGAATGGAGTTATAGGTGTCATGGCGGTGCGCAACGTCATTCTGTGACAGAGAGCCGCACGCGATGGTCGCTTATAAACCCATTGGCTCTTAATCTTACATATAATAAAACAGTAGAAACCGCGTGTCTGTACAATTGAAATTTTTAACAAAAAATGGGTGTGGGCAATAATAAAAGAGTAACAGAACACAAAAATGATTTTTTAGATTTTCTTTTCTGTCTGTCTGTCTGTCTGTCTGTCTGTATGTATTCGCTAATCTTGAAAACTACTGAACAGATTTTGACGCGGCTTTCACTAATAGATTAAGCTCTTCCCTGAGCAACATATAGGCTTTGTTTCATCGAAATCGGATGTCAAATAAAAAAGCTATCGTCTTTTAAAGTTTAAAGGTAATTTTTCTATAGGAGATTTTATAGTTACATAATATAGTACTAGATGGCGCCTCAAGGCAATTAAAACGCGCTATAGCTTTTTCTCTGAAAAGTATAAATACAAACTGGTTGTTTCTCTACGTTTAAAACTATTTAATTTTGTTTGTCTTGCGATTTGGTTAGTTGATGATTTTGATGTTATACTTGGATATAAAAATACGGACTCTGAACTTGCTTTGTGAATTGGTTGAAAAATATCGGATATAATCTAAAAAAATATTGCCTACGTAGATTTATTGAAATAAATATATGTATTATTATATGTATTTGCTTTGATTTTAAAAATGCCCAGACGAAACGCTTACAACGCATCGCTATTGAGAAATCTTACTCCGCCTAAATTGTGCAATGGAACCCGACTTAGAGTAACTTCTTTACAAAGAAACTTAATCGAAGCTGAGATTCTTACTGGATGTAGTGCAGGTGAAACTGTATACATACCACGAATACCAATCATCCCCAACAATTTCCCATTCCAATTCAAACGGACACAATTTCCAGTGTCCGTTTGCTTTGCTATGACAATTAACAAGTCTCAGGGGCAGACGCTAAAGGCTGTTGGAGTTGATCTCAGGTCGAATTGTTTTTCACACGGCCAACTATACGTGGCTTGCTCGCGGGTTAGTAATGCGGATAACCTTTTCATATTAGCCCCAGAAGGAAAAACTGTTAATGTGGTTTATAAAGACATTTTATAATTTACATTTGAAATATTAAATACATACCTATATTATATTTTTTATATTATTTGTCTGTCTATCTGTGTGTTCCGGCTAATCTATAGAACAGCTGGACTGATTTGAACGGGACTTTCACTGGCAGATAGCTTATGTAATAAAGAGTAACTCATTTTAGAAAAAAATCTTTAATTATCCATACTTATGTCCCAGTACTTAAATTCCACGCGGACGAAGTCGCGGGCACAGCTAGTCAATAATAATTAGTGCAATCTTATAATATTTTTGGCATTTGCAATTTGAGTGTGATAATACAGTGATTAAGCGGGTGAATATTTGAGTTCGTACATATTGGGCATTTGAAAAAAAAATCTAAATATCGTTTCAAATTGCGTATTTTATATTTTTAACCTAAGGTTTAATATATAAATATGAAAAAAAAAATAAAGGGACGTAAATATAACCAATAAATAAAAACATATTTCAGTTTTTATTTTTTTTTAACGAACTGTAATGAGTACTCATTACCGTATCAGGAATGGTAATCAGAATGTATGAAATATGCGAACGGTAAAGAGAAATAATACTTATGGTAGTGAGATTTGCATGGAAATGGTAATGTGACCGTAAATGGTAATGATAATAAAATATTTTTTATATGACAATATAATTATGATTTAAAGAAAATGAGTCTCTAAATATTAGTTTTTAATACCTATCTAAATATAATTATCAAAGTTTTAAAAGAAAAAATTAAAATACTCTATTAATACACATTACCATTTGAAATATCTCACTACCGTTTGTAAAATAAAACGGAAATAAACGGTAATTTCAAAAACGGGAATGAGATTTTTACGAATTTTGACCATTGTGCATTATTAAATAGACTTAAAATTATATTTGACATATTAATATAAACACATACCATAGACACGTCTTTTGGTACATTCGGCTTTAATAAGGCATTAACGAACTTGCCAATTAATCTTCAAATGGTGAGGAGATAAAAATGTTGACAAACCGTATAACAGTACGAAGAGATCGTTATATTTTGGCGGGAAATCGTTTCACACGCGTGCGACTAGTTTGGCTCGCTAGCGACAACTAAGATCGATTGCCGCGTCGATAGTTTGACCAATAATATGGCGCGAATATTTGATTATGGCTTAGTTCATTCTCACCAATGGTAATGAATGGTACCTGCATGGACATTTTTCAAAGCGATGGCAAACTACTTTAAAGTGATCTTTAAGATGTATAATTTTTATGATATCTAAACAAAGTTCTATTCTATAGAAATAACTACTTAAAAATACAATCTTCGACATATAATTGAATCATTTTGATCATTCATTGATCAAAATTGGGATTTGGGACATGACGGGTAATGAGATTTGGCTAATATTTAAATTTATAAAAAATATTTCTATTCAAAAAATAAATATGTCATAAACTTCTAAACGTAGAACTAGCTCTATTTGATATATAAAAAATAAACTAACTCAGATTCCTCCACGTCTCAATAGTTCTTTAGTGTTTGCCGCGTAATATGTACGAACTCAAATATTCACCCAAGCTGCGTAAATCTGTTATTATTTCTGTGAACACCTGCTCGTGCCTGCCCACCGGACATCAATGGGTACGTTCCACTTAACGCTCGCAATGCCGTCGACCACGACCGCTGAAATTGCCGTTCCACTAACGAGAAATTGTAAGCGAATGTTTATAGGTGGAACGCACATCGTGAGCGACGAAAGCCCACTCTGACCCACCAATATTTTGTGGGCGAAGTGGGCGCGATGTGGTCGCGAACAGTGACGTCATCTATGACGTCGAGCCATCGCTCGCAACGACCACGGGCGTTAAGTGGAACGATACAGAGGGTGTCACGAGCGTTGCGGGCGCTTAGTGGAACGCACCCAATGTGGCAAGCGGGCAACCAGACAAGCCTGCTTGCCGCCCTTCTGATGCTTCTACATATATATGTATTTAGAAATAATATAACTTACGTCCGTCGGTTTCCTTCTGTGGTGTATAGCGGATTCCTGCCGAAGACATTCTAGCAAGCTCGTCTTGCCGATACCCTGAGACAAATATATACATACAAATATATCTACTTCTTCTCTTATCTTCTTTACTTCTATTATATAAAAGAAAGGTGTTATTTACTCCGTTTATAACTCAAGAACGGCTGAACCGAATTGGCTGAATATTGCTGGGGATGTAGCTCAGAACCAGGAAAAGGACATAGGATTTTTATCACGTTCCAGTGAAAAAAAAAAAATATAATGACAGCTGTCAAATCGATTCTTTGCCGGGCGGGACGAAGTCTGCCGGGACCGCTAGTTGATTGATTTGAACCTTAGAGTTATGTTAGACTACCTTACACTTATAGACTACCTTACAGTTATTTGAGACTACTTCGCAGTTACTTGAGACTACCTTACAGTTATTTGAGACTACTTCGCAGTTACTTGAGACTACCTTACAGTTATTTGAGACTACTTCGCAGTTACTTGAGACTACCTTACAGTTATTTGAGACAATCTCACAGCTACTTGAGACTACCTTACAGTTATTTTAGACTACCTTACAGTAATTTCATTCTACCTTACAGTTATTTAGTGAGACTACTTCGCAGTTACTTGAGACTACCTTACAGTTATTTGAGACTACTTCGCAGTTACTTGAGACTACCTTACAGTTATTTGAGACAATCTCACAGCTACTTGAGACTACCTTACAGTTATGTTAGACTACCTTACAGTAATTTCATTCTACCTTACAGTTATTTAGTGAGACTACTTCACAGTTATTTGAGACTACCTTATAATTATGATCGACTACCTTACAGTAATTTGAGATTACTTCGCAGTTACTTGAGACTACCTTACAGTTACTTGAGACTACCTTCTAGTTATTTGAGACTACTTCGCAGTTATTTAAGACAATCTTACAGCTACTTGAGACTACCTTAGAGTTATGTTAGACTACCTAACACTTAAGTTAGACTACTTTACAGTTATAAAAGACTACCTTACAGCAATTTCAGACTACTTTACAGTTATTTGAGACTACCGTACACTTATGCGAGACTACCACTCGGTTATTTAAGACAACCTTATGTTTTAGATTACCAGAGAGTATTTTTGAACTACCTGACAGTTACATGAGACTATCAGCCACTTACCTGCAACCCTACGATCATAAGCTTCATCCTAGCGTATGGCCGAGCCTCCTGCAGCACCGACTTGAGGTATCCCACCACGTCCATACTCTTGTATCTGCCGCAGCGGAGCATCGAACCAAGGGGCTCTTGGAGGGGGCACCCGAAAGCGTTGAGGTTCCACAGGCGGGAGAGGAGACCCATTTGTGGGGGGAGATCGGTTATGTCTGGGGGTAGACAAAAAAAATATATGTAAAATGCAATAATTATGTATATAGTTTCTGCCCGCGACAGTGCTCATCACTCTGGCTGCCCCTCGCAGGAATCGAACCCGCAACCTCCGGTTTCGTAGTTAGAGGCTCCGACCACTAGAGCAACAGGCCGTCTAACACATTATAATGTAGGTACCCATAATTATATTGTATAAATTTTGAGAAATAAATTCATCAAATCGTATTGTAACGATTTCGTAATTTTGTTGTTATTTATTGTTTTTTTTTCGTTTCCGTTCTGACAATCTCAGTATGTTAGTTGTTTGCATAATATAATTATATTGTATTATTTTCTTTATTGCGTTATTTATTTAGTAAGTATAGGTATATTCATAGCGACGAACACATTAAATTTTTGACTTACTTTTTGTAGCTTAATTATTTAATTGTGTGAAAAAAAATTCTATTTTTAAGATTAATGTATTATATGACTTTTCAACCGACGAAAAAAACGGAGGAGGTTCTCAATTCGACGCGTATAATTTTTTTTTTTTTTTTATGTATGACCACGCGTAACTTTTAACAGGGTAGTTCGATTTTGATAATTCTTTTTTTATTGGAAAGGGTATACTTCGAAATTGGTCCCATTTTAATTTGGAAAAAAAAATCCGACCCTAAGGGTAGAAAAATAGGGGTTAATAGCAAAAACAAAGTAGGTAGCTATTTTAAAAATAATTCAAAATTAAGCATGTAATAATTTGTATAAATAATGGCCACAGAAAATTATAAAATAATAACTTTTTAATAAAAAAATTTAACCGCCGAAAAAAATCTAAAAAGTAACAACAAACAATAGCGCACTGAAAAGAGAAAAATAATAATTTTGTCTTTTATAACGAGTATTATTTTGGTTGTAATGTCTGTTATTTTTGAAGTTGGTGCCAGCTGGTTAAATTTTGAAAAATAAATAAATCTAATCTAATCTAATATAAAATCTCACCTTTATTCCCGCTTATGTTCAGTACAGAGAGGTTCGCTAAGGCGTGTATTTGCGGAGGTATCGATAGAAGTAAATTACTAGATACATCTAACATCGATAGTAGAGGGAAGACAAGACGAGACCGCAAGCCGTGTAGGGAATTCTGAAAAACATTTTAATGTATTAAAAATTTGATTTTTTGAAGTGAAAATTATGTTGAATAGTTGCTTTTCTCATTGTTTATGTAATTTAATTGACATAATGTTAAAAAATCATTAGTTGTCAAAGCCATCAGATGATAATCATAGAAGAATAGTGACAAATGACGAGTTAATAATTTCTGATGCCTTCGCGGTTATTACACATCACATTTTAACGTTAGACTCTCGTCAGCTCAGTCGTGCATAGGGAAGCTGTAAAGTTTCCGAAATGTAATCAAATATGCGAACTAAATCCGTGATGATTGTTGAAGAACAAAAAAAGGGTTTTTTCACCCCCTTAGGGTTAAAACTTAAAATATTAAAAAGCATCCGAAATTATTATAAAAAGCAAATTTCCAAAAAAAATTAAGAACGAAACAACTATTAACGGATTTAACTCGCGTACTTTTTTTTATTTGCTGACGTTTCGGATTCTTTACAGTTCCCATAATCGTTGCACGACTGAGCTGACAATAGTCTAACGCTAAAGCAAAATGAGTTAAATCCGTTAATAGTTGTATCATTCCAATGTATAAACGCGAAGGCATCAGAAGTTATTATAAAAATTAAGAAGTTCAAGGTGATTAAACGACGCCATCTTGCCAGTGACGTCACACCGCTATAAACAGCTGTCAAAAGTTCATTGACTCACCCAGTCATCATCATCGTTGCCAACCTCCTCCTCCTCAGATATGTGACCATCATCATCAGTTGTCAACTGGATACGTGTGAGAAGGTTATTCGCCAATATCTGAAATGATAGTGTAAGAAATATTTTCTGTCCTCCGGCCAGAAAGCGCCAACTTTGTGGCCGCTGCGCTAAATGAAGTTGCCGCTTTCTGGCTTCGTCGAACAGAAAAATAGTATACTGACCAGCCAGACAGTAAATAAAAAATCCTCAGATCACATTTTTGACGACAATTACATGTGATCTGAGACATTTTTTATTGTAAAGGCCTAGGTGCGTAATGTACTATTCTATACTAATATTATAAAGAGGAAAGGTTTGCTTGTTTGGATTGAATAGGCTCCAGAACGGCTGGACCGATTTGAAACATTCTTTCACTGTCGGGAAGCTAAACTATTCCCGAGTGACGTAGACTATGAAAAAAAGATGATCCGTGCGAAACCGGGGCGGATAGCTAGTATAATATAAAAATATTCATCAATATGTATGCTGTTGGATAAGACGACGTATCGTGTCTGTGTGTGTGTGTGTGTGTGTGTGTGTGTGTGTGTGTGTGTGTGTGTGTGTGTGTTTGTGTGTCAGGAGTGTCATTGATTGTGTGATAAATGTCGTGTATGTTTCCTGTCAGGACATTTTTCTCTAGCCACATTTGCCATGCCTTTTAACAGGTGCCATTTTCCTCTAAGTAACAATACACGTGCCCAGGTGCCTCCTGGCGGGGCAGGCGGCGTGCAGCGTGCAGCGTGACAGTACTCACGAGCGTGCGCAGCGCGTCGAGCCGCAGGTGCCTCCTGGCGGGGCAGGCGGCGTGCAGCGTGCAGCGTGACAGTACTCACGAGCGTGCGCAGCGCGTCGAGGCGCAGGTGCCTCCTGGCGGGGCAGGCGGCGTGCAGCGTGCAGCGTGACAGTATACTCACGAGCGTGCGCAGCGCGTCGAGGCGCAGGTGCCTCCTGGCGGGGAGGCGGCGTGCAGCGTGCAGCGTGCAGCGTGACAGTACTCACGAGCGTGCGCAGCGCGTCGAGGCGCAGGTGCCTCCTGGCGGGGCAGGCGGCGTGCAGCGTGCAGCGTGCAGCGTGACAGTACTCACGAGCGTGCGCAGCGCGTCGAGGCGCAGGTGCCTCCTGGCGGGGCAGGCGGCGTGCAGCGTGCAGCGTGCAGCGTGACAGTACTCACGAGCGTGCGCAGCGCGTCGAGGCGCAGGTGCCTCCTGGCGGGGCAGGCGGCGTGCAGCGTGCAGCGTGCAGCGTGACAGTACTCACGAGCGTGCGCAGCGCGTCGAGGCGCAGGTGCCTCCTGGCGGGGCAGGCGGCGTGCAGCAGCTGCGCGCGGACGCCCCCGGAGCGCGGACGGCGGCGGGGCGCGGGCGGCGCGGGGGGGAGCGCCGGGGGGGACGCCGCGGGGCAGTAGCACGTCAGCGGGTCGCCCTCGGACGCGCTGAAGTTCTCCAACTGGGGGCGATTTGGGTATTTTTTAACCGACGAAAAAAATACGTGTATTTTTGACGTCATCATCATCATCAGCCCATCGCAGTCCACTGCTGGACATAGGCCTCTCCAATTGCACGCCACTTTGCTCTATCTTGGGCTGCTTGCATCCAGCTCCTGCCAGCCATCTTACGCAAATCGTCACTCCACCTTGCCTGAGGACGTCCTACACTACGCTTGCCGAGACGCGGTCTCCACTCTAGAACACGTTTACTCCAACGGTTATCGGTTCTTCGGCTAATATGGCCAGCCCACTGCCACTTTAGCTTGCTAATCCGGTGGGCTATGTCGATGACTCTGGTTCTCTGCCGAATCACCTCATTTTTGATTCGATCCCGCAGAGAAACGCCGAGCATAGCCCTTTCCATAGCCCGCTGAGCGACTTTTAATTTGTGAACCAGCCGTACCGTCAGTGTCGTGTTTTGACGTGGATACGTCTTTAAAATTACGTGACAATCCAAAAAAATCGAATGATAACAAAATCGGGGGATACAGTTTAGTGTTGTAGCTACATATCTATCATCTCCGTCCAAATTTCAGTTACACCACTGGATAGCTAAAGAATCAAAGAATTTATTACGCTAAGTGAGGACTGTATAAATAATAATATTTTATTTAAAAACTATTACCCGCTACGAGACGTATTCACGTACAACAATCGGCCGTGTCCATAACACAACCACAACCCGTTTTTTTTTTCATATCGGACCACGCATAACTTTTTACAGAGCGGTTCGATTTTGATAATTCTTTTTTTATTTGAAAGGGTATACTTCGAAGTTGGTCCCATTTTAATTTGGAAATAAAAATCTGACGTTACAACCAAAATAATAGTCGTTATAAAAGACATTTTTTTTCCTTTCAGTGCGTTATTGTTTTTGTTTCCATTAGGTACTTTCTTTTCGGCATTTAATTTTTAAGTTCCAAGGATCACCAGCCATGTTGGTGGTGACGTCACACCGCTGTAAACAGTTGTTAAAACGTACCTGGGGTAGGCTAGGCCAGCATGTGATCTCGTTGTGACTCAAATCCAGCTGGCGCAGTCCCGTGGGATATGACGTCACGTATGACATAGACCTAAACAAAGAAATAAAATTAAAAGAATATAGTACATTACGCACCTAGGCCAGTAAAATAAAAAATGTCTCAGATCACATGTAATTGTCGTCCGAGGCGAAGCCGAGGTTGACAAAAATGTGATCTGAGGCTTTTTTATTTACTGGCCGAGGTCAGTATAGTATTTTTCTGTTCGACGAAGCCAGAAAGCGGCAACTTCATTTAGCGCAGCGGCCACAAAGTTGGCGCTTACCGGCCGGAGGACAGAAAAATAAAATACACAAGTTAAATCCGTTAATAGTTGTTTAATCTATTATATAAAAATAAGTCGGGTTTTCCTCCCTGACGCTATAACTCCAGAACGCAGGAACCAATTTGGCTAATTTTGGTCTTGAATTATTTGTGGGAGTCCAGGGAAGGTTTAAAAGTAGAGAAAATTAAAAAAAACATCTTGAAAAAGTGTAAGATCAACATCTTTCTATGTAACCCCCATATACAAAGTGATTGACGGTAAGTGACAGAAGACTTTCACAGATCTTTGATGAAACAATCGGACGGGCAGGACCACGTCTGCCGGGGCAGCTAGTTCCGATATAAATACGAGGTTACCTCAGCGAGTTGTACGCCATGTTGAGTGACGTCAGCGCGGGCGCGCGGCACGCCAGGTGGGGGGGCAGCCGCGTGAACTGGTTGTGGGAGAGGTTGAGTGACGTCACGCGGCAGATGCCCGCCGGGGGCGCGGGCGGCGGCTCCGAGCGCCACGGGTGCGCGCGGACCGCCTCCGACCAGCTGCGAGGGGGGAGGGGGGGTCAAAATATTGTTTTTTTTTATATCCCTACTTCCCTACTAATATTATAAAAATGCAAAAGTAACTCTGTCGGTTACGCTTTGACGCTAAAACTACTGGACCGATTTAAATGAAATTTGGTACAAAGAAAGCCTGGAGCCTGAGAAAGGACATAGGCTACTTTTTAACTGACTGCAAAAAAGGAGGGGTTCCACGCGGACGAAGTCGCGGGCAGAAGATAGTACGCTATAAATTCAATAATACCATTATATTTTAGTCTTTGACAATTTAATGACAGACAGACTTCTTTATTTCTTTTCTATACTCATAGACACGACAGTTTTTATACTAATACTAGCTTCTGTCAGCAACTTTGTCCGCGTGGATTTTTTATAAACGGAGTAACTAACACGACTTTCTTTTATATATATAGATAGATAGAATATAGATATAGTTATATAGATATAGATTTCGAGCACTTAGCGGTTACTATGTTCATAGTAACTTAAACGTAAGGATTTTCAAGTTGACCTTTTATAAAAATATAGTAAATTTCACCCCGTGTTTTATCTCGTTACTTCAATTTTTTTAATTTTTGTGCAAATAATGACATTTTTTTTTTGTACAAAGACAAGAGTAGAATTCTTTTTTTTCGATTGATAGATCGTAGTTATTTAGTGCAAATAAGTATTCATTAAAAAAAACAGTTCCATAAAAGAATTCACCCCTTATTTCACCCCCATTGTTTTTTTAGGGTAACCCTAAGAGAAAATTTCCAAACAAAATTAAAATTTTATGAGAAATTTTTATACAAAATATGTATTAAATGCGAAAATATAAAACATCGTAATACTAGTAAACTCACATGGCGTTGCCTGTGCGGTCTCCAAGGGCAGGTATAGAGTTTTCGTCATCATCTATAGAATCACTCTGCTCTATGGACGGACTGCGGGACAAAGATACCTGTAGAAAAAAAAAAACACATTACAACCACAAACCTTAGGATGAGATCAGAGACAAGCCACTGGCCTGTGATGAGAGACAAGCTACTGGCCTGTGGTGAGAGACAAGCTACAGGCCTGTGATGAGAGACAAGCTACTGGCCTGTGATGAGAGACAAGCTACTGGCCTGTGTTGAGAGACAAGCTACTGGCCTGTGATGAGAGACAAGCTACTGGGCTGAGATGAGAGACAAGCTACTGGCCTGCGATGAGAGACAAGCTATTGGCCTGTGATGAGAGACAAGCTACTGGCCTGCGATGAGAGACAAGCTACTGGCCTGTGTTGAGAGACAAGCTACAGGCCTGTGATGAGAGACAAGCTACAGGCCTGTGATGAGAGACAAGCTACTGGCCTGCGATGAGAGACAAGCTATTGGCCTGTGATGAGAGACAAGCTACTGGTCTGCGAAGAGAGACAAGCTACCGGCCTGTGATGAGAGACAAGCTACTGGCCTGCGATGAGAGAGAAGCTACTGGGCTGAGATGAGAGACAAGCTACAGGCCTGCGATGAGAGACAAGCTATTGGCCTGTGATGAGAGACAAGCTACTGGTCTGCGAAGAGAGACAAGCTACTGGCCTGCGATGAGAGACAAGCTACTGGGCTGAGATGAGAGACAAGCTACTGGGCTGCGACGAGAGACAAGCTACTGGCCTGCGATGAGAGACAAGCTACTGGGCTGAGATGAGAGACAAGCTACTGGCCTGCGATGAGAGACAAGCTACTGGGCTGAGATGAGAGACAAGCTACTGGGCTGCGACGAGAGACAAGCTACTGGCCTGCGATGAGAGACAAGCATCTGGCCTGTGATGAGAGACAATAACTTACCGATTGTGATGAGTATGTGAAAGGCGAGGTGGCTGGTTTCGGCGAAGCCTCCGGAGAC
The DNA here is from genome assembly GCA_038024825.1 of Polylopha cassiicola. Classification (NCBI taxonomy): domain Eukaryota; kingdom Metazoa; phylum Arthropoda; class Insecta; order Lepidoptera; family Tortricidae; genus Polylopha; species Polylopha cassiicola. Next base: position 3,245,778 of record CP149065.1, on the reverse strand, counting down.
ATCACGGGCGCCGGCGACGAGGGACTCTGCAAATTTAATTTATTTTTTCTTCTCTTAAGTAAGACTTTAAGTACCCCTTTTTAGTCTACTATATTTTATTAGACCAAGTTCCCTAGACATGAATTACCCCATACTCTATTCCCCTAAAAAATATAATAAAATGGGACTGACTATAGCCCCAATATATTACAATATTAGAAATTATTAGAAAGATCTAGAGTATATAGTCGATATCTAAACCTTGTAGAAGAGTAGCTACCTAGCCCCTAAAACATATCTATACTAATATAATAAAGAGGAAAGGTTTGTTTGTTTTTTTGTATTGAATAGGCTCCAGAACGACTGGACGATTTGAAAAAATATTTCACTGTTGGGAAGCTACACTATTCTCGTAGGCATAGGCTATAAAAAAAAGGGATCCGTCTGAACCGCTGGTAGAGTATATAGTAGGTCACTAATTTTCTAGGATAGTAGCTAGCTAGTCCCCTAGAATTTCTAGAGAAGTAGCTACCTAGTCCCTTACCCCCCTAAACTATATAGGGGACTGGCTAACCCCTAAAATATTTAGAGTATATAGTAGATCTCTAGATCTTCTAGGGGAGTAGCTAGCTAGTCCCTAGTCCCGTACTCACCTCGTCTCCAGTCGGCAGGTCCTTCAAATGGTTCAAGGCTGCGTTGAGGTCTCTCAGGGCGGGCGCCGCCCAGATAGCAGAGGGCAGGTTTCGAAGTTTATTATTGGATATGTCCAAAGTAGTTAGTGAAGGTAGGTTGAAGAGTTCAGGCGGTATGCTCTCTAGGCGGTTGTCCTGAAATATACCTTATTTGTTAGCGAATAAGGTTTATAATCTATACTAATATTATAAAGAGGCAAGATTATGTTTGTATGTAACGAATAAACTCAAAAAGTACTGGACCGATTTGAAAAATTCTTTCACTGTTGGGAAGCTACATTCACCCTGAGTGACACAGGCTATAGAATATTTTGAAAAAAAATAGGGATCCGTGCGAGGCCAGGGCGAACCGCTATGTTAAATAAAAAAAGTGATTTTAAAGTATATTTTGTGATGTAAGAGGTTCAATTTAATAACTACATATTGGAATAAAGCAACTATAAAATTTGCTGATGTTTTGGATTCTTTACAGTTTCCATAATCGTAGCACGACTGAGCTGACAATAGTCTAACTTAAACTTTAGACAAATTTTAGACTTTAGCGTTAGACTATTGTCAGCTCAGTCGTGCTACGATTATGGAAACTGTAAAGAATCCGAAATGTCGGCAAATAAAATAAAATAAAAATACGCGAGTTAAATCCGTTAATAGTTGTTTCATTCCAATGTGTAATAACCGCGAAGGCATCAGAAATTATTATAACAACTATATTTTTTTTAATTGCTGACTTTTCGAAAACTTTACAGTTGTCATATTCGTAGCACGACTGAGCTGACGATAGTATACAAAATTCACTTTAGCGTTAGTTTCCAATATTTAAGGTACATTTTGAGATATAAAATCTCTAATTTAATTTGTTTATTGAAATCAAAAAATCAAAACAGATTTAACTTGTTATTTATTCTATATGCTACAGTTTCAAAAACCTTACAGTTCCCATATTCGTAGCCAACGTAACAATTTGATTACAGATTGATTTTTATTATATTTACCTGTAAATATAGTTCTTGCAACACAGGCGCTGTGTAAACTTGAGCGACTCGTTTGGCCCCGCGGCGTTGCTTGCGCGGCGACTCCGGTTCCTCTATGGGGTCATTGGGTAGGGGCAACCTTTCCAGCTTATTCTGACCCGCGTTTAAATATCTGATAATAATAATAAATTAATTAAAATTAATTTTATTGTGGTCCCGGCAGACTTCGTCCCGCCCGGCAAAGAATCGATTTGACAGCTGTCATTATATTTTTTTTTCACTGGAACGTGATAAAAAGTTCATCCTATGTAGCTCAGAACCAGGTGAACCTGGTTCTGAGCTACATCCCCAGCAATTTTCAGCCAAATCAGCCGTTCTAGAGTTATAAACGGAGTGACTAACACGACTTTCTTTTATATAATAAAAAAAAAATTGATAAGAAGGAGATATATATATATATATATATATAATATAATTTTCCCCTAAAATACCCAAAACCAGTGATAGTGAAATAGAATAATCTAATCTATATGTTTATCCTACATACCTGAGGCTCAGTAGTGAGAACAGGGCGGCGGGTAGCGTCTTCAATTCGTTGTGGGACAGTTCCAACCTCGTTATAGCGTGTAACGCCGCCAACCCGCCCGAGAGCGACGGGTTCACGCGCAACGCGGCTTGGGTTATCCATGACATTCTAAAAAAAAGCATGACGAATGATTATTTTCTTTATCCTACAAGATTTTCAAAAATATTGATTATAATAATTTCTGATGCCTTCGCGGTTATTACACATTGGAATGAAACAACTATTAACGGATTTAACTCGCGTATTTCTATTTTATTGGCTGACGTTTCGGAGCCTTTACAGATTCCATAATCGTAGCACGACTGAGCTGACAATAGTCTTATGCTAAAGTACGCAAATAAAATAAAAATACGCGAGTTAAATCCGTTAATAAGGTTTGTTTGTTTGGATTGAATAGGCTCCAAAACGACTGGACCGATTTGAAAAATTCATTCACTGTTGGGAAGCTATACTATTACCGAGTGACATAGGCTATATTATAAAAAAATAGGGATCCGTACGAAGCCGAAGCGGACCGCTAGTATAGACGTATACAAACAAACATACCTCAAGCTAGTGAGCTGGCATTTCAACTCCCGCCACTGCACCATCACAGGCGTGGCCGGGCACAGGGCGCTGTATGTCAGGTTCGAATCCTGACGTGGTCTCTTCAGTACCAACTCGGAGACGGCCGATTTGTTTATCTTGTACTCTGGGTCCGGATATGCCTATTAAAATACAAATAAATTATTTTTGAAGTGAAAACTTCTTTAGCGGCGCTGAGCACTTTTTTTTGTATGGGTAAAAACTTTCAAACTCGCGTCAGGGTCACGTGATGCTGATCGAAAAAGCATAAGATCGAGGGGAAGGGAGAGGAACTAGTATCTCCCACTCTTTCTACCGTGCCTGAGTGTGCTGCTCCGTTTAGGTGGCACAGGAATGTCGTGTGTGTTTATGTACAGCGTGCCACGCGTATCCAAGGATGGTGACAAATTGTCATATTTGTGTACGATAGCGCAATAAATAAACATTGTATTCTACCTCATAAATGATAGTACTTTTGTACTTATAATTAAACACAACGTTCATATTGAAGTTTTCACTTCTGCCGGCACTCCCGGAGTGCTATTTTTTTTTAACAAAGGTTGACTGGTAGGTAATGCCTTAAGGCATTAAGTTCTGTCTGTTTTTTGCGATAGTTTTGTGCGATAAAGTAGTTTTGTGCGATAAAGTATAAATAAGTTATTATAATAATTTCTGATGCCTTCGCGGTTATTATTCATTGGAATGAAACAACTTTAAACGGATTTAACTTACGTATTTTATTTTATTGGCTGACGTTTCAAAAACTTTACAGTTCCCATATTCGTAGCACGACTGACGATAGTCTAACGCTAATAGCTAGGGTAAGACTTTAATAACAATAGACATCGCTCTCCTAGATCTAAAGGCAGCTAACTCGTAACCCCGCTGGTTTGTGTTACGCGCCATCGAGTTCACAGCGAGACCGACACCGACAGAACAGATGCAAGACAACTCTTCTACAAGGGGGTAGTGAGGTAAGAACAGGAGGGGCAGTTAACCTCCCCTTCCCCCCATAGATGTTCCCTGTAGGTTTTGATACCCTTGCGAGTGTCGAAAACTACCTTAGATATATTCTTAGTTTATCGACGCCCCTCCCTTAACAAAATCCTAGCTAAGCCCTTCATATTTTCATATAGAAAGCATAAATCTATACAGAAAAGGCGGCCGTGGGGGTCTCTCGCCCATAGCAACATGTCCGCCACCGGCACGTGTCTGTGACAGCTGTCTATGGTCGTCGTTACTCACTCTGGAGGCCAGTATGGCGGCCAGCAGCTCCGCCAGGCGGTGTCTGGCGCACTCCCATAGCAACATGTCCGCCACCGGCACGTGTCTGTGACAGCTGTCTATGGTCGTCGTTACTCACTCTGGAGGCCAGTATGGCGGCCAGCAGCTCCGCCAGGCGGTGTCTGGCGCACTCCCATAGCAACATGTCCGCCACCGGCACGTGTCTGTGACAGCTGTCTATGGTCGTCGTTACTCACTCTGGAGGCCAGTATGGCGGCCAGCAGCTCCGCCAGGCGGTGTCTGGCGCACTCCCTCAGCGCGCGGCCGTGGGGGTCCCCCGCCCCCGCCTTCAGCAACATGTCCGCCACCGGCACGTGTCTGTGACAGCTGTCTATGGTCGTCGTTACTCACTCTGGAGGCCAGTATGGCGGCCAGCAGCTCCGCCAGGCGGTGTCTGGCGCACTCCCTCAGCGCGCGGCCGTGGGGGTCCCCCGCCCCCGCCTTCAGCAACATGTCCGCCACCGGCACGTGTCTGTGACAGCTGTCTATGGTCGTCGTTACTCACTCTGGAGGCCAGTATGGCGGCCAGCAGCTCCGCCAGGCGGTGTCTGGCGCACTCCCTCAGCGCGCGGCCGTGGGGGTCCCCCGCCCCCGCCTTCAGCAACATGTCCGCCACCGGCACGTGTCTGTGACAGCTGTCTATGGTCGTCGTTACTCACTCTGGAGGCCAGTATGGCGGCCAGCAGCTCCGCCAGGCGGTGTCTGGCGCACTCCCTCAGCGCGCGGCCGTGGGGGTCCCCCGCCCCCGCCTTCAGCAACATGTCCGCCACCGGCACGTGTCTGTGACAGCTGTCTATGGTCGTCGTTACTCACCCTGGAGGCCAGTATGGCGGCCAGCAGCTCCGCCAGGCGGTGTCTGGCGCACTCCCTCAGCGCGCGGCCGTGGGGGTCCCCCGCCCCCGCCTTCAGCAACATGTCCGCCACCGGCACGTGTCTGTGACAGCTGTCTATGGTCGTCGTTACTCACTCTGGAGGCCAGTATGGCGGCCAGCAGCTCCGCCAGGCGGTGTCTGGCGCACTCCCTCAGCGCGCGGCCGTGGGGGTCCCCCGCCCCCGCCTTCAGCAACATGTCCGCCACCTGCACGTGTTTGTGGCGGACAGCCACGGCCAGAGCTGTCCAGGGACCGTCTCCTGGGACAGACGGACATATAATTACTAGTATTTGTCTAAATCTATATATCGCACACCTAGATCTAAAGGGATCTAACTCAAAAACCGGAAGATTTGAGTTATGCACACCATCGGATTGCAGCAGAACCCACCTACACTAAAACTGATTTCAGCTAATATAACTCTGCTAGCTTCATTATAAAAAGTATAAATTTATACAGAAAACTCATGCGTGCACATGGACATATTAATCAGTTTCTAGCCTCTCCTGAAAATGTACCTTTTTTGAGTTAGCTCTCTTTAGATCTAGGTGTGCGATATGCTGACTGACTGACTGGTCTATTAAGGCCTCTAAACGTTAAAAGTAAAAAGATTAATTTTAAACAATCTATACTAAAATTATAAAGAGGAAAGGTTTGTTTGTTTGGATTGAATAAGCTTCAAAACGGCTAGACCGATTTGAAAAATTCTTTTTCCGTCCTCCGGCCAGAAAGCGCCAACTTTGTGGCCGCTTCCCTAAATGAAATTTCCGCATTCTGGCTTCGTCGAACAGAAAAATAGTATACTGACCTCGGCCAGTAAATAAAAAAGCCTCAGATCACATTTTTGTCAACCCCGGCTTCGCCTCGGAAGACAATTACATGTGATCTGAGACATTTTTTATTTTACTGGCCTCGGTGCGTAATGTACTATTATTGTTGAGAAGCTACGTTCACACTGGATAACATAGGCTATTGGATAATTTGAAAAATAATTAGGGATCCGTGCGAATCGCTTGTAAATACATACTGTCGCTGTCCCTCCCGGGCGAGGGCGAGGCGGCGCCGGCGGCGGAGGCGCTGCGCGAGCGCCGCCTGCTCTCCCGCTCGCACGCGCCGTCCAGCTGCGCGGGGGAGAGAGACGGCAAATATAAACAGGTGTACCAGCAAATATGTACGAGACAATTCGTATCTTTGAACGATTTACAACATTGAATGTACTTCTAAACTAAACTAAGCTTGTACTATGGGCACTAGACAACGGATAATCCCTACTAATATTACAAATGCGAAAGTAACTCTGTCTGTCTGTCTGTCTGTCTGTCTGTTACGCTTTCACTAGCGTGAACGCGTAACAGACAGACAGACCAGAAAACTAATGGACCGATTTAAATGAAATTTAGTACAAAGAATGTCTGGAGCCTTAGAAAGGACATAGGCTACTTTTTAACCGACTGCAAAAAAGGAGGAGTTCCACGCGGACGAAGTCGCGGGCAGAAGCTAGTAAATACATATAAGACATCCAAGACTCGGGCACAGATGGCAGTGCCCATCACACTGACTGCCTCTAGCAGGATTCGAACCCGCAACCTTGGTTTCATAGGCAGGGGCTCTGACCAATAGGCCAAAAGACTCACTATTATTATATATTCGTTAATCCTAAAACAATCGAAGAAACATAACGACATTCAAAGTATATTCACTTGTCAATAACTTTCTATTTTATCACATTCAATCGCCCCGCCAGCGGTGCCGAACACACAGGCAGCTGCCGCAATTTAGCATGCGGCCTTACACACACCTAGCAAACTCTATAGTGTTACAGTTGCCCCGCTGGCGGGGTCGAAGACACACACAGGCAGCTGCCGCGTGTCTGTATAGAGCGTCCCCCCTCCCCCTCCCCCCCTGCTCTCTCTACCTGGGCGGGCGGCGCGGCGCTGCAGTCGGGCGGCGCGGCGGCGTCCAGCAGCAGCCGCACGCAGCGCGCGTGTCTGTATAGAGCGTCCCCCCTCCCCCCCTGCTCTCTCTACCTGGGCGGGCGGCGCGGCGCTGCAGTCGGGCGGCGCGGCCGCGTCCAGCAGCAGCCGCACGCAGCGCGCGTGTCTGTATAGAGCGTCCCCCCTCCCCCTCCCCCCCTGCTCTCTCTACCTGGGCGGGCGGCGCGGCGCTGCAGTCGGGCGGCGCGGCGGCGTCCAGCAGTAGGCGCACGCAGCGCGCGTGTCTGTATAGAGCGTCCCCCCTCCCCCCCTGCTCTCTCTACCTGGGCGGGCGGCGCGGCGCTGCAGTCGGGCGGCGCGGCCGCGTCCAGCAGCAGCCGCACGCAGCGCGCGTGTCTGTATAGAGCGTCCCCCCTCCCCCTCCCCCCCTGCTCTCTCTACCTGGGCGGGCGGCGCGGCGCTGCAGTCGGGCGGCGCGGCGGCGTCCAGCAGTAGGCGCACGCAGCGCGCGTGTCTGTATAGAGCGTCCCCCCTCCCCCTCCCCCCCTGCTCTCTCTACCTGGGCGGGCGGCGCGGCGCTGCAGTCGGGCGGCGCGGCCGCGTCCAGCAGCAGCCGCACGCAGCGCGCGTGTCTGTATAGAGCGTCCCCCCTCCCCCTCCCCCCCTGCTCTCTCTACCTGGGCGGGCGGCGCGGCGCTGCAGTCGGGCGGCGCGGCGGCGTCCAGCAGTAGGCGCACGCAGCGCGCGTGTCTGTATAGAGCGTCCCCCCTCCCCCTCCCCCCCTGCTCTCTCTACCTGGGCGGGCGGCGCGGCGCTGCAGTCGGGCGGCGCGGCCGCGTCCAGCAGCAGCCGCACGCAGCGCGCGTGCCCGCCCCGGGCGGCGGCCGCGAGGCAGCTGTCTGCGCCCCGCCCTACGTCATGCCGGGCGGCGCGCATCCGACGCACCTCCGAGGACTCCTGGATACAGATACAGGGGGCGTAGACAAGGTGCCAACGTAAAACGAAACGACCAAAATGTATTGGATTAGTGACGTAAGTGACAGTCGTTCGCGGCTGTCAAATCCCATACATTTTGGTGCCAACGTTTAACGTTAACGCTGATCGTTTGCACCTTGTCTAGGGGCGTATGGTCACGTATGCATTGAGCTATAATAATTAAAGCCACATTTGTATCATTTCTGTGTATCATATGTCTGTTGCGTGGCCTCAGAGCGTATCATGATCGCTAGTTTGGACTGTATCATCTTATATACAAGTATCATATATCCTCAGCGCGTATGATAATCGTTAGCTTGAACGGTATCATCTTGAGATCAAACTAGCGATCATGATACGCGCTTAGGACATATGATACAAAGAAATGCTTACATATGATACATACAGGACAATACTAATAAACTATACTAATATTATAAAGCTGAAGAGTTTGTTTGTTTGTTTGAACGCGCTAATCTCAGGAACTACTGGTTCGAATTGAAAAAATATTTTTTTGTTGGATAGACCATTTATCGAGGAAAGCTTTAGGCTATATAACACGCTGCGACCAATAGGAGCGAAGAAACAGTGGAAAATGTGTAAAACATGGGGAAAATATGAAGCCTATATGAAGAATAAGTATTCCACGCGGACGAAGTCGCTGGCACAGCTAGTTGAGATAGTATTTCATTCACTTATTAAAAAGTCGATCTGTTATTTTGTATGTCTGAAGCCTAGGTTCTTAACCGATCTCTACGATCAGCGGTTAGGATGTATATCCGTCAGTCAGTCAGGATTTGTCTGTCTGTTTGTACTCACCAGTGGTGTGCCTGTTAGTTTGCTAACTATAGCATGTATGCCGAGAGAGATGCCCCGGGGAGGGCCGGACGGAGCCGGGGCGACTTGTTGACTAGACTGAAAGACAAACATATTAAATGTACCTATTTCTATACTAATATTATAAAGAGGAAAGGTTCGTTTGGATTGAATAGGCTCGAACGACTGGACCGATTTGAAAAATTCTTTCACTGTTGGAAAGCTACACTATTCCCGAGTGACATAGGCTTAAAAAAAAGGAATCCGGGCGCTGCTGGGACGGGTCGCTAGTCAATAATAAATAGAAAGGGCTGTATCGCTTGAACCGTAATAATTAGCGAGTTAAAATATTAACAAATGACGTACATTTCTGTTGCCGCTGTAATAAAAAATACTAAAAAAAAAAACAGAATAAAATAAATATACAAAACAAAAAAAAAATATCTTCTCCTTTTTATGTCAAAATAAGAATCTCCAATTTTCAACAAATCTGAAATCCATAACCCTAAAGTGTAAAGTGAAATATATACCTGATCCGACTGTACAACGTAGTGCGCCAGCAGCGCGGCGACCACGGCGGCGTTGCCGAGTGTACACGCGATATACAACGCTGTCTGTCCGCGAGCGTCTGTAGCGTTCACGTCGAACGCAAACTGATATTCAGCACCGGCTGTATCACTGTAAAACAAACGTTTATTTAAACTACTGGCCTGTGATGAGAGACAAGCTACTGGCCTGTGATAAGAGAGAAGCTATTGGCCTATGTTGATAGACAAGCTATTGGCCTGCGATGAGAGACAAGCTACTGGCCTGCAATGAGAGACAAGCTACTGGCCTGCGATGAGAGACAAGCTACAGGCCTGCGATGAGAGACAAGCTACTGGCCTGCGATGAGAGACAAGCTAATGGCCTGCGATGAGAGACAAGCTACAGGCCTGCGATGAGAGACAAGCTACAGGCCTGTGATGAGAGACAAGCTACTGGCCTGCGATGAGAGACAAGCTGCTGGCCTGCGATGAGAGACAAGCTACTGGGCTGCGATGAGAGACAAGCTACTGGCCTGCAATGAGAGACAAGCTACAGGCCTGTGATGAGAGACAACCTACTGGCCTGCGATGAGAGACAAGCTAATGGCCTGCGATGAGAGACAAGCTACTGGCCTGCAATGAGAGACAAGCTACATGCCTGTGACGAGAGACAAGCTACTGGCCTGCGATGAGAGACAAGCTGCAGGCCTGCGATGAGAGACAAGCTGCTGGCCTGTGATGAGAGACAAGCTACTGGCCTGCGATGAGAGACAAGCTATATTTTGACAGTTTACCACTTACGTGTAAGTATTCAATAGTTCCTTAGGGTACTTGTGTTGTAGTAGCGTCGTGACGATTGTGGCGTGACCGCCGATGCAAGCAGCGTGCAACGGAAGCCATTTCTCTACCGTCTCTTGCTGTAATTAATAAATCTTGTGATCTGAGGCTTTTTTATTTTACTGGCCGACGAAGCCAGAAAGCGGAAATTTCATTTAGCGAAGCGGCCACAAAGTTGGCGCTTTCTGGTCGGAGAACGGAAATAAATATTTTTACAGGGGGATACAGGGATACATACTAAATGACTTCAAATAAACCCGAGTGGATATATCTAACTGGCTTCTGCCCGCGACTTCGTCCGCGTGGAACTCCTCGTTTTTTGCAGTCGGTTGCAAAAGTAGCCTAAGTCCTTTCTCAGGCTCCAGACTTTCTTTGTACCAAATTTCATTTAAATCGGTCCAGTAGTTTTAGCGTGAAAGCGTAACAGACAGACAGAGTTAGTTTCGCATTTATAATATTAGTTGGGATGAAAGGTATCTACATTATAAAGTTGAATGTATAACAATAAATATAATTGGACATTTTACACCAATTATTCAAGTCCTAAATTAATCAATGCTTGTACTAAGCTTGGATATACATTAGACATCCAAGACTCAGGTACAGATGCCAGTGCTCATCACACTGATATCTGCCTCTAGCAGGATTCGAACCCGCAACCTCCGGTTTCGAAGTCCCCTGACCACTAGACCAATAGGCCGTCCAAAATATCTCTACAAAACCTTGTTTTTTTTAAAAAAAAATAGCACTCCGGGAGTGCCGGCAGAAGTGAAAACTTCAATATGAACGTTGTGTTTAATTATAAGTACAAAAGTACTATCATTTATGAGGTAGAATACAATGTTTATTTATTGCGCTATCGTACACAAATATGACAATTTGTCACCATCCTTGGATACGCGTGGCACGCTGTACATAAACACACACGACATTCGCGCAAGCGCCCTGTGCCACCTAAACGGAGCAGCACACTCAGGCACGGTAGAAAGAGCGGGAGATACTAGTTCCTCTCCGTTCCCCTCGATCTTACGCTTTTTCGATCAGCATCATGTGACCATGACGCGAGTGTGAAAGTTTTTATCCATACAAAAAAGTGCTCAGCGCCACTAAAGAAGTTTTCACTTCAAAAATCTGTATAAAAAAAAAAATCTGTTCTTATTATTTTACCTGCACGGATTCAGGGAAAGTATCCAGTAACAATTTCACCGTATCCGAGTGTCCGTGGTAAGCGGCTATATACAGTGGACTGTACTTTGTCACGGGGTGGGCGCGCCCGTCCGCGCCAGCGTCGATCAGTGCCGACACGGCTGCGGTCAGGCCGGCCTCCGATGCCCTAGGGAATTGAAGATTTATTGAAGACTTGTATAGTCAACTAGCGACCCGCCCCGGCTTCACACGGATGCTATAAACCTTCCTCTTGAATCACTCTATCTATTAAAAAAAACCGCATCAAAATCCGTTGCGTAGTTTTAAAGATTTAAGCGTACATAGGGATATAAGGACAGAAAAAGCGACTTTGTTTTATACATCTACACTGAATAGGCTCCAAGACTACTGGATTTCAAAAATTCTTTCACTGTTGGAAAACTACACTATTCCCGATTGACGTAGGCTATAATTTTTTTTGAAAAAAGTTACGGATCCGTGCGAAGCCGGGGCGAACCGCTAGTTATATTATATAATGTAGTCTTTATTACTCGTGGATGAATGTAGCTTTCGAATGGTGAAAGAATTTTTATAAGCGGTCCAGTAGTTTTTGAGACTAGGTATTCATTACAACCAAACAAACAAACTTTTCCTATCTATACTAATATTATAAAGCTGAAGAGTTTGTTTGTTTGAACGCGCTAATCTCAGGAAATACTGGTTCGAATTGAAAGAATCTTTTTTTGTTGGATAGACCATTTATCGAGGAAGGCTTTAGGCTATTATAACATCACGCTGCGACCAATAGGAGCGTAGAAACAGTGGAAAATGTGTAAAAAACGGGGAAAATATGAAGCCTTATGAAGAAGTGACAGAAGACTTTGTCAGATCTTTGACGAAACAATCGGACGGGCAGGACGACGTCTGCCGGGGCTGCTAGTTTATTATATTAGTATCGTGTATATATAGATTACAACAAGATTCCAATAATGAACACTCACACATAAAGCAAGGTGCTGGCGCCCTGAGGAGTCAGGTTCACCACCAGCCCCGCAGCCGGTCCAGACGCTGCCAGCTGGGCGGTGAGAGCTGACACATCTCCTCGGGAGATCAGCTCCCGCAGCACGGCGTGTCTGGAGAGGTACTCCCGCTCTTGGGCATCTGTTGAGATAAGGATACAGTTTTCTGTCAGTATGTAATACAAGCGGCCGCCCGCGACTTCGTACGCAACTTTCATTCTCCCTCCCTTTTACCTCCCTTCACCCCACCCAAAGAGAGGCTTTCAAGCCTCTAAGGGAGGTAAAGGGAGGGGCTTTACCTCCCTTAGAGGCTTGAAAGCCTCTCTTTTGGAGGCTCGCCAACCGTCCGACCGGCCAACTGCGGTTCAGTATTCAGTTAAAAAAAAAAAGTTCTATCCCTTCAAGGCATGATTTTCTAAAAAATATTTTACTATATTGTTCGACGTTCGATGTAAAACCTGCATGCAAAATTATATTGGAATAACTTAAAAATTTTCATACATATTTCCAACCCCCGTTTTACTACCTTCAAAAATATTTTACATGGTATTTAATGACTTCATCAAAAAAAGATGTAGAAGAGGTTGTTGTTGAGTAGCTAGTACCATTCCCAGTAGAGTCGGGCATGTCTGAAACGGTCCTGGCAGTATACATGAGTATTCTCCTCCCACGCAAAAAAAAAAAAAATCCCTTATAGTTTAAGCCCTGCGTTGATATGACATTCATCTTTCGCTTATATACATTTAGTTTATATTATTAAATACTTTGCTTGTTGTTACATAACAAACCTTTTTCCTTCCACGGGTCGGCTACGTCATCAACGAAGTAATGGCTGACGTCGTAAGCTTGCTCCGTCTCGACCAATCGCGAGCGGCGCCGCCTCTTATTGGCCGAGCGGAATCGCCGAAGCATGCCGAACTCTTACGAACTTTCCCGAACTTCACTTTGTATTATTTTGCCGTTATTTTTGCGCGTAGTTAAAATTAAGTCCATGTTAAAGAGTCCATTTCATTTGATTACAATTTATATTTTGTTAGTTTTTAAATTGGTTCATTTGTGCGAGAAATATCTGCGCGTAAAAACCGTATAATGTGATTATTTACTAGCTCAGCAAGTTTGTGTGTGTTTGTAATGAATAAAATTCAAAAATTACTTTTAAAGTTCAAAAAATCATTCACCATTGGAAAGCATTCACTGAATAACATAGGCTGTAGAATGTTTTGGCAAAATTTTGGGATCCGCGCTTAGCCGGAGCGGGCCGCTAGTAATCTATACTAATATTATAAAGAGGAAAGGTTTCTTTGTTTGTTTGTGTGGATTGAATAATCTCCAAAACAACTGGACCGATTTGAAAAATTCTTTCACTATTGGGAAACTACACTATTCCCGAGTGACATAGGCTATAAAAAAAACATGATCCGTGCGAAGCCGGAGCGGGCGGCTAGTAATACCCATATATAGATACTTCCTCTACGTATTGATAAATCGGTGGACACGTGTGACAGACAGACAAACAGCGGAACATTAGAACCGACACGAGACGAGGTGCGGTCGCGGCCGCGTGTTTACTAGTTCAAGTTACTACTTCAGATGAATCATAGATATATCATAATATTTTTGTACAAAGATTATAATTAAAAAGGAATGGTATTGAACCAAAAATATCAATCGAATTATCGATTGATAGATCGTAGTTAATATACATAGATATATCATTAAAGAGTATAACTTACTAGCCCGCCCCGGCTTCGCACGGATCTCTATTTTTTCCAAATAATTGGGAATCGATCCAGTTGTTTGGGAGTATATTTAATATAAACAAACAAACCTTTCCTCTTTATAATATTAGTACAGACAAACACGCACAAACTTTTATTATATGTATCATCGTACACAAATAAAAGTAAAATTAAGGGCAGGACACTAAAACCTAAAATGCCTCCAAAAAGCATATTAACAAGTTCATCTATACTAATATTATAAAGAGGAAAGGTTTGTTTGTTTTTATCGAATAGGCTCATAAACGACTGGGTCGATTTGAAAAATTCTTTCACTGTTAAGAAGCTACACTATTCCCGAGTGACATAGGCTGTAAAAAAAAAGGGATCCGTGCGAAGCCTGGGCGGACAGCTAGTATTATAGTACATTACGCACCAAGGCCAGTAAAATAAAAAATGTCTCAGATCACTTGTAATTGTCGTCCGAGGCGAAGCCGAGGTTGACAAAAATGTGATCTGAGGCTTTTTTATTTTACTGGCCGAGGTCAGTATATATACTATTTTTTTGTTCGACGAAGCCAGAAAGCGGAAATTTCATTAAGCGAAGCGGCCACAAAGTTGGCGCTTTCTGGCCGGAGAACGGAAAAATATAATTATTATGCTATTCAACTCTGTTTAAATTTAATTTCCAATAAGTTGTCACATGCATATGTATGGATGTATTCTAGTTACCCACGAACGCGTAAATTTCGTAACAGTCTATTCAGCCAGCGCATAATGTGATTACGATCAGGTTACGGGGGCGATTCTATGAAAAGAAACACTTGCAATACATTATAATTTCTGATGCCTTCGCGGTTATTACACACTAGCGGCCCGCCCCGGCTTGGCCCGGATACTTTTTTTTTATAGCCTAACACGGGAATAGTGTAGCTTTCCAAAAGTGAAAGAATTTTTCAAATCGGTGCAGTTTAGGAGCCTATACAATCCAAACAAACAAACAAACTCTTCAGCTTTATAATATTAGTATAGATTGGAACGAAACAAATACATATTAACGGATTTAACTCGTATTTTTATTTAATTTGATTTACTGATGTTTTGGATTCTTAAATTGACTATAGCGTTAGACTATTGTCAGCTCTGTCGTGCTATTATAGAATCTGTGAAGGCTCCGAAACGTCAGCCAACAAAATAAAATACGCGAGTCAAATCCGTTTATAGTTGTTTCATTCCAATGTGTAATAACCGCGAAGGCATCAGAAATTATTAATCTCAAATACCTTTCGTTCATGCAGGGCTAAACGACTTTATATAATTTAAGTATAAGTCTATTATAATCCACTAATAAGTATTTCTGCAAGGCTTCTGTCTGTACGTTAATACTCTATTCAGGGCTATTCTGAATCTTAACACAAATATATCGAAAATATTAACATGTACAAACATATTGGAAACAACTATAACGGATTTAACACACGGATTTAATATTTATGTAACTACTAGCTGTCCGCCCCGGCTTCGCACGGATCCCTATTATTTTTCAAAATATTTATTTATTTACACTTTATTGCACAATAAAACAAATGTACAAAAGGCGGACTTAATGCCATACGGCATTCTCTACCAGGCAACCTTTAAAGCAAACAGAGAGCACGTGTAGGCGCAAAAAGAATAATACATATAATATAATAGATATAATATATATCAGGATGATATTACACTACATAAATACACACATAAATATACTAAGATATATAGATAGGTATACAAAAATATATAATTAACTACAATGACAGAGATGATGAAAACTAAAGGTTTAAAAAGTGCTTACGTAACGAACGCTTGAATGCTAGCTTACTCGCTACTTTAAATATTCTATAGCCTATGTTACTCAGGGTGAATGTAGCTTTCCAATGGTGAAAGAACTTTTGAATTCGACATAGTAGTTTTTCAGATTATTTATTGAAAACGTACATATACAAAAATACAAATATTAACTCTATATAATTGTAGTAACATATATCTATAATTCTTTACTAATATAATAATAAAGAGGAAAGGTTTGTATGTTTGTTTGGATTGAATAGGCTCCTAATCGACTGGACCGATTTCAAAAATTCTTTCACTGTTGGAAATCTACACTATTCCCGAGTGACATAGGCTATAAAAAAAAGATGACCCGTGCGAAGCCGGGGCGGACAGCTAGTCTTATATATTAATCAGTTTTTCGGCACTCAGAAATAACTTTTTTGAGTTAGCTCCTTTAGAACTAGGTGTGCATATACAGTTTAAAATGCGATGATCTGCAAATTGACAATCATCAACCCTTGACTCCAATGACTGATTCTCAATTGAAGATACGAACGGATACTCTTGTTATTATTAAATGACTTGACAAGGAATGATCGTCATTCAGAGATCATTCAAGAGAATGCAGTAACTACATAATTTAATGACAATCAAAACAAAATGGCCATTGGCCTTTAGACTATTGTTATGGAATCTGTAAAGGCTCCGTAACGTCAGCCAATAAAATAAAATACGCGAGTTAAATCCGTTTAAAATTGTTTCGTTCCAATGTGTAATAACCGCGAAGGCATCAGAAATTATTGTTAAATGGTCATTTATTGAGGTTTCGTTTTACCCTTTGTGTACGGAAACTTAATAAATGACATTTTCATTATCATTTCATCACAGGTTGACCCAGTAATAAAAGAAAGATAAAAGCATAATAATTTCTGATGCCTTCGCGGGTATAACACATTGAAATGAAACAACTATTAACGGATTTAACTCGCGTATTTTACTTTATTTGCTGACGTTTCGGAGCCTTTACAGATTCCATAATCGTAGCACGACTGAGCTGACAATAGTCTAACATCAGCAAATAAATAAAAATAAAAATACGCAAGTTTAATCCGTTCATAGTTGTTTCATTACAAATTTAAAAACGTTTTCAAACGCATACCAAGTTTTTTAATTCAATATATTATCATGTAGTTTGGTAGAGCTTATAATCAGTGGTTGCCGAAAGAACGATAAAACGTAAATGTAAACAGAACTGAGTAAGTTTCGTTATCGTCTTATTTAACAAGGGTATTCCTTATTTATTTACAACAGAAAATAGATAACAAATGTCAAGGTTAAACTTCGAATAATATTACAAAACTAGCTGTCCGCCCCGGCTTCGCACGGATCACTATTTTTTCAAATTTTAATATACTTAGCCTATGTCACTCGGGAATAGTGTAGCTTTCCAACAGTGAAAGA
Source organism: Polylopha cassiicola (assembly GCA_038024825.1). NCBI lineage: Eukaryota > Metazoa > Arthropoda > Insecta > Lepidoptera > Tortricidae > Polylopha > Polylopha cassiicola. Next base: position 3,228,585 of record CP149065.1, on the reverse strand, counting down.
TTTTTTCAAAACGGTTCAGTTATTTAAGAGCCTATTCAATCCAAACAAACAAACTTTTCCTCTTTATTATATTAGTGTAGATTATATATTATAGTATAGACATACATACATACAAATCTTGTTTTATGACCTTACTAACTGACTAAGGAAATTCGCATCGCTTTTTTGAGAATTTTTACTAATATAACAAACGCGCTTTGTAAGGATGTAGGGAACTACTGAATGGATTTTGAAACTTTGCAATAATATAGCTTACGCTTCAGAATAACATATAGGCTATATTTTATAACGATATTGTGTAAAACATTCAAATGGTAAAATAATTTATGTAAACGCTCGAAGCACATACATACTTACAAATCTTGTTTTATAATCTTACTAGCTGACCCAAAGAACTTCGCGTAGCTTTTTTAAGATCTTTTTATTAAAAATCAGTCCAGCCGTTTCGGAGGAATTTAGCAACAAACACCGCATCACGAAAATTTTATATATTAGAAGAAAATTACTTTAAAACACAACACAAAAAAAAACACTAAACCAAAAATTCAGACCACATCTTTAACTAATCACAAACATATATCGAAAAATTGTCCAATTCGAAGATATATAATAGCTTACGATTCTACAAAACATATAAGTAATATAACTATTAAAAAAATATCTTCAACACACGCGCGTATCGTACCACGTAAGTCTCAATACTGAAGTAAATACCACTTACATGTGATTCTCTTGTCTCGATCGGCCTCAATCGCAAGTGGTAATCCTAACTAATTGGAATGAAACAACTGTTAACGGATTTAACTCGCGTATTTTTATTTTATTTTATTAGCTGACGTTTCGGATTCTTTACAGTTTCCATATTCGTAACACGACTGAGCTGACAATAGTCTAACGCTCTATATATAGTCTGAGCGTTATAAAATAAAAATACGCGAGTTAAATCCGTTAACAGTTGTTTCATTCCAATGTGTAATAACCGCGAAGGCATCAGAAATTATTAATCCTAACTAATATTATATAGCTTCGCACGGATTTTTTTTTACAAAATAGCCTATGTCACTCGGGAATAGTGTAGCTTCCCAACAGTGAAAGAATTTTTCAAATAGTCCCAGTCGTTTTAGAGTCTATTCAATCCAAACAAACAAACCTGTTTATCAAATTAGTACAGATACGAAAGTAACTCTGTCTGTATCGCTTTCACGCTAAAACTACTGAACCGATTTAAATGAAATTTGGGTAGGGTTGGGAAGCTAGACTATTCGTGAGTGACATCCTAACTAATATTATAAATGCGAAAGTAACTCTGTCTGTCTGTCTGTCTGTTACGCTTTCACGCTAAAACTGCTGGACTGATTTAAATGAAATTTGGTACAAAGACAGTCTGGAGCCTGAGAAAGAACATAGGCTACTTTTTAACCGACTGCAAAAAAGGAGGAGTTCCACGCGGACGAAGTCGCGGGCGGCCGCTAGTAGGCTATAGATAATATAATTTACAAGATTTAATTACAGACAGACAACGGGACAAGTGATACTAAGTAAAAGCTTGTAATAACATAAATCGTTTTAAGATAACATTTCGAAAACTCTACAGTTGCCATATTCGTAGCAAGAAGCAAATTCACGTATAAAAACGAAAGCATAAAAAATACTAAAAATAGCCAACACAAAATCCGGTTTTCTTAAAAATATATTAACCTTAATTTATCTATACTAATATTATAAAGAGGAAACATTTGTATTTTTGTATTTTTGTATGTTTGTAATGAATAGGCTCCGAAACTACTGGACCGATTTCAAAAATTCTTTCACCTTTGGAAAGCTACATTATCCCCGAGTAACATAGGCTATATAATATAACGCTAGGTCTTATAGTTGCGGAGCAGTAACCGAAAATGTTTCAAAAACGGGGGAAAAGTATCGTTTCTGAGGCCTTCCGTGGCGTGCGCTGAGCATATAGTTAAAGTTATACAAAAATGCTTTATGGGTAAATTGTTCATCTTAACATTATCTTTAAAAAAGTCCGCGAGAGCATATGTCTTTCTTTTATAGTTTACCCATAACAATCGTAAAACTATGAAAAAAATCTTAAGTCCACCCGTGCGAAGCCGGGACGGGCCGCTAGTATTATATATGTTCATTTATATGCGTTTCGTAATTTGTTGCGTTATAGGTATGTATATATTTAAAACAGGTTTATCGTGATTTCAATATAGTATATATAAAAAATTTAGGTCATTTATGACTCCAGGAAATATAATAAGTTTATTTAATAATTTCTGATGCCTTCGCGGTTATTACACATTGGAATGAAACAACTTTAACGGATTTAACTCGTGTATTTTGTTTTATTGGCTGACGTTTCGCAGCCATTACAGATTCCATAATCGTAGCACGACTGAGCTGACAATAGTCTTATGCTAAAGTCTATCTAAGTATAGTGGTGATCGTATACTTATGATGGTTATGAGAATGGTGATGATAATCTTCTTTATCTTATTACTAGCTTCTGCCCGCGACTTCGTCCGCGTGGAACTCCTCCTTTTTTGGAGTCGGTTAAAAAGTAGCCTATGTCCTTTCTCAGGCTCCAGACTTTCTTTGTACCAAATTTCATTTAAATCGGTCCAGTAGTTTTAGCGTGAAAGAGTAACAGACAGACAGACAGACAGAGTTACTAACGCATTTATAATATTATATAAGTAGGGAGTAGGGAAGTAGGGATATAAAATAAAGTCGTGTTAGTTACTCCGTTTATAACTCAAGAACGGCTGAACCGATTTGGCTGAAAATTGGCGGGGAGGTAGCCCAGTACCAGAAAAAGGACAAAGGATCGATTCTTTGCCGGGCGGGACGACGTCTGCCGGGACCGCTAGTAGTCATTAAAATTGCTATGATGCATTGGAATGAAACAACTATTAACGGATTTAACTCGCGTATTTTTATTTTATTTTATTTGCTGACGTTTCGGATTCTTTACAGTTTCCATAATCGTAGCACGACTGAGCTGACAATAGTCTTACGCTAAAGTGATTTATATCGTATCGTATCGTATTATAAATCACTTTAGCGTTAGACTATTGTCAGCTCAGTCGTGCTACGATTATGGAATCAGTAAAAGCTACGAAACGTCTGCCAATAAAATAAAATACGCGAGTTAAATGCGTTTAAAGTTGTTTCCTTCCAATGTGTAATAACCGCGAAGGCATCAGAAATTATTATTGCTATGATGATTATGTGCTCACCTCTAGCAGCCCGGAGCGCCCGGGCGGCGTGGCGGTGTCCCGCGCGCTCCGCCAGCGCGAGCGGCGTGAGGCCAGCGGCGTCGCGGGCCGCCAGCGAAGCCCCGGCCGCCAGCAGCGCGCGGATGTTCTCCACGTGGCCCCGCTCTGAGGCTATGTGGAGCGCCGTCTGTTTGTAAGAAAGTTAAGTGTAATACTTATGCCCTTTTCTTATTATTTATTCACAAATATTGAGTACTAGTGAGCCCGCGACTTCGTCCGCGTGGAACTCCTCCTTTTTCGCAGTCGGTTTAAAAGTAGCCTATGTCCTTTCTCAGGATCCAGACTGTCTTTGTACCAAATTTTATTTAAATCGGTCCAGTAGTTTTAGCGTGAAAGCGTAACAGACAGACAGAGTTACTTTCGCATTTATAATATTAGTAGGGATTATGTATTCTTTCACTTTCTCGAACCAATTTTTTTATACGTTTTTCATAGAACGCCGTGACAGAGTAGTATGTAAACCAAAACGTAGTCTCCACTGAAAAGCTTAAAAACCAAATGTTTACTGCAGCGCCGTGTGGGCGCTGGTCGCGGGAATCGTGGTTATGATTATAGTTATGATATTCATGATTATGATGGTTATGGTTATTGTGGTGATGATGGTCATGATCTTAATGGTTATAATAATAGCTTGATTATTACTCTTAATCTTATATTGTGCATTTAATTTCCCTACCTGTCCCCCTGCTTCTGGTAAACTGCAGGCTTCAATGCTAGCCCCAGCATCACACAGCGCCAGGAGGCACCTGGAGCGCTCCGCCAGCGCCGCAGCGTGTAGGGCTGTGCGGGCGCTTCCATCGCGGGCTTCGTAGTCATGATTATGATGGTTATGGTTGTGATGGTTAAGATCGTGACGGTTATGATTATGTTTATGTTGGTTATGATATAGGTGATGATGATTAACAATGTGATGGTTATGATGATAGCTTGACTGTTACTTATAACCTTAATTTGTGCAATTAATTTCCCTACCTGTCCCCCTGCTTCTGGTAAACTGCAGGCCTCAATGCTAGCCCCAGCATCACACAGCGCCAGGAGGCACCTGGAGCGCTCCGCCAGTGCAGCGGCATGCAACGCTGTGCGGGCGCTTCCATCGCGGGCGTCCACGTCAGCCCCGTTAGCGAGGAGTGACTGGAGAAGCTCCTCGTTGTCCCAGAGTGCAGCCTGGTGGTGAAATTAATTTTAGTATTCATTTTTATCTATGCACAATTAGTTCTTTACACAAATCACAATATCATCATATGGCTTATATGTATGTATGTGTATGTATTTATGTAAACTCTTTATTGTACAACAACAAAACAAAACAATACATAAGTAAACGAAAACAGAATAAATGTACAAAGGCGAACTTATCCCTTTAAGGGATCTCTTCCAGTTAACCTTTGGGCGATTGAGAGATTAGGAAAAGTATATCGTAGGTAAGACAAAAATATGTGTACAACTTAAAAGGTAGAGAATGTAATAAGATAATCATATTATTGTTTTAGTATTTTTTAATGCTTTCGCTTTTATAAACAAACTTTATTGTTCTGATATTATTCTGAAATATAAACTATATTATTGTAAAGTTATACCATATTGGAATGAAACAACTATTAACGGATTTAACTCGTATTTTTATTTTATTTTATTTGCTGACGTTTCGGATTCTTTACAGTTTCCATAATCCTAGCACGACCGAGCTGACAATAGTCTAACGCTAAAGTGATTTATATAGTTATGCAAACTACCTTATATTAAAATTACAAATTTTGAAAAAACTACCCTATTCTGAATTATGAAATACTAATGTTACCTTTTTCATGTTGTTATACCATAATTCATTTGGAAGTATTGGCATGAAAGAGTAACAAACATACATCCTCCGTCTTACAAATTTTAGCATTTATGCCAGCGACTTCGTCTACGCATGATGAGTACTTTACACAATATCATTAAGTATAAAATATAGCCTATATATAATAAGTTGTACTTTAAAATATATTATGAAAGAGTAACACACAGCCCTTCATATGTGTTTAAGTATAAACTTTCATGTTTATTATATTAGTAGGAATATATTAGACTATTTTTTTTACTAGCTAAGCACTTGTAAAAAAATAATATTTTTTACTACAATAGTTACTTATACTTATAGAAAATATAAACATATTACACAGTATTCTAAGAGAATCAGTTCTATTCAAGCATAACTCACTTAAACTAATGTATTTTTATAGTCAATAATAAAAATACCAATAAGAAAACAATATTAATGTGTGTATTTCATCATACATGCATCACAGCGGCCTTGCACCAGATACAAGCCGCGAATAACATCTGACGGTGCACATAATGCATAAGAACGGTGCATTTTAATCTAATTTGAAAACCCACTTTGTATATAAATTACGACCTACCTGATGCAGCAGGCGCCCTTGGAAGTTGTCCTCGTCAGGAGACAAGTCCATTTTACTGTATTTCAATACAATACCGAGGCTAAAACCAACATTTCCGGGCTAACTAGCCGCTCAAGCGTTACAAAAAATTACGCTAACTAAACATAATAAAACTATGAAGTTAAATAGAAAATGAGCTGATAATGTTCCAAAGAATAATAACCAATTATTATTTACACTTCGTCACATAAATAACGCGCATTTACATTAATTTAATAAATAGAAAGTGTGTATCGATTTAAAAGTGCAATTATTTTGCATTTAACAGCTGTCAAAGTCAGTGCATTGTTCTCTTTTGCAATTATATTTCACGCCCATGATCTGTGTATCGTTTCTTGTTCTTGATTGGCTGAAAAGTATTTCATGCGACATTTTGATTGGTTTTCAAACTTTTTTACAAATGAATGTTCAATGAAAACATACTACTGCGCAAAAACGTTCCAGATCACGCAAAAACTTTTTATTGTGCTGTCATAGCTGAGGCGTTTTTTCACTTAGAAATTATTTTATTTTATTTCTTTATTTGCATCCATGGTATTTAAGTTACAGGTTTACATGGACCCAGATCGGGTATCGACCGCAAATAGAAAAATGGGAGAGAAAAAAGCAACATTTATTCCAGAAAGTACTCGTTAAACCAGGTAAGTCTTATTTACTGTAAACTTAAAACCTATCAAAAACAATCTGTAAAAAACTAGCCAAGTCTCGATAAAGTAGCTTGTTCATCTCTAAAAAATAATGAAATCTAGACAAAGTCGTGCCAAGTCTTAGGTTCCTTACTGCGATTTCTTTATTATAGTTAATGTTGTGTGACTTGGCCGTTGAACATTCTTATGGACTATTTTCTCGCTTAACAAATATAGGTAGTATATACAATGATTATGGCAGTATGGTTCACTATATATTATTATATATTTTAATATATAATAATATATAGTGAACCATAAATCTATTTGCTTACAATGTTTGAATACAATAACATAATCTAAAGATCTAATCAACACTACGTATAGCTCAAACATAAAATTGAAAACAACCCCTTATTAAATGAAAAGTCCTACCTACCCGCAAATGTAAAGAAAACATTCCTTGGTACGCTTGTATTTTAATTATATTTTTGCTTTTTCCAGACATGTCTCGTCCGCAAATAGAAAAATGGGAGAGAAAAAAACTACATTTATTCCAGAAACTACTCGTTAACCCAGGTTAGTCTTATTCAGATTCAGATTTATTTATTTCTCAATATTTTATACATCACTAGCTTCTGCCTGCGACTTCGTCCGCGTGGAATAGTTAGTTTCCCCGTTTTTTACACATTTTGCACTGTTTCTTCGCTCCTATTGGTCACAGCGTGATGTTATATAGCCTAAAACCTTCCTCGATAAATGGCCTATCCAACAAAAAAATAATTTTCCAAATCGAACCAGTAGTTCCTGAGATTAGCGCGTTCGAACAAACAAACAAACTCTTCAGCTTTATAATATTAATATAGATAATTACATGGTCATATTATTATTATATGTACTATGAGATCGTCAAGAATATAAAAACGGAGAAATACATAAAATTCAAGCAAGTCATTAATTTAGAAAATAAGAAAAGGTCGTTATAATATTTTTTCACTTAGTCATCAAGTATTTTTAAACATTGAAGTACTTACTGTAAACTTAAAATATAAGTACCTATCTGTGAAAAACTTAGAGGGGTCATATAGGGTCACGACTTTCGATGTGGGACCTGGGATAGCAGTACCTAGATATTTTTAACCCCCGACGCAAAAACGACGGGGTGTTATAAGTTTGACGTGTCTGTGTGTGTGTGTGTGTGTCTGTCTGTGGCATCATAGCTCCCTAACGCATGAACCGATTTTGATTCTGTTTTTTTTTTTTTTGAAAGGTGACTATGTCGGGAGTGTTCTTAGCTATGTTTTAAAAAAATCGGCTGAGTAGTTTAATAATTAGGGGGGTTGAAAGAGAGGATGGAAAAATAAATGTCTACAAATATACTCGAGTGGGGTATCAAATGAAAGAGGGTCACGTGTGCAGTACGAAAATGTTATACTTTTTAGAGGGTCTTTTAGTTTTTATGTCGGGGGTTTGTTAAATTTTTAATTTATTTTTTTCTAAAGTGTAATCAAATTACTACCATTTATTTCAGTGTTCTCCCCAATCCGTGAGGAATCTGACAGTGACGAAGGACCCCAAAGCCCCCTTCCAGACCTGATCATAGAGAAAATACCAAACCCCCACGATGAACCAGAGGAATTCTACCAAAACTTGGAAAAGCGGATGAAAAAGCTATACAAAAAAATATTCCTTGACGAGACAAGTGACTTGGACTATTCTTTTAATGACAATACAGATAGAGAAGAGGCTGGAGAAAGTAAGAACATTGAGGAACATGAAGCTATAAGTGATATTGATAATGAAATCACTAAAGATACTGAAGCTAATATTGAAAATCAAAATAGAGATGATTCTCAAGTTACGGCTGATATTGAAAATCAAATTACAGATGATTCTCAAGCTACTGGTGATATTGAAAATGAAAGTAGTGAAGATACTCAATCAGATACAAATGTATATAGTCATAGAACAATTACAACACAAGCTGAAATTCACGCTGAAGATAATGAAAAGGAAAATCGTTCGCGACATTTTGATAATGGTGGTCCTAATTTAATATCAAGATTGATGAGTTTGAATGAGAGTGTTTTTGGAAAAGGTGTTAATGATGAAGCAAGAAATGTATGTATGAGTCCTATATTGATACCAAGAATGGTAAGTTTTAATCAAAGTGTTTCTTGGAGTGTTAGCGGCGTTACTGATGACCCAGGTTTGTATATACATATATATATACTAGCTTCTGCCCGCGACTTCGTCAGCGTAGAACTCCTCCTTTTTTTGCAGTCGGTTAAAAAGTAGCCTATGTCCTTTCTCAGGCTTCAGACTTTCTTTCTACCAAAGTTCATTTAAATCGGTCCAGTGGTTTTAGCGTGAAAGCGTAACAGACAGACAGACAGACAGACAGAGTTACTTTCGCATTTATAATATTAGTAGGGATATATCTATATTTATATAAAAACTAATGACCCGCCCCGGCTTCGCATTGAATCACTTTATCCTTTAAAAAAAAACGCTTCAAAAATGTATCTTTACTATTTTGTTTTATTAAACTTTTTGTAAAAAAATCTGATGCATTTACGGTAATTACACATTAGAATGAAACAAATATAACGTATCAAACTCGCGTATTTTATTTTATTTAGCTATCGTTTCAAAAACTTTACAGCTCCCATATTCGTGACATGATTGAGCTGACGACTGTCTAACGCTAAAGTAAACTTTTTGCACTTTTCAGATGCCAGTGCGAAAAATATACCAGAAATAAACATTATCGAAGATTTTAGCAACAATAATGAATTAGTAGAATCAAATGATGATAAAGAATCTTCAGTCGATAGTGATGAAGATTATGAATTGGAATTTGTTGATCAAGCTAAAAAAATATTTGAAAGTGAGGCAATGAGAAGACGTAATGTTTACAAAGAATATTTATCAGATATTACGGAAGAAACAGAACCATCTCAAAGTAATAATGAAATTATAGAAAATGATAACGTTAATGAACAAAAACCTTCGTTAATAGACATAAACACTGAAATACGAAGACTTACAAATATAGAAGATGAATCTGATAGTATTGAAGAAATGAGAGACAGGACTGAGGCTGTATCTCATGAATCATTATGTAAAGAATCCAGTTCTGATGATGAAAGTGGTGTTCTCACACCAATTACAAAGAAATTATCACTAATTCCCGTCGAAGACTATAATATAAATGATGATGAAAATATTGAAGAAATTAGAGATAGAACTGAAGTTGTGTCTCATCAATTGGTACGTAAGGAATCCATTTATAATAAAGAAAGTGACGTTTTCTCGAATATAACAAGAAACATACCAAGAATTCTTGTTGATGACTATAATACGCAAGAAGAAGAATTAATTGATGAATTTGGAGATGATACTGAGGCTGTGTCTCATCAAGCAATTAATGAAGGATCCAGTTCTGGTGATGAAAGTGGTGTTTTAACACCAGTTGCTAAGAAAATATCATATCCAGTAGATGATAATATACAAGATCAATCCATTAATGAAAATATTGAAGGTATAAGAGATTATATTTCTGATGAAAGTGATGAAGTTTTTGAAAATGATCATGTATCATTTGAAAATGATTCGAACATACAAGAACATACAACTGAAGTCATCATGAAAAGAAAGAGTTCTGAAGTAAGCGGGGCAAAAGCGTCATTTAATTTTGAAAATGATGTTAGTGATGATGAAATAATTAATATTGATAGTTCTAGTGAATCTGAGGTAATTATTGATGAAAGTTTTGAAGAAAACGGTCCGTCGGCAGCTAAAAAAGTTAAATATGAAAACGCAAGAACCCAAACTTTTAATGTCAATTGGGATGATATTAAAAGTAATTTGTTTGTTGGTAGACCGAAAATATTACGACTTTACCAATTTGAATAAACTTATGATTTTGTTAGATGGGAAAGTGGATTTCTGATTTCAAAATCAGACTTATAGTTTTTGTTTTAGTACCGAGTAGGTATATTGGTATGGGTACTATTGGGTACACTTTTTTTTATTTAAACAAATACATTATTAGATTTTTTGTTGCGAATCAACATTTTTTTATTTATACATTTCCGCTGTTATTTTTTGTTTTTATACACATAATTTCAGTAATAATTTTGTAAGAATTACCTACATGATTCAAATCACATTACAAACATAAACTTAAAACGGATAAAACTCGCGTATTTTATTTTATTTGCTGACGATTCTAAAACTATTCCCACATTTGTAGCACGACTGAGCTGACGATAAAGTCAGGAAATAAAAAAATACGCGAGTTAAATCCGTTATAGTTCTTTCATTCCAACCCCCCTTGCACCCGCTTGATTTGGTTTCAGAATGACGTCACACAGTTAACCATGCATTGTCAAACTGAACGTGTGTACAAAATATCAGCTCAATCGGTTAAAGATATCTGCTTCAAAATTGAGCAAGATTTCACCCGCACATACTTACATTGCAAGTTAAATAAAAAACTAAGTACTACATAAAATATACTATTTTATTTGATGACGTTTAGGGTCCTTCACAGTTTCCATTGTCGTAGCATGACTGAGCTAACAATAGTCTAACGCTAAAGAATCCGAAACGTCAGCAAATTAAATAAAATTGAAATACGCGAGTTAAATCCGTTAATAGTTGTTTCATTCTAATGTGTAATAACCGCGAGGGCATCAGATAATATCCTACTACTATTATAGGCGAAAGTTTGTAAGTATGGATGTATGGATGTTTGTTACTCTTTCACGTAAAAACTACTGAATGGATTTGAATGAAACTTTACCACAATATAGCTTATACATCAGAATAACACATAGGCTACAATTTTTGACACTAGACTAGACGGGACAAACCTGAAGTCCACGCGAACGAAGTCGCGGGCAAAAGCTAGTGTGTAATAACCGCGAAGGCATCAGATAATATAAAATATAAAATTCTAAGATCGGCACAAGTAAATGCCCCCCGGATCGGTCCGTCGTTCTTTTTAAAATCCTATGGGACCAAACTTTGCTTCAAAAAACTTTTTTTTTCTTTTGTAGACCTCCCCTTGAGAAAAGACCGTCATTGTGCCACGGTAGAGAATTAAAAAAAACTAAAGTGAATAGGTATTTTGCCAACTTATTTACGTAGATAATCTAGGTATCATGAAGTTCCAATTATATTTCGAGATCATAGCAGTAAAGACTAAATTAGCATTCTTAAATAGCATTGTACCTACCTACTTCCTTATAATAATATACATACGACAAATTAAGGATGGTTTATTCCTACGCAAAATGATAGGAAACGTGTTCATTCCGTAGTTTGGTCGTAACTTCCGAAATAAATCTTACAAGAGAAAGTCCCTGCAAAAATAACATTTACAAGCTACAGAAAATAAATGCCCGATTGTATTGTAAGTATACAAATAATCAAAATAAAAAGAAACACTTTCTCTGTCTTTCGTATGAATAAGAAAGAGAGAGCGATCGCGTGTCATGTTTATCGTGGCTAACTTCACACTGCAATCGATGCGTCATGTTGGCTGCATTATAATAACAATGGGGCGGGGTCTGTGGAAAGAAGCGCTGCAGCGCTTCAAAAACGCCTATTGGAATGTTCTATACAGCATTTATGTAATTCGTTGGAGAATTAGCAGCGCTTCAGCGCTGAGCAAAGCAACGCAGACGAGTTGTGTAAACTTTTTTTATGAGGCTTACGTATCGTGTCATCCGGACGGGCGCATAGCGTTACATTATTATCTCGGATTTTTATCACATTCTTTATAGGTTTGTAGCTTTTTAAACAAAGATATCAGTGCCCTGAACCTACAGAAGACTATATTAGTGATATCTAGCTTAGAAAAACTGTGTGTCAGTGCGTGACGACCGCTATAAAAAGACTATTGAAGAGTCACGTTAATTATGTGAATGACGAAGAACCATTTATGTGCGTGATAACACGGCCCCTTTGCTCTTAATTATTTCGGATGCAGGACGCACCGAATTCGAGTCTCACAGAAAAATATGCCATCGCGTGCAACGCTAATATAAAATCAATACTCCGTTCTTAATCCCCTCTGCACTTTACTTTCTTCTCGCCATCGGCGCTGACCAAATAAATTCGAAAACAGATTGAATAGATCAAATATACCGATGTATTTCTATAGATAAATAAAGATATAATTAGCTAAAAAAATAAGGACACTTCGCGGTCGTTTTTGAAATGGTTGCCGAAAAACGCCTCTAGGGCGCGCTAGTGTCGGAACGTTGTCGCGCTTGCGTGCAGTCTGTGCTTACTTCGCGTCAGTGCATCTCGTATCGACAACGTAGGGCTCCCGTGGTGTCCCGAGACTGAAATACTATATTATTTAGTGCTCCAATAGTTGTATAAGTGTTGTGTTGTGTTTGTATAGTGGTTTTAAGTTGTTTGTTGCCGTTTTATTGGAATTTGTGTACGTGGATCGATACAGTGGTGTTATGGCGTATTTAATATGAGTCAAGGAGGTTCGAGGCGACCCTATTCTCGCGGGGGTCCCAGGTGGCACCCGCGGTACAAGGACTACTGGGATTACGAGCAGAATTATAGGTCAGTATATAGGTACAATGCCTTATGGTCTTTCCCTTCGAAATCGAGTTATGTACTTTACTTTCGCTTACGTTACGTTTAGTTTCACTAACTCACTCTCGCGGAGTTATGCGGGGTTTTTTTTTATAATTAAGTCCATTTAAGAGGTAGGATGCTGCCGAGGTCTCCCCGTTTAATATTTCAACTCGATTATTAACGAGAAACGTGAGCAATTATTTGTGCTAATGTCATTTTGTTTTTATCGCATTGATAAATATATACAATGTCTATAGGAGTGTTGTGTAATGTTTGACGTGTTTAAAAACACTCTTTAAATTTATTAGAATGGTGAAGTAAATAGTGATAAAACACTAGTAAAAATGTTAACCACCTACCCGTATTTTTTTTTATCTGATTCTAGCTTTATCCTGCGACTTTGTCCGCTTTTAACCCCGTTAGGAAGTGAATTTTAATAAAATTCCAAATACGTCTTTCGTCAATTCTGTTAAAGAATATTTATGATAAATTTTTGAAAAGATTGGACTAAAAAAATCACACTGTTCCATACAAATTTTGCCCCCCTTTTTCATCCCTTTAGGGGTAGAATTTCAGGAAATCCTTCCTTATCAAATGTCTAAGTTATACTATTAACACACTCACCAAGTTTCGGGGCTCTACAATCAGTGGTTTAAGCTGTGTGTATATCCTTCAGTCGGTTATTCAGGACAAAGGATTTTATATATAAGAAAACTAGCTTCTGCCCGCGACTTCGTCCGCGTGGAACTCCTCCTTTTATGCAGTTGGTTAAAAAGTAGTTTTAGCGTGTACTTAAGTGTAACAGACAGACAGACAGAGTTACTTGCGCATTTATAATATTAGTAGGGATAAGAAAATAGTATTGATAATTTAATTTATTGTCACAAGATTTTAAATAAAATAACAGTCATTAATAATCACGGAATCCCCATACTGTCATCATTTGCAATGAATTCCGTAGAATTAATATATAAAGTAATATAAACAATATTTTACATACTCAGTAGGTATTTCCTCATTACATAAAACTTGTCTTTGGTAAAAACACAAAATGTCTGTCCCATTATATAGACAACTAGCAGTTCGCCCCGGCTTCGCACAGATCCCCATTTTTTTTTTCAAAATATTCTATAGCCTTATTTACTAGTGGATAATGTAGCTTTCAAATGGTGTAAGAATTCTTAAAAATGGTCCAGTAGTTTTTGAGCCTATTAACCAGACAAACAAAGTTTTCCTCTTTATAATATTAGTATAGATAATATTATTCCAAATAAATCTGATAGGTAATGATTAATTTTGAATAGTCATATTTCTAAAAATATTTCAATAATCTTATTTTGAAAATTGAAGAATGTTGTCTACTTGTATCAAAATAATTTCTGATGATTTGACATTTGGAATGGTATGCTATAAAAATGACTTTAAATTGTCACCTCAGTCATGCTATGATTGTAGAAATAGTACAGTCATCTTCAAAATATGTCATAGCAACATTGGGTACATGATGCACATTATTAAATGTGTGTGTGTCTGTACATTTGATTCCATATAGTGATTTTGACCCCAGGTAGAAAAATATTGTATGGGCAGGTAGATTTCATACACATACCAGATGTGATGTATGGGAGCAGGTGTTAGCTAGGAGAGATTGTTCCCTTGACAAAATTTGTATAGGTGGATAAAAAAAAAAGCACTGCTTGCAATCTTGAATGGTGTAATGTTTTTTTTTGGATTAAAAGTTGAAATTTCATGTTGAAAGCTTACTGGAATTTTTCTACTTAACTAGTTAATTACTAATATAAATGAAATAAATTAATAATTTCTGATTCCTTCGCGGTTATTACACATTGGAATGAAAGAATCATATACGGGTTTATTTCGAATATTTTATTTATTGACTCACATTTCGGAAACTTTACAGCTTCCATAATCGTAGCCCGACTGAGCTGACAATAGTCTTATGCTCAAGTATCCCTCCAACTAAACAGATCCCGACGTGTTGACACACGTGTCTGTGCGTGTGTACGCACACATGCGCACGCGCAGGTAGTGGCCTTGGGGTCGGTGACCGCTGACTAAATATAATATAACACCGAATAATGCACCAGGATGCTCTAACCGACTACGGAGAGATAAGAGGGGTTTTTTGTTACGCCTACGTGTGTGTGTACATACATACTTTATGATATAACTAGCGGTCCGCCCCGGCTTCGCCCGGATCCGTATTTTTTTCAAAATTTTCTATTTGTTTATGTCATTTGGGAATAGTGTAAATATATTTTTAAATAGGTACAATAGTTTTGGAGCCTATTCAATCCAAACAAACCTTTCCTCTTTGGAATGATTTTTTTCTTATTTGATTTTGCTTTAGCGTTAGACTATGGTCAGCTCAGTCGTGCCACGATTATGGAAACTGTACAGAATCCGAAACGTCACCAAATAAAATAAAATAAAAATACGCGAGTTCATTCCAATGTGTAATAACCGCGAAGGCATCAGATATTATTATGAAAGGTTTTTCCTAGATATTGTTTGATTATAAATTATAATTATACCCAACTGGTGTTTTTTACCAGGACATAATTCTTTTAATGTATCCCCTATCCCACAACTAGCTTTGCCTACGGAAGTACAGTCCGCTTCGTGCGGGAAGTCGATACTTCCTGCTCTAGGGGGAAAATATACTAGGCCCCAAGTGCCAATGAACGTAGGTACCTTCGGGGCCATCCATGAACTACGTCGCACGAATTTCATGATTTCTAGGGTTCCGTAGCCAAATGGCAAAAGCGGGACCCCTATAGATTCGTCATGTCTGTCTGTCTGTCCGTCCGTATGTCCGTATGTCACAGCCAGTTTATTCCGAAACTATAAGAGCTACATTATTAAAATTTGGTGCGTAGATGTATTCTGTAAACCGCATTAAGATTTTAAAATAAAATTAGAAAAAAAAACTAAATTTTTGGGGTTCCCCATACATAGAACTGAAACTCATTTTTTTTTTCATCAGACCTATACGTGTGGGGTATTTTAAAATGATGTTGAGGTTTATAACATAATATTTTTCTAAACTGAATAGTTTGTGCGAGAACTTAGCTGAAAACTTAGGACCCCTCCGACCTTTTGTCACACCATGTCACACTTTGCCCCCCCTCCCCCCCCCCCTTTACTGTGACAGATCCCTACTAATATTATAAATGCGAAAGTAACTCTGTCTGTCTGTCTGTCTGTCTGTTACGCTTTCACGCTAAAACTACTGGACCGATTTAAATGAAATCTGGTACAAAGAAAGTCTGTAGCCTGAGAAAGGACATAGGCTACTTTTTAACCGACTGCAAAAAAGGAGGAGTTCCACGCGGACGAAGTCGCGGGCAGAAGCTGTATAACTGCCAGCTGTGTTCAGGCAGTGAGGGTGTATTGGAGTGGGATTAAGTGAAACGGTGTATGGAACTAACCTGTGTGCGTTTTGTAATACCAGGAGTTCATGAAACACGCAGAGATAGCTAGGTTCTTAACCTGGGCGTAAAACTTGTATTCCGCGGTAACAATCAGCTGGTAGTTGTCTCGAACGCCGCATTACAAAGTGTCTAGTCTGAGCGCAGCGCGGCGCCGACTAGCGCGCGAGCTCGGCGGCGGGAGCAGGGAATCAGGGACCCTAGTTAGGACATAAGGGTTAGTAGTTTACCCCCAGGTTAAGAACCTTTTGAGGCTTTTGCAGTAATGCAATGTAGGTCATTGCACTATGTACAAATACTTGCACAGTGTATAAATAAATGTATTTGTTTATATTTTTATTGTAATCTGCAGTCAACGCACCGGCGCGGGTGACGGTCTGTACAGTCGCATAAATAAATTATTGGCAATAATTTTAGTGTACTTTAGCATAAGACTATTGTCAGTTCAGTCGTGGTACGATTATGGAATCTGTAAAGGCTCCGAAACATCAGTAAAACAACTTGGCTTCGCACGGATCCCTTTTTTTTTATAGCTTATGTCACTCGGGAATAGTGTAGCTTCGCAACAGTGAAAGAATTTTTCAAATCGATCCAGCCGTTCTGGGGCCTATTCAATCCAAACAAACAAACAAACCTTTCTTCTTTATAATATTAGTATAGATATATATTTTGATTATTTTTTTATTATTATTAATTTAAGATCATTTAGTGCCACAATTTACTCATTTTTGTACTTAACGTTTTGAAAACTTTTCATGGCCAGTGTACAATTCACATACATACGACTTTGACCCCTATGTACGGGGGATAGGGTTGAAAATGTATTGAATAATGTTACAAGAACCCATGCACCATCTGCGGTGCCAGGTGGCTTCATTATCACAACTAATTGTTAACATACATATATACATACATACATACATACATACTCGATTTATAGTAGAGAAAAACCGCCTGGTGGTATAGTACTTGGTACACTGAACTCTGAAAAGTTGATGACCTTTGATGAGAGGTCAAAGTACTGAAAATCTGTTCTGTAGTTGTTCACATATATGAAACCTTTCTGAAGTACTAGTATTTATTTAGTTGTACAATATATTTTTGATGTCCAAAAGGCGGACTTAATGCTATATGGAATTCTCTACTAGTCGACCTTTGAAGTAGACAGAGCATGTGTAGGCAAATAAAATTAAACACGAATTAAAATTTAATCAAAATATAGACTCCTATTACATTATAATAACATGTAGTTACAATATAAAACAAGAATATAAGTTACAGTAAAATATATAGAAAACTAGAGGCCCGGCAGACGTCGTCCTGCCCGTCCGATTGTTTCATCAAAGATCTGTCAAAGTCTTCTGTCACTTCTTCTTAAGGCTTCATATTTTCCCCGTTATTTACACATTTACCACTGTTTCTTCGCTCCTATTGGTCGCAGCGTGATGTTATATAGCCTAAAGCCTTCCTTTCGCATTTATAATATTAGTAGGGGTAGTAGGGATTAGTAGGGAAGTAGGGATATTAGTAGGAGTAGTTCCTGAGATTAGCGCGTTCCAACAAACAAACAAACAAACAAACAAACAAACAAACTCTTCAGCTTTATAATATTAGTATAGATATATGTTATTGATATTGATAACCTGATGTGTAAGCTATATTATTATAAAGTTTCATCAAAATCCATTCAGTAGTTTTTGCGTGGAACACCAAATGTCTACATGTATACATACCCGAGTAGGAACATAGTAAAATTATAAAATTTGTTTAAAAAGGTTTCTTGTTTTTAATATTATTTCCTTCGCTTTAACCACTAGACCAAGACCTTTAATCTATACCTACTGCTCCCTACAATTTAAAAAAAAAAATTTCATTTCTCACGGGAATCTCAAAATGAACTGCAGGCAAAACCGCAGGACGAAAATAATCGTCTTTTGAGACGAAAATAATCGTATATTATGATATAGAAATAATAACTAGCTTCCCCAATAGTTCCATATGGGGTGTATTTAAGAAAAATCGGCCAAGTGCGAGATGGATACACGCGCACGAAGGATTCCGTACCATCCTATTAAGATTATTAACGCGAAAGTTTGTAAGAATGTATGGATATAATATGTTTATTACTCTTTTACGTAAAAAGTACTGAATGGATTTTGGTGGAACTACTTATGCATAAGAATAACATACCTATATGCTATATTTCATCGTGTGCAGACAAAGTCGCGGACAGAAGTTAGTTAGATATAAAATCGGTGAAAAAATTATGTATGTTGTTTGCGAGCTTCCTTAAATATTTATTTTATTCTATACTAGCTTCTGCCCGCGACTTCGTCCGCGTGGATCTCCTCCTTTTTTGCAGTCGATAAAAGTAGCCTATGTCCTTTCTCAGACTCCAGTAGTTTTAGCGTGAAAGCGTAACAGACAGACAGAGTTACTTGCGCATTTATAATATTAGTAGGGATTTCAGTATTTGTTGTTATAGTGTTAATGGAAATACGTCATGTGTAAAAAATTCAACTGGCTAACTATCACGGTTAATGAGATATAGCATGGCGACAGACGTACGAACAGCGGCGTCAAATTAATAGGGTTTTTTACCCTCTGGGTACGGAACCCCAAAAATACCGACAAAATACCCGATAGCAACACGCACCGGTTCAAATATTTGTAAAGAACAAAAAACTGCCCTTTAAAATGTTAACGAAACAGTCGAAAATGTACCTTATCGCCTTAGCAACATGGCGGGCCTCTTCCATCAGCTGCAAACGAATCTCGACTCTAGTACCTCTTCAATAAGAGCTCTAAAGAACAAGTAAGAAAAAGCGATGTTGTGTCAAGCGAGATTAGACTTTAAGGCGTTGGTGATAAGGTGTGTAATTGTTTGAGGTTATTGGTTCATACAAAAAGTTAGTACAAAAACAGCACCCCAAAGACTACCTGCCTCTAAGGCTCAGGTTTTAGATGTAGTGTAATATAGATGCTGTAAAGGTATAACTATTTTAAAATGATAATTTCTGATGCCTTCGCGGTTATTACACTTTGGAATGAAACCACTATTAACGGACTTAAGTCGCGTATTTTTATTTTATTTTATTTGCTGACGATTCGGATTCTTTACAGTTTCCATATTCGTGGCACGACTGAGCTGAGAATAGTGTAACGCTAAACTTTAGCTAGTTAAATGCGTTAATAGTTGTTTCATTTCAATGTGTAATAACCGCGAGGGCATCAGAAATTATTATTAAAAATGTTTTCAATTATTTTTTTAAGTAGTTGAAATAAAAAAGAATCTTATTATTTCGATCATATTACTCACTAGCGGTCCCGGCAGACGTCATCCTGCCCGTTCGAAATTAAAATTAGGTAACTTTAGTTAGACAACGTTTGTATGGGAAAAGAAAAGGGCTGTTTTTAGGGTTTTCCCGGCAATTATTCGATTTTTTCTCGCCGTAAGAACCATCCTTGGACTTCAACGAACATTTAAAAAAAAAATTGGCCAAATTGGTCCAGGCGTTGTCGAGTTATGCGCGTACCAACACATTTTGCGATTCATTTTTATATATAAGAAGATAATAATAATCATTAAATATGCTTCAACGTTTTTTTGAAACTTTTAAGTAAATGTCGGAATACCGTATCTATTATTTTGAGTTCATTAAAACGCCGCCGCGCATGTGCAACTCTCAAATAATTTATATAACAAATAAATGAATGTTAGTATTTGTAAAAACTTCTGTCCACCCCATCTGGGTATGCGGTTTGAGCATAAATATTTATTACTTTAAAATGTATGCTTCGATTTATATATCAGGTGCGTGCAGTGAGCTTAAGGGCTAGGGCAGGCACTACATTTTTGGCAGTGCCTAACATTAGTGTAGGCTCATATTATAGGTATGGCTTTTGCCCGTGACTATCTGCGTAGAATATTGAGGTCGATGCGTCAGTCGCGTAGTATACGCCACCCCCAATTTTACCCCCTTACGGGATGATTTCCGTGATAAATGAATACTATAACTTTCTCCGAGATCAAAAATATCTTGGTGTCAAATCTCTTCCAAATCGGTTCAACGGTTTAAGCGTGAAGAGTAAAGATAGACTGTTGAGTTTAAAATATTAAAGTGGGAGTTATCTAAAGAATTTTATGTATTTAGTACGCATTTGTTTTGGAATGCCGAATGTGAAATTAACGGTGTATGCCATATACATATTATAATTTCGCTAACGAGGTTATATGTGGTGGAAGATAAGGACAGACGTTCCTAATGACAAAGGATATATAAGTGTTATATTGTGTGTCTCATCATATGAAGAATACCATGTTTTAACCCCCTTTAGGAGTGAATTTTCAAAATCCTTTCTTATAGAGTAAGATCCCAGAGCGATCTGACGTAACTTATTTTCTGACGAATGAAACCTTAAGATTTCAGTAGCGTCTAGAGTGCCTTGAATATCTACGGGCTTGTGAAAACTGTCAGAGTGACACCAGGGCTGGTACCAGGTGAGAAAGGTGACTGAAAATAAGAGTTATCTTACTTATTTTCTCATGGCTCATTTTTATATATATCATGTAGAATATTATTTTAAAGTAATGGATATAAGTGTCAGACACTTGAGATTGACCAGAACTTTTGTCAGACACTTTTAAGATACCCAAAAAATGGATCTCAAAGATGGATGAACATAAGCATATCATATTTAGGCTCATTCGACTCGGTATGACGAGCACTTTCTAAATAGAATATGATGATGGTAGTGTTGATGATGAATCCTGAAGACTACTATGGATCTCGAAGTTGGATGACCATAGGCATATCGTGTTTGGGCTTATTCGACTCGGTATGACGAACACTTTCTAAACACATGATGATAGATACCCCACATGTAAAGGTCTGATGAAAAAAAAATGCTGAGTTTCAGTTCAATGTATGGGGAACCCCAAAAATTTTGTTTTTTTTCTGATTTTATTTTAAAATCTTAATGCGGTTTACAGAATACATCTACGCACCAAATTTTAATAATATAGCTCTTATAATTCTTTCGGAATAAACTGGCTGTGACTAGAGTACCCGATTACTTGAGTAATCGGTTACTGAGTAATCAAATTAGTAATTGGATTACATTTGTAATCGATTGACGCCAACACTGATTGAAACAGATAATGCTCGTCAGAGCGAGTCGATAAGCCCAAACGCGGTATGCCTATGATCATCCAACTAAGAGATCCATAGTAGTCTTCAGGATTCATCATCAACACTACCATCATCATATTCTGTTTAGAAAGTGCTCGTCATACCGAGTCGAATGAGCCTAAACATGATATGCCTATGATCATCCAACTTCGAGATCCGGAGTAGTCTTCAGGATTCATCATCAGCACTACCGTCATCATGTGTTTAGAAAGCGTTCGTCATACCGAGTCGAATAAGCCCAAACACGGTATGCCTATGATCATCCAACTTCGAGATCCATAGTAGTCTTCAGGATTCATCATCAACACTACCGTCATCATATTCTATTTAGAAAGTGCTCGTCATACCGAGTCGAATGAGCCTAAACATGATATGCTTATGTTCATCCATCTTTGAGATCCATTTTTTGGGTAGCTTAAAAGTGTCTGACAAAAGTTCTGGTCAATCTCAAGTGTCTGACACTTATATCCATTACTTTAAAATAATATTCTACATGATATATATAAAAATGAGCCATGAGAAAATAAGTAAGATAACTCTTATTTTCAGTCACCTTTCTCACCTGGTACCAGCCCTGGTGTCACTCTGACAGTTTTCACAAGCCCGTAGATATTCAAGGCACTCTAGACGCTACTGAAATCTTAAGGTTTCATTCGTCAGAAAATAAGTTACGTCAGATCGCTCTGGGATCTTGGACCATTAGTGCTTGCTCTTAGAATTTTTTTGCAAAATTTCAAGTTACTAACCAATATATAGTTTAGACCCTGCAATGATACTTCTCTCATTAAGTCAGTTTGTTATTTTATATCTTCTATACTAATATTATAAAGCTAAAGAGTTTGTTTGTTTGTTTGTTTGAACGCGCTAATCTCAGGAACTACTGGTTCGAATTGAAAAAAATCTTTTTTTGTTGGATAGATCATTTATCGAGGATTGTTTTAGGCTATATAACATCACGCTGCGACCAATAGGAGCGAAGAAATAGTGGAAAATGTGTAAAAAAACGGCGAAAATAACTATTCCACGCGGACGAAGTCGCTGGCAGAAGCTAGTATATATATATAGACACTGTAACTAAGTTTGATACATATACGCAAGTGTCCAGGTGCATGCAGTGGGACGTAATAGGGTAGGCACTTTTATCATTATGCCTGTAATTAGTGCACGCCCAGACAACCTTTGCTCGTTTTTTACATATACAAATCTAGCAAAATTAAAAATGGCGTCACCTCTTAACAAAGGCAAGGTCGTGCTCGCTAGAGGTGAGTGAACACGGCGCGTGTATGTCTGTATGTCAACCGGTCCTGTTTATATACATGTTGTTTACCAACAGTGGTCTCCAGTTTTTTGCAGTCGGTTAAAAAGTAGCCTATGTCCTTTCTCAGGCTCCAGACTTTCTTTGTACCAAATTTCATTTAAATTGGTCCCGTAGTTTTAGCGTGAAAGCGTAACAGACAGACAGACAGAGTTACTTTCGCATTTATAATATTAGTAGGGATTTAACTTGCGTACATAAAGTATGACAGTCTAATGCTAAAGGTACTTTAATGGGGATGACGACTGGATAAAGAAAACGAGGAGCGTGACGTCACTGCTAGGTATAAATTGTACCTAGCCGTGACGTCACTAGCCCCCTCTCCCGAACTTTAGAAGCGTTTATCTTTGGCCTTTATTGTTCGATTGAGAAAAGAAAAAATACGTGTTCAATATTTTTTGGCAATCTTACTTGATGGACAAAAAAAAATCGTCATGCCTATTGTTTCATTCCAATGTGTAATAACCGCGAAGGCATCAAAAATATTTTCCTTCAACAAACAAAACGATAAATTCTTTATCAACGTTACTCTACCTCGTTTTCGAGTGTCAGCAGAAACGTTTCCGCGTCGGGTCGTGCCGTCCGTGAGGCCTTGTGTTCGCTTCCTGCTCGAGTGTGATGAGCAAGGGCGTGCATTCACTGCAGGCGACCACTAATGCCTGGGTTCTTACTCCCGCGGTGGTAAAACTTGTATTTCGCGCTCTTCCCACCGCACTCGCCTGGTGATGAGAGAGCGCTTCTCAAACACCGCACCGCTGTTTTCCAAGTCGGTTTTCCGAAAGTATGTCTCTCTCATCTGTCAATTCTGTCATCTCGCTCTTTCACAGATTGGTCCAAGATCAAGGGGAGGGGGGGCATAAGGGTCATGATTCTCCTTGATCAAATGACTATATTTGATTAAGTAACTAGAATTAAAGTTTTTTTTGTTTTTTATAAGCTTTTATTTATACATACATATATATATTGATTACGTCACAACTCACACCGTGCAATATCTCTTTCTATGCTACTTGGTAGTAGCATAGAACCCATTTCAACAGTGATGACTTGAAATACGTCAGAGTAATAATTTCTGATGCCTTCGCGGTTATTATACACCTAGAGCCTATTCATTACAAACATACAAAAATACAAAAATACAAATCTTTCCTCTTTATAATATTAGTATAGATATAGATATAGATTGGAATGAAACAGCTTTAGACGGATTTTGTTTTAAACGGCTGACGTTTCGGAGCCTTTACAGATTTCATAATCGTAGCACGACTGAGCTGACAATAGTCTTATGCTAAATACGTCAGAGTACATAGAGCAATAGCTGTACAGTCCACTGGCGAGGTCACAGATGCGGAAGAACGAGCGGTTTCCTTATTGTTGGATTTAATAATTACTTGTTACAACTTGAAGTGCTGGGCTAGCTTGTAATGGTCGCGGCAGACCGTCTGTCACTTGTTTTATCGCTTTCTGACAGTGTTATGTCGCGCTTGGGATGTATGGCAGGGTTGCCAGTGTCTAGAGTTGTCATAAAAATCTATACTAATATTATAAAGCTAAAGAGTTTGTTTGTTTGTTTGTTTGAACGCGCTAATCTCAAGAACTACTGGTTCGAATTCAAATTTTTTTTTTTTGTTGGATATACCATTTATCGAGGAAGGCTTTAGGCTATATAACATCACGCTGCGACCAATAGGAGCGAAGAAACAGTGGAAAATGTGTAAAAAACGGGAAAAATATGAAGCCTTATGAAGAAGTGACAGAAGACTTTGACAGATCTTTGACGAAACAATTGGACGGGCAGGTTGACGTCTGCCGGGACCGCTAGTTAAATTAAATTAATTTAATTTAGGCTTTTACAAGCTCTTATGAAGGTCAGAGTATACCGTTTCCGAAAAACCACACTTGACAAGAAACGGCAAGAAGTTCAATATGTAAAGTAAAGTAATCAAAATGAAAACATCTGTCCTGGTTTCCTCGGATTTGTCATTAGTTTAGCGTCCGGGGTGCGATATTGTAACTAAATTTTTAAGTTGAGCTGAAATTTTGTACGCACGTTCAGTTTGGATGACAATGCATGGTTAATTGTGTGACGTCATTCTGAAACCAAATCAAAAGGGGTGGAAGTCCTAATGTCTGCAAGTATACCAGAGTGGGGTATCAAATGAAAGAGGATCACATGTACATTGTAAAATCTAATGCATATAAAGATTAGTCGTTCTAAAGCTTTCCATAAAAGCTTGTTTTTATATATTTTTTTTATTTATTGTCTTTGCACAATAGAATACATTCTTAAGAACCAATGACGGCGGAGACAATGCGCTCGAAGACGGCAAGTGTTACAAGGTTGCATCGCGGTGCGCGGTGCAACTTGCAACCCTGTCGCATTGTCTGTCTCCAGTCTGCGTGCACGCATGCCATTGTGATTGCGAGGTTCCTCGATTATTCCGCATATCCTTACTAATATTATAAACGGGAAATTTGTCTGAATGTATCTATAGATGTATGGATGTAAGGATGGATTTCTGGTTGTATGTTTGTTACTCTTCCACGCAAAGATTACTAAATGGATTTTGAAAGTACTCATCGTGCGTAGAAGTCGCGGGCGGAAGCTAGTACATTGTCATCCAAACTGAACGTGTGTCACGTACAACATTTCAGCTCAATCGGTTAAAGATATCTGCTTCATATTTATATACTTACTCACATACTTATTTACAATGCAAGTTAAATATAATAATTTCTGATGCCTTCGCGGTTATTACACACTAGCTGTGCTCGCGACTTCGTCCCCGTGGAATAGTAATTCTTTATATTTTCCCCGTTTTTTACACATTTTCCACTGCTTCTTCGCTCCTATTGGTCGCATCGTGGTGTTATATAGCCTAAAGCCTTCCTCGATAAATGTTCTATCCAATAAAAAAATGTTTTTTGAATTCGAACCAGTAGTTCTTGAGATTAGTGCGTTCAAACAAACAAACAAACAAACAAACAAACTGTTCAGCTTTATAATATTAGTATAGATTGGAATGAAACAACTTTAACGGATTCAACTCGCGTATTTTATTTTATTGGCTGACGTTTCGGAGCCCTTACAGATTCCATAATCGTAGCACGACTGAGCTGACAATAGTCTTATGCTAAAGTTAAATAGTTTATTGCTTGTGTCCAATTCTTATCAACGCTCTTCTACCGGCTTCCATCTCGTCAATCACGTAAAAGTGTGCCAGTGGGTCGTTTTCTGTATTCGCAAGGCCAGATCCTCGGAGGCAGAGCGGAACCGGTGACCCTGGCCGGTGGAAGGGATATATGCTGTTTCACCTTCCTCGGCATTGGATTGACCAAGCAGGCTGTTGTCTTGATGCTTTTTGGTCCAGAGATTAGCAGTAATGAGTTTTTTTTTCCGTTTATTCACTTACTAGCTTTTACTCTAACTCCTTTTTTGCAGTCGGTTAAAATGTAGCCTATGTCCTTTCTCAGGCTCCAGACTTTCTTTGTACCGAATTTCATTTAAATCGGTCCAGTAGTTTTAGCGTGAAAGCGTAAAATAAAATAAAAATAAAATGAAATTTGGTACAAAGAAAGTCTGGAGCCTGAGAAAGGACATAGGCTACTTTTTAACCGACTGCAAAAAAAGGAGGAGTTCCACGCGGACGAAGTCGCGGGCAGAAGCTAGTATATAATATGTCCTGAACATACTTTTTAACATTAATGACTTTAAAACGAGTTAACTAGTTCAAATATTAAGGCTAATGGTGGTGCGAGCAGTTGCCCAAACACTCGATGACCTTGCGGTGTCGCATACCTATATATGTATATATAATTATATATATACTGACTTACTGCATTTGGTTTAGTATCTGCATAGGTGCGTCTTTTGTAATAATTTATTTAACTTCGCCCAAATACAAGTATAGCATCTAAATGTCACTATCTCGTACTCTAGGGTAGGGGCACTCCATACATTAGTGTCACTGCCTGTATGAAATGCACGCCCTTGGTTCCATTTATTTATTATCTATACTAATATTATAAAGAGGAAAACTTTGTTTGTTTGTTTTTAATGAATAGGCTCAAAAACTACTGGACCGTTTTTAAAAATTCTTTCACCATTCGGAAGCTACATTATCCACGAGTAACATAGGCTTTAAAATATTTTTGAAAAAAAAAATAGGGATCCGTGCGAAGCTGGGGTGGACCGCTAGTTATATGTATAGGTACTAGAGTATATAGCTTACACGTCAAAATAACATATAAGATATTGATATTGTGTATAGTAATCATTGTGCGCAGACGAAGTCGCTGGATCAGTCGTATTTTTTTGCATGGCTCCAAATTTAAAATCAATGAATTTAAAATCTTATGAAACATATTATTATAAATCAATTTCTCTCCGGATTAATATTTTGTTTGAATATCCCTTAAATTAAAATCCATAAGTTTTAAATCCTATAAAACACTAGCTTCTGCCAGCGACTTCGTCCGCGTGGAATAGTTATTTTCCCCGTTTTTTCCACATCTTCCACTGTTTCTTCGCTCCTATTGGTCGCAGCGTGATGTTATATAGCCTAAAGCCTTCCTCGATAAATGGTCTATCCAACAACAAACAAACTCTTCAATATTATAAAATTAGTATAGATTGTATAGGTAGTAGAGTATATATATTATAGCTTACACATCAAAATAACATAGGCTAATTTTATAACGATATTGTGCAAAGTACTCATCGTGCAGAGACGAAGTCGCTGACAGAATCTAGTCTATAAGCCAATCTGATAACAATTATAGGTATTAATTGCCATGTCATGTACCAACTTTCATCTCAACCTACAGTCTTGCAAAAATCATCCCACTACAGTACCGTAACTTCTTCAATACATTCTCAATCCACAATGATCTACAGACCTTGGGTTTCGAAACCTGCGTAGGACCTTCATAAATCAATGTCATTGTGGAAATCTGTCACTTCTGACAGTTCTCGCTGACTGATGTCGTCACAATGGACGTGAAGCTGTAAGGAAGTGTAATCTATACTAATATTATAAAGCTGAAGACTTTGTTTGTTTGCTTGTTTGATCGCGCTAATCTCAGGAACTACTGGTTCGAATTCAAAAATTCTTTTTTTGTTGGATAGACCATTTATCGAGGAAGGCTTTAGGCTATAAAACATCACTCTGCGACCAATAGGAGCGAAGAAACAATGGAAAATGTGTAAAAAACGGGGAAAATATGAAGCCTTATGAAGAATAACTATTCCACGGGGACGAAGTCGGGCACACAGCTAGTAATATATAAGGAGAAGCTGTCATAATGACTGACCTATCATCGCAGGGCCTAAACTATAACAGTTAAAAACTCTTGTCGTTAAATTTCTAACACGAATTACCAGTGACGTTCCCTTGCCCGCACCCAAGTTTTTTTTTGTTGTACCTGTCCGTCCTTTCCTGCCTACCCTCGATGTACACCCATTGCACGCCCCTGCTCAGACCTACTCTGTACCCAGCCGTTTCGAAGGAGTTTGGCAACAAACACCGCGACACGAGAATCTATACTTCTATTAGATACTAATATAATAAAGAGGATAGGTTTGTTTGTTTGGATTGAATAGGCTCCAAAACGACTGGACCAATTCGAAAAAATCTTTCACTGTTGGAAAGCTACACTATTCCCGAGTGACATAGGCTATAGAATATTTATAAAAAAAAAATGCTTTCGCGGTTATTACACATTGGAATGAAACAACTATGAACGGATTCAACTCGCGTATTTTACTTTATTGGCTGACGTTTCGGAGCCTTTATAGATTCCATAATCGTAGCACGACTGAGCTGACAATCGTCTTAAGCTATCTTCTAACGAATTCCAAGCGTACTAGCCACTTACCTAGAGGTTATCAAGCCCTAAGTACAAGGGTAAACAATAGAATCCTACAAAACGTGCGAAGTTAAATGGTTGCATAGCGGCTACCGGCGCTCGGGCGCGTGACGTAACGGCGGCCATCTTGTCACACGTGCACAGATAAGCGTAGATTCACGTGTGAGTTGCTCAAGAAATGTTGCAGGTATAAGTGTTACATACTAGCTGTCCGCCCCGGCTTCGCCCGGGTCCCTTTTTTTATAGCCTACTAGCTTCTGCCCGCGACTTCGTCCGCGTAGAACTCCTCCTTTTTTGCAGTCGGTTAAAAAGTAGCCTATGTCCTTTCTCAGGCTCCAGACTTTCTTTGTACCAAATTTCATTTAAATCGGTCCAGTAGTTTTAGCGTGAAAGCGTAACAGACAGACAGACAGAGTTACTTTCGCATTTATAATATTAGTAAGGATGTCAGTTATGTCACTCGGGAATAGTGTAGCTTTCCAGTGAAAGATTTTTTCAAATCGGTCCAGCCGTTTTGGAGCCCATTCAATCCAAACAAACAAACAAACTTTTCCTCTATATTATACTAGCTGTCCGCCCCGGCTTCGCACAGATATCTAAACTTTTTTTTTTTTCAAAATATTTTCAACAGTGAAAGAAAAAAAAAAGTATTTTTTTTTTAATAAATAGCTTTTATTTAACTTGCAATGTATGTATGTGCGGGTGCAATCTTGGAACTCGATTTTGAATCTTTAACCGATTGAGCTGTTATTTTGTACACACGTTCAGTTTGGATGACAATGCATGGTTAACTGTGTGACGTCATTCTTAAACCGAATTCAGGGTATGCACGGAGGGTGGTGGAAAACTATATGTCTACAAATATTCCCGAGTCGGGTATCAAATGAAAGAGGATCACGTGTACATTGTAAAATTAAAAAAGCTTATTTTTGAAAAAGTTTTTTTCCTTTTTTGTGTTCTTCTTATCAAGTGAAGGGAAATGTAGTTAAGCCGTCTCGTCGCAGGAAGCGCCGGCGCTGAGTCAGCGACAGAATTGTACAGTAATTAAGGCCGGCCACTGACGATCAGCAAACTGATCAGTTTTGGATTGATGCTAACATAGGTGTGGCAATTCGTCATGCTTTTAAGTGACGAATTGCCTCGTGTTATGGTTAAATGTACACTTATTTATTCTAGAATATTTTGAATAAAAGTAGGGATCCGTGCGAAGGCGGGGCGAACGTCTTGTAATGATATTTTTATACAAAGACTAGCGGCCCCGGCAGACGTCGTCCTGCCCGTCCGATTGTTTCCTCAAAGATCTGTCAAAGTCTTCTGTCACTTACCGTCAATCACTTTGTATATGGGAGTATAGAAAGATGTTGATTTTACGCTTTTTCAAGATGTTTTTAAAATTTTCTCTACTTACAAACCTTCCCTGGACTTCCACGAATAATTCAAGACCAAAATTAGCCAAATCGGTTCGTGCGTTCTGAAGTTATAGCGTCAGGGAGGAAATCCCGACTAATTTTTATATTTATAAAAATAATAGACAAGAGTAGAAAAATGTTAGAACCTCAGTGGGATTCGAACCACGCTACTAGGGGCCACTGACAGGTCTGCCGCTAGTAAAGGCGTGGATTCGAATCCCACTGGGGGTCTAAAATTTTTCTACTCTTGTCTTTGTACAAAAACGTCATTATAATTAAAAACTAATGATATTGAACCAAGAATATCTATCGAATTTCGATTGATAGATCGTAGTTGATATCAAACGTCTTGTGCTTGATAAAATGGCTACATTTTCTGACAAGGCAACATGGGTTCTGAGAAAGTGACTTTAACTCAACATTTCTCTCAAAAACTGATCAGTTGGACTGACAGTGTGTGTCCGGCTTTATCCCATCAGTAATTATAGTGACATTCTCGGATGAATTTAGCCCGAGAGCGCTTGTGTTTGTCGCGTATAAATACCGTCTCCCTTTTTACTCGACTACGGTTAGAAATAGGGGTAATATGAGTTAAACACAACAAATTATGCAGTCTTATAATTGTAAAATTTTACAGGCCAGTAGCTTGTCTCTTATCACAGGTTAGTAGCTTGTCTCTCATCGCAGGCCAGTAGCTTGTCTCTCGTCACAGGCCAGTAGCTTGTCTCTCGTCACAGGCCAGTAGCTTGTCTCTCATCGCAGGCCAGTAGCTTGTCTCTCATCACAGGCCTGTAGCTTGTCTCTCATCACAGGCCTGTAGCTTGTCTCTCATCGCAGGCCAGTAGCTTGTCTCTCATCACACGGCAGTAGCTTGTCTCTCATCACAGGCCAGTAGCTTGTCTCTCATCACAGGCCGGTAGCTTGTCTCTCATCGCAGGCCAGTAGCTTGTCTCTCGTCACAGGCCAGTAGCTTGTCTCTTGTCACAGGCCAGTAGCTTGTCTCTCATCGCAGGCCAGTAGCTTGTCTCTCGTCACAGGCCAGTAGCTTGTCTCTCGTCACAGGCCAGTAGCTTGTCTCTCATCGCAGGCCAGTAGCTTGTCTCTCATCACAGGCCTGTAGCTTGTCTCTCATCACAGGCCTGTAGCTTGTCTCTCATCGCAGGCCAGTAGCTTGTCTCTCATCACACGGCAGTAGCTTGTCTCTCATCACAGGCCAGTAGCTTGTCTCTCATCACAGGCCGGTAGCTTGTCTCTCATCGCAGGCCAGTAGCTTGTCTCTCGTCACAGGCCAGTAGCTTGTCTCTTGTCACAGGCCAGTAGCTTGTCTCTCATCGCAGGCCAGTAGCTTGTCTCTCATCGCAGGCCAGTAGCTTGTCTCTCGTCACAGGCCAGTAGCTTGTCTCTCGTCACAGGCCAGTAGCTTGTCTCTCATCGCAGGCCAGTAGCTTGTCTCTCATCACAGGCCAGTAGCTTGTGTCATCACAGGCCAGTAGCTTATCTCTCATGACAGTTGGACCTCATTCTACACGACGCACATTGACGGCCTGTTGGTCTAGTGGTCAGAGGCCCTGACTACGAAACTGGAGGTTGCGAATCCTGCTAGGGGCATCTGTACCTGAGTGTCTTATATATTACTAGCTTCTGCCCGCGACTTCGTCCGCGTGGAACCCCTCCTTTTTTGCAGTCAAAAAGTTTTTAAAGTAAGAGCCTTTCCCAGGCTTCAGACTTTCTTTGTACCAAATTTCATTTAAATCGGTACAGTAGTTTTAGCGTGAAAGTGTAACAGACAGACAGACAGAGTTACGTTCGCATTTATAATATTAGTAGGGATTAGTAGGGATGTATTTGTTTATTTATCCGTTGCTTAGTACCCATAGAACAAGCTTTGCTTAGTTTGAGACTAGGGGCCCTAGACAAGTGCCCAATGTTAAACGTTAGGACCAAAATGTATGGGATTTGACATCCGCGAACGACTGTCACATACGTCACAAATGTCAAATCCCATACATTTTGGTGCTAACGTTTAACGTTAACGTTGAACGTTGGGCACTTGTCTAGCCCCCTAGATCAATTGGTGAGAATTGTCCAAAGATATTTATTATTTATTTATATTTATTATAGACTCGCGCCAGTCCACATTATGTGCCCACGGGAAGATTCGATCCTGTGACCTCTAGCTCTACAAGTGTTACAAAGCATCCGCATACAATATTCATCATCACACGGGGTCTGAATAAATAATGACGCGATATCGCAATAGTGCTAGACAGAGACGGGAGATGTGGCAGTCCCTTTCTAACGATTACGTCACGCGCACGTGTACTGCGCAATGACGTCACGCATTTAATTGAAAGTGTGTGTGTGTATTGAGAGTTTTTTTTTAATTAGGGAAATTTTAATCATGATATGATGTATTGAGCAGATTAAATTTCATATTATATTTTTAAGAGTACCTAGGTAAGTAATAATATTATTGCAAAAAAAAACGCCGCGTTGTAAAATATAAATAAACTAGAGGTTCGCCAAGGCCTTGCACGGATCCCTAATTTTTTTTTTTTAAATCACTCAGGGTGAACGTAGCTTTCCAACAGTGAAAGAATTTTTCAAATCGGTCTAGCCGTTTTGCTGTCTATTGAATCCAAACAAACAAACAAACCTTTCCTCTTTATTATATTAGTATAGATTAGTACCTATATTATGTACTAGCTGTGCCCGCGACTTCGTCCCCGTGGAATAGTAATTCTTCATAAGGCTTCATATTTTCCCCGTTTTTTACACATTTTCCACTGTTTCTTTGCTCCTATTGGTCGCAGCGTGATGTTATATAGCCTAAAGCCTTCCTCGATAATTGGTCTATCCAACAAAAAAATAATTTTTGAATTCAAACCAGTAGTTCCTGAGATTAGCGCGTTCAAACAAACAAACAAAAAAACAAACAAACTCTTCAGCTTTATAATATTAGTATAGATTAGTATAGATACAACATACAAAGTTACAATTATAAATATCCAAAAACTATGTAAAAGTTCAATATAAAGAACGACATTCACTCTATATTCCTGGTGCATTTAAAATGCATTGTTTCTGGCTACCCCACAGCTGATTAGGCGTGGGGTCGTCGACCTCCCCCTGCATTATCGTCAAATGCAGGATGCATCGGCGGACGTACACGCCCGACTGCACTGGAGGAGATCC
The DNA here is from genome assembly GCA_038024825.1 of Polylopha cassiicola. NCBI lineage: Eukaryota > Metazoa > Arthropoda > Insecta > Lepidoptera > Tortricidae > Polylopha > Polylopha cassiicola. The sequence goes on along the minus strand of CP149065.1, from coordinate 3,195,197 downwards.
CTTGATTACGTCAATTGGAATTAAATTTAGGATTAGAGCCAATGCATCGATACATAGTAGGTATACTAGCTGTCCGCCCCGGCTTCGTGCGGATCCCTTTCTTTTATAGCCTACTAGCTTCTGCCCGCGACTTCGTCCGCGTGGAACTCCTCCTTTTTTGCAGTCGGTTAAAAAGTAGCCTATGTTCCTTCTCAGGCTCTAGACTATCTGTGCACCAAATTTCATTTAAATCGGTTCAGTAGTTTAAGCGTGAAAGCGTAACAGACAGACAGACAGACAGACAGACAGAGTTACTTTCGCATTTATAATATTAGTAAGGATATTAGTAAGGATGTCACTCGGGAATAGTGTAGCTTCCCAACAGTGAAAGAATTGTTCAAATCGGTCCAGCCGTTTCGGAGCCTATTCGATACAAACAAACAAACCTTTCCTCTTTAAAATATTAGTATAGACTACTTGTTAATTCTATACTATAATATAATAAAGAGGAAAGGTTTGTTTGTTTGTTTGGATTAAATAGGCTTCAGAACGACTGGACTGATATGAAAAATTCTTTCACTGTTGGTAAGCTACACTATTCCCGAGTGACATATAAATAAAATAGGGATCTGTGCGAAGCCGGGGCGAATCGCTAGTTGAACTAATCTGAAACTGAATCAATGTCCCGTTTTGAGTCAAAAAATACATTTTCACGTTAAGTATACCACTGTCTGTCTGTCACACAGTCCACTTGCGTTTATCTCGATTCTCGCGGAACTTGCAGGGCCGGTCGAAAAAACTTGTATCCACCGTTATACGTACCCATTTTGAAAACGCGGATTTGTAGCCCTCACTGCGAACAGGTAAGTCTGTAGATGACTGAGATTTGAGGTAAGAAAGAAACTACCTGAGGGTTTTTTGTACGAATCAACTGGTGAGAGTCCTTAGTCTATATATTATACTAGCTTCTGCCCGCGACTTCGTCCGCGTGAAACGCCTCCTTTTTTGCAGTCGGTTAAAAAGTAGCCTATGTCCTTATCAGGCTCCAGACTTTCTTTGTACCAATTTTCATTTAAATCGGCCAGTAGTTTAAGCGAGAAATCGTAACAAACAGACAGACAGAGTTACTTTGGCATTTATAATATTAGTAGGGATTTGTGAAAATGTTATTTTTAAGCACTTCACTGGGCTTATCTAACCGGTTTAAAACTAAACCATGCCATTCACTAAAAAATATTTCCGCCTAAGGCCTGTACCCAAGGGCCGATTCCTAACCTTGGCCCACTCGACCATATCCACAATAACGACTCTATTCCAATTGCCCAAGATTCAATTTCCAACACGACTCTAATACAGCCTCTCGAGTTGATGCGAAGTGAATTGGACTCTGTCGCGTTGTGTTAAGGTTGTGTTTTGATTGTGTGTGTAATGAAGGTAGTAGGTCGATGACGCAAGCTTTTCGAGATGTGGGAAATGCTATTGTGGCGCAATAGACGGTTGGTGCAGCTGCGTCACTGAGGGCAGTTATGCGGTGCTTGAGCATAGACCTATCACTATATAGCAGGTCCGTTACCCTTATAACCTAACAGGCGCGTGCAGTGTATGGCGCCAGAGTAGGCACTCTATACATTAGTGACACTGTGCCTATATGGAATGCACGTCAATTTAGCGGCTTTGTCGCTAGAACTGGCGACTTTTACTTAAGGCTTATCGACCAAAAAAAAGTTTTAACGACAAAAATAATTTAGCTACTTATCTGGCGACTTTTGGAGTACAAATTAAAACAGTTCTAGAGCCAATAATAGATACATTTTTTTTCAAATCGACAGTGAATTATGCAATGCCAATAGATACATAATATGGAAAACTATTTGTATATCAATGGAGGGGGGGGTCCCCCAAACTTTTTATGGTTATGTTTTAGTTTTAGCGACTTTCTGGCGACTTATGACTTAGAGTTTAGAGACTCGAATTTCTAGGAGTTGGCAACACTGCTCAGACTCGACACTTTGTAATGCGGCGTTCGAGACAACTACCGGCTGATTGTTGCCGCGGAATACTAGTTTTACCTCCGCGAAGGTAATTACCCCCAGGTTAGGAAGTCGATTGACTTAGGATTAATCCACTGCCTAAACAGCTGATCGTAGAGACCTGAAACTAGGTGGGTGTTCTTTGTACGACGTAGGCGACATATAAGTAAGGATTTTCATAAAATCTTCCCCTAAGGGTGTAAAAAAGGAGTCGGCTACGAATATGGGAACTAAAATTTTCGAAACTAAATCCGTTATGCTTTCATTTCAATCCTTACTAATGTTATAAACGTGGAAGTTTGTAAAAATGTATATATGTTTATTAAATATATGTTTGGTCCTCCTTCAAGCTATAACTACTGAATAGATTTTGATGAAACTTTACTATAATATAGCTTATATATTTTATGACCCACCCCGGCTTCACACGGGTGCTATAAACCTTCCTCTTGAATCACTCTATCTATTAAAATAAAACCGCATCAAAATCCGTTGCGTAGTTTTAAAGATTTAAGCGTACATAGGGATATAGGGACAGAAAAAGCGACTTTGTTTTATACTATGTAGTGAAAACGATTTTGTTTAAAGTACACATCGTGCGCAGACGAAGCTAGCGTGTTATAATCACGAAAGCTAAGGAAAAGCTTGCTCAAAATATTTCTCAACTTGCGTGTAACTTAAGTGATTTGGCTCGTGCGTCACGCGCTGTGTCACGTTTGAGGTAATTTGGCGGTTTCGCCGCAAATTGTGCGGATTTCAACATAAAATGAGTTATTTATTGCGCAGAACGCTCGCGCCATTGTCTTTGGGGGGTGGGCTGTGAAAGTGAGGTTATGTCACCTGCGCGGGCGCAGGAGATTGTGGATCTTGACATCTAGGTTTAATATTGGAATGAAACAAGAGTCGTATGTCAGCTCAGTCGTGCTACGATTATGGAATCTGTAAACGCTCCGTAACGTCAGCCAATAAAATAAAATACGCGAGTTAAATCCGTTTAAGTTGTTTCATTCCAATGTATAATACACATGGATTAGAACCAGTTAATAATTTCTGATGCCTTCGCGGTTATTACACATTGGAATGAAACAACTATTTAACTCGCGTATATTATTTTATTTGCTGATGTTTCGGATTCTTTACAGCTTTCATAATCGTAGCACTACTGAGTTGACAATTTCGACTTTAACATAAGACTATTGTCAGCTCTCAGTCGTGCTACGATTATGGAATCTGTAAACGCTCCGAAACTTCAGCCAACAAAACTAAAGTACCTTCGCGAGTTAAATCCGTTAAAGTTGTTTTATTCCAATGTAAAGCTTTATTATTATACCCAGTCGTCATCCCTATAGTTTCAAAGTGTTTGCATTGCAAGCCCAGTGATACCAACTTCTAGAAATTCAAGTCGCTAAACTCAAAGTCAAAAGTCGCCAGATAAGTCGCTAAACTATTTTTGTCGTCAAAACTTTTTTTTGGTCGCTAAGCTATAAGCAAAAGTCGCTAGTTCTAGCGACAAAATCGCTAAATTGGCAACACGGCTTGCAGCAAGCCTCCTTAGCGACCACGCAGGGCCCAAGCGATGACGCAACTTTCGAAAGCGTACAAGCGTAGAAAGCCAGAAATGACAGCGGAACCGGCGCAACGAGTAGAGTTGCCAAAATGAGCACGCCAAATTGGGTTTGGTCGAATTTTGGCGATCTCTCGCTCTGGGCCAACTAGAGCGAGCAAGGGAGGGCGTTATGTGAAGTTTTTTTTTTATAAAAAGTTTAAAGGCTAATGAAATTATTGATTTTATGTTGGCATAACTGTAGTGTTAGATTATTGTCAGCTGAGCTGTGCTACGATTAGGGAAACTGTGAAGAATCCGAAACGTCAGCAAATAAAACAAAATAAAATAGGCGAGTTCAATCCGTCTATAGTTGTTTATAGCTATAATATATATACTAGCTGTCCGCCCCGGCTTCGCACAGATCCCTTTTTTTTATAGCCTATGTGACTCGGGAATAGTGTAGCTTTCCAACTGTGAAAGAATTTTTCGAATTGGTACAGTCGTTTTGCAGCCTCTTCAATCGAAACAAACAAACAAACCTTTCCTCTATATAATATTAGTATAGATACACCTCCAAAATTGACAGTATACACCCTAACTCTGTACCAAATTTCAGCTCTCTGAGTTTATGGGAAGTACTAGTTCTATTTTGATGATCATGAGTGAATTAGTGTCATAAATGCGAAACTTTGCTTTCGATTAACTTCGGAACTAAATGACCCACAGACATGAAAATTTTGGATTTTAAGTATCTGATTGTAATTTACTAGATGACGAAAATTTCTGCGTTGTGGTCTTATCCAGAGGTTCTCAAATAGTTCACTTCTGTGCCCTCAGATCTTCATTCATCATTTAGTTTTCCAACTTAATTTGTTTTATAAACATATATTTAACAAGGTATCGTTTTGTCCACAGCGATGGCAGCAGCGCCGGCAGTCCAAAGGAGGCGTGCGCCGCCTCGCCGCCGCCTCTGCCGCTCGCGCCGCACGCCAACAAGCGCGAACCAAGGAGGCTTAGCGTCGGTTAGTATAATAATAATAGCTGTGCCCGCGACTTCTTCCGCGTGGAATAGTTATTCTTCATACAGGCTTCATATTTTCTCCGTTTTCCACTGTTTCTTCGCTCCTATTGGTCGTAGCGTCATGTTATATAGCCTAAAGCCTTCCTCAATTAATGGTCCATACAACAAAAAAAGTTTTTTTTCAATTCGGACCAGTAGTTCCTGAGATTAGCGCGTTCAAACAAACAAACAAACTCTTCAGCTTTATAATATTAGTATAGATATCAGTGGCTAGGCATCCCGGCTTCGCTCTTGTTGAAAGCGCGAACCGAGGAGGCTTAGCGTCGGTTAGTATAATAATATCATAACTAGTGCCCAGGCCAGTGGTTCTTAACCTCTTTAGCTCCGTTACCCTTATGACCTAACTAGGCTCACTGATCGATTTCATTAAAAGTATTACTTCTTTGTAAGGACGTTTATCCCTACTAATATTATAAATGCGAAAGTAACTCTGTTTGTCTGTCTGTCTGTTAAGCTTTCACGCTAAAACTACTGAACCGATTTAAATGAAATTTGGTACAAAGATAGTCTGCAGCCTGAGAAAGGACATAGGCTACTTTTTAACCGACTGCAAAAAAGGAGGAGTTCCACGCGGACGAAGTCGCGGGCTGAAGCTAGTACTTTATTTAATCGTTATTATTTGTTGGAATGAAATAACTATTAACGGATTTAACTCGCGTATTTTTATTTTATTTTATTTACATTTACTTTAGCGTTAGACTATTGTCTGCTCAGTCGTGCTACGATTATGGAAACTGTAAAGAATCCGAAACGTCAGCAAATAAAATAAAATAAAAATACGCGAGTTAAATCCGTTAATAGTCGTTTCATTCCAATGTGTAATAACCGCGAAGGCATCAGAAATTATTACGTTATTATTTAATTTCAGGAGGCAGTGCAGGTGGGTCGCGCCGCCCCGCGCCCCCCGAGAGACGTAGACCAGGTAATAATGCATCCGCATTTATCTGCATTTACTGACCGAGTAAAATATTACAATTTATCTATATAACTATACTAATATTTTAAAGTGGAAAGGTTTGTTTCTTTGGATTGAACAGGCTCCAGAACGGCTGGACCGATTTGAAAAATTATTTCACTGTTGGGAAGCTACACTATTCCCGAGTGACATAGGCTATAGAAAAAGATGATCCGTGCGAAGCCGGGGCGGGTCGCTAGTAATATATAAAAGGGGTTTTGTTATAACTGTATAACATAGCAGAGCACTTAGAACTAAAGGATTATTGAAAATTTACCACACAAGTAATATTGGAATGAAACAACTATTAACGGATTTAACTCGCGTATTATTTATTTTATTTTATTAGCTGACGTTTCGGATTCTTTACAGTTTCCAAAGTTCATTAATTAATGATATGACTTTAGCGTTAGACTATTGTCAGCTCAGTCGTGCTACGATTATGGAAACTGTAAAGAATCCGAAACGTCAGCTAATAAAATAAAATAAATAATACGCGAGTTAAATCCGTTAATAGTTGTTTCATTCCAATGTGTAATAACCGCGAAGGCATCAGAAATTATCACACAAGTAATACTTACACACAATGTCTGCCAAGACCCTTTACTAAGTGACGCGTGGAGGTATCAAGCTGAAATTCATATCGAATACTCAGGTCTACTGTCCCTTGGGGCTGTGAAAAAATCTTCTAAGCCAACGCAATTAAAAAATACAGTTGTTTGACGGCATATTTTTGACAATCGCAAGGGAATCAAAATCTAAACTACTTCCAGTCGGCCTAGAATCTTGAAATTTGGTATGAAGCATTGTTTTAAAGCACATAATGGAAGCGTTATTAGTTACATCCTACTACTATTATAAAGGCGAAAGTTTGTAAGTATGGATGTATGGATGTTTGTTACTCTTTCACGTAAAAACTACTGAATGGATTTGAATGAAACTTTACCACAATATAGCTTATACATCAGAATAACACATAGGCTACAATTTTTGACACTAGACTAGACGGGACGAACCTGAAGTCCACGCGAACGAAGTCGCGGGCAAAAGCTAGTGATATAATAATAATATTTTTAAACTTATACATCTACAAAATACTTGGTGCACGAGTTTTTTTTTTTCATACCTATAGGTTATTTTAATCGTCTCTTGTGTCGTTTCAGAAATGCGCTTGAGCCCCGGCGCAGGCGCCGGTCCGTCAGCGGAGCCCCCGCACCTCCACCACCCGCCCATGCATCATCACATGGTGAGATATGAGCAAGGGCGTGCATTCCATATAGGCACAGTGTCACTAATGTACTATCGCATGCTTTCGGGGTATGCCATTTTAGAAAAAAATTGCTTGCACTTGTTGCTTCACACACAGCCGCCAGGTACCAGGGTCGTTCAAGCGATTATTGCCTTAAAGGTGTAACATCGCCAGCACAGTTGATAGTATGTAGTGCCTACCCTGGCGCCATACTTACGCTCCCCCCATTGCACGCGCCTGGGTCATGTCATATGACGTCAGGTCGGGTCACTATGACCCAAAGGCGGGCAACTTTTGACCTAAACCAATGTTCAAAACGTTTATTTAACTTGCAATGTAAGTATGTGCGGGTGAAATCTTGCTCAATTTTGAAGCAGATATCTTTAACCGATTGAGCTGATATTTTGTACACACGTTCAGTTTGGATGACAATGCATGGTTAACTGTGTGACGTCATTCTGAAACTAAATTAAGGTCAAGGAGGGGGGAGGGGGTTGAAACCAAATGTCTATATATACCAGTAGGGTATCAAATAGTCATATTTTTCCGATGTATGCACCATTTCTGACGACGGCCTGTTGGTCTAGTGGTCAGAGGCTCTGACTACGAAACCGGAGGTTGCGGGTTCGAATCCTGCTAGGGGCAGATGTCAATGTGATGTGCAATGGCATCTGTACCTGAGTGAATCTGAATCGCACACTAACCTTGAACTTGTACTGTATCACTACGCTCGTGCAACAGAGACAAATAGAAAAAAAAGGGGCAACGTCAGTTTTTCGCTGTGCTCGGCGTTTCTTTATTTCTCATGTGTGATTAATTTACTCATTCCCAGGACACGAACCCACTGGAGGGGTCGGTGGAGGCCCTCGCCGGGGGGTCCTCGGACGGCGAGCTGTCCAGCAAGCCGGGCTCGAGTCCGTCGAGGAAGCGCCGGCGGGTGTCGAGGCACTCGCGGCGGCCGTCAGGTATTTTAGATTAGATTAGATTATTTTATTTTTATAAGGTGGAGTGACGATTTGCGTAAGATGGCTGGCAGGAGCTGGATGCAAGCAGCCCAAGATAGAGCAAAGTGGCGTGAAATTGGAGAGGCCTATGTCCAGCAGTGGACTGCGACGGGCTGATGATGATGATGATTTTATTTTTAGATTGTTAGTTGCATTATTAAAAAAAAAGTTGGACACGAAAGATTAGACATTGGCATGAAACAACTATTAGTATTTTAAAATTTTGTAATTAAGTTATAAGGTAGTTTGCATAACTGTATAAATCATTTTAGCGTTAGACTATCGTCAGCTCAGTCGTGCTACGATTATGGAAACTGTAAAGAATCCGAAACGTCAGCAAATAAAATAAAATAAAAATACGCGAGTTAAATCCACCGCGAAAGCATCAGAAATTATTATAAAAATACTGTAAGTTTTACATGGTTTTTAGTTACAACTATCCCTACATGTGCGAGAGTTCGACTCGCACTTGACCGGGTTTTTATATACGTATGTCTGACTGTCTGTTTATTGCTTTTACAGGAGAGAGTAATGTATCGATCCCTGCACCGGCCGCAGAGCGGCGTACACCGCGACACCACTACCAGCCCCCGTAAGTCTGTCTGTCTGTCTGTCTACGAGTTTAAGAGTAGAAAGTAAGGCAGGCGCCTTTCTACTCTTAAACTTGTACTAGAAAACTGCTAAGTACTGGCGGTCCCGGTAGAGGTTTTCTTCCCTGACAAAGGAAATAAATTAAAAAAATCACATCTTTTGGTCAGTCGGGTAAAAAGAGCTTATGTTAAACAATCGTTGACGGCCTGCTGGTCTAGTGGTCAGTGCCCCTGACTACGAAACCGGAGGTTGCGGGTTCGAATCCTGCTAGGGGCAGATGTCAGTGTGATGAACACTGGCATCTGTACCTGAGTCTCGAATGTCTTATATGTATTTATGTATGTTTATCCGTTGTCTAGTACCCATAGTACAAGCTTTGCTTAGTTTGGGACTAGATCAATTGGTGTGAATTGTCCAAAGATATTATTATTATTATTATTAATCATCAAAATCTGTCCAGCTATTCTCAAGTTATAACCCAACCGATTTTGCTTTATTTATATATGTGCACAAACTATACCATACATATTGTACCATTTTAATTGGGGTGTCTATCCGTGTGTCCGCAGGCGGCGCGTGCGCTACGTGGGCGGCGGCGGCGCGCTGTGGCGCTCCGACGCGCACACGCACACGCATGCGCACCACGCCCCCCTCCTGCTGGACATGAACCAGGTAAGACTTAATCACCACATCCCACATCTAGATCTACAGCCTAGGTTCTTGACCTGGGGGTAAAACTTGTATTCCGCGGTAACAATCAGCTGGCAGTTGTCTCGAACGCCGCATTACAAAGTGTCTAGTCTGAGCGCAGCGCGGCGCCGACTAGCGCGCGAGCTCGGCGGCGGGAGGAGGGGATCAGGGACCCTAGTTAGGACATAAGGGTGACGGACCTAAAAATATTAAGAATCACCGATCTAAAGACAGCTAACTCGTAACCCCGCTGGTTTGTGTTACGCGCGCCATCGAGTTCACAGCGAGACCGACAGAACAGATGCAAGACAACTCTCCCAGCTTCATATAGAAAGCGTGAATCTATACAGAACACTCCTGCGTGCATATGGACGTATTAATCAGTTTTGCCTCTTCTTAAAAAAAAGGAGAGTTCCTGTTTAGATCTAGGTGTGTGAAATTTTAATCTTGCTTTTTTCTAAATTTCTTATAGCTCTAAGGCTATTAGTGATAGGAGGCAGAGGAAGCAGATTATTAACAGATTGATTTGTAATTGTATACACTTTCAGTTTGGATGACAATGGTTAACTGTGTGACGTCATTCTAAATCCTACAACAAAACATCCAATATGGCGGATATTTGTATTTATTTTTAACCCCCGACGAAAAAACGACGGGGTGTTATAAGTTTGACGTGTCTGTCTGTCTGTCTGTCTGTCTGTCTGTCTGTCTGTGTGTGTGTGTGTGTGTCTGTCTGTGGCATCATAGCTCTCTAACGCATGAACCGATTTTGATTCTGTTTTTTTTGTTTGAAAGGTGTATATGTCGGGAGTGTTCTTAGCTACGTTTGATAAAAATCTACTCAGTAGTTTAATAATTAGGGGGGGTGAAAGAGGGGATGGAAAAATAAAAGTCTACAAACATAATCGAGTGGGGTATCAAATGAAAGAGGATCACGTGTACATTACAAAATTGAAATTGTAATGAAAATCGGTTGAGTAGTTCAAAAATTATGGGAAGTAAAAGTGTAAATGGTAAACCCAATGTCGACAAATGTACCCGAGTGGGGTATTAAATGTAAGAGGATAACATATAATATACATAATTACCTAAACTAGAACACTTCTCTCGGTTGCTTGTCGAACTACTTCATTATAATAATTGACAGAGGTATACAGGATAAAAATTAGAGTAATTTACAATTTTTTCGTTTGTTATTTACTTGAACGAGTCGATCTTAGACATGACTGGTCGTGTATAGCCGCGGGACTAATTTAAATAAGTGTTCAAAATATGCTGTAAAATATATTTTACTATTCCCATTTTGATTAACTAATCGCATTCAAGTAAATTAATTAGTGAACTTACAATTATAGAACTACACATTTATAAATTCACCTACATTAAAATTTTCGTAACGTGTACCTATTGCAACAAACAAAACACAGTTGGTGACAGCACTACGCCGCGGCTATCGCCGACTAGGGCTTCAGGTACTGGCGTACTTGCTGCATTTTATCAAGGCGCGCAAAAATGTTTATTTATTCAATGATATTACATAGTATCACGTTTATGTATAAAGTTTACGGTAATTTAGGCTTTAAACAATAATAAAAGTTCATAATTTGTATACTAAACTTTTAATTTACTTATAATTTTCGCCTCTAACTTTCAGTCGGCACGGGCCGACGAGGCGCTAGTGGTACTGCTTTCTGTTGTCGGTAACTACCGACTGGGGCGGTGAAAAGGTTAATAGTTGTTTCATTCCAATGTGTAATAACCGCGAAGGCATCAGAAATGATTACATTTCTAACGTGTTTACTGTACCCCATCCACAGATGTCGCTACGTGGCGCCCGGCTGTCAGCCCTCGGCGGCGGCGTCGGCTGGCCCCATCCTCATTCTCACCACCAACATCCCCACCAGCACCAGCACCAGCATCCGCATCCCCACCAGCATCCCCACCCGAGGGACCATCCGCACCAGCAGCGGACGCAGGTATGTCGGCATACTTGAGTTTTGTATATGTTTTGAAGATATATAAATCGGTACTGTTGTAGGGAGTTAATGAGAATTATGGATGTGGTGGTGCTATGTATGTTTTGGAGTTTGTGTAATGGACCATATATATATTATATGTGTATAATATAGTATAACTTTGGTATAAGGTCATAAAATGTATACATTATTTTTCCTAAGGTGATGAAATGTACCTATACATATTTTACTCTTGGTTATGCCAAGGTGATGAAATGTGTTAATATTTTACTCTTGGTTATGCTAAGGTGTTGAAATGTGTACATATTTTACTCTTGGTTATGCTACGGTGATGAAATATGTTCATATTTTACTCTTGATTATGCTAAGATGATGAAATGTGTTCATATTTTGCCCTTGGTTATGCTAAGGTGTTGAAATGTATACTTTATTTGATCTTGGTTATGCTAAGGTGATGAAATGTGTTCATATTTTACTCTTGGTTATGCTAAGGTGTTGAAATGTGTTCATATTTTACTCTTGGTTATGCTACGGTGATGAAATGTGTTCATATTTTACTCTCGGTTATGCTAAGGTGAAATGTATACATTATTCGACTGAGCTGACAATAGTCTAACGCTAAGTGACATACATATTTGACTTTAGCGTTAGACTATTGTCAGCTCAGTCGTGCTACGATTATGGAAACTGTAAAGAATCCGAAACGTCAGCTAATAAAATAAAATAAAAATACGCGAGTTAAATCCGTTAATAGTTGTTTCATTCCAAAGCATATATAGTATTTACATATAGTCCATTATTATAGCTCCAACGATATCTTAGTAACACTATAGACATAATTATTATGTCCGTCCTGTCATTTGTCATTTAACTATGTCGTTGTATATTTAACTAGATATATAAATATATGTTGGAATAAAATATACTTTGATGGATATATGAATAACTAGCTGACCCGGCGAATTTCGTACCGCGTTTTTTGAGAATATTTTTTTTTATGCCTATTATTCAATGCCAAGTTTAGCCAAATCTGTCCAGCCATTCTAATAGCTATTCATTTTTATATATGTATATTTAAATTTAAAATCAGAGGTAATTAGTTAAATCAACGACATAATTAATTGTAAATGACAGTTAAAACGTTTATTAAATAAATTTAAAAATGGTATATATTTTTGTTTGTTATTTAATAATAACACCCCGTCGTTTTTGCGTCGGGGGTTAAAAACAAGCCAAAGTTTCGTGTGGAATTCCGACTTTGTTCCACACTCGGTTTTTTTTTTGTATGAAAATTCATGTCTCCCATGAATTGTAATTTCGTCGCCGTCAAAATGTATTTTTGTATGAAACACATACACAAAAACACATACATATTTGAACAGTAAGTGATCATCGACAATATTTTTTTTTTTTTTTTCAAATCAGATTAAAAGATCAATCTCGCAACGAAATGGATTTTTTTCTCTTGACAAAATTTTCAAACGATTTTCTTTAGGTTTTATAAACACACGGACACACGTTTTTTTTTTTTTTTATTACATCATAGTGTCTTAAATTATAGTATGAGAATAGGTCTGGGCATTGCATATATCTATACTTATAAGCTATAATTAAGTATAAATTAAATTGTAATTTGTTTTAAGATAAATATTATTATAGTTTACGTGGAACGAACTGTTCCAATAAAAAAAATAAAAAAATGGCCTTTACCCAGTTAAAATAAGTCTAAAAGTTTCAAAACGTTGCATTCTAATATAATTAATAACAAAATAAGTCAACAACGGTTCGTTCCACGCGGCCTTAACGGCCACTGGCTGGCCCCACGGCCTCACCCGCCAGTGGCTGGCCTCTGGCCTGAAATGGCCTCTGGCCTCCAATGGCCTCTGCCGGCTCTCGCCGTAATGGCCGACACCTGACGCGTACAGGTGGCGGCCGGCGAGCTGTGGGGAGCCGCCGTGCTGCCGCCGCTGCCACTGAGATATCAGGTAATACACGGGCCGACTGTACCGGTGTGAGTCGACTGAATACGCTGCCTATATATGTTACTGACTGTACTAGGTTAGATTTGAGGCGATGACTTGACATTGACTGATGGTTGCTTGAATACGATGCCTATATGTTACTGACTGTACTAGGATAGATTTGAGATTGACTTAACTTTTGATGGTTGGTTTACATTGAAAATTGTAATGATTTTGAAATTTTTTTTTTTTTTTTTGTAATGGAACACTAATGGATTTGACTCCAGTATTTTATTGATTGACTGATTGTTCTACTATACTGTTCTCGTATCTGTAGCATGGCTTAGCTGATGATAGTCTAACGCTAAAGCTAAATCTGAAGCTAGCGTCGTCGTCGTGCTACGAATATGGTAACTGTAAGGCTTTCGAAACGTCTACAAATAAAACTAAATTCGTGAGTTTAAGCCGTTATAGTGTTTATTTCCAATGTGTAAAGACCGTCGAATATTTTTATTTTATTTCGGTTCACTTTCTTTGTATTTTTTGTTTATTTTGAGTAATGAGTTAATTTCAAATATACAAGAAAATAACCTGTAAATCAGCCGGTGAGAGACTTTAGAGAGATTTTAGTTGACATAATTTTTAAATAAAATATGACTTCTCTGACAAAACTTGACTATGACCAAATGAAGGTATCCATAAGATTTACTGACTGTTCAAATTTATTCTATATAAATGATTTGACTTGTAAAACTACTCATTTAAGTTCAGTTACTAAAAAAAATTTTTTTTTAATAGACTGAAATACTCGTACATAATGAATATAGTAAGTCTTTTATGTTCTGATTTTGACATATTAGATATTTGAAAATAATTTCACAAATTTGATAATTAATGAAAAAAAATTATCTAATTTGACTTTTAACAATAGTTTTATTCCAATGACAGTTACAGAAAATAAATGGTGACCATTTTATTTATCATAGAATTGGATTGGGTACGCTTTTTCACTAACATATAATTAATTTTAATGTAATAAATACATATTTTATGTTATGAATATGTTATATTTGTTTCAAATGTAACTGTCCATTATTTAAATAATTAATAAATATTTTTCTAAGAAATATACTAATTAATTAATGTATCTATCGATTTATTTTATAATTTAATGACAAAAACTAAAGGTGACGTGACGAATTTCTCTCGGTGTTTTTGTGTAGAATAAATATTTTGTGGTGTTTCTCTTAAACTTTTGATTAAAAAATGTCTTTTCCTAAGTTAGATTGTTTCTTCCAATATTGGGATTTACCTATATGATTTTTTTTTCTTATGTTGTTTTACTTCTTTTTAACTATTAAATATCGCTCCTCTCACTAATTGGCAATATTGTCTAAATCCGTTGTAATTGTTTAAAAATTCTAAAATTTTTTAAATCTCAAAATTAAACCAAAACCCATTGTCCAATTCAAAGTTAAAAATAAACCTCACAAAATTGACCCTTCACTTCTGCCGTGCTGATAAATAAACGCAGTAAGCACACATGAAACTCATATGTACTTACTATTTTTTGGATTAGCACGGCAGTTTTGTCAATTGAAAAAACTACACCGAGAGAAATAAGACCAAAGACAAGCTTCTAACACATAACGCATGTAAGACGCATGGTATTAGGTACCACTGTCGAATTAGGTACAACAAGCCCTAGCATGCACAAGTCGTCGACATAAACCGAAGACGCGACCAGTCGCCAAAAGCTTACTCTATCCACACAACACATATACATAGGCGCTCCGTTTTGTTTATAGGCCAAAAGCTGATTAATCTAGTGTAATTTTGAACGTTTTTGTTACTAACATATGTGACGTGGCTGGCCCCATCGCTTGGTAATGGAATCTGCCAAAAGGCGTTTAGTTCACATAGAAGTGTCCTAGCTGGATCCCGCTGTTTTTTTTATTATTTATTGTTATTTATAAGAGATCACAGTAATTTAGTGTTGGACTGATTTTGATCACGCGTCTCCCCCCCCCTGTTTTGTGGTTATGGTCTAGATAGCTTCAGGTTCTGGATGCCGCTTAGATCACTCTTGTTCGGGAGTTGGTGCTGAAATGCTGTTTTAAGTGTATTATAATAAGATCTGTTATAAGATTTTTAAATGTCCTGTACGCTCTTTTAAGATTACAGAAAGAATATTACAGGGTTTTGTGAAAATCAGATACCTAATGATTTCGCGGTTATGACACTTTGGAATGAAACATTTTCGAACAGTCATTTGCAGTTTGCCCAATGGCCGTCTGTTTCTCTGGACGGGTTGAGAACGCACCAAAGGGCGCTCACACTTGACCTTTAAGGGGCTCACCCTTAAAGGTTGACCTCGAGAGGAGAATTAAAATACGCAAGTTAAAATATTATAGTTGTTTCATTCCAACGCGAGGTAAACCTGTATTATTCTATCTGTACGACTTTGTACAGTATGGATTAATTTTAACCGAGCGATGCGAGGATCGACGCCATTTTGTGATTTTATATTACCCTTCGAAAACAAAATGTCGTCGATCGCGAATTGTCAATAAATAAGTGAACCCAACGTCACAATGCAAATAATATTAGCCAGTATACTAGTGTTCAAACGCATGAAGGGACACTACTCTAAATAGCCTTTTATGTCCTTTTAGTACCTTTGTGACATTTGAACTC
Source organism: Polylopha cassiicola (assembly GCA_038024825.1). NCBI lineage: Eukaryota > Metazoa > Arthropoda > Insecta > Lepidoptera > Tortricidae > Polylopha > Polylopha cassiicola. The sequence continues at coordinate 3,179,438 of CP149065.1, read as the reverse complement.
TAGAATGCTATAGAAACTGGAATTTGATTGGGTCTCATCTCAGGGTGATGTGTACAACTTTCGTTCAGCGCCAATCACGACACGTTGTCGTGACTCCGGTATGTCCTCCAGGTCATCACGACAACGTGTCGTTAATTCCTTTTTGCAATGTAACTTTGAATAAACTTTTTTATACACTTTTAGTAAAGGTCAAATTTAGTATGACGGGACCAGGTGGGTGTTTCTTAGGCTTTAGCGCTGAATGGGTAAAAGACATATTATCACCCTGTATTGTAGCCAATTATACCCAAAGTTAATATTTGTATTGTGTCATGTCGCCTTGAATGTTGTAGCTCACACGCCTTTGAACCTACACTCATTATTTGAAAGCTCGAAATTCTTCTTTCTTTTTCCTCCTAAAGAATCATTCTTTGATTTTGATCACGTGATACTCGCTAATTTAACTATGCATTAGATAATATCAATGTAAAGGTGCTGCCACGCTTTGAAGTTTAAAAATTAATTTTTGACATTAGAAACTGATAATTTCTGATGCCATCGCGGCTTATTATACATTGGAATATGCTATATGCTAAAACAAACTAGACTATTGTCAGCTCAGTCGTGCTACGATTATGGAATCTATAAAGGCTCCGAAACTGATTTTCGCAAGCGTGGAAGCATCTTAAATGTGCTTTTGAGATACGTTTAGATTTAAAAAAAAATATAACATTGTCAGCATTTTGTTAACAACGCCATCTAGTGACGTGTCTTCGGAATGCTCAATTTAACATTCTAAAGTGTAACTGTCATAGTGTCTAGTTGTAGTTTTTTTTAATGCAGCATTTGTTTGGGTGAAGATTTTTACAGCTTTTTTTTTACCCCGAAGGATTTCGACTTGGCACACGTACGGATATTACGCTTGTTTTCTTGTATTTTGTTAAGTTGGGACGTTCAGAAAACTATTGCACTTTAACGCCGTTATTGTGTTTAAAGAAAATCACTAATACTGGATAATATAATAGGCATGCTCTTGGTAAAGAACGCTTTGGTCGGGAATTCATCTCGCGATGTTTTTTTTATCAAACAACTTTGATAATGATATTAGTAGCAAGACAAAAGTAGAATAAATCCCAGTGGGACTTGAACGAACTTAACGCGGGTTATCGTGCGTCCAGTTACACCATGGGCGTCATATCTTCAACTATCTTGTCTCTGTATTTGTCTACGAAATGTCGCTTCAGCGCCATCTGTGTGTAGCGCTTTGCAACATTTACCACACTTTATTGACTCAATCAGTGATGCTTATAGTGTAATTGGAAGTACGATGCGTTAGGTAATGGGTTCAAGTCCCGCTTGTGTCTCGATTTTTTCGATTCTTGTCTTGATACAAATATCATCACATTTTATTATCATATTTAAATTAATGATAAAGTATATAAGGTTATTTCTTTTCAAATTCACATGCTAAGCCGTGTAAGGGATGCGTGTAGCTACAACATATCGTATGCATGCCCAGATTGCATAATGCAGTTGTGGGTGCAATTCTGCACTTGACTACGTCATCACATTTCATCGGGATAGACTCGGTTGTTTCGTAAGATGACTTCGAACACTTTTTAAATGACAATTGTAGAATTGCGCCCTGTAATCTGTAATAATTGCCCAGATTTCGTATTGATCTGAAAAATACAAAACTGATTTTGATTTTTTTTTTATCCGAGCAATTTTGAGCTTCCCGTGGTCTGCGCTTCATCCGTTTTTATGTGTACAGAGCGCTGTCTGTCTGTCGTAGATTGTTACGTCACGCTTTTCAACGCTAGATCCAAATAGGTAGTAAAACTTAAAATGGGTAATTTTATAGAAATCCAATAAAAAAACTTTGTATTTTCTTTAACCTTACAACCTCTAGTTTAGCTTTAAAAAAATATTTTAATACAACAATACACAAACTCGGAAATTTTAAAACAAATAGGTATTATGTATTTTTGAGATACCTTACACAAAGTCTGTCTGTCTGTCACCAGGCTGTATCTTGAACCGTAATAGTTAGCCGGTTGAATTTTTTACAGGTGATGTGTTTCTGTTGACGATATAACAACAAATATCTACTAAAAGTTTTAAATATATGTTCAGGACAAGATTTTTTTGAAGTTTTCATAGACAATGGTACGGAACCCTTCGTGCGCGAGTCCGACTTGCACTTGTCCGGTTTTTTAATATTATAATAACATCAACTTGGTGATACAAGTAGAAATTAGCCTAGCACTTTTTAAATTACATCACTTTTCTTAATTTTTAGACATGCTTATTTTTTTAGATGTGAAATTACGTCGTTGTGGGTTTTTTCTTTTCGTAATGCTCTATTTGTATAGTGCAATAAACTTATTTGTTTTATCATGCTTGTTTGAAATGTTAGAATATTTTTTTAATAGGACAGGCAAGCACCGTGTACAATAAAAATGGATGAAATCACTCAGTAGTGGACTAACATACCTACATGCATACATTGTTAATGTTCAAATACGCTTTTTAATTTGTATACCTCCCCTATATATCACCTTACACAGGTCAAACTCCAGCACTGTGTTTTCATATCGTTTATATATTATCTATACCCTTATTTTGTTTTATTAAAACCTGACACATCTTTTTCTGTAAAATATTTTAAGCTTGCGTGCGATAGGCGTTCGTAAACAGCTCTTAGAACTGTCAAGATCGAGTGGTGCGTAAGATTTTTGTCGAGATAGCGTCTGTAACTCTGCAATGAGTAAAAGAGCGACAGAAAGTGACACTTTCTCGCGCAAAACTTAGCGGTCTTGATTAAAAAAAAAAACATTTAATCCGATAGGTATATTGCATTTATTATTTTATCTATCATTTTCAATTGAAGCTATAACTTTTATGTTCTGATGCACAAATTTCATAGATATACATATATATAATAATATATGATTCCTTAAAAGTAGCTGAACTTCAGAAAAATACATATATATACTGAATCTGTTTCAAGCATGCAGTGCGCTCATAATGATTGTACATAACATAGTCTTTTTTTTTGTTTAATTATAATACAAAATTTCCATAAAGTGCTAAAAGGGTTTTTTCTTTCAATGGGCTTTGTTAATAATTTGGGCTTAAACATAGGGCAATGAGAGTCAAAATTTTTTGATGAAGTATATATATATTTTTCATTGTATTATGTTATAGACACTGTAAAGGAAACCGTTTTGTTCAAGTTGAGTAAAACAGAGTGCTAAAACAATAATGGTACGATTACTTGTTTCGCCAAGAGATGGCGCTAGTAAGCGGTCTTATAAGGAAACTGATTTCAGCGCCATCTGTTTATAAGCAGCTTAACCTTGTTTCATATAAGGCTGTTTTCTCGTTTTTATTTATTTATATGACTCACCGCACTATATTTTCATTGTTATATTATCACATACCTGCCCGATTTTTATTAATTAAAAAATCCTTAATAATTTTCTTAATTAATTTTAATAAATCCTTTTTATATTTATGTGTTAGCGACATTTTAATGAAATTTTGCATATGATAAATTCTATAATAGTCCTTTTGTTTAAGGTAAAATTGCTTATATTTAAAATGAAATGGACTTGTACAGTTTTTTTTAATACAGCGCATTTTTTTTGTTTATTCAACTGCTGTTTCTCTTTTCTATGTATTGGTGATATAACATTGCTTTTACAATTATTCCGTTTTTTTTAAACAAACTGTAATGAACATTGAAACCTGTAAAAAGCTTATGAGGATCCTATGACTTGACCTTGTAGAATGAGGGCTACCGCGTATCAGAAAACCGCTAGATGCGCTAGTGTAGAATGAGGTCCAGCTGTCATGTACCACCAATCACAGGCCAGTAGCTTGCCTCTCATTGGTGGTACATGACAGCTAGACCTTATTCTACCATCTAGCAGATTTCTGACACGCGGTGGCCCTCATTAGTACATGTTAGATTTGCACAGCGCTACACATAGATGGCGCTGAAACAAGTACAGAGACAAGATAGTGGAAGATTTCGTTGACTAGATCAGTGACGCCCATAGTGTAATTGGAAGCACGATGCCTCGTGTTAAAGTATAGTGGGTTTAAGTCCCGCTGGGGTCACAAATTTTTCTTACTCTTGTCTTGTAGTAGGTACAAATATCATTATTTTTTAAATGAATGGTATTAAATCATAGATATCCCTACTAATATTATAAATGCGAAAGTAACTCTGTTTGTCTAGCTGTTACGCTTTCACGCTAAAACTACTATACCGATTTGAATGAATTTGGTACAAAGAAGGTCTGGAGCCTGAGAAAGGACATAGGCTACTTTTTAACCGACTGCAAAAAAGGAGTACCACGCGGACGAAGTCGCGGGCGGAAGCTAGTGATTAATATATTAGATTGTTACAAGGTCGAGTCATAGAACCATATACCAACTATGTTTAGAGTTGTTTATTTATTTTTATCGTAAAAAAAAATTATATACCCACTCAGCTTTAGCTATAATCTTCACTTATTTAAATATGTATATGTTTTTTTATGTTTTATGCCTGATATATTATTATATATTTGAAAGAGATGTGTCTTTGATGATCGAAAATGTCACACCTGAAATCGGGTTGTTGATCTCACGGTTAGAATTTTACGTGCCGTTGCGGGTTCGAATCCTGCTATAGCAGATGTCAGTGTAACATACACCAGCATTTGTAACATTATATATTTTTTATTAGTACATTACGCACCAAGGCCAGTAAAATAAAAAATATCTCAGATCACATGCAATTGTCGTCCGAGGCGAAGCCGAGGTTGACAAAAATGTGATCTGTGGCTTTTTTATTTTACTGGCCGAGGTCAGTATACTATTTTTCTGTTCGACGAAGCCAGAAAGCGGCAATTTCATTGAGCGCAACGGCCACAAAGTTGGCGCTTTCCGGCCGGAGGACTGAAAATTATATACCCACTCAGCTTCAGCTATAATCTTCACTTATTTAAATATGTATATGTTTTTTTTTTATGTTTTATGCCTGATATATTATTACATATATATTTGAAAGAGATGTGTCTTTATTGATGATCGAAAAAGTCACACCTGAAAACGGGTTGTTGATCTCACGGTCAGAATTATACGTACCGTTGCGGGTTCGAATCCTGCTGTAGCAGATGTCAGTGTAACATTATATACGTTTTATATATATATTTCCGTTGTCTAGTACCCATAGTACGAGCTTTGCCTAGTTTGGGACTAGATCGATTGGTGTGAATTGTCCATAGATTTTTTTTTTTTTTAATATAACACTGGGCGTCCTAACAGTTGCTCTATGTTTTGGTTTATGGTTTATTTGTACAAAGAGAATACTATTAAAATGCTACTGTATAATAACTTCCTTTGGATCTGTTTTATAATGTCCGAGTAAGATCCCGGTAAGCTAATTGCAATTTTTCTAGCGGATAAAATCGTTTGAACGAGACGAGGGAGGGAACAGCCCGAAATGTAAATAAATATTTGCTAGCCGTTCGGGACGCTTGGTATTTGTGTTCAGGTCACGTTCTTTTGCATATTCGCTGCTTTTCTGGAATAGTGTCACAACTCGAAATAATTTGTTTCAATTCAGAATGGTGACACATTTCGAGTTGTGACACTATTTCAGAAAAGCAGCGATATATCAATTAAACGATTTCGAAATTTTTGCAAAAATCAAGGGCATCGGACCACTATCCGATTATTTGACTTGTTAAATATTTCGGGCTTTTTTTTTTATCTACTACATAAGTTGCAAATAGTTACCCTGATACTTGATTAGATATTATAAAGCAGACCGTGATCGAAAATATTTATTTTTTACAACTAAATACTATTTTATTAAAGGTAATGCGTCACCAAAAACGAAGCTTCCGTTTTTAAGTATTCAAAACTTGCTTTTTTTTTCAAATTTTTTTTTATCCATTTTTCCGAATATTTTTTCCTTTTTAAAGGTACGTTTACACGCTTGCCGAGGCTCGACAAGCGTCCACAAACACAAGCGTGTAAGGAGGCCGTTTGGCTTGGCTTGCGTGAACTTGCGGACGCTCGTATCCGATCCGGACTATCAAAGGGGCCGTCCATTAATCACGTGATCTTTTTTTAAGCATTTTTAACACCCCCCCCCCCCCCCTGGTGATACATCATATTCAACATCACGTGTATTGTTAGTATTTACAAAAAAATCTTAATTTTTTTAGAATATTATCTTAAATACATGTAAGTATAAAGTATAATCTTATTTTATTCTGAAATTAAGGACCATGATAAAAATGTCTAGACAGAAAGGTTGCAGGTTGTTTTTGATTGGCATAAAAATAATAATAAACGGAAAACTAAATACACGTGATATCTTAGTACACCCCCCCTCCCCCCTCGTGACATTTCGTGATTTTTATCAAACCCCTCCCCCCCATTTCAAGCCTCACGTGATTAATGGATGGCCCCAAAGGGCGTCTGCGGCAAGCGCTTGCGACGCTTGGGGCTTGTGGATGCTCGTCGAGCCTCGGCAAGCGTGTAAACGTAACTTAATATAGTTTGGAATGAAACAACTATTAACGGATTTAACTCGCGTATTTTTTATTTTATTTTATTAGCTGACGTTTCGGATTCTTTACAGTTTCCATAATCGTAGCACGACTGAGCTGACAATAGTCTAACGCTAAAGTGATTTATACAGTTATGCAAACTACCTTATATTTAAATTACAAATTTTGAAAAACTACCCTTTTTGTAAAGAATCCGAAACGTCAGCTAATAAAATAAAATAAAAAATACGCGAGTTAAATCCGTTAATAGTTGTTTCATTCCAATGTGTAATAACCGCGAAGGCATCAGAAATTATTAATATAGTTTCTTGGTTATCTCGCATACTTGTGAGTATAGAAAGTTTTGGTGGTGCACTACCCCCGGTCGGATGCCATGTTGTGACGTCACTTCTCTAACAGATGGGCGGCGTCTACGCCGGTCTGCCGTACCACGCGCCGCGCGGGCCGTTCGCCTCCCCCCACTACCTGCCGCCGCAACAGGTACGCTTTTTTTAAATCTCAATTAATCTCTATATATAATAAAAAAAAGATATATATATGTATATATAAAAGATATATATATATATCTATCTTATATATATAAAAGAAAGTCGTGTTAGTTACCCCGTTTATAACTCGAGAACGGCTGAACTGATTTGGCTGAAAATTGCTGGGGATGTAGCTCAGAACCAGGAGAAGGACACAGTACTGTGTATTATCACGTTCCAGTGAAAAAATATATATAATGACAGCTGTCAAATCGATTCTTTGCCGGGCGGGACGAAGTCTACCGGGAGCGCTAGTTTTAATTATATTTGAACCAATGAATAAACGACAAGTCATCCCAACTTATTGGAATGAAACAACTTTAAACGGATTTAACTCGCGTATTTTATTTGATTGGCTGACGTTTCGGAGCCTTTATAGATTCCATAATCGCAGCACGACTGAGCTGACAATAGTCTAACGCTGAAGTCGAGTTAAATCCGTCTAAAGTTATTTCATTCCAATGTGTAATAACCGCGAAGGCATCAAAAATTACTAAAAAACAGTTATCTTCACATTTATAGTAATTTTTATTATCTTAGATTTATCTAACACTAGCGGCCCCGGCAGACGTCGTCCTGCCCGTCCGATTGTTTCGATAAAGATCTGTCAAAGTCTTCTGTCACTTAATGAATAGTAATTCTTCATAAGGCTTCATATTTTCCCCGTTTTTTTTTACACATTTTCCACTGTTTCTTCGCTCCTATTGGTCGCAGCGTGATGTTATATAGCCTAAAGCCTTCCTCGATAAATGGTCTATCCAACAAAAAAATAATTTTTGAATTCGAACCAGTAGTTCCTGAGATTAGCGCGACCAAAAAAAACAAACAAACTCTTCAGCTTTATAATATTAGTATTAATAAAAACATTTATCTTCACGTTTATACTAATTTTTAATCTCTCAGTTAAAATTTTAAGATGTGAAAATGTAACTATACTTTCATTTGTAATATTCGCAGAGGGCGGAGGGCGGGCGGCTCGAGTTGGGCGTCGGCGTGAACGTGGGCGGCGTGGGCGGCGCGGTGGGCGGGGTGTCAGACGCGGCGCTGTCTCCGCTGCAGCCGGACTTGCATCATGCACCGCTTCTGTTGCACACTGAGGTATAATTAAAAAGAAAATAAGTAAAAAAAAAACTTTTTTTTTTTTCCTTAAAAATTTCAAATATCAATTTATAACCTCAATATAATATACTAGCGGTCCCGGCAGACGTCATCCTGCCCGTTCCAAATTCAAATTATGCTGACAATAGTCTTATGCTAAAGTTGTTTCATTCCAATGTATAATAACCGCGAAGGCATCAGAAATTATTACTTGTTTTATGTCACTATTTTTTTTCAAAACATTTAAACTAAGAACAAGTCTGAATTATTATGATTAAAGTTACATACATTACTGTTACATTTAACAGTAGGTAAGTTTGTTTGTTCGGGTGGAATATTTGAACACAATTCTGAAGTAGAACCGTCAAGCTTTTATAAATCTATACTAATATTATAAAGAGGAAAGGTTTGTTTGTTTGGATTGAATAGGCTCCAAAACCGCTGGTCCGATTTTAAAAATTCTTTCACAGTTGGGAAGCTACACTATTCCTGAGTGACATAGGCTATAAAAAAAAGGGATCCGTGCGAATATTATAAATGCGAAAGTAACTCTGTCTGTCTGTCTGTCTGTCTGTTACGCTTTCACGCTAAAACTACTGGACCGATTTAAATGAAATTTGGTACAAAGAAAGTCTGGAGCCTGACATCATAGGCTACTTTTTAACCGACTGCAAAAAAGGAGGAGTTACACGCGGACGAAGTTGCGGGCAGAAGCTAGTATGCTATAATAGACAGACAGAGTTACTTTCGCATTTATAATATTAGTATAGATGACATAATGAGAACTAAATGAATCTAATCTAATCTAATTATTATGTCATTGCAGCCGCGAGGCGCGACTCTGGAACTGGTGCCGCCCCACGCACACAGACACGCGTTGCACAATCACCACGTGAGTATATCATTATTTTGATGTCGTTTTTCAACCCCTTTTCAACCCCCAGGGATAAAATATGTAGCAGCATATCTTTTTGTGGATTCTTTGAAGGAAATCAAAGTTTTATATCAACTGTCACCCTCTTTTTCAACCCTTAGGGATGAAATATGTAGCAGCATATATTTTTGTGGATTCGTTGAAGGAAATCAAACTGTCGGGTGAAAGTTAATACGAAACTTTTCAACCCCTTCGGGGGATCAAATTCCAGTTAAACAAAGTTCATTTTAAAAAAGTTTGACATAACTTCACCAGCTTTATAGCTTAAGATTTTTAAAAAGTCTTAAAAAATGCTTACTATTTGCACACTTAGGTCATATGGGAACTCAACGCAAAATTAAGTTTTTTTTTTTTAACACAACAGCTACCACTGTACATTATACAATACAGTCGGACAGTTTGCTTTTGTCTATACTAATATTATAAAGAGGAAAGGTTTGTTTGTTTGTTTGGATTGAATAGGCTCCAGAACAGCTGGACCGATTCGAAAAATGATTTAACTGTTGGGAAGCTACACTAATCCCGAGTGACATAGGCTATAAAAAAGGGATACATGCGAAGCCGGGGCAGACAGCTAGTAATATTATGAAGAGGAAAACTTTGTTTGTTTGTTTGTAATGAATAGGCTCAAAAACTACTGGACCGTTTTTAAAAATTCTTTCACCATTCGAAAGCTACATTATCGACGAGTAACATATTGTAAATTTTATCTTGGAAAAAAATTAGGGATCCGTGCGAAGCCGGGGCGGACCGCTAGTTATACAATACAGTCGGTCAGTTTGCTTTTGTGTGTATATAAGATTTCGTTGTTACAGCGACGCAGCGGCGTCGGTGTGGGCGTGGGCGTCGGCGTCGGCGGCGTCGGAGCGCGGCCGTACGTGCGACACGCGCCGCGCTGGCCGCACCACATACACCACATACACACGCAGGTCAGTGGCTCGTGTGCAGACAAGTACGCAGGACGGTTATGTACACGCAGACAGAGACGCAGGTCGGGAATATACACGCAAATCCCTACTTAATATTATAAATGCGAAAGTAACTCTGTCTGTCTGTATGTTACGCTTTCACGCTAAATCTAATGGACCGATTTAAATGAAATTTGGTACAAAGAAAGTCTGGAGCCTTAAAAAGGACATAGGTTACTTTTTAACCGACTGCAAAAAAGGAGGAGTTCCACGTGGACGAAGTCGCGGGCGGAAGCTAGTTGGTAATATATATGTAAACAAAGACACAAGCCAGTAATATACATGTAGACCAATACCAGGGGCGTGCACTGGGTTTACTACGCGGGTAGGCAGGGAAGGGCAGTCACGCACAACAAAAAAAAATAAAAAAAATACACTCGGGTGCATGGGCGGATGAACACAACCCCTACTATAAACACTGATAATTTTGATTTATATCTAATAAAACTTTATCTAAGACATAGTAAATAATACATTACTTCTTAATTTTACTTATATATATATCTATGTTTTCATAAATACATATTATATTTGTTACATAATATTTTATATTTTTCTTTCACCCGACTACGGACAGAACAGTAATAACAAAATTAATTCAGTAAACATCTAATTTCTGGGCTCAGACCTCTTTAGAAAGTTCTTGCTAGTATTAGCCTAATATACCATGCTGTTCCAGTGTGAGTTGGAGGATTACATGACAATTTTGATGTAAGTATACATACTGCATTACAAGGATTTTCTTCGCCAGAATAGTTTAAAAAAGCAGTATCTATTAAATATAGAATTGTATAGCATCATATAAATAAAAGAAATAGCAAATTAAATATTTAATAAGAGATCTAAGTATATAATGAAAGGTTTATTGTACCTCCTTACTTATAATTTCAAATTTACTTAAGAGAAAAGAAAAATATCTATATACATTAAAGATTTTACAGAAAAAACAGTTGTTATATCCTTGGCAGTCATTTGGTTTTCATTCTATTATAACTAGGTATTTCATAAATGTAGCTTTTGTCCAGAAATTCAAAAAAAAAGCTTAATATTGTTCTATTTTTTTCTTAGTTACTTTTTGTTAGCTTAGAAAAGTTTTTTATTATAAGTAAGTTGTTTGGTTTAAAGAATTTAATACTAATATGCACATGATATAAGTTAAAAGTTTGAGTTGAGATTTAATGTTTGATTTAAGAACAAGTAACATTTGCTTAAGAAAAAGGAATATTTATGTAAGAATAAGGTAAATAAGTTGTTAATTCGTAAAATATAATGAACACTTGACGAAATCAATCAACAATAGTGCGTTTAAATACATTTATAGTTAACACTTACGTATTAACAATCATTATCGCTAACCGCTGCGGCTCCTATACACTCACGATCTAAAGATTCACTGCACAATATAAAAATCTTTATTCGTCATTATAAAACTTATCATATTTATTGAAAACACTGCGAAAACTTTGATACATAACTCTTTTATTTGCAAAACAACAACGTTAGCGGGAAATAAACATTCGACCTGACATAAACTGACATTTGTCTAAACGTCAAAGTATGTAAAAAGTAAAAACGTTTAGAAAGTTCCGAAACTAATCAAAGTAATTGTTCAAAAACATTTATTTATCTAAATAAGTATAATACTTTTATATTCATTGTAAAAGATTATTGGTTTTATTTAATATAATTATATTATTTTGCAATATAGTGCGTATTATATTATCTACTTACCACAAACTTGGAAGCTAAAGTACACATTTCGGTTCGGTTCGGTCATTTTCGGTACGGTTCGTACAACGTGTGAAAGAGAAGCTGTCATCTGTCGCGCCTAAGGCAGGCCCGGCGGCCGGACTTGAGTCGCCATACAAATTGGAGACGTTTGCGTGTGTGCGATATAAAAGTAGTTCACGGACAAGAGATTTCACGCACACTGTTGCATTTCTCAAAGGCACTGAGCTCGACTGCCTAGAATTCGTGACGTGCCGAAACGCGCGAAATGGCGCGAATGTAATTTGACGTAACGTTCCTTTTTACGAAAGTTTTAGGTGAAATGTAGTAATGTAATATAGGTAACTTGTGTATGAAGTTGAAGTAAATAAAATTATGTATTACGTTCCATTTTACGTTACGATTTTAATGTTACTCAGTGAATAGAAAAAATATTTTAAATTAGATAATTAATATTTCTTATAAATTGTAGGGTTGTTAATAAGGTCTAGCAGTTTTTCGTCGGGTAGGCAGTGCCTTTATGCCTTTATTGAGTGCACGCCCCTGACCAATACGCAGGTCGGTTAGTGACATATAGATACCGACGTACGTCTGTAACATTGATTCAGACAGAGACGCAAGTTAATAACATACATGCAGACAGAGACGCAGAGTAATAGTAGTTAGGTGTCTGCATGTGACAGGCAGTGACTTGTCTCTCCTTGGTGTAACATGACAGAGAACTGTTAAAATTGTTTTTTTTTTTTGTGTCTGCAGGGTGGCGCGGGCGCCGCGGCCGGCGTGTCGTCCGCCCTGCTGGGCGTGCCGCACGTGCCGCCGCTGCACGTGCCCCACGTGCCGCTCCCGCCGCCGCCGCCCACTTACCAGGTGAGTATGTCGACACGTGACACATGGCACCCGACACTACACAAAGCACATGGCTTCCGCCACGAATGAAAATCAAAAAATCCTCTAGGATTCTATCAAACTCGCGGCGAGCTCTGCGTGTTTTATGCACTCCTGGTGCTTCAGAGACATGCAAGCGCCGACAGTATATGAACAGAGAGCGCTGCACTCCTACCAGGGGGGTTTCACTCCGCCATTCCGCCGCCGAGCTAACAATGCGTATCGGGCCTCCCCAAGCTTGGGGCGAATCGTCAGTGGTTGCCGCGCAGTGGCCCGTGACGCACGCGCGCGCTTCTTACGCAGCTACAGTACTGACAACCCTATTCAGAACGTCTGACAAGGTGCGGAATAATGTCGACCTTCGCGCGGCGCCAGAGAGCTCAATGTCGACTGCTGGCTTATAATAATTATGTAGGCACATAAAAAGGCGGCATTTGTGAACATCAAAGCAGTGAAACTTCTGTACTTGTACTATTATCTATTCTGTGCTCCTACTGGGAACAGGCTCGCGGCGAGCTCTGCGTGTTTTATGCACTCCTGGTGCTGCAGAGACATGCAAGCGCCGACAGTATATGAACAGAGAGCGCTGCACTCCTACTGGGAACAGGCTCGCGGCGAGCTCTGCGTGTTTTATGCACTCCTGGTGCTGCAGAGACATGCAAGCGCCGACAGTATATGAACAGAGAGCGCTGCACTCCTACTGGGAACAGGCTCGCGGCGAGCTCTGCGTGTTTTATGCACTCCTGGTGCTGCAAAGACATGCAAGCGCCGACAGTATATGAACAGAGAGCGCTGCACTCCTACTGGGAACAGGCTCGCGGCGAGCTCTGCGTATTTTATGCACTCCTGGTGCTGCAAAGACATGCAAGCGCCGACAGTATATTAACAGAGAGCGCTGCACTCCTACTGGGAACAGGCTCGCGGCGAGCTCTGCGTGTTTTATGCACTCCTGGTGCTGCAGAGACATGCAAGCGCCGACAGTATATGAACAGAGAGCGCTGCACTCCTACTGGGAACAGGCTCGCGGCGAGCTCTGCGTATTTTATGCACTCCTGGTGCTGCAAAGACATGCAAGCGCCGACAGTATATGAACAGAGAGCGCTGCACTCCTACTGGGAACAGGCTTGCAGCGAGCTCTGCGTGTTTTATGCACTCCTGGTATCTCTAACCTGCACTGTATACATTTAGACACACATATATGTCATCTCCAGGTGTTCCTCAACCTCCTAGCCATGTTCCCGCTGTCTCCATACGGCGCGGAGCCCCGGGACGACGCCCCGCCCTCCCCGGAGACCGAGAACTACGAGGCGCTGCTGTCGCTGGCGGAGCGGCTCGGCGAGGCCAAGCCGAGGGGGCTGGCCCGACACGAACTTGACGCCCTGCCCAGCTATAAGTACTGCGCGCAGACGCATCAGGGTAAATTGATGTTCTTTTTATAAGCTTTTGTTTAGAGTCCCGTTGTTTGTCTGTCTGTGATCAAATCTTGCTAGTTAAACTGAGCTGATCTGATGATGGAGCTGGTTTTTGGAGGCTCGTTTTGACGAGTAATTCAAAAATACTAAAAAGTTAAAAATAAAATTAAAGAAAAAAAAATATTTCTTTACAAAACCTTTACTTACAATTTGTATGATAAAAAAAGATTGTCGCGCGATATGTAAACAGACTAGTAGCAATTTATTTATGTCAATTGATCTTGTTAATTGTTTATTATATTAACAACTAGCGGCCCCGGCAGACGTCGTCCTGCCCGCTAGATTGATTCGTTAAAGATCTGTCAAAGTCTTCTGTCACTTACCGTCAATCACTTTGTATATGGGAGTATAGAAATATGTTGATTTTACACTTTTTCAAGATGTTTTTAAAATTTTCTCCACTTACAAACCTTCCCTGGACTTCCACGAATAATTGAAGACTAAAATTAGCCAAATCGGTATAGGCGTTGTTGAGTTATAAAATCACAACGAAAAGTGGCATTGATTTTTATTTATAGACTAGCGGTCCCGGCAGACGTCATCCTGCCCGTTCGAAATTCAAATTAGGTAACTTTAGTTGGACAACGTTTGTATAGGAAAAGAAAAGGGCTGTTTTTAGGGTTTTCCCGGCAATTATTCGATTTTTTCTCGCCGTAAAAACCATCCTTGGACTTCAACGAACATTTAAAAAAAAAATTGGCCAAATTGGTCTACGCGTTGTCGAGTTATGCGCTTACCAACACATTTTGCGATTCATTTTTATATATAAGATTTCAATTTCATTATATACTGATAGTTAAACCTTGCGACATATACTTAAGTTAATTATTAATCCCCCCCCTTGTCTCCCCCCCCTGCAGGCGAGCAGTCCTCGTGCGTGGTGTGCATGTGCGAGTTCGAGGCGCGGCAGACGCTGCGCGTGCTGCCCTGCGCGCACGAGTTCCACGCCAAGTGCGTCGACAAGTGGCTGCGGGTGAGTGGACTGTTACCATACACACACACACACACAGACACAGAGAGAGAGAGAGAGAGAGAGATACCATACACACACACTCAGAGAGAGACAAATACCATACACACACACACAGAGAGAGAGAGACATATACACACAGACAGAGAGACAGATATACCACACACACATAGAGAGAGATAGATACCATACACACACAGAAACACAGTTTTTTTTTTTTCGAACTGAATACTGAAGCGCAGTTGGGCAGCTAATGGGCCTTCACTGCAAAACCGGACGGGTGGCGAGACTCCTGAAAGGAGACTCTTAAGCCTTTAAAACACACAGAGAGACAGATACCACACACACAGACAGAGAGACAAATACCATACACACACACAGAGAGAGAGACAGATATCATACACACGCACACACGCAGAGAGAGACGTACCATACACACACACACACCCGGTTTTTTTTAATAGCTAGCTAGATCCATATTTTTTTTTGTTCAAAATATTTTATAGAGCCAATGTCACTCGGGAATTGTGTAGCTTCCCAACAGTGAAAGATTTTTTGAAATCGGTCCAGCCGTTCTGAAGCCTATTCAATCCAAGCAAACAAACAAACCTTTCCTCTTTATAATATTAGTATAGATAACAACTTACAGTACAACAATTCCGTACACATACAATAGAAATATTGATTTATACTTTATATCGCACAAAACTTGGTACATGTATAAATGGCGAACTTATTGCCTGGACGCATTCTCTACCAGTCGACCTTAAGCTATATTTTTTTTTTCTCCCCAGTCAAATCGAACGTGTCCCATATGTCGAGGCAACGCCTCTGAATACTTCACCAGCGCCGAGTGACTCGCGCCCCACCGCGGGCCAGGGGCCGCTGAGGCCAAGGGCCACAGGGGCCACAAGGGCCACAAAGCCCACAGAGCCCACAAGGTCCACAGGAGCCACAAGGGCCACAGAGGCCATAAGGGCCGCAGAGGCCACAGGGGCCAACGCTCTTGACACCAATCCGGGGCGGCGACAGAACTGTTCTAAAGTGACGGGACATTGGCGATTTTCGCGGATTTTTTTGTCTGTGAAATCGGATTTGAGAGTCTTTCTTAGTGTCTGTTGTTTTTTTTTTTTAAGTCTCGAGTATTTTTTTTTAGTCGACTTTTAAATTTCCAAAAGTGTTTTTGAATTTTATTGTTATCGGATCGTCGGTTACGTTGTACGAGAATGTGAGACGCGTATTTTTTTTGATTAAAAATGACAGATCGCGTCGAGGTTTGGGAGTGGGCTTGTGACGTCACTACGCAGTGGATGTGGGGTTGACGTATTTTCTGTTTAATTGGTTAAAAAAAGAAATTCGCGTCAAATACTTTTTGATAATGTAACCGATGGTCTGATTTTAAATTCGGTACATATTCTATAGAAATTTTTAAAGCAAAATTATTTAAAAATCTTGTCTTTAAAATCGAAGAAAATTTGAACTAACTATTGGCTGTTAAAAAATGTATCGTTGGTAGAAAAGTTGCGTGTACATTGGAATAAAATTACGACGGCTTTCCAGCTCCCATATTAATATTAGACTGACTGTAATCACCCACATATTTAAGTCGGTTTATTTTATTTCAATGTAAGCGAAAATATATAAATGCTTATTAGTACATTACGCACCGAGGCCAATAAAATAAAAAATGTCTCAGATCACATGTAATTGTCGTCCGAGGCGAAGCCGAGGTTTACAAAAATGTGATCTGAGGCTTTTTTATTTTACTGGCCGAGGTCAGTATACTATTTTTCTGTTCGACGAAGCCAGAAAGCGGCAATTTCATTTAGCGCAGCGGCCAGAAAGAGGGCGCTTTCTGGCCGGAGGACAGAAAATTATACTTATACTAGCGGTTATATATAGAAACTTTAATAGAAAAGTGTCCTATCTCGATATATTTTGTTACTCAATTTAAGACTCTAAAGTCTGCACATTTAAATTTGAATTCGTGTGATACTATTTGATTAGTAAAATATTATAATTTCTGATGCCTTCGCGGTTATTACACATTGGAATGAAACAACTTTTAATGGATTTAACTCGCGTATTTTATTTTTATTGGCTGACGTTTCGAACATTTACAGATTCCATAATCGTAGCACGACTGAGCTGACAACAGTCTTATGCTAAAGTCGAAATTGTCAGCTCAGTCGTGCTACGATTATGGAATCTGTAAAGGCTCCGAAACATAAGCCAATAAAATAAAATACGCGAGTTAAATCCGTTAAAAGTTGTTTCATTCCAATGTATAATAACCGCGAAGGCATCAGAAATTATAAAATTTTAATAATCAAATCCAAAAATATAGTAAAAATCTGTTCAGCTATTGTTTAAAATTATAAATGGTAAGTAATCATTTTTATATATACATACTCGAGACTTGTTGTTATGTTTCTAAACTCTTTCGGATTGTGTCGTTGTGATCGATTGTGTCGTTCGGTCTTAGTGTCGCTTCCAGAAGCGGATGCCAAAATATCAATTGCTTTAGTATATAGAAAGGTAGGTACGGCGCGGTCTCGAAATTTGTAAAAAAAAAATTTTTTTTTGTTTCAATCGGTGTCTGTTTGTCTGGATTAAAGGTATAAGGTTTTTTTAAGCTATAATAAAAAGACGTTTTTAAGTTTTTTGGTTTATTGAATCATCTAATATTGTGCATTAAAAAAAATTTTTTTTTTTTTCAATGTCTATATAAAGTATTCTCCTATTTAAAAATATCGAACTAGACGAGTTTGTATCTTATCTCCAATCAACAGAGTGCATTTTACTAGTGTACATCTAAAAAAAATTTTTTTTTCATACCGTAACATGTCCAAAAGTAAAAAAAAAATTTTTTTTCGTACCCTAAAAGTGCCGACGGCTGTTATTAGTTTTTTTTTTTTTTTTAATTTCAACGGTTATACGAATTTGCACCTTATGTCCAAGCAACAGAGTGCATTTTGCGAGACCGCGTCGCGAGAGTATCTTAAGTTAACTATATGAAATATTTTTACTAACCGCCGCCAGTTACCGATCCCCGCGCGGGGTCTCGGGGAAATTTTGCACTTTTCCCGATTTTAGGGGTAAACACTCCCATAGTTTTTAAGGCCAATTTCCTAAAAAAAACTCCCCACCTTTTTTTTGTTTCCGGGAGAAAACAGACTTACCCCGAATTTAGGGGAGCAAAAAATCCCATGCTTTTTAAGGGAAAATGCCCACAAAAAAATCCCCACTTTTTTTTTGTTTTTGGGGTAATTCACACTTCGCCCGAATTTAAGGGATTCTATAAAATAATAGTTTTTTTAATGGAAAAAATCCTTAAAAAAAAAGCACCCCACTCAAATTGGGATCGGTGCGAAATTACCCCGATACACCCTCGCATGTTTAGAGTGACTTATATATTATTATACCTGTATGTTATAGAATAATAGATGCTGTAAATATGTGTGTGTGATTACGATTATTATGTAAATTACATTAGTGTGTGTTAGAATACGTGTGGGCTGTTTGCTATGGCGGATTTTCGACAGGGTGAATACTTGTTTTTTTTTTTTTTTTTTTCGAAAATTATACCTCTCGTCGATTGAGGGAACACAATTTGCTATTGTTATGGTTTGGTGGACGCGCGAGGTTTGTACATGTCATTTTTTTTTTTTAAGTCCAAAATTTAAAAAAAAAATTTTTTTTTTTTCGTATAATAAAAGTGCCAACGGCTGTAATTATATAATCTGTCACATATTTTAAATGTTCATGTATACATACGTTAACAATTTTTTTTTATACAAAAACCTTCCGTTTTTTTGGTTTTTTTTTTTCATTATATTCATTAAAATTGGTTTTTTTTTAAAAAAAACTCGCGCGTTCACATTGTTCGTCCGCGTCTCGTGATTAGGGTAAAAAGCAATAAATATTTGTATCGAATTCGCCTCTACGCTTTTTCGCAGTCGGTTGACTTACTATCATGTATTTACTGTGGCCCGGATTCCCTTAGTTCGTATTTTTTTTATATTTAACAGAAAAAAAAACAATAGTAAAAATGGCCGTTTTAAAAAGAATCATAATTACCATGGAATTTAAAAAAGTATAAATTAACTCGCTTTAGTTGATTTTTTGTGACGTTTCGAATGTTTCACAGCTCCTATGTCCGTAGTAGAATACAGTCAGTATGAAATAAAAGTCAATATATAAAAAAAATAGAATCACGCCTTTATATGAAAAGTGTTTTTAAATAATAATGTGCATATAATTATTTTATGCTCACTTTTTCATATTTGTAACGGAATTTGAAAATAAATATTCAAAATAGTTATATTAAAAGACAAATCAATTAATACATTATGGTAATTATGTTATTTTTAAATTAAGTCGAATTAGAGACCCTAAGTTAGAGCGAAAGGAAGGGCGGCTCTAAACTAACGAAGAGCCAAAAGCGAAAAGCAATTTTCAACATATAACCGAACTTGGTTGAATGAAAGCTTCGACAGAATGGCGCTAAAAGACAATTTCGCTCTAACTATATCAAGAGCTAGAGCCGGCGCTTCGAAGCGTAACTGACCAATTTTCAAAGGCCCTACAAATTGCAAGTGACTTAAAAAAACGAGTATAATTTTTTTTGTGTCAAAAAAAAACAGTATTAATTCTACTTAACAAATATTATGGGTCTTAAATGTTAACGTAAAATTTTTTTTTTTTTTGTTTTTTTTTTTTAATATAATGTGTAGCGAATTAGGGAAAATATCCGTGTTGTGCAATAAATTGTGTTGATTTTTTTTTTTAGTATCGAATGTTGTAAAAAAAACACCCCCATCGTTTGTATGATGTCCCATAAACCAACCAGTCGTTACTAAGGGCCGAAGGTAGTTCTTATGCTCGAAATTCCCTCCCCCCCCCAAAAAAAAAAACTGCAAACTGTTAACAGAACCATGCCAAGTGCCATTTTTCTATATAGGCAATATTGTTATTATTAATGTTTTTACTTTTGTTTGTTTGTCATGAACATGTTGATGTAGGTATGTCGATTACTTTTTTTTTTTAATTATTTTAATACACCTTGATTCGTTAGTAATTTGGAGCAAATTAAGTCTTTTATTAAATCAGTATTTTTAATTAGAAATATATTTTAAATCGCATTAAAACTTTTTTTTTTTTTTTTCAAAATCAATGTTAACAAAATTATATCTGTCTGTTTAATCAGAAATGAATAACTCCAGAATTTTTTTTTTATTATTTTAAAATTAATTAAAAAATATTTTTATGTCATACACTTTCCGTACAACGCGCTTCCTTCTAACTTTATTTCGTTAAGTATTTTGTTAAGTTAATTAAGTTTCATAATTAATTAGTTAATATTAAATAATGCATTTCCGCTTCCGCCAGTATTTAGCGATTAAACGAGGAATTATTTAAAAAAAAACTTTAATAATCTAATAATTTCTGATGCCTTCGCGGTTATTACACATTATAGTGAAACAACTATTAACGGATTTAACTCGCGTATTTTTTATTTTATTTTATTTGGTTTCGGATTCTTTATAGTTTCCATAATCGTAGCACGACTGAGCTGACAATAGTCTAACGCTAAAGTGATTTATACAGTTATGCAAACTACCTTATATCTAAATTACAAAATTTTTAAATACTACCCTATTCTAAAATATGAAATATTAATTTACACTATTTTACACTATAAATAAAACAAAATATAAAATACAATAAAAATACGCGAGTTAA
Source organism: Polylopha cassiicola (assembly GCA_038024825.1). Classification (NCBI taxonomy): domain Eukaryota; kingdom Metazoa; phylum Arthropoda; class Insecta; order Lepidoptera; family Tortricidae; genus Polylopha; species Polylopha cassiicola. The sequence continues at coordinate 3,158,554 of CP149065.1, read as the reverse complement.
ATCCGTTAATAATTGTTTCATTCCAAAACTACACTTGCTAGGTTTTCTGTTTTTTAATTGAAGTGTGTACCTATCTCTTTATTTGTAAAATAGACAATAAGCGCCTATTTCACTATTTCCAAATAATTAAATAATAATAAACTAGCGACCCGCCCCGGCTTCGCACGGGTGCTATAAACCTTCCTCTTGAATCACTCTATCTATTAAAAAAACCGCATCAAAATCCGTTGCGTAGTTTTAAAGGTTTAAGCGTACATAGGGATATAGAGACAGAAAAAGCTACTTTGTTTTATACTATGTAGTGATAACCAATTGATAGTCCCAAACTAAGCAAAACTTACTGTCTAGTAGGACAACGGATAAACATAAATACAAAACATCCTCTGGTACAGATGCTGGTGTTCACATTGACTGCCCCTAGCGGGATTTGAATCCGCAACCTTTCAGTCAGGGGCTCTAACCACTTGAACCACAAGTCTTAAGTATACAACTTTGTCAAAAATCGGTTAATTATTCGTACTATAAATGTTTTTATAGGTATTCAACTAGCGGTCCGCCCCGGCTTCGCATGGATCCCTATTTTTTTCTTTTTTTCAAAATTTTATATAGCTTATGTCACTCGGGAATAGTGTAGCTTCCCAACAGTGAAAGAATTTTTAAAACTGTCCAGTCATTTAGGAGCCTATTCAATACAAACAAACAAACCTTTCCTCTTTATTATATTAGTATAGATAAATTATTTGGATATAGTAAAACTGGTTTTTATTGTAACTATTTTCCAAATCGAAAATTAGCGACGAGTTTTGATTAAGTTTTCTGTTTTTTGTCTTGATATATATCACAAATATAGATCTAAAGGCAGTTAACTCGTAACCCCGCTGGTTTGTGTTACGCGCGCCATCGAGTTCACAGCGAGACCGACACGACAGAACAGATGCAAGACAACTCTCCCAGCTTCATATAGAAAGCGTGAATCTATACAGAACACTCCTGCGTGCATATGGACGTATTAATCAGTTTTTCACCACTCTTGATAAAACTTTTTTGAGTCAATTCTGTTTAGATCTAGATCTAAACAGAATTGACTAAAAAAAGTTTATCAGGAGTGGCGAAAAACTGATTAATATCCATATACATGTGCACGCAGGAGTGTTCTGTGTATTCATGCTTTCTATATGAAGCTGGAAGAGTTGTCTTGCATCTGTTCTGTCGGTGTCGGTCTCGCTGTGAACTCGATGGCGCGTAACACAAACCAGCGGGGTTACGAGTTAGCTGCCTTTAAACCTAGGCGTGTGATATGTGGATTATGAAATTGTTTTGTATGAAAACCATTGCAATATTTAGATTTTTGACGTTAAATTAACATGGATTTAGTTGCCGGTAATGTTATCCGTCTGAATTGTTAATTATAATTTTAACATTGTATTGTTTATATTAGTATTAGTACGAGTACAAAAATTTCGAATATCTCTCTTATATGTGATCCGTTTTTGTCGTAACTATAGGACGGTCGCGGAGCGCAGCGAAAAACGGACGTTGGCCCTTTTTCTATTTGTCTCTGTCGCACGCGCGTAGTAATATTGCCCTCACGCTCGCACTGTACAAGTTCAAGGTTACTGTGCGAGCGTGAGGGAAATAGAATATGGGCAACGTCCGTTTTTCGCTGTGCACCGCGACGGTCCTTTATATTATATAACCACTTTAATTAAATATGAACAATTAGTCATTGTTTTTTATGTGTTAAAAACACTTGTGTCATTTTAAACCAGTGGTTAGATTCTGTCACTTTTGACAAGTTGTTGATGGACTTTTTATCGGTTTAAAATACCGCTTGTTTCTGTGCAATGTGGTTATATAGAATAGTTACGACAATGGCGGAAAAAAATTGTAACATTTCAAAATTCTTAATCCGAAACCTACCACTTGCTTGGCTTAAAAGCAATTTTGTCATCATACAATTTAAAAAAAATCTGTAAATCAGTTAGTTATTACATCACATTTCAATATTTCATTGTGTTATGTACTGCTCTCCTGACAAAACTATCTTATTTCTTACTGTAATCTTTTGTCGAAAGCAATAATATGTATAAGCTATAGGCGTCTTAACTATAGTGACGTCACAAACGAAAATGTAAATGTCAAATTCCGTCTTAGAACGCGTCGCCTGGCGCCATCTTGCCGAGACGGCGACACAAAATGGCCGCCAGGTGACGTCGGCCGATGAACCAAAGCGAAGTATTACCTACATTGTAGCTGCGCGCGCAGCAAACGTGCTCATTTTTTTTTATTTTATTAAATGCACTGCTATTGTACCTTTGAGTTTTTATTTTAGTTTTCTCTCCCTTCTTCCTGTCTTAGAAACTCTTTAACCTAAACGTCCTTGCTACGTAGAAAGGAAAAATAGGCTTTTTCTACATTTAATGCACTTTTGATATTTCAAGTACGGAACCCTAATTATGGGCTGGTTACACAATTCCTAGATCTTTAGCTTACTAAAACACAATGTGTGACTTTTACATGTAATAAAAATATCGTGTCAGTTGGTCTGTCCTATATAGCCTACAAATGCTATTAAAAATTTATTCAAAAATCAAAAAGGTTTCATAATAAAAAAAAAATATATTATGTAACCTGTATGAACTGACGGATTGTAAAATCTCTAATAATAAACTACCTCCCTGAACACCAATTGATTAGACAATTTGTACCCAATTGCTATAAGCATTAAGTAGATTTTGAAAGTATCATTTATAAGCTGTATAGCCAATCATTTTTAGTGAGATGGGAAACCTAGATGACAGATTGGGTGTTTTCTTTAAAAATATATACATATATATATATAAGCGCCTCTAGTGTTCGGAAGTAGGGGTTCGTGACGTCACGTTATATGGTAAGTATAAATTGTACCATAATGTGACGTCACGATATAATAGTTTCATGGACTGTGGGTATATTTATACCAAATCATTTACATATCTAGAGCTTAGAGAATATATAACAACTGGAGTCAGCTTCGACAGGCGTTCCCCTCTGCCAAGGTATAAGATAAATTATCTAACGCGTTTGTAAAAACTGTTTTCAAACAGGTCACTTTGACAGTGTCACAATCGATATCAAAGAGAAAAGAGCTCCCGAAAAATATCTTCCTGCGCTAAAATAAGTTGCAAAAATTCATCCACTGTATCAGATATACAAAAAAACAGTATTTCCTTTCATCTGCAGATATTTTTTTTGTTCGTTAATTGTTATTCTTCAAATAATTATTTTCTCATTCACCACGCGAGAAGCATCGATTTACGCATCGATTACATTTTTATTCGTTTAAAATCGTTTAAAAATTATTATGATAGTCTATGGTCAACAAAGAGGAATGACACACATGTATAAAAATTTTGCAGAGTAGTGTATCCGATACTAGGCGTTAATTCCTTTGAGTTAAAAGCGATAATAGCATCCATGATCAAAATACGGTTAGAGATGTACTTACTGGACAATATCAATGTCGATGAATTTACAGTACAGATGATAAGAAGTACCCGTATATTTTAGTATATCAGGTATTATTTTATTAAAATATTTTATTACATCGAATTTCAAATGGTTTAAGCGTACCAGCAGCTTGGGATTCGGTTGTCTACTTTGTAATTTTTTTTTTAATTATGGTTGTTGATATTGTTATCTCTCCAGCTCAGCTGTAATAGACATTTGCCTGTTTTTCATGTTAAGCATAGTGGGTAATTGTAATTGTTTAAGCATTATTATTAAAACAAAATAACTTGTTTATTGAACTACGTAGTAACTAATGTTCATTTCTATAATAGTATGAATTAAAAGAAGTAAATACATTATTATGTATGAAGTTAAAATAATTATAATAAAATATAAATTGGTTGATCCGCCATTTTGTGTCAAATATAGATAAATGTATCGACAGCCACTTAATCAAGCACTATGTAATCGGTTCAGTTTGGCTACTAATACATTTCAAACTTGTGTACGGATACGACGTTTATAGTCTTGTTTTTGCTAGTATGAATAAATTCCGCCTAGTGTTGACAGTTTCTATTAGTATGCGTGTGTAACGATGAGAATTATTTTTACATCAGTGTGCAGTTTTTTGAATGTGTTCCTACCTCGTCCCCCGCTAAAAATGGCTAAAAATTTTGTATGACGAATAGTGTCGAAGCGTACTCCAGTTGATATATTCTCTAAGATCTAGAGCAATAAAACTATTGTTTTTGCAGCCATTATAGATACCTTTCTCCAAAAAAAAATCTCATCTTAAATTATGTTTGTAATGTACATCAATAAACTCATAGACTTCTATAATATGGACAAGGCATATTGTTCTATACGTACAATTGCTTATATAAATAGCATCAATTTTGAAGGCACACACATAAACATATATCTATCTCGTTCTTACTCAGCACTGTAACTCGCTGGAAAAAAATATAACACTATTTCAGTGCGTACAGAAACTGACATAAAGTGAAACATGAATATCCCTAAATACCTATTGAGGCCGAAAATCCGCCATGTTTAGCGCACCAAATGTCATTGTCAGTCAGTTCCGGTGGTACTTGTCCTGTCAAAAAGCCGTGGTGTAAATCAAAATAACTAATTATCTTTCAATATATTGCTCGTGATTTAAAATAATTGAAGCTATAAGTAAATAATTACGTTGCAAATATGCCAGTGTGTAGTGTAATAGGGTGCGGCAAAAGAAAAACACAAAATCAGCTATCTTTAACCATGCACAGGTATGCTATAAATAACATTAAAAATATTGGTTATTGCTTTTGTTACCGGGAAAATAAAGAAAGATTTACATTATAATTAGCAAGGTTCTTATGTGCGGTTATAGATCATGAATGGATTTGACTTATTTTACCATATTTTTACGTTTAAATATTGTTAATTTATTAGCTAGGGTTGTAGATTATTTATCGACTTTGATATCGATTTACTTACATATGACATCATAAAATATTTTTATTTTATCATTAAAACATATTTTATAGGATCCCAAGAAATTACTATAAAAAAAAAAGTGGCTGGAAACATAATATGAATGCTTGCAGTTCAGTACTAGTACTTATTGAATTACTTAAAATTAAGTACATCTAAATTTGATCGCCTACACATAAATACACTATATTCAATTATAATATTTTTTTATTTCAGAACCAAACTCAAAAAATAAAAAATCTTGAAGATAAATGTGTTTTTTTAAAGAAGAAAATAAAAGTGCGGCGGCAAAAGAAAAAAATTGCAGAGTTCCAGAATATTATAAAAGACCTACAGGAGAGGAACCTTGTCAACAACGAAAACTCTATAGTTTTAAAAGCCTGCGCAGGTCCTAACGACTTTTTAAAGAGGCAAATTTTGAAAAGTGAAGGAAAAACAAAAAAATAAAAATACGCGAGTTAAATATAGTTGTTTCATTCCAATGTGTAATAACCGCGAAGGCATCAGAAATTATTATTTGTAAGTCACTGAGTTGTTAAACGACAACTTTATAAAATCGTCATATCGTTTACTTGGCAAATTTGAAGCACGATCTTATCTTGGATTTCACACATCTAAATCAAAGTATCTTTGCACATAACAATATACTTACTTCCTATTAAAGTATTTATTCTACAAATAATTTACTCAATAATGTTTAAAATAAAATGAGCCAAGAACGTTTATCGATAAAACCTAATAACATTAAAATCTTTTGGGCAGCACTAAAACCGCCATGTTTAGTGGCCAAATGACGTCACATTGGCACGCATTTCTTGTTGTTGTTTCAGTGGTGTGAATAAACTTGTATATAGCAACATTTTAGTTGACAGTTCTAATTTAAAATTAAAAATGTAACTGTTCATAGACAACATAATGTACTTTCGCCATATTTTTATAAACAATTTCTCATCTAATCAATGTTCTTGAAATACGCCTTTGGTACTATATTTTATAACCAGTTATTAGACAAATATATTTGTTTTCTTACTAAAACCAACATGACTATAATCTATATATTTTCTTCATTGATATAGCTTCAAAAAAAAAAGGAAAACCGGCAAGTGCGGGTCGGAGCCGAGCACAAGGTTTAAAAAAGAAATCTAATTTCTCCGCTAATTACATTACATTACATTACTATAATCGCGAAATCACACACTTTTCTAGTAACTGGTTATAATTGGTTAGGTACAAATAATTTTAATGGTGTAAACTCGAGTGAAATGTAGCTGTGAGATGTAAAGACGTAAGTACAGTCAGCATCATATATTGGAGCGGTCAAGATATTCCACGGTCCGAGCCCTACCTGATGCGTCTCCCAGTCTTTGGTCATCAGTTTCACATCTTATATTAGGGCTGCCATCCGGCCGGGTAGCTTAAACAGCATCCGACCTAAAATTCGGGACTTTTCCAGTTCACCAAATTTTGAAGATGGCAAAAACAGACTTACAACGCTTGTCATTATTAATAAATAAAAAAAAACTGACTCAGGTCTGTTATGTACAGAGGGTAATTTCAAATATGTCCTTAGGTACTTCATTAATGATCGTAAGTCGTCAAATTTCAATTTCAATTCGCGTAGAAATATATTTCGAGTTAGGTCACTGTAGTATGCGAAATATCTGACCCACCTTGGCTGCTAATATATGACGGCGACTGTACCGCTTGATGTATAGCACTCGTTCATAACAAGAGTCAACGAATATGCAATAACGCTTTATACGTTGTACAGCAAAAATAAAACATTTTCAATAGTGAAATGTATTTTTATTTTGCCCCGAACTGTCTTACCCCTATAGCCTGGATTCTTAACTTTACTCCGCGGGGTAAAACTTGTATTTCGCGGGGTAACAATCGGCTGGTTGTCTCGAAAGCCGAATTCTATCGCCTTATCCTTACAAATAATATTATAAACCCGAAAGTTTTTAATCTATATAATGTAGATGTAAGAAAGTATGTATGGATGTAAGTTTGTTACCTTTTCACGAAAAAACTACTGAATGGATTTTGATAAAACTTCACAATCATAATATACTTAGCTTACACAGTAAAATAACACATAGGCTGTATTTTTTTTAAATACATAGAAAAGTAGTAAGTACCTACATATAGGTATTTTATGCCATGTAGTCAATAAGCAAATATCCTTTAAAACTATAAGCGTATTACATTTAAGTCTTAAATTACCCTTAATCTAATATTTTATAATTTGTATTTTTAAATAATAAACTTAAAAAAAAAATCCGCGTCGTTTACTTTTTGCTTAACGAAAAACGCTTCAACGTAAATGACGTTTGTTGAATCTGTGTTTGGATTTAAAGTTGAAATTAGAAAAAAGTAAACTTTAAGCTTTAGGATTTGTGTTTACTTACCAATGTTTTGCTACTGCTCTCGTTAATTGGAATATATTTAGGTGTGATTATACGTCGAAAATTGTATATATATATTATGAATACGGACTAAAAGATGAGTTTAGACATTCAGGTTACATTTGTAATACCGGCGACTTGCAGTGATAAAAATGAGTGTCCAGACGAAATGCTCATCGCTTTTCGGGTGAGCTTTAATATATTATACTAGCGATTCGCCCCAGCTTCGCACGGATCCCTATTTTAAAAAAAAACTATAGCCTATGTCACTCGGGAATAGTGTAGCTTCCCAACAGTGAACGAATTTTTCAAGTGGTTTTGGAGCCTATTCAATCCAAACAAACAAACAAACCTTTCCTCTTTATTATATTAGTTTAGATCAAACTGTATGTTTATTATTTGTTTGATATCTCCAGCATTAAACTTTGTAAACATGAAAAGTGTAAACAGATCAAAGTTGCGGCACAATAAATCAATGCATTTTCTTTTGATACGTAAATACCACTTAATAATCTTTATCCAATTATAATCATTTAAACTAGTTGGTGTATGAAATAGTAAATAATATTTATCATTAAAACATAACCTAGCAAACAACACAGCAACAAATTGTTAACAATCTGAGGAGACAGTTGTATACTCACCTTGGAAAAGTATTTAATAGTACAAATAGATTTATTATTTACATGGCATTACAGTATATACCAATGCACCGAAAAACAGAAGTATTTAACAAACAAACAATAATTAAACAAAACTAAGACTAATAATAGGAAAAATAAGTATCAAGCATACAAACTAGATAACCTATCATTCAACAGATCATCCAATAGTATCCTAATCATAATCATTTCGGATGCCTTCAACAATAGACGAATTTAACATGCATATTTTATTGGCTGACATTTCGAAATCTTTATATATTTCACAATCATAGTTAGACTGAGCTCAAACAGCCAGCCAATAAAATAAAATAGACAAGTTAATAATTTCTGATGCCTTCGCGGTTATTACACATTGGAATGAAACAACTATTAACGGATTTAACTCGCGTATCTTTTATTTTATTTTATTTGCTGACGTTTTGGATTCTTTACAGTTTCCATAATCGTAGCACGACTGAGCTGACAATAGTCTAACACTAAAGAATCCGAAACGTCAGCAAATAAAATAAAATAAAAGATACGCGAGTTAAATCCGTTAATAGTTGTTTCATTCCAATATAAAATAGACAAGTTAAATTTGTCTATAGTTGTTTCTTTCCTATATCGTAATCAGTTTCTGTATTCGCAGGCGTGTGAGCAACATGCAGACGGTGGTTTAAAAGCACAATGGATGCGAGAGGATGCCCCAGATTTAAAAGAAAACTTGACCAAGAAAGACATTTTTGTTTTTTCCGAATTCAAAGGGGAATTGTTTAAGCAGCTTTCTTCGACAAAATGCCTGTAAGTATATCTTTGAAGTCATTAGGATTCAGTTAATTTTTTTATACCAGTAGATAAGAGACAAACTACTAGCCTATGATGTGAGACAAGCTACTGGCCTGTGATGAGAGACAAGCTACTGGCCTGTGATGAGAGACAAGCTACTGGCCTATGATGTGAGACAAGCTGCTAGCCTATGATGTGAGACAAGCTACTGGCCTGTGATTAGAGGCAAGCTGCTAGCCTATGATGTAAGACAAGCTACTGGCCTGTGATGAGAGACAAGCTAGTGGCCTGTGATGAGAGACAAGCTACTGGCCTCTGATGAAAGACAAGCTACTGGCCTGCGATGTGTGTAGCATGACAGCTGGACCTTATTCCACTCGACACACTATGCTTGCATTCAACAAATCAGTCTAAACTATTTTTTTTTTAATATTTTTACAGATTGGTCGGACCACGCTGTTTGTCCTGCTGCCTTACAGACGGAAGCCCTATACCGTCTAGTGGTAATCCAGTATACACTATTGCTATGAGAGGATTGGTTGTCACAGCGAGTGGATTACGCACACAAATTAAGGTATTATGCTTTTTATATGAAGCTGGAAGAGTTGTCTTGCATCTGTTCTGTCGGTGTCGGTCTCGCTGTGAATTCGATGGCGCGTAACACAAACCAGCGGGGTTACGAGTTAGCTGTCTTTAGACCTAGGTGTGCGATATGAGAGATGTTAATACATCTAGGACTCAGGTTCAGTTCATAACACATCGCACACCTAGATCTAAAGAGAGCTAACTCAAAAAAGTTACTTTTTCAGGAGAGGCGAAAAACTGGTTAACCTATCCATATGCACGCATGAGTTTTCTGTATAAATTTATCCTTTTTATAATAAAGCTAGCAGAGTTATATTAACTGAAATCTGTTTTAGTGTAGGTGGGTTTTGCTGGAATCCGATGGTGTGCATAACTCAAATCTTCCGGTTTTTGAGTTAGATCCCATTAGATCTAGGAGTGCGACATATTAACTTTATTGTAATAACAAGAGTAACAAGACTTCTGTATATAAAACATAATATTTAATGATTAGGTATTTAAACACAACACATTCCAGCCTGACGTTATTTAAAATCAACTGATGCTAGCAGCGTTTATAATAACAGAATTAAAAAATCATATAATCTTGTAAGACTAAGACTGGAATATACATTCAGCCAATTATCAAACCTAAGATAGACGGCCTGCTGGTCTAGTGGTCAGTGTGTGACTACGAAACCGGAGGTTGCGGGTTCGAATCCTGCTAGGGGCAGATGTCAGTGTGATGAACACTGGCATCTGTACCTGAGTCTTGGATGTCTTATATGTATTTATGTATGTTTATCCGTTGTCTAGTACCCATAGTACAAGCTTTGCTTAGTTTGGGACTAGATCAATTGGTGTGAATTGTCCAAAGATATTATATTATTATTAGATAAAATTATACCTCAATAACACAGCCTGTTTTAGCAAAATTCGAACCCACAACCTGCGGTTTTGTAATCAGGAGCTCTTACAACTAAACCAACAGATTGTCATCTGTCATTGACAATTTATCACATTGGTGAAATAAGGTTATAGTTATTTAATTTGTAAATATTTTATAATTTCAGAATACTATAAAGCAAAAAGTGGAATGGATGGGCGGAACGTATAATTCAGCGTTGACAGATGAAACTACGCATCTGATTTCGAATAATGTTCTGTCTGACAAGTATATTGTAAGTATTTATTAAATCTTTACGTATGAAATACATTTTTAATGACTAACTGATGGATGCACAGCTTAAACCATAGGTCATAGAGAGTTAAAAGGATTTTCCGAAATAAATGAATAACATTGGAATGAAACAACTACAAACGGATTTAACTCGTGTATTTTATTGGCTGACGTTTTGGAGCAAAAACTACTGAATGGATTTTGATGAAACTTTACAATAATATAGCTTACTTGCTTTTGAAAGTAGAGTATGTTCTTTCTCAGGCTCTAAAAGTCTAGACTATCTGTCGAATTTCGAAATGGAAAGCGGGACAGAAAGAGTTACTTTCGCATCTATACTAATATTATAAAGCTGAAGAGTTTGTTTGTTTGTTTGTTTGTTTGTTTGAACGCGCTAATCTCAGGAACTACTGGTTCAAATTCAAAAATTCTTTTTTTGTTGGATAGACTATTTATCGAGGAAGGCTTTAGGCTATATAACATCACGCTGCGACCAATAGGAGCGAAGAAACAGTGGAAAATGTGTAAAAAACGGGGAAAATATGAAGCTTTATGAAGAATTACTATTCCACGGGGACGAAGTCGCGGGCACAACTATTTATAATATTAGTTAGGATTAGGATAACAATATTGTGTAAAGTATTCATCATGCACTGGTAACTGACCGAAGCTAGTAAAATATAATCTAATTATTTCAGAAATCAGTGGAGAAAGGCATACCAGTAATGTCGGAGACCTGGGTAGAGGCTGTCTGGACAGCGTCTCTCACTCTCGACGTCTCCGGAACATCATCAGAGTTTGACACTCACCGGCTGCCTCCGTTCGCTAACCTCCAAATCACAACGTCAGGATTGACGAAGAAGAATAAAATGCTGATGATGAAATTGGTGAACGAGAATGGGGGGGAGTTCTCTGGCGTGTTCCAGAGTCAGACTACTGATGTGTTGGTTTTGACCAGGTATTTATCTTATCTTATATATCTTACTAGTGGTCCGCCCCGGCTTTGCACGGATCCCTACTTTTTTTTTGAAATAAAATATAGCCTATGTAGCTTCCCAACAGTGAAAGAAATTAATAATTTCTGATGCCTTCGCGGTTATTATATACATTGGAATGAAACAACTATAGACGTATTTAACTCGCGTATTTTATTTTAATGGCTGGGTTTTCGGATTTCATAATCGTAGCACGACTGAGCTGACAATAAAGTGATTAATACAGCTATGCAAACTACCTTATTTATTAAATTACATTTTTTTTAATATGATATCAATATGTTACATTTTACGCTAAAATTGACTGTTTACAATACAATTAAAAACTAATATTATATAGGTATTTAAGGGTCTATAAATAACTAGCTTCTGCCCGCGACTTCGTCCGCGTGGAACTCCTCCTTTTTTGCAGTCGGTTAAAAAGTAGCCTATGTCCTTTCTCAGGCTCCAGACTTTCTTCTTACCAAATTTCATTTAAATCGGTCCAGTAGTTTTTTGCGTGAAAGCGTAACTGACAGACAGACAGACAGACAGAGTTACTTTCGCATTTATAATATTAGTAGGGATGTAAAAATCATTTTAGCTGTAGACTATCGTCAGTTTATTCATGCCACGAATTTAGGAACTGTAAAGTTTTCGAAACTTCAAGTAAATAAAATATAATAGGTTATAGTTTTTTCATTCTAACAGGTTTTTTTTTATTTCAATGTAAATACCTATCTTATATTAAATAGCGGCTCGCCCCGGCTTTGCACGGATCCATTTTTTTTATATGTCACTCGGGAATAGTGTAACTTCCCAACAGTGAAAGAATTTTTCAAATCGCAGTCGTTTTGGAGCCTATTCAATCCAAACAAACAAACCTTTCCTCTTCATTATATTAGTACTAGCTTCTGCCCGCGACTTCGTCTGCGTATGATTAGTATTTTACACTATATCGTTATAAAATATAGCCTATATCGACTATGGAAGTATCAATTGCTGTAAAGGACAAAATCCAGTTTTTCAGGAGAGCGAAAAGAAGTTTTTGTGAAAATTAATCTGGTCATAACTTTTTTTCTATTGGTGCTATTTTAACACAACCTAGAGCAAAATTGGTTAAAATTTCATCGTTTTTTAACCTATGACATCATCTCAAGTTAACAACGTATGGTTTCGGAGTTAGCATGTCCTTTACCTTAAATTTTTTGTTACAGTTGGCGTTTACTTTAAAAAAGCTTAGGTTTTATGTTTTTACGCGTTAATGTAACTAACATGAGTATGGAAAACAATGAAAGCCATTTTAACGTAAAGGTCTTATGTAGTAAAATTTTCTTGGAGTTTATGTATCAAGCACCATTGAATTCACTACTCTATTAACGAAGAATAAGGATGACTTTTGTTTAAAATATTTTTCTTTAGTTAAAGAAGTTAATAATCAGAACTAAATTATGTTCAAAGGTGTTTACCTTTGAACATAATTTAGAGTATACATTCCTTATGTCGACTAGTAGTTAATACCATAATTTATTGAGCGATGAGTCCACCTACCTACATATAAAGTAATACACAACCAGAATAATAATAATATAGCTTTATTATTATTAGTTGAATCAATTTCTGTATTTTTTTTCCTTTATATCTATGCAAACGTTACTTCGTACCACATTTTAAGATTCTGAGTTTACGAGAGGTACCTTGTAGGTTTTGATTATCTTGCGAGTGTCGAAAATTGAGTATATAAATTTAAATATTTCTTTTTATGGTTCCATACCTCAAAAGGAAAAACGAACCTTTATTTTATATGATGTGGCGAGAAATTTGTAGTTTTCGCAATTTTTCTTTTATCTGTACTAAAAGTGTTGCTTCGTACCAATTTCATGATTCTGAATTCACAGGAGGTATTCTGTAGGTTTTGATTTACATGTGAGAGTGTCGAATATTAGGTTTTGTATACTCCTAGACCAGTGGTTCTGAACCTGGGAGTAAATCAACTATTCTAAAAGGGGAAGCAATGAACTTTTATTATTATTGAGTTTGTGGGCCCATTTGTGGCGCTTCGACCATTCCTGATCTATTATACCGGCCCTTTTTATTGTCTATAGTTCACTATTTATGCCCGTTGACTCCAGAAAGTTCCAGATTCTTTGGGACGTGAGTATCTCTTCTGGGAGCAGCACGTTTCTACCGAGATGGACACTTCTTTTCCGCATGAGTGGTCCACAGGAGCATAGTCAGGGCTGTCTTCTCAGACTCTTCGCAGAACCTACATGTATGGTCTTCCCTCAGGCGCATGTTTGTTGAGTTTGTAGTGACCGGTAATAATTGTGGTTACTGCACAGGAATTTTACCTTTTGAACTTTAGCAGTTCTTTATATAAATTATTGCAATAGCCTTTTATGAGTTTTCCTAATTGTTTCTGTTCATACTTAGTTATCAGTTCCATTACTTTTTGTTTATATTCCTCGTTGAGTACTTCATAGACTTGTTGCTTGATGATACCGCAGACTGGTTTAGAGCCTATTAGAGTAATATTGGTACCTTTTTATGTTGGAATGCCCTGGAACTCATCTAAGTATGACTTTTTTGGTGTTACCCAGGGCGTTTAGGTAATTCTGATAGAGTCAAACTAGTTTAGAGCTACATTTATTTTAAGTAAATCCAGTGCTAGTAGGCCTGCTTGACTGTCAGAGTTAATGTAGTTGTGCTGGTTTTGGAGTTTCCTTTCAATGCTAATCTCTGCAGAATTGTTAATAAAATAGACTTCTTCTTGAAAGATTGAGGCTATATTTTTGAGGCTGGCACTAATCCCGAGTTTCGGTCCTTCTCCATAAATACCGCACCCTGACTCTTTTTTGGATCACTCTGTATACCAGATATGGCTACCTTGTGGGAATGTTATTAGGCCGTTAAGCCATTGATTCCATTGAGGTATGTCTACAGTGTACAAAGAACTTAATAAGGAAAGGTAAATTTAACATAAAAATACATGTATTGTTTGTATTTTAAGACCAGGGTAAAATCAGTTTTCCTACTAAGTCCCACGGGTGACAATATTTAAAAAGTTAGGAACCACTGACCTCGACTAATAGGAATACGTTGGCCATCATAAACGCAGCGGCTATATTATTTATTTATTTATTTATTATTTATTGCACAAACAAACTAAATTATGTACAAAACGAACGAACTTAATGCCATACGGCATTCTCTACCAGTCAACCTTTGAAATGAACAGAGAGCATGTGTAGGCGCAAATAAATAATACATATAATATGATAAATACGATATAAAATAGGAAGATATTACACTACATAAATAAATACATAAATTTATATACTTAATAATAAATATAGATACACAAAAATACATAAATAACCACAATGACTATGTGGAATATGTTTTAAAAAAATCCAACGCACGTGATGGTAGTTCGTTCTATTCACTCTTATTAAGTATTACCGTATGTTAGAAAGAGAGAGTCCGATTATAATCGTTATAATTTGTTGATGTAAAAAACAAAATACACTCTCCAGTTATTATCATATTAACGTAAAGGCCAACACGAATCGCATATTCACTTATTCTTTAAAGTAATTTACATTTAGTTAAGAAATGCGAAATTACCATTAATGTATACGCCAAGTTTTTAGTGTATTGTGCTATACGTTAAATAATTTGAAAGTAAATTAAGGACATGTCTTTTACATCACGAAATGAGAGAAAAATCATTTTAGAAAAGGTAAAAAAGTGTAAGGTAAACGACATTTTTTTCAAGATATCAAAATTTCAATGATACCATTCGAAAGAGCACAAAATTCTGAATACAACCATATAAATAACTCATTTTCGGCAAAATGTCCTTTACATTAATTGATACTTCCATAGTCGATATGTTATTCTGATGTATAAGCTATATTGTGGTAAAGTTTCATTCAAATCCATTCAGTAGTTTTTACGTGAAAGAGTAACAAACATCCATACATCCATACATCCATACATACAAACTTTCGCCTTTATAATAGTAGTAGGATAGATACTAAACTAATAATCTATACTCTATACTAATAGAATAAAGAGGAAAAAATTACGATACTCTAGTGACATGCTATAATACGACGAATCACAGGTTATTGTCAATAGAAAATAATAAAAAAAATATCTTTTTTTTTTTAGAGAAAACGTTGGTAGCGAGAAGTACAAAGCGGCAGTGGAGTATGGCAAACTATGCGTGACTATCGACTGGGTCAAAGACTCCGCCGAGAGAGGCTACGCTCTGCCCGTGTCCCGGTACAAGATAAGTGGTACTACCACCTCGTCGCCCATTGTGGGGCACCGGATACCAGATATGAGTAAGTATATATCTGAAATTCTTAAACACGAGGTAGGTATCTTATAAATAAAAACTAGCTTCTGCCCGCGACTTCGTCCGCGTACAACTCCTCCTTTTTCGCAGTCGGTTAAAAAGTAGCTTATGTCCTTTCTTAGACTTCAGACTTTCTTCGTACCAAATTTCATTTAAATCAGTCCAGTAGTTTTAGCGTGAAAGCGTAACAGACAGACAGACAGACAGAGTTACTTTCGCATTTATAATATTAGTAGAGATTCTCGTGTCACAGTTTTCGTTCCTATACTCCTCCGAAACGACTTGACAGATTCTCATGTAATTTTGTAAGCGTATTGACTAGGTCTGAGAATCGGCCAACATCTATTTTTCATACCCCTTAGTGATAAGGGTTGTCCACCCTTAATATTTTCTTGCCGGGCGGGACGAAGTCTGCCGGGACCGCTAGTATTATATAAAAGAATAATCAATTAAAAAAAAAACAGAATAAAAATCGGTTCATGCTTTAAGGAGCTATGATGACACAGTCAGACAGACAGATAGACAGGCAGACAGCAGACAGACAGAAACATACACACACAGACTCACACACAGACATACAGGCAGGCAGGCAGGCAGGCAGGCAGGCAGCCTTTCATTCCTTAAACCTATTGCATTTCATTACAGTCCATCCTCCGTTAACAATAATAATTGTTAATTATGTATGACTAGCTTCTGCCTGCGACGTCGTCCGCGTGGAACTCCTTTTTTGCAGTCGGTTAAATGCGAAAGTAACTCTGTCTGTCTGTCTGTCTGTTACGCTTTCACGCTAAAACTGCTGGACCGATTTAAATGAAATTTGGTACAAAGTCAGTCTGGAGCCTGAGAAAGAACATAGGCTACTTTTTAACCGACTGCGAAAAAGGAGGAGTTCCACGCGGACGAAGTCGCGGGCGGAAGCTAGTAAATTATAAATTGCTAGGGCGCGTAAACTTGTTTCTTCATTTCCATCAAATTATAATAAATATTTCTTGTTTTTCAGCGTTAAATTTCTCTAGAATCACAAAGGAAGGTAGACCACTTAATTTCGTGGACGAAAGCAAAGCTGTCGATGCGCACATACTCTCCGGCAGTACAAAGGTACGCATATTTTCTTATCTTATCTTATATCTATACTAATATTACTAGCGGCCCGCTCCGGCTTCGCCTGGATCCCTTTCTTATATCCTATGTCACTCGGGAATAGTGTAGCTTTCCAACAGTAAAAGAATTTTTAAAATCGGTCCAGCCGTTCTGGAGCCTATTCAATACAAACAAATAAACCTTATAGTATACTGACATAAATAACTACCCACCTACATGTGCATTATGAGTCATTTATCTTCTTCTTATATATCTTTTATCTAATCTATCTATCTTATCTTATCTTTTTTTATCTTATTATATATATATAAATCTTATCTAATTCTTCTTCTTATCTATCTTCTATCTTATCTTTTTATCTTATTATATATCGCACACCTAGATCTAAAGGGAGCTAACTCAAAAATCTGAAGATTTTAATTAAACACACGCTTAAAAAAAATAAAACCGTTTAAAAAAGGATCCGATTCCTTACAACTTCGCCTCTCCCGAAAAAGTTACTTTTTTCGAGTTAGCTCCCTTTAGATCTAGGGGTGCGATATATAAATCTTATCTAATTCTTCTTCTTACCTATCTTCTATCTTATCTTTATAAAAGAAAGTCGTGTTAGTTACTTCCTTTTATAACTCAAGAACGGCTGAACTGATTTGGCTGAAAATTGGCAGGGAGCTAGCTCAGAGCCAGGAGAAGGACATGGGATACTTTTTATCACGTTCCAGTAGAAAAAAAAAATCAGCTCGAATTTTAAAAATAGTTTAACAAAACGCAACAATGAACTGTCAAATCGATTGATTAATGCAGCGCTTCTTTGCCGGGCGGGACGAAGTCGGGACCGCTAGTCTAGTATATAATATTTTTTTTATTTTTTCTAGCTGTCATTGGACTCTCGCAGTCAATCCGCTAAGGATCCTCTCTCCGAAGAAATAGAGAAAGCTTTTGAAAATTTTGACATGTCCCTCATCAAAAAGGCTGGACCTATATTTGATGGATTCTGCGTGAGTATTTTTTGAGCTAATAATTTCTGAAGCCTTCGCGGTTATTACACACTAGCTGTGCTCGCGACTTCGTCCCCGTGGAATAGTAATTCTTCAAAAGGCTTCATATTTTCCCCGTTTTTTACACATTTTCCACTGTTTCTTCGCTCCTATTGGTCGCAGCGTGATGTTATATAGCCTAAAGCCTTCCTCGATAAATGGTCTATCCAACAAAAAAATATTTTTTGAATTCAAACCAGTAGTTCCTGAGATTAGCGCGTTTAAACAAGCAAACAAACAAACAAACTCTTCAGCTTTATATTATTTATTATCGAGGAAGGCTTTAGGCTTTATAACATCACGCTGCGACCAATAGGAGCGAAGAAACAGTGGAAAATGTGTAAAAAACGGGGAAAATATGAAGCCGTTTGAAGAATTACCATTTCACGGGGACGAAGTCGCGAGCACAGCTAGTGTATAATAACCGCGAAGGCATCAGATATTATCATATAGGCTTGATTTTAAAAAGGGATTTTAATAAGATTAAAAATAATAGTACATTACGCACCTAGGCCAATAAAATAAAAAATGTCTCAAATCACATGTAATTGTCGTCCGAGGCGAAGCCGAGGTTGACAAAAATGTGATCTGAGGCTTTTTATTTTACTGGCCGAGGTCAGTATACTATTTTTCTGTTCGACGAAGCCAGAAAGCGGCAATTTCATTTAGCGCAGCGGCCACAAAGTTGGCGCTTTCTGGCTGGAGGACAGAAAAAATATTTTTAATGTTATTGTTTATACAGATTTGGCTGACTGGATTGGAAGGTGTCTCTCGCGATCGCGCTTCTGCCTGTATATCAAAATGTGGCGGAGTTAGGTAAGCAAGAAATACTCTTTGTAATATATATTTATTTTAAAAAAAAAATTGTTATTTGAAAAATGTGTTAATACAAAAATTGTTCATCTGTTTATTATTTACAAAAATCGCCCGTAATTAATTTTTTCTTTAATTTCTCTTATATTATCTTTCTTTTACAATAAGTTTAATTCTACTATCATTAAAAAAAATGTGCCCATAGCTTCAAAAACGATAATATTTTAGCCAGTGCCACTGGTGTAGGAGTCCCCTCCCGCCCTCTTAACGTGTAACGTACTTTACGGTCCATTTTGAGTACCTATTTTGTCAATTCTAAAGGACGGTCGCCGAGCACAGCGTTAAACGGACGTTGCCCCTTTTTATATTTGTCTCTGTCGCACGCGCGTAGTAATAGTGCCCTCTCGCTCGCACAGTAACCTTGAAGTTTACTCTACTCCGCGACCGTCCTGTAACCCCGTCATATGCCTACACTCGCATTGGCCGTCACGAGCCTTGTGCCAGTGGCAATATTTAAAACCTATGGCGCAGTAACAAACTCCGCATTTGCTCTCACTTGTGATGGACGTGCGAGTGTGGCGCCACATATGCCCACGCTTGGCTTGAAATCTCAATCACGTGATGCAATGACTATATGACGCAATGACGCAGGTACGACCACCCGCACTCGCGCGTGACGCACGCGGTGGCGGGCGGCGGGGCGGCGGCTGCGGCGGCGGCGGCGGCGCCCGCGCTGCCCGTGCTGTCGCCGCTGTGGCTCCTGCGCAGCGTGCGCGCCGCCCGCGTGCTGGACGAGGCCGAGGTCAGTGCCCCCTCCCCCCTGCCCGCTCCCCCCTGCCCCGTGTGTGTATATAGCGCGCGGCGGCGGCGGCGGCGCCCGCGCTGCCCGTGCTGTCGCCGCTGTGGCTCCTGCGCAGCGTGCGCGCCGCCCGCGTGCTGGACGAGGCCGAGGTCAGTGCCCCCTCCCCCCTGCCCGCTCCCCCCTGCCCCGTGTGTGTATATAGCGCGCGGCGGCGGCGGCGGCGCCCGCGCTGCCCGTGCTGTCGCCGCTGTGGCTCCTGCGCAGCGTGCGCGCCGCCCGCGTGCTGGACGAGGCCGAGGTCAGTGCCCCCTCCCCCCTCCCCCCGGCCCCGTGGGTGGATCGCGCGCGGCGGCGGCGGCGGCGCCCGCGCTGCCCGTGCTGTCGCCGCTGTGGCTCCTGCGCAGCGTGCGCGCCGCCCGCGTGCTGGACGAGGCCGAGGTCAGTGCCCCTCCCCCTCCCCTGCCCGCTCCCCCCTGCCCCGTGTGTGTATATAGCGCGCGGCGGCGGCGGCGGCGCCCGCGCTGCCCGTGCTGTCGCCGCTGTGGCTCCTGCGCAGCGTGCGCGCCGCCCGCGTGCTGGACGAGGCCGAGGTCAGTGCCCCCTCCCCCCTGCCCGCTCCCCCCTGCCCCGTGTGTATATAGCGCGCGGCGGCGGCGGCGGCGCCCGCGCTGCCCGTGCTGTCGCCGCTGTGGCTCCTGCGCAGCGTGCGCGCCGCCCGCGTGCTGGACGAGGCCGAGGTCAGTGCCCCTCCCCCTCCCCTGCCCGCTCCCCCTGCCCCGTGTGTATATAGCGCGCGGCGGCGGCGGCGGCGCCCGCGCTGCCCGTGCTGTCGCCGCTGTGGCTCCTGCGCAGCGTGCGCGCCGCCCGCGTGCTGGACGAGGCCGAGGTCAGTGCCCCCGCCCCCCTGCCCGCTCCCCCCTGCCCCGTGTGTGTATATAGCGCGCGGCGGCGGCGGCGGCGCCCGCGCTGCCCGTGCTGTCGCCGCTGTGGCTCCTGCGCAGCGTGCGCGCCGCCCGCGTGCTGGACGAGGCCGAGGTCAGTGCCCCCTCCCCCCTGCCCCCTGCCCCCTGCCCCGTGTGTGTATATAGCGCGCGGCGGCGGCGGCGGCGCCCGCGCTGCCCGTGCTGTCGCCGCTGTGGCTCCTGCGCAGCGTGCGCGCCGCCCGCGTGCTGGACGAGGCCGAGGTCAGTGCCCCCTCCCCCCTCCCCCCTGCCCGCTCCCCCCTGCCCCGTGTGTGTATATAGCGCGCGGCGGCGGCGGCGGCGCCCGCGCTGCCCGTGCTGTCGCCGCTGGCCGACGAGGCCGAGGTCAGATCATAACTATCACAATCATAACCAACATAATCATAACAATCATAATCTTAACCACCATAATCACAATAACCATCAACATTGTCACAACCATCATAGTTATAATAATCACAACCATCACAATCATAACCACCATAATCATAACCATCATAGTCATAACAATCATAATCATAACCATCATAGTTATAATAATCATAACCATAACCACCATAATCACAATCATCCACAATAATCATTAACATAGTCACAAACATCATAGTCACAACCATAATAATCATAACCATCATAATTGGTCCGTGTTTAACATTCGTGTGTCAACCCACACCGAGGTAGTTTTGAGATATCGGCGTTTAAAGTTTTTTGAGAACATTCTTCTTTTTCCGCTTATTTTAAGCAAAAAAATATTGTTATGTGGTATCATTTTTTTTGTTGAAGTGCATAGATTAAGGATATAAATGTTTTTATTACAATAAATTCATAATTAAAAAGAAAAAGCAGAAAAATGGTTAATGCTTAAAAGCTATAAGGTTCATTACATTTAGCATTTATGTGCTAAGCCACATAACACTATGCAAAATTCTAATTTGTTCTTTTAAAATGAATATATTTTACACTATTTTTTTAGAAAATGTAATAAAATAAACAACTAACGTATTAAAACTTTAATGTAAGTACTTATTTATTTAGTTTTTATTGTTATAACATGTTTTAAATAACATTATAAGTTCTGCTAAAAATGAGAAATAAGTACAATAAGTTAACACTTATATTAAAATTTATTTATTTATTTATTTACACTTTATTGCACAATAAAAAACAAATGTACAAAAGGCGGACTTAATGCCATACGGCATTCTCTACCAGACAACCTATATACCTATATTACCTATTTCAATTACTTCAAAGTCTTAAGCAAATTGATTTATTATTATTATTTTATCATATTGAATTAAACCAATAATATATACCTACTTCCGTACCTAAAAAGTTAATAAACCACTTAAAAACCATTTTTCGAAGAGTTGATAGGTAAATTGTGAAGACATGTCTGTCATTCTATAATAAAATATTATTATGTGTAATATTCTATTTTTTCTCACACACGTTTTAATCTAATGATGGATATAAAAAATATATCGGTTAAGTGCGAGTTAGACTAGCGCACCAAGGGTTCCGTACTATAAATAAACCTGTAGGTATATAAGTTCAAATATATATTTTTTAAATGATGTAACTGAAAATGTATGGTTTTCGTATTTTTTTCTTTATCTGTGCTATAAAACGTTACCTCGTACTAAATTTCAAGATCCTGAGTTCACGAGAAATGCCCTGTAGGTTTAGATTCACTAGCGAGTGTTGAAAATTTGCGTCAATTCGCGACATAAACGGCGGTATCTTTTGATTGCGTTGGCGATTTTTTGTGAATTTGTTACTATTACCAAGGGACGGTAGTCCTGAGTATTTGATAATTACTATGAATTTCAGCTTGATACCTACCTCCACGCGTTACTGAGGTAAAGGGTCACACAAAAAACAAAGTAATCCTGTAAGGGTTCCATTTTTTGTAAGATACCAGATACAGATATATCTTTATAAGATACGGAACCCTAAAATATGTATTGGTTTCATTTAAAATGATACAATTAATAAGTTTTGTTATGATTTTTAAGTTCCTAATTGAAATAATATTTACCTAAGTGTTAACTTATACCTACAGCAGCAGAACTTATAATGATATTTGAAACATGTTATACAACAATAAAAACGTTAATTAAATAAGTACCTAGATTAAAGTTTTAGTACGTTTGTTGTGTATTTTATTACATTTTCTAAAAATAAGTGCATTATAGTTATATTGGTTTTAAAACAACAAATTAGAATTTTGCATTAATTAATGTGTTAGGTATGTGGCTTAACACATTAATGCAAAAATACAAATCTGACATAGGAAATAAGCAATAACCGATTTTGTGCTCTAGAATATTCTACGATTTTTTTTTTACAAAATGGATTGCACTGCCGTATTCCTCATGATCTATTTAATAAAACTGCATTCATAACTCAAAACCCGATTTTTTGTGGGTTAACACACGAACGTTTAACACGGTCCAATTATAATAATAGTGCAGTCATTGAAGCGAAAAATACGGCCTTACCTCCGAATTTTTTTACTGTGAACCGATTTGCATGAAATTTTTGGAATTAGGCACATCTTATCCTTCACTTCAAAAGTGAAAATGATCTGAACTCCGCCTATTATTTTTAAGGGATGTAAACAACCCCTTAATGGAAAAATTGTAATTGAGCCATTTTATCGCTAGAAAACATGTCTAATAGTAAGTGGTGAAATGGTAAAGTATTTTCTAACATAATTACCTCATATTAAAATTATTTTCAACCCCTTGAAAATCTTACAACCCCCAAATTGAAAAAATCTGAAAAAAATACTTTGGTATGACATAAAAAGATGTAAGTATAGAGTAAGTAATATTTTATATTCTCTATAATAATTATCAAATTTTTAACCCCCTTTCAACCCTTGAATACTACCCCTTGATATTTTTTTTTGATAAAATGAAAAGGATTTAAATATTATTCCACACTCTCGCAAACGATTATCATGTTCTTGAGCTTTTCTACCCTTTAAACTAACCTAACCTAACTTAAAAAAAAAAACCTAACCTAACTTTTTTTTTTTTAGTGGGGAAATCCTCATTGATACCTTTTGCCCTGGGGAAGGCAAAAGGTTTGCCAGACTCATACTGGCTCGCGGAAACCTAACCTAACCTATGTCTTAAATGTTTTACATTTCCGATTGCGATTTTAGGAATTACATACATTTCCTAGGAATTGTATACAATGACGGATTATATACATTTCCGTTAACATATACACATTACAATAGTTGTGGGTCTATATTATACTGCGTACCTTCACATTGCTCCAATTATTCACACTCCGAAATTTTCAGTTACTAAGTAGAAAAAAATATGATAAGTTTTTGGACCATAGCTCCTTTAATTTTCACGCTATCACAATTTATAAAAAATCATTGTAAAGGTAATTAAAGAGAGCTACAACATCCTGTATTGCAATATATAGTAAAAAACCTTTTTCTAAAACGGGGAAGGGTTAAAGGGCTTAAGAGAGGCAGTGATTGCGCTGCCACGCGCTCTTTAAACAATCACATTTCCGTCAATTTTTGTTTGTCAGAAAAAACAAAAAAACCAAATTGTTTGTCAGAAAAATACCTACATTTTTTATTCATACACTTTTATTCTTATCTGTCGTCATTCTTGAAATATTATGAAATAAACGTGGGACTTTTAAAAATTTGAAATTTTGTTTTTTTAGTTAATCGTGAGTTTTTTGAAAAATATGTGTCCTGAAGCAGCCAAACTGATACTATCTATCAAACTCTTCATAATGAAGTTAATTCTAGGCGGAATACGATTAATTTTAATTATGGTGGAAATGGCACTTATGAAACCCATTGATTTTAAAGAAAAAACATTAGTTGTTCCCCTTATTTGCAATACAGCTCTCTTATTTTACGTGCAAAAGACTTTTAATAGTGCTCATTTTAAAGCTTATTTCAAGCACTACAAAACCCTTTTGTATTAGAATGCATAAAATGTATCTGCTCGCCGCTAGATGGCATTGACCACATCGATTAAATTTCAGGCAACATAAAAAACGGCTTTGATCTTTAATTTATAGCTTAATATTGCACTTAGAATACTGCATAAAAAACCAAATTGTTCATTGTTTTGCCTGCTACAATTTTGTTCTTTATAAAATTTTCGATAAAACGTATATTTTTGGAGATTTTTGCAAAAAACCGATGAAAAAGGTGAAAAAATTGCGAATTTTCAATTGCAAATAACTTGAAAAGTATTGGATTTTTTGAAAAACTTTATAGATAATTTTTTCCTTAAAATTAGGCCTTCTATCGATATCCGAGGTTATTTTGAAAAAAAAAATAATTCACCCCCAAGAAGGGGTGGCAATCACCCCCCGGGTGGTAGCGGAGTTCAAATCATTTTCACTTTTGAACTTAAGGGTAAGATGAACCTAATTCCAAAATTGTATGCAAATCGGTTCACAGTAAAAAAATTCGGACCCATAATGCTTCAATGACTCCACTATAATGACAACCATCATAATCAGCCGGTAGTTGTCTCGAACGCCGCATTACAAAGTGTCTAGTCTGAGCGCAGCGCGGCGCCGACTAGCGCGCGAGCTCGGCGGCGGGAGGAGGCCTTATGACCTAACTAGGGTCCCTGATTCTACCCATATGGCTGATGAACCTAGAAAGACTAAAAACCACTAATGTAAATTATATGTTAATGTAAATAATAAAAGCAACATACTCTAACTAATGTTTTTCAATATATATACCTACAGTTCTTAATAAACACCCAACCGGCCACGCCAGCGAAGTCGACCGCGGGGCGCCTGGAGGCTGCCTCGCCGATGAGCAAGCGGAGCCTCCAGCTGCTGCTGCAGGGGCCCGCGATGCCGCCGCCGGAGCCCCCGCAGCCCCGCCCCGGG
Organism: Polylopha cassiicola; assembly: GCA_038024825.1. NCBI lineage: Eukaryota > Metazoa > Arthropoda > Insecta > Lepidoptera > Tortricidae > Polylopha > Polylopha cassiicola. Next base: position 3,133,047 of record CP149065.1, on the reverse strand, counting down.
AGCCCCCAGGACGAGCTCGTCAATCACTACTTGAGCCGTAAGAAATATATAATCTTTGTCCGCTACTTTGTCTGAGCACGATGAGTATTGTACATAATCACTACATAGTATAAAACAAAGTCGCTTTTCCTGTCCCTAACTAGCTGTGCCCGCGACTTCGTCCCCGTGGTATAGTAATTCTTCATAAGGCTTCATATTTTCCCCGTTTTTTACACATTTTCTACTGTTTCTTCGCTCCTATTGGTCGCAGCGTGATGTTATATAGCCTAAAGCCTTCCTCGATAAATGGTCTATCCAACAAAAAAATTTTGAATTCGAACCAGTAGTTCCTGATCCTGACTCTTCAGCTTTATAATATTAGTATAGATAAGTTATTTTTTTTTTATTTTTTTTTTCAGAAAACATACCAAACGATGACACCATTAAGCCGCTAGAGGTCGCCTCGAAGGACAAGACTGTAGAGAACATGGACACGCTGACGTCACAGCCGGATGATTCCGATGACTATGAACAAATATTCAAAGGTGACGTACATACTCTCTTTTGACTCCAAAGGTTGATTGGTAGAGAACGCCGGCACTATGTCCGCTTTTTGTACATTATTCGGTTTTCCTACTAATATTATAAATGCGAAAGTAACTTTGTCTGTCTGCTAAAACTACTGGATTTAAATGAAATTTGGCACAAAGAAAGTCTGGAGCCTGAGAAAGGACATGGGCTACTTTTTAACCGACTGCAAAGAAAGAGTTCCACTAAATCACTTTAGCGTTAGACTATTGTCAGCTCAGTCGTGCTACGATTATGGAAACCAAAGAATCCGAAACGTCGACTAATAAAATAAAATAAAAATACGCGACTTAAATCAGTTAATAGTTGTTTCATTCCAATTCCAATGTGTAATAACCGCGAAGGCATCAGAAATTATTAAAAAAGTAATTTATCATGCTTTATTTATTTATACAGGTCTAGTGATAGAAGTGCAAGGCCTAGAAGACGAGGCGATATGCGAGATCGGCTCCGAGATCCGGGACGCCGGCGGAGTCCTGACCGCCTCGGGCTCCGGGGGCTCGCACGCGCTGGTGCCTCTGGACTTCGACTGTGGGGACCTCGCCACGGCGGGCGCCGAGGCCGTCACCGTGTTCTGGGTGGTCAGTGGGAGTTCTTAAATTATATAGCCAATGTCACTCGGGAATAGTTTACCTGGGAACACTGAAAGAATTTTTCAAATCGGCCCCAGTCGTTTTGGAGCCTGTTCAACACAAACAAACATACCTTTTGTCTTTATTATATTTCTAGCGGCCCGCCCCGGCTTCGCCCGGGTCCCTTTATTTATAGCCTACTAGCTTCTGCCCGCGACTTCGTCCGCGTGGAACTCCTCCTTTTTCGAAGTCGGTTAAAGTAGCCTATGTTTTTTCTCAGGCTCCAGACTTTCTTTGTGCCAATTTTCATTTAAATCGGTCCAGTAGTTTTAGAGTGAAAGCGTAACAAACAGACAGACAGAGTAACTTTCGCATTTATAGTATTAGTTAGGATGTCACTCGGGAATAGTGTAGCTTTCCAACAGTGAAATATTTTCTCAAATCCGTTCAGTAGTTTAGGTGCCTATTCAATCCAAACTAACAAACAAACCTTTCCTCTTTATAAAATAACTAGCAGTTCACCCCGGCTTCGCATGGATCCCTAATTTTTTTTCAAAATATTCTATAGCCTATGTTACTCAGGGTGAACGTAGCTTCCCAACAGTGAAAGAATTTTCAAAATCGACCCAGCTGTTTTGGAGCATATTCAATCCTAACAAACAAAGAAACCTTTCCTCTTTATTATATTAGTATAGATAGAATATCTTTTGCAAATTTTTGGTAATTTAATATCAAAATTATTTATTTTTGTCCATAGAAAGACTGTCTGTCGCAACGTACGCTCTTACCTATACTTTACTATCATCGGCCAGTGAAAATACCTAACTTGGGGCAAAGCGATGGACCGCTTAAAGGGGTTGTCGCCAGTTTGAGTACGTACACCGGCGTGGAGCGAGCGTTTTTGGATGAGGTCGCTAAACTACTTGGTGCAACGTGAGTAGAAATATATATATAATAATATATAGATATATAAAGTCTATTTACTAATATAAATAATTAATTCGTGTAAATAATTATAATTAGTGCGTGTGTATATATATATATATTACGTATATACCTATATTATATTTAATTATTATACTAAAATCTTAATATTATAAAGAAACTTATCAGCTAGAAAAACGTTATTATTCTATAAGTGAGTATATACTTATAGAATAATATTTTGTTCATTGGAATGAAACAACTATTAATGGATTTAACTCGCGTATTTTTATTTTATTTGCTGACGTTTCGGATTCTTTACAGTTTCCATAATCGTAGCACGACTGAGCTGACAATAGTCTAACGCAAAAGTGACTATTGTCCGAAACCGAAACGTCAGCAAATCAAATGCGCGAGTTAAATCCGCTAATAGTAGTTTCATTCCAATTTCCAATGTGTAATAACCACGAATGCATTAGAAATTATAAAATTCATTTCCTTTAGTTATTTTCGTAAAGCGTTTTTAGTTATAATCAATTGTATTATGTTAAACAATTTTTTATAGACTTATATCATAATAACACACATTATTACAGCACACAGCAGAAGTTCAGCCGTCGCAACACGGAAAACGCGATAGCGTCAACACATTTAATATGTCCGGAAGCTACAGGGGCGAAGTACAACGGCGCTGTGAAGTGGGGACTGCCCGCCGTGCGAGCGAGCTGGCTGCTGGCGTGCGCGGCGGCGGGCACGAGAGTGAGCGAGAGAGAGCACCTCGTTGGCTGTTCTGACGTTTGTGATCAAGGTACGTACTTATAAAACTGTTTTTTCTGTCCTCCGGCTACAAAGCGCCAACTTTCTGGCCGCTGCGCTAAATGAAATTGCCGCTTTCTGGCTTAGTCGAACAGAAAAATAGTATACTGACCTCGGCCAGTAAAATAAAAAAGCCTCAGATCACATTTTTGTCAACCTCGGCCTCGCCTCGGACGACAATTACATGTGATCTGAGACATTTTTTATTTTACTGGCCTCGGTGCGTAATGTACTATTTAAGCTTCGAAGTCGTCCACCTACACCCGGCACGCGTCGGACTCATCTACAGCAGGCGCGTGCAGTGCATGGAGTGTAAGTATGGTGCCAGGGTAGGCACTACATACATTAGTGAGACTGTGTCTATATAGAATGCACGCCCTTGATCTGCTAGGAACCTTCTGTCCCCTTGCAATATAATTATCGTGTTAACACACTGACGGCCCGGGCCGCCGTGCGAGCGAGCTGGCTGCTGGCGTGCGCGGCGGCGGGGGCGCGAGTGAGCGAGAGGGAGCACCTGGTTGGCAGTTCTGACGTTTGTGATCAAGGTACCTATAAAATGTCTGTTTTTCAAGCTTCGAAGACGTCCACCTACACCCGGCACGCGTCGGACTTATCTACAGCAGGCGCGTGCAGTGGCAGAGCGTAAGTATGGCGCCAGGATAGGCACTACATACATTATTGACACTGTGTCTATGTGGAATGCACGCAGTTGCAGGTGCGTGCAGTGAAAGGAGTGTAAGTATGGCGCCAGGGTAGGCACTACATACTTTAGTGACCCCGTGCCTGTATGGAATGCACGCCCTTGATCTGCTAGGAACCTTCTGTCCCCTTGCAATATAATTATCGTGTTAACACACTGACGGCCCCGGCCGCCGTGCGAGCGAGCTGGCTGCTGGCGTGCGCGGCGGCGGGGGCGCGAGTGAGCGAGAGGGAGCACCTCGTTGGCAGTTCTGACGTTTGTGATCAAGGTACCTATAAAATTAAAAAAATATTTTCTGTCCTCCGGCCACAAAGCGCCAACTTTCTGGCCGCTGCGCTAAATAAAATTGCCGCTTTCTGGCTTAGTCGAACAGAAAAATAGTATACTGACCTCGGCCAGTAAAATAAAAAAGCCTCAGATCACATTTTTGTCAACCTCGGCTTCGCCTCGGACGACAATTACATGTGATCTGAGACATTTTTTATTTTACTGGCCTTGGTGCGTAATGTACTATTATTCAATTTAGGCTTTTACAAGCTCTTATGAAGGTCAGAAGATACCGTTTCCGAAAAACTTCACTTGAAAAAAAACGGCAAGATCCTCAATGAGGTATCATTTTTTTAAAAAAAGGTAGGTACATAATTATATATAAACTAAACAAATTTGTCCTTACAAACTAAACAATCAAATATATTATGTGTATTTAAAAAGAGCTTAATAGAGTAAGCTAGCATTCAAGCGTTTGTTACGTAAGCACTTTTTAAACATTTAGTTTTCATCATCTGTTATTGTGGTTATTTATGTATTTTTGTGTATCTATATATTTTTGTATATTTATGTAGTGTAATATCTTCCTGTTATATATTGTATTATATTATATGTATTATTCATTTTGCGCCTAAACATGCTCTCTGTTTGCTTCAAAGTTTCTCTAGTAGAGAATGCCGTATGGCATTAAGTCCGCCTTTTGTACATTTGTTTTTTTTTATGCAATAAAGCGTAAATAAATAAATAAAAAAAAATGGCGGTTCCCATAGGTCCACCGTCGCCGGTGCTTCAAAACCAGCCTGTGACCAGTGACGCTCCATCTGAGCCCCCGGCCCCCGCTCCGGAGCCCGCCGAGGACGAGGCCGCAGCCCCCGGGGAGCAGGGCGCTCCGCCGGCAGGCCGCCAGCGCAGGAGGAAGCCCTGGCCGCCACGGGACAGTAAGAAATATTATTTAACTAAATTGGTTGAAATGAAACAACTATAAACGGATTTAACTTGCGTATTTTATTTTATTTGCTGACGTTTCGGATTCTTTACAGTTTCCATAATCGTAGCACGACTGAGCTGACAGTAGTCTAACGCTAAAGTAACGCTTTAGCGTTAGACTATTGTCAGCTCAGTAAAAAAAAAGAAAAAAAAACTGTATTGAATCTGAAACGTCAGCAAATAAAATAAAAATACGCGAGTTAAATCCGTTAATAGTTATTTCATTACAATGTGTAATAACCGCGAAGGCTTCAGAAATTATTAAATTGGTTGAAGTTAACAACTATTAACGGATTTAACTCGCGTATTTTATTTTATTGGACACGACTTTCTACTGAGTTTCTTGCGGCGTTTCTTCTCAGTAATGATGGTCTTTCCGAAGCGCTAGTAACGCCCCCTATTAGGTTTTAATTGTATTGTAAAATAATTAATTTACCTATGCGTAAAATGAAACAGAAATATTTCATATTTTAGAGCAGGTGCTTAAATTTTGTATTTTAGTAAATAAGGTAGTTTATCTTAGCTGTATAAATCACTTTAGCATAAGACTATTGTCAGGTCAGTCGTGCAACGATTATGGAATCTGTAAATGTTCGAAACGTCAGCAAATAGAATAAAAATACGCGATTTAAATCCGTTTATATTTGGTTCATTCCAATGTGTAATAACCGCGACGGCATCAAAACATTATTTTTGTTTTTTTTTTAATATCCAGTGTCCAAGTTCGAGGGTATGTCTCCCGCCACGCGGTTCATAGCCATGTCCAGGATGGGGATGTTCCAGGAGGAGAGCGTCGCGGAGACCAGCTCCAAGGAGAACTCGCCGCGGCGTGAGTATATGTCATCATCATTATCATCATCACATCATCATCATCATCATCATCATAACATTCACAACCGGGAGACGTCCACTGCTGGACATAGGTCTGGCCCAACGATGACCACATCGACCGGATGTAGCACCGCCCCGGCTTCACCCTGATCATCTTTGTTTTATAGCCTACTAGCTTCTGCCCGCGACTTCGTCCGTGTGGAACTCCTCCTTTTTTGCAGTCGGTTAAAAAGTTGCCTATGTCCTTTCTCAGGCTCCAGACTTACTTTGTACCAAATTTCATTTAAATCGGTTCAGTAGTTTCAGCGTGAAAGCGTAACAAACAGACAGACAGACAGACAGAGTTACTTTCACATTTATAATATTAGTAGGGAATACTTATATATATGTACGAGTATAATAAAGAGGAAAGGTTTGTTTGTTTGGATTGAATAAGTTCCAAAACGACACTACCGATTTCAAAAATGCTTTCACCATTGGAATGCTACAATCACCCTGAGGGACATAAGCTATAAAAAGAAGGGATCCGTGCGTAGCCGGGGCGGACAGCTAGCTTTTAATAATTAAACGAAGTCCGACTTATATACTTTTTACCAGTTTTTTTATGGTCTTTATAGGTGCTAAAGATTATTTTTTATTTAACTGAATTTTTTTGTTCCAGTGTCCCTGTTCGAAGGCATGTCCCCGGTGACTAAACTCAAGAATATGTCCCGGCTAGGCATGCTGCAGAACGACGACAGCCCCGGACCTACCAAGAGTAAGTTATTGTATATTTATTGTATACTAGCGGTTCGTTCGGCTTCGCACGGATCCCTATCCTATTTTTTTTTTTCAAAATATTCTATAGCCTATGTTACTCAGGGTGAACGTAGCTTCCCAACAGTGAAAGAATTATTAAAATCGGTCCAGTAGTTTTTGAGCCAATTCATTAGAAACATACAAAAATAGGTACAAATCTTTCCTCTTTATAATATTAGTATAGAAATACACTAGCGGTCCGCCCCGGCTTCACACTTGTGCTATAAACCTTCCTCTTGAATTACTCTATTAAAAAAAACCGCATCAAAATCCGTTGCGTAGTTTTAAAGATTTAAGCGTACATAGAGATATAGGGATGGAAAAAGCGACTTTGTTTTCTATACTATCTATACTAATATTATAAAGAGGAAAGATTTGTACCTATTTTTGTATGTTTGTAATGAATAGGCTCAAAAACTACTGGACGATTTTAATAATTCTCTCACTGTTGGGAAGCTGCGTTCACCCTGAGTAACATAGGCTATAGAATATTTTGAAAAAAATTAGGGATCCGTGCGAAGCCGGGGCGAACCGCTAGTATACTATGTAGTGATTTAATATTTTTTATTATGTTTTCAGAGAATGACGTTTCCCCAATGAGCACGCCGCCGCTGAACGAAGTGCTCTCGACGCCGAACCTCAACTTGCTAAGCCCGACCACCCGGCGCCGCCTGCTGGCGCTCAAGAGAGGAGAGATGCCCTCGGGCCCTATAAACACACCGACAAACCCATGTGAGTATGTTAGGTTATGCATAACGTGACTAAACGTCCCTTTTTGAACGGGTTATCCGTCTTTGAACGAGTGTCCCTTTTTGAACGAGTGTCCCGTTTTGAACGGAACTGTCCCTTTTTGAACGGAACTGTCCCATTTTGAACGGAACTGTCCCTTTTTGAACGAGTGTCCCTTTTTGAACGAGTGTCCCTTTTTGAACGGGACTGTCCCTTTTTGAACGAGTGTCCCTTTTTGAACGGGACTGTCCCTTTTTGAACGAGTGTCCCTTTTTGAACGAGTGTCCCTTTTTGAACGGGACTGTCCCTTTTTGAACGAGTGTCCCGTTTTGAACGGAACTGTCACTTTTTGAACGAGTGTCCCTTTTTGAACGGAACTGTCCGTTTTTGAACGAGTGTCCTGTTTTGAACGGAACTGTCCCTTTTTGAACGAAACCGGCCCTTTTTGAACGAGATTGTCTCATTTTTAAACGGAACTGTCCCTTATTTAACGGTCAGTTCCTTCTTGAACGAGTCTGTTCCTTTTTAAACGGGACTGTCCCTTATTTAACGGTCAGTTCCTTCTTGAACGAGTCTGTTCCTTTTTAAACGGGACTGTCCCTTATTTAACAGTCAGTCCCTTCTTGAACGAGACTGTCCCTTTTTAAACGGGACTGTCCCTTATTTAACAGTCTGTCCCTTCTTGAACGAGACTGTCCCTTTTTAAACGGGACTGTCCCTTATTTAACAGTCTGTCCCTTCTTGAACGAGACTGTCCCTTTTTAACCGGGACTGTCCCTTATTTAACGGTCTGACCCTTATTTAACCCTGTCTGTCCCTTCTTGAACGAGACCGTCCCATTTTTAAACGGGCCTGTCACTTTTTAACGAGACTGTCCCTTTTTGAACTTTATTTCACTTTAAGCTTTTATTAATATTTAATATTGTTTTTCAGTTGAAAAGAACATACCCACCCCGGACAGCGGGTTCGGCGCGGTGCTGCGGCCGGCCACCAGGCGGATGTCCGTCGACGCTCGCAAGAGGCTGTGGGAGGTTGTGGCGGACTTGCCGACTAACACAGCACAACAGACAGACAACCAACCGGTATGTGAAATAGACATAAAACTAAATTTTCAGTTGGCAACTACTGAAAATTTCATTTAGAAGTGAGTTAGAAAAAAAATTGACGTATATTTTAAGTGCAAAAGGCGAGAAAAGGTCAAATCGGAGATGCTTTTTTACTATGCTTAACTGGCAGATAAGTTGGCGGTAAGTTTTTGTTTTCTATCTGAATACTGAAGCTCAGTTGGTCAGCTAATGGGCCTTTACTGCAAAAGCGAGGTGGCGAGCCTCCAGAGTGGCTTTCAAGCCTTTAGGTTGGGTGCAAAATGTGAGTGAAATGGGCTTAATGATTTCTGATGCCTTCGCGGTTATTATACATTGGAATGACACAACTATAGACGGATACGCGAGTTAAGCGTATTTTATTTTATTGGCTGACGTTTCGGAGCCTTTACAGTTATTAATAATTGTAGCACGACTGAGCTAAAAATAACTTTAGCATTAGAAACTTTAAGGTTCCGAAACGACAGCTAATAAAATAAGATATGCGAGTTAAATCCGTTTACTTAAAGTTGTTGAATAAATATATTTTTAATTTTGATTTACATTTTTAATAATATCATTCGTTTCAGAGTTTTACTGAAATATGCGGTAATTATTTGGCGCAATTCAACAAGAACGTAAAGGTGAGTTGATTTTTTTATACCCTACCATACATATAACTACGAACTACGGAAAATGAAATATGAAAATATTATTGTAAAAAAAGTAGGCGAGCTCTCTTGCCTTCTGTTTGTTGCCCATCAGGGTCTATAATGATTCTAATTGTTACCGTCCACCTATAACATGTTATGTACTTATAGAATGCAATAAATGAAATTGAAATTGAATTGAAATTGAAATATATCGCACCCCTAGATCTAAAGGGAGCTAACTCAAAAAAGGCACTTTTTCAGTAGAGGCGAGAAACTGATTAATATGTCCATATGAACGCATGAGTTTTCTGTATTAATTTATACTTTTTATAACAAAGCTAGTAGAGTTATATTAGCTGCAATCTGTTTTAGTGTAGGTGGGTTTTGCTGGAATCCGATGGTGTGCATAACTCAAATCTTCCGATTTTTGAGTTAGATCCCTTTAGATCTAGGTGTGCGATATATATACATATATATATATATTCGGTTTTTTTTTTAGGACGATGATGACACACCACCATCAAAATTAGCGAAATTTCGAGAAGATCAGGTAAATAAATATATACAAGAACGTTTATGCTACATTTAAAGTTTTAAATCTTGCAAACAAATGTGAATACAAAATTAATTTATTTTTATACAGAGCGCAGGCGACAAGGTGCACGCTGAAGTTGGCGACAAAGTACACTCTGAAGTTGGCTCCAGCTCCAAGGTGCACGAAGCTAGCGGCAGGAGTGCCAACAGCACGATATCGGCCGAAGTAGAGGCTCAACTGCAGCGACTGAGCGTCGCGCTGGCCGGCCGCAGCACGCCGCGGAGTAAGCTGTATAAGAGCTCCGGATGCAGCTCTGTTGCAGGTATAGGCTGCAACAAATATATAGCTAGCGGCCCGCCCCGGCTTCGCCCGGATCCCGTTTTTTATAGCCTACTAGCTTCTGCACGCGACTTCGTCCGCGCGGCAACCCTTCTTTTATGCAGTCGGTTAAAAAGTAGCCTATGTCTTTTCTCAGGCTCCAGACTTTCTTTGTACCAAATTTCATTAAAATCGGCCCTGTAGTTTTAGCGTGAAAGCGTAACAGACAGACAGACAGACAGAGTTACTTTCGCATTTATAATATTAGTAGGGATGTCACTCGGGAGTAATGACTAATGTAGCTTCCCAACAATAAAAGGTTTTTATTTAAATTGGTCCAGCCCTTTTGGAGCGTATCTTTACTAATATGATAAAGAGAAAAGGTTTGTTTGTTTGGATTGAATAGGCACCAAAACGGCTGGGCCGATTTGAAAAATTGTTTCACTGTTGGGAAGCTATGTTCCTCAGTGACATAGGCTATAGAAAAAAAAGGGATCCGGGCGAAGCCGGGGCGGGCCGCTGGTGTGTAATAACCGCGAAGGCATCAGAAATTATTAAAACGTTTATCTGTTTTACGAAACATTGTTTTTTTTTAGACGTGGATATCGAGCCGGGGCCGGAGTCTCAGCCGAACACGGTCGGTTGGGATGACACGACTCCGGCGCAGCGAGCCAGCGTCGCGGAGACACCACAAACAGGTATTTGCTGACGTTTCGATAACTTTGCAGTTCTCATATTGGTAGCCTGTTGAGCTGGCGATAGTCTTATACATTTTATACTAACTACGATCTTATCAATCGAAAATTAGATAGACAAGGACAAGAGAAGAAAATTTGAGACCCCCAGTGGGATTCGAACCCACTCCCATGCCTTTACTAGCGGCAGTGTGCTGACCATTACACCATAGGTTCCATTATATTATATATATATATTTTTTGTTTTCTTAATTGACCCATATCTATTTAAAAAAAAATAAGTTTTGATTCTTTTACATTATCTAATAATTATAACGGATTTAATTTGTGCTGTTTTTATTTAATATCGAATGCTAAAAATATAAAATTAATATGATCGAGTGAATATGTTAAATGCTTTATTTAAAATAGGATGACGAATGGTTTTTTTTTTCTTTGTACATCAAGTAGATTGCCAAAAATTATAAGACACGTATTTTTTTTTCTCAATCGAACAATAAATGCCAAAGACAAAGGCTTTCGAATTTCGGGACCCCCACTCCCGATTGTGACGTCACAATATGGTACAATTTAAACCATGACATGATTTGTCATTTTTTTTTAAGAAAAAATACGTGTCGAATAATTTTCAATAATCTAACTGACGAACTATATAGAATTTCGTTTTCTTTACCTAGACTTCATCCATATTGTTTCATATTGTTTTATAGGAAATAAAAACCCACCACCGGATTCGAACCCGGCACACAAAGCAGACGCAGAGCGAAGTCCAACGGACCGTCTAACGATAGATATGAAGGAAGCGAGACAGAGCGACGTCAAGCCGTGTGTGCGAGCGAGAGGGGAGATGGTAGATCTGGAGGGAGCGAGACAGAGCGACGTCAAGCCGTGTGTGCGAGCGAGAGGGGAGATGGTAGATCTGGAGGGAGCGAGACAGAGCGACGGCGAGCCGCGTGTGCGAGCGAGAGGGGAGACTGCGCCCGCGCATAGCAACGCTGTTAAAACGTTCATACTGTCTTCTAATGTTGATGTGAGTGTAGTTTATTATTTACTAGCTGTTCGCCCCGGCTTCGCCCGGATCCCTTTTTTTTATAGCCTATGTCACTCTGGAATAGTGTAGCTTCCCAACAGTGAAAGAATTATTAAAATAGGTCCAGTACTTTTTGAGTTTATTCGTTACATACAGAAATACAAATCTTTCTTCTTTATAATATTAGTATGATAAGTATGACATTTACGCATATACATACGTATATGCGTAAATGTTTAATATTTTAAAGTGATTTGATATTATTGTTGTTAATAGTTGTTGTTGTTATTATTATTGTTGCTGTGATAAATAACAAAAGTAACGACAATAATAATAATATTTTTCTGTCCTCCGGCTAGAAAGCGCCAAGTTTCTGGCCGCTGCGCTAAATGAAATTGCCGCTTTCTGGCTTCGTCGAACAGAAAAATAGAATACTGACCTCGGCCACTTAAATAAATAACTTTTTAATAAAAAAATTTAACTGCCGAAAAAAAACTAAAAGGCAATAAAAAACAATAGCGCACTGAAAAGAGAAACATAATAATTTTGTCTTTTATAACGACTATTATTTTGGTTGTAATGTCTGTTATTTTTGAAGTTGGTGCCAGCCTCAAACAAACTTTTGTTGAAAAGCCTCAGATCACATTTTTGTCAACCTCGGCTTCGCCTCGGACGACAATTACATGTGATCTGAGACATTTTTTATTTTACTGGCCTCGGTGCGTAATGTACTATTTCTGTCCTCCGGCCGGAAAGCGCCAACTTTGTGGCCGCTTCGCTAAATGAAATTTCCGCTTTCTGGCTTCGTCGAACAGAAAAATAGTATACTGACCTCGGCCAGTAAAATAAAAAGCCTCAGATCACATTTTTGTCAACCTCGGCTTCGCCTCGGACGACAATTACATGTGATCTGAGACATTTTTTATTTTACTGGCCTTGGTGCGTAATGTACTATTGACTGTCGACGTTATTGTTGTTGTGACAATTATTTTTAATATCATTATTACATACATACACACACATCCAGAACCGCGAGGAGGTGTGCGCCCACATCGCGCAGCTGGGCGGGGCGGTGTGCTCCGCGGAGCCGGCGGCGGAGGCCCGCGCCACGCACGTGCTGTGCTGCGCGCCGAGCCGCAGCGAGCGCGTGCTCACCTCCGTGGCGGCGGGCCGCTGGGTGCTGCACCCCGCGTACGTCGCCCGCAGCGCCGCCGCCGGGGCCTTCCTGCCGGTACACAGACACACACACACACACACACACACACACACACACACACACACACACACACACACACACACACACACACACACACACACACACACACACACACACATACACTTAAACACGCATGGAGATATAGAGAGAGACACACACACTTTAACGCGTATGCAAATATAGAGCGAGAGAGAGAGACACAGACTCACACACACACACACCCCACACGCGCGTGCATGAATTTATATATAGAGAGAGAGACACACACACACCCACACACCCAGAGCCACACACACACCCCACATGCATGGAGATATAGAGTGAGAGAGAAAGACACACACATAAAAACTATCCGCAAATTAATCACCGAAGCATTGCGTGATCATTTCATGGGCAATATTAGTGAAAAAAATACAGTACAAACGATAATAAAATAATATTGCATAAATATATAATACCAACTGTCCGCCCCGGCTTCACACGGATCATCTTTTTAGGGTTGGCAAAAACGGGACCCTTATTTTTATAGCCTATGTCACTCGGGAATAGTATAGTTTCCCATCAGTGATAGTTTTTGAGCCTATTCAGTCCAAAGAAACAAACTTTTCCTCTTTATAATATTAAGTATAGATGAATTTTGAGAAATAAATAAATAAATCTAATCTAATCTATCATTAGGAGGAGGAATACGAGTGGGGCAACCCCCTCGCGCGGTGCCTGCCGGCGCTGGGCGCGGCGGAGGCCCTCATCGCGGCGGCGGCGCACCGCTGGCGGCGCGCGCGCGAGGGCGGAGCCCCGGGGCCCTTCCGCCGCCTCGCCGCGCTGCTGCACGTGCCCGCGCCGCGCCGGGACCTGCTGGCGCGGCTGCTGCGCGCCGGCGGGGGCGCCGTCGTCGACCAGGAGTGAGTAGTCGCGCGTGTACAGTCGCCATCAGATATATCAGAGCGAGCGAGGTACTACAATAGAATGTAAACTATATGACAGTGACTTAAGGTATATTTTCCTTAAGTGTTCAGATATTTATGAACACTTGTACTGTTTAGATATTTTTGCGTTGTTATGTGTCCAGATTATATTGAAAAATTGCTGCTCTTATATTTGTGACGAATTGGACGTTCAGATATTATTGGCCTTATTTGCCGTAACGAATTTATTGAAATTTAATGTTGCTCAGATGTATTTGAGTACCTCGCCCGCTCTGATATATCTGATAGTGACTGTACCACGACAGAGCACTCCATATATTTTACCATTGTGCCTATATAGAATGCACGCCCTTGGTATTAGAGGGCATATAGAGAGACAGAGAGCAACCTTCCTCCGCCAATAAGAATAACGGGCATGATGAATTTTACAAATAAACTTAGGCTTTATTTAATTTTCCTTCCAAATCTCAGCTGACTGACACACACACTACACAGAGAAATTTATATATATATGTTTGACTAACGACCCGCCCCGGCTTCGCACGGATCATCTTTTTTATAGCCTATGTCACTGGGAAATAGTGTAGCTTCCCAACAGTGAAAGAATTTTTCAAATCGGTCCTACCGTTTAGGAGCCTATTCAATCAAAACAAACAAACCTTTCCTCTTTATTATATTAGTATAGATTTCTTATAGATTATTACAACCAACTCAAAGACTAGCCGATATTACTAATTTAATTATCACTAACTAGCGGTCCCGGCAGACTTCGTCCCGCCCGGCAAAGAATCGATTTGACGTGATAAAAAGTATCCTATGTCCTTTTCCTGATTCCGTTCTTCTATACTAATATTATAAAGAGGAAAGATTTGTACCTATTTTTGTATGTTTGTAATGAATAGGCTCAAAAACTACTGGACCGATTTTAATAATTCTTTCACTGTTGGGAAGCTACGTTCACCCTGACTAGCATAGGCTATAGAATATTTTGAAAAATATAGGGATCCGTGCGAAGCCGGGGCGAACCGCTAGTGAGTTATAAACGGAGTAACTAACACGACTTTCTATTATATAATAGAAGAGAAATATAGATTATTAACCTTTGTTTAAATATTCATACATTTCCAGGTCCCCATACTCGGACGAAACCATCACAGTGTGCTTCGCGGATTTGAAGCGGTGTCCCATGCGGAGCCAGGACCGCGCCTGGCTGCAGTCCCGCCGCGTGCCGGTGTGCGCGCCCGTGCTTCTAAACGCATTCCTAACTGAGGAAAATGCACCTAACTTGATGGAGAATTGTCTACCGGATTTTAGATATTAGTGTTAGTAATTTAATTAATAATATCCCCAGCGGGACTTGAACCCACACCTATGAGCGGCTGCAATCCCGGTGTGTGCACCCGTGCTTTTAGAAGATTCTACAGTGAAAAATGCATTTAGATGCATTTTTAACTGAAGGATATGCACCGGACTTAGAAGATAATTGTCTACCAGATTTCAGATATTGAGTATTTTTTAAATAGTTTAATTATTCCCAAGAGTAGAGAATATTGTGACCTCCAGCGGGACTCGTACCCACACTTATGCATGGCTGCAGTCCCGCCGTGCTTCTAAATGCATTCCTAACTGAGGAGAGTGCACCTAACTTGGCGGAGAATTGTTTACCGGACTTCAGATATTAAATTAGTCATTTTTAAAATAACCCTATTATAAAACTATTTAAAAAAACACTTATTATACCAAGAGTAGATAACATTAAGACCCCCAGCGGGACTCGAACACACACCTATGGCTTTTATTGTCCTTATATACCTTGTAGATAATTGTCTAGCAGACTTAATAATATTTGATTGATTTTGACTATTAATTTAAATGAAAATGATATTTGTCTCAAGACAAGAGTAGAAAATATTGTGACTCCAGCGGGACTCGTACCCACACATATGCCTGGCTGCAGTCCCGCCGCGTCCCGGTGTGTGCGCCCGTGCTTCTGAATGCATTCCTAACTGAGGAACATGCACCTAACTTGATGGAGAATTGTCTACCGGATTTTAGATATTAGTGTTAGTAATTTAATTAATAATACCCCCAGCGGGACTTGAACCCACTACTTTGTAACATGAGTTAGTAATAATTGCCGATGCCTTCGCGGTAATTATACATTGGAATGAAACAACTTAAAACGGATTCTCTCGGTGCTGCAAAATGCATTTTTGACTGAGAAGAATGCACCGAATTTGCAGGAGAATTGTTTACCGGACTTCAGATATTAGAGTTATAATACCCCCAGCGGGACTTGAACTTGCAGATAATTGTCTACAGTGAGATAGAAAATTATTAGTGTTCATAAAGTTGTTAACTTTGATCATTAATTTAAATGATAATAATATTTATCTCAAGACAAGAGTAGAAAATATTGATACCCCAGCGGGACTTCAACCCACGCTTTTGCCTTTTAATGATCTTATAAAAAGGGATCCGCGTGAAGCCGGGGCGGACAGCTAGTGTGTAATAAAAGCGAATATTAAACGAAAAAAAATCTGTTTGTGTCTTGTTTTATTGTTAAGTGAAAATGTATTTCTTTTTAGTTCTAACAAGCTTTTAGAAATATTTAGATACATGAAACTGAAGTTCTTAATAGTTCTTAAATAAATACATCACTTTTATTAGAAAACTGTGAAAGGTATTATGAAATATCAAAAACAAATGTTGACTGTAGCGCAAATGCCTTGTTGATTAAAATGATTTAATTTAATTTTTAACCCCCGACGCAAAAACGACGGGGTGTTATAAGTTTGACGTGTCTGTCTGTCTGTCTGTCTGTGTGTGTGTGTGTGTGTGTGTGTGTGTGTGTGTGTCTGTCTGTGGCATCATAGCTCCCTAACGCATGAACCGATTTTGATTCTGTTTTTTTTGTTTGAAAGATGTATATGTCGGGAGTGTTCTTAGCTATGTTTTATAAAAATCGGCGCAGTAGTTTAATAATTAGGGGGGGTTAAAGAGGGGATGTAAAAATAAATGTCTACAAATATACTCGAGTGGGGTATCCAATGAAAGAGGGTGACGAGAACATTACAAAATTGAAATCATAATGAAAATCGGTTGAGTCGTTCAAAAAATATTGGGAGTGAAAGTGGGGATGGAAAACCAAATGTCTACAAATATACCCGAGTGGGGTATCAAATGAAAGAGGATCGCGTGTACATTACACAATTGAAATTACAATGAAAATCGGTTACGTAGTTCAAAAATTATGGGGAGTAATAGTGTATATGGTAAGCCCAATGTCGACAAATATCAAATGTAAGAGGATAACATGTACATTACGAAATTCCATGTGAAATGGAAATTAGTTAAAAATAATAATATGTAGTAGGTACCTACTTACAAAAAGTATGAAATAAAAAAATAAATTAAAAATTTAACAAACCCCCGACATAAAAACTAAAAGGCCCTCTAAAAAGTATAACAATAATAAAATCTTAATATTAGTTACCTAAGTATTAATATTTCTACAAAGAAAACGTCATGTCGGGGGGACCGTAGGTTTAGGTAGATTGTAAATATTAGGTAAGTAAGTACACCTAAATGAAAAGCGGTCCCTCCGACATGACGTTTTCTTTGTAGAAATATTAATACTTAGGTAACTAATATTAAGATTTTATTATTGTTATTGTTTTACTATTGAATATTACCTATACCCAAAAAAGGTCAAGTACGAGTCGGACTCGCGCACTAAGTGACGTGGTAGTTATAGTCAAACTCCTCCGAAGCGACGATTTATTTTTATGAAATTGTCTGAAAATCGGTTAGTAGGTAGGTATATCTATTTTTTTACCTCTACATTTTGAGATGATTCACTCCATTTATTTTGGAGTTTTTTTTGTCGAAAACTATAGGGATGATACAACTTTAATTAACGGATTTAACTCGCGTACCTATTTTATTTTTTATTGGCTGACGTTTCGGAACCTTTACAGATACCATAAACGTAGCACGACTTTAGCTACCTATATCAATAATGGCTGCAAATAGTATTTGCTAAATAAAAGACGTGCGCTCGGTACAACTATTTATTGCGAGACTGACGATGTGAAAATACCCTCTATACATAACAACACCTTCACCCTTATTTAGAAATACATAATTGGGTCAAAATTTTTTTCGTTGCATCGAAACTTGTCCTAGATTTAGTTTCTTTTTTATGGATGAAAACCTATTAAAATACTAGCATGCCATATTATCATCATGAAATATACAGGTTATATTATATCATTTAGGCATAAACTGAACTAATATATGAATAATTATTGAAAAAATATTCGTGACGGAGTATACATTCTTCGTGACAGAGTAGTTTTCATACTATCAAACGATGTCCCAGGCCTCCATTGACGTAATGTTTTGGACCCGTGATCACATTTTATTCTATGAAGGTACTGTTTTTTAATTTTTTTGCAATAACTTTGATAATGTGTGCTTCGTACTGTGTAGATAAAAAAAATCTGTATCATTTCTACATATTCTACTACAATTAATATTGTATGTCCCCGTGTGTAGCCTTATTTCCGAGTATATTCTGTCACTGTTATTACGCATTTGTTTTTACGTCGTTAGGCTGCTTGAACTTGAGTAAGCGATGAGCCGACAAGCTCTGCAGTACCTCTTACACGCCATGTCCCGCCCTCGCCTTCATTTGCCTTTTAGTCGACTGCAAGTGTTCAAGTAGAGTGCGTGTATTTTGGCATTATCCACTCGGTCACGTAAGTTTCACCTATTTTTTTTAATGATTCAATTCTTATTATTAAGCAAGTGTAATCCCCATTGTTTATTGTTTAAATAGCGATTTTCAAATTTGACTACATTCATCACATTTATTTTTAAATTCACCTGGCGTCTTAAATTTACAACTCTGTCACAGTACAACTCTGTCACATCTTAGTGTGACAGAGTGGTTGATTCTCGTGACGGAGTTGTAACAGAAAAATTTTGTCTTCATTATAATACGAAATAAGCATTTGTATGATTGGACTGTGTATATATTTATTCTCAGATATCAAAATAATCAGTGACGCAATACAGGCAAAAGCGTAATTTCTTCCTTTTATCTACCAGAATCTATGAATACGGATTCGAACATGTGACCTGGAATTTTGTTGAGGCATGGGAAAGGAGCGGCGGACGGAATCGGTGGGTTCGTCGAACATCAAGCTGATACAGTTGTCGCAACTGGAAAAGATATTTTTGATGCCTCGAGTTTCGTTTCAATTCTGGATGGAACCAGTAAAACAAAACTCTTTTTAATTTCGGAGGAAGATATATCACTTGTTGCTCGAAGTATTCCAAAAAATATTCATACCTTGCCAGGTACGATGCAAGTGCACCAAGTTTTCTATGAGAACTATGGTAAATTAAAGTAGTTCCCAATCCAAATATCAATAACAAAGAAAAACGTATCCTATATGAGTTTTCAAATCCACTAAATGTGTTTGAAAAATTATTAAACTTAGTAGTACCTACTTTATGACTGATTTTATTAATGGAAAGTTGAAAAATTGTTTGTTAACAACTTTGTTAGTTTATTTTGATTTATTTATTATTTTTGATATTATTTTATGTAAAAATACCACTTATCACGTTACTGTCACATGTCTTGTCCCTCATATCGAATAGACTATTTTTTAATTTCATTGCTTTTTTTGAAATATGAGCTCGGTTATAAATATAAATAATGTTAAAGTTAAATATAGTGTTAAGTAATAGATACCTCTTTAAGACGTAAAGTAAGTAAAGCATAAAATAAATAAATCTTTTCATGTCTATAAAACTGTTTTGTGACAGAGTGGTATTCAAAGATTTATATTTGGTTAGTAGAAGTATATTTTGTTATCGATTATTAAGTGCCATAATTATAGAACGTTTCAATATTTGGAAACTATAAAAAAAAATATACTTGATTCATAATAAAAAAATACAAAAAATACAGATGATTCGTGACAGAGTGGTTTAATTTTTCTACCTATCATTACAATATTTAAATTTCCAATATAATATAATCATAAACCTGGCTGCTCCTTACGTTACTGTTATCTTCATAAAATAGGTAATCAGTATTTATGGAAAGTAATGGTTTTTTGATATATTTTAAATAAAATAAAAATGGGTGGTAAAAAATAGAAACACTGCAACGAAAAAAATTTTGACCCAATTACTATTATTAACTTAAGACTAAACTTAAGACTAGGTGTAGCCAATATGTTTGATTATTTTACATGTTTTCCTGGATAACATTAATTAAATTAACTACGTAGATATTACGATTATTTTAACAAATTGTTTATACTTAACATTATACTTAATATTACACAGGTACCTTCATGTTAACAATGCAATTATTTAGTCTATTTCGAACCCGTAGCGAATTGGTGGTTTACACTGTCTCTCTGGATATCTACGATTCGTAGAGGCGACCTCGACCTCTGTACCACTAGACTTATTATCTACCTTACTAGATATAGACTTATTTTCTATCTTATTACCTACGGACACATTGGGTGTGAATGAAGGACTAGCCATCAGCTGTTCGTTTTCTGGCGTCGAACTATTGCCAGCGTCATTACCGTCCTCCTCTGAACCATTTTCCTTTTGATCTGGCTCCTCGCCTCTAGTCATGGGGTATGATAACGATTTACGCGTATGCCCCGTTCGACCGACTGTTCCAGTGACTAGTTCAAGATGTACTTTGCTATTAGCGGAATCGGCATCCGCAGTTCGCGTAAATCTTTGTCTGAGCTGATCGATGTGCCTGTGAATATCGGTTCCAAGAAAGGACTTAACACAATAATCTGTATTACCTAATTTGTTTACGATCGATCCAGGTAACCATTTATCAGAGCCTCTGTAGTCCCTATACCATACTAGCGCCCCAGGAATAAACTCGCGGTTCCTAATGCCCGCCGCGGCTTGTTCCCCGCCTATTTGACGCGCGGAGATTCGCGTTTCTCTATCCGGTTTTAAATTATCTAACCTCATCCGAAGACTACGACCCTGTAGAATATTTGCAGGGCTGTCCCCAGTGGTCGCGTTCCGTATTTCTGTAAGCTAATAAGAATCTACACAGTGCCGTATCTACATCTAAATGTTGTTTTAAAGCTTTCTTTATGGCCCGTTTACATGTTTTTACCGCGTTTTCTACAGCTCCATTCGAGGCTGGATGATATGGCGCCGTAAACAAGTGTTCGACCCCATTATGATTTAAAAATTGCCTAAATTCAGAGCTAGAAAATGGGGGTCCATTATCACTGACCACTTGTTTCGGCAGACCAAATTTTGCCCACAGATCTCGTAATACAGCTATGACCGCCTGGGCTGTGGTTCTTTTCATGTTTATCGCTTCGATCCACTTCGAACATGAGTGTACAACAAATAATAAAGTAAAGCCACTAATAGGCCCTAGGAAGTCTAAATGAAGTCTTGACCAGGGTCGCGGTGGCCAGGGCCAAGATCGAGGAGTGTGACCGGGTGGCGAGTCGGCCACGGCGGCGCACACAGCGCATGCACGGCACTCTCGCTCCACGGCTTCGTCGATCCCCGGCCACCACACGTAACTACGCGCCAGAGACTTTGTTTTAACAATACCCATATGTGCGTCGTGAAGTTCCGCAATTACCCTTTGCCTACAAGCAGATGGAACCACGACTCGGTGCCCCCACATAATACAGCCGAGCTCGACGTACAGCTCCTTTTCCCTAGACAAGTATGGTTTCAATTCCTTGATTTCAACCTCCCTGGGCCACCCGTCCATGATGTAACTATAAACGCGACTTAAAATAGGGTCGGCTCGAGTTTCTTTTTCACATTATAATCCAACAGCATAGCCTCTGTTGAGAAGTGAAGATAGGTTTCTCAGGCAACTCATCCCCTTGTGACGATAATTCATTTTTTTGAAATTCGACCATGCGGGAGAGGGCGTCGGCTGTATTTTTATCAGTCCTAATATATTCTATAACAAAATCGTAGGCTGATAATTTAATTGCCCACCTTTGCAAACGGCTAGCCGCTGCACAAGGAACACCCATATTCGGTCCAAAAATACTTACCAGAGGCTTGTGGTCGGTACGTAGTACAAATTACCTTCCATATAGATATTGATGAAATTTTTCTACAGCGAAAATAATGGCCAACGCCTCCTTATGTATTTGACTGTAATGTAATTCTGGCGCGGAGGAGCGAGTAGTCGCGTCCACTGTTAACACAGATTCGGCTTCCATGTCAAAGTGCACTAGCGCTTTTGTACTGACCAAAAAATTTTTAACGCGATTAAATGACGAATTATGTTCAGAGTTCCACGCCCAATGTTTACCCTTCTTTAAAAGATCGTAAAGAGGTGATAGATGTGCGCTTAGGTTTTTAATAAACTTCTCGTAAAAATTTACCATTCCTAGAAAAGACTTCAATTCGGTGACATTGGTCGGGTGAGGCATGGTCGTGATTGCTTTGACCTTGTCAGGGTCCGCCCTTTCCCCGTCACTGTCGATAATAAACCCTAAATATCGAACTTCCTGTGCAAAAAAATCGCATTTGCTCTTTTTAATTTTGAGACCATTTTCCGCCAAAATGTCCCAAAACTTTGTTTACCGAAATAATATGACTCGCCATATCCCTATTTTTAATTAAAATGTCATCGTAAAATACTACTACTTCCGGAATATCCTTAAACATATTAACCTTGATTTTTTGAAAAATCGCAGGACTGGAGGATAAGCCATAAACTAGCCGAGTGTATTTAAATAACCCTCTATGGGTATTAATGACAGTGTAGTCTTTAGAGTGCTCCGATAACAGTATCTGGTTATAAGCTTGAGAAAGATCAAGTTTTGTAAAAAACATATTACCACTGAGATCGCTGAATAAATCATCCATTTTTGGAACCGGAAATCTATCTACAGCTAAGACTCGATTTAGGGTTACCTTATAGTCCGCACATATACGTAAACCACCATCGTTTTTGCGTACCACGACCAGAGGCGTGGCCCAGTCGGACCGGTCCACGGGCTCGATGACGCCGGTGCTCAGGGTAACGGTCTCGCGCGGCAAAAAATAGGTACGCACAGCTCGGCCTGGCCTCCAGTATATTTACCCAATGTGCCGTCGAAAAGGGATTCATGACTAGAAAGAATACCACTAATTAATTTAGCCTTGTCGGGCACACAGTCAATTGCGTAATTATTTTGTAACCCAAGTTTAGGTATCTTGACAGGTATATTCAATTCCGACAACCATTGTCGACCTAACAAATTAGTAGTTCCTCTACTTAAAACATACAGATCTAGTGTCTTAATAAACCCCTTGTAGCTTACCCGGGTTTCTATGTACCCTAATGGTCTGATAATCGATCCA
This sequence comes from Polylopha cassiicola, assembly GCA_038024825.1. NCBI lineage: Eukaryota > Metazoa > Arthropoda > Insecta > Lepidoptera > Tortricidae > Polylopha > Polylopha cassiicola. The sequence goes on along the minus strand of CP149065.1, from coordinate 3,110,002 downwards.
TCATAAAACTTTAAATTTAAATAACACGGCTTAAGATGCAAGTCTCTGAATAACTCATAATAAACTTGTTGACTAATACAAGATAACGCCGATCCTGTGTCAACTTCCATATTAAGTAAACGATTATGAACCTTAAGTTTAATACACACCGGTTTATATTTGCTTAATGACATTTGGTACATAGGCTCTTCCTCACAATCTTCATACTCGTCCGTGTTTCCATCGATGCCCGGACTGTCGGATGACGTCATTGCATCTTGTTCCTCCAACAAGTAGAATGGTGCCCGCTCCCGGCCCCCTCGGCCCGCTCCGCGCTGCCCGCGCCCCGGCCGCCTCCACGCGCCCCGGCCGGCCGGCCCTGCGACCGCGCCGCGGCTGTTCACGCGCCCTCCGCGTGCACTCCTGTACTCCACAGCCCCGTCGGCAGAACCCGCCGACTCCACCCGTCTCGCTAATTTTGGACACATCCTTCTTAAGTGCCCGATTTGTCGACATGCGCTGCACATATAACCCCGGTACTTGCAATCGCTTGCCTGGTGTCTCTTATCCCCGCACTTCGAGCATTCATTGTATAATAATTTGTGTACACCTTCGACGAGCTCTTCGCTCCCGCCCTCGACCGCGATCGCATTGCGTTCTGCTGCCTCCAACGACAACGCCAGTTTAATCGCTCGAGTGTAGGTTAAATCGTCCTCCGTGAATAATCTTTGACGTATAACTTCGCTCTTTACACCACAAACGAATTGATCGCGAAGATTATCATCTAGCGTCGTGGCAAAATCACACTGTCTTGATAATTTTTTTAATTCTGTTACGTAATCAGTTACCGATTCATTATTCTGTTGTCGTCGCTGGCGAAACTTGTATCTTTCCGCTAAAATGGAGGGTTTTGGCATCAGATGTTTCGTTAATAACTCCACTGCATTGTCGTAGGTCAACGTTGAAGGTTTTTTAGGACTCGATAACGTAGATAATAGTTCATAAGCCTCTTCTCCAATAACGGATATAAGTGTAGGTAGTTTCAGGTCGTCCGTTACTTTGTTCACCAAAAAGTACATTTCGAGTCTTTCCACATATGCTGACCAACTTCCACTACTAACCACAAACTCCCGCATCTGTCCAACCGACATTCCGATTATATTAAACCACTGAATAGCACTAATTATATTTTTTTTATCCGTCGTCGCCACTGCTAAATAAAAGACGTGCGCTTGGTACAACTATTTATTGCGAGACTGACGATGTGAAAATACCCTCTATACATAACAGTATTAAGTATCAATTGAAACAGTATTTGCACCAGCACCAGTAGATAATTTCACTTTTATTATTTCTTATTGATTCCGTTCTTAAACTATAGTCGATGAAGGATGTGACGTTTCAAACGCTCGAAGATCCACTCTAGGTCATAGAGATATTATACATAGAGGAGGTGAGCCAGCCAGAAACGCGTTATAATGGTAGAAAGAGAAAGAGCATTGGAATAGTGGTCGCGTCCTTGTCTGATGACGCATGCGCAGTAAACGATTCGCCTCCAGTATTGTACTGACCCTTCCGCATTCGACTGTCAAAATTTTGTGGTTATGTATATTGTGTAGCTGTTTTTGTAAAATAATATCATTTTCGCAGCATTTTCTCACCAATTAATATGATAAGACTTATGTCAAAAAAGATCATTTCGATATTAATCTCTCAATTATTTTTCACATGAACTCCCGACGATAAGTGGAATAAAATTTTCGAAAAATCAGTATAAATCTAAAATTATTTTATTTTATATACTATTTCAGACATGTATCACGCCACTATTAATAAATGTTCTTATATTGTATTAAGTGTATAACCGTTTTCAGTATTATTTGTAATAATGTCACTCAAATGTTGAAAATGATTATAATAAAAGGTAAAACAGCCAGTTAGTAGTGTGAAAATGATGTTTTTATTATTGTAATATAAACAAAAAATACAAAATCAAATAATACATACAATATAAATTTGCACGCGCGTAAACGAACTGAAGCGAAATAATAGGTTAGAACATTTCGTATTGCGTCGTCAACGGACGGCGCGCAGCATGTTGCCATTGCGCATGCGGCAAGACAAGGACAGTGCCATTATTTAGAGTTTCTGTCTCTCTTTACCGTGATACGCTTCCACTTACAGACAGTCCTATGGCTCACCTCCTCTAGTATAATATCTCTATGCTCTAGGTCGTCGTATCGATTAAAAAAAAAAACTTTTAGAAATGATTAGAACGTATCGTGATTTTATTTAAGTTTGTCTTATAAATAATGAGATGTTTTTAAATACTAAACACTCAAATATTTATTTTTAACACGATGAAAATATCTTTACGAATTATATTGCGTGCTTTTTTACCTGACTCGAACAGTAACTTTGACACACGTCAACGTCACAGTTTCCCTACGTTTCTTATATCGGTATATTGGCAAATTTACCGTATATAATTGCTATACTATGCTTGAAATATTATAATCGTTTAATATTCCACTAGAGACCGAGAATAAAAATAAATTGCACCGTTATTCTCTCAACATTCACTTATATTTCTCGAATACAGTCATTCAGTAATGAATATTTAAGGCATATTACTTTATTAGTGTCTGTGTTTTATTATTCTTTGTGTGAGAGCAATGTCGGGCTCTGAGAAAGACACGGCGCTCCGCGAGCCGTCTGAGGAGCGCGATGTGAAGCCCGAGATCGTGTTGTTGCCGGAGCACCCTCCATCAAACGAGGACGGCGCCCCCGGTAAGTTAATTCAACTCTTATAAGACTTTTTATGTCCATCATGGCTCCTCCATGTAGGATTATAGCTTCGACCTCTGCTCTGTGTATATTATTGTTTTAATGTTGTAATTGACTATTTCTTTTGTATGTTCTATTGTTCTGTTAAAAAACTTGTCAGTTTAGTTGAGTCTATTGTGATCTATTGTGTTCTTATGTATTTTAAACACATTAAATTTTATACATTCCATTATCAGTTTTTATTTATACAGTCCACTCTTCGCTTGCAAAATTTATAATACAATAATCTATCTTTATTAAAGAAAGTCGTGTTAGTTACCCCGTTTATAACTCAAGAACGGTTGAACCGATTTGGCTGAAAATTGGCGGGGAGGTAGCTCAGAACCGGGAGAAGGACATAGGATACTTAAATCAATTCTTTGCAGGGCGGGACGAAGTCTGCCGGGACCGCTAGTATTTTATAATTCAAACAAACCTTAGTAGTAACACAGATGGCCTGTTGGTCTAATGGTCAGAGGACTTGACACTAAAACAGTTTGATAGGTTGCGGGTTCGAATCCTGCTAGAGACAGATATCAGCGTGCACTGGCATCTGTACCCGAGTCTTGGATGTCTTATATTATGTATTTATGTGTGTATATCCATAAATAAAAATAAATTGCTGAACAGCCGTTCTTGAGTTTTAGCCACACTAACGAAGGTTAGTGTGGCTAAAACTCAAGAACGACTGAACCAATTAGGCAAATTTTAGTCTTGAATTGTTTGTGGAACTCCAGGGAAGGTTTAAAATGAGAAAAAACTTGGAAAAAAAAGTAAAACAGTAAATGCGGTAGAAAGTTTGCTCGGTCAGCTAGTCTAATATATACAATTTTGCTGTCATCTTGATGTCTACCGTTTGACCGATTTTAATAAAAAATCTCAAAAACATGGTCTAATTTACTGGGTCAACTATCATTAGTTGGCGCAGTAAATTATGAACATAATAATATTCATATATGTAACAATGATAAGGTCTCTGTAAATTTGAAGTGAAATGTAGCAAAATAATTTCTGATGCCTTCGCGGTTATCCATTTAGAAGAAGTCAGTGTGAACAGCTAGTATATAATATGGATGATTCTGTGTCAGTTTCTTTGCTATGAAGAAAGGAATTGGCTATAATAAGTAGGTGTGGTACATTTTTTCATCAGTAGAAACTCGATTTTCCGGCCCTCAGTATATTAAATAACTACAAGTCATTTAATATATATCCATTTGTTATTTTTAATTAACACATATCATTATGTACAACATATGCATAAAACCCGCTATTTTTCATGTTAATCGAGTTTCTACTTTAGAATTAGGGAACAATGGTGGTTGTAATAACTAATTATTTATCTTCACTACATAGTATAAAACAAAGTCACTTTTCCTGTCCCTATATCCCTATGTATGTTTAAATCTTTAAAACTACACAACGGATTTTGATGCGTTTTTTTTTAATAGATAGAGTGATTCAAGAGGAAGGTTTATAGCACCCGTGTGAAGCCGGGCGGGTCGCTAGTTATTTATAAGTAGGAATCATAATTTTAGTCAGTAAAGTAACCTCACATCTTTATTCCTCAGGAAGCTCATCGGAAACGGAAACAACATATCCCTTCATGCACGTACAAGTGAAAATTGAATATGATCCCGATGATAATGAAGAGATTCCGGAGCAGACCGGGGAAGCTGAGACTATGCAAGGTAAATAAACGCCTGTTTGGCTTTCAAAGGTTAACTGGTAGAGAATTCCGTATAGCATTAAGTTCGTTTGTACGTTATTTTTTTTTTGTGCAATAAAGAATAAATAAATAATTTAGTTGGGCATATGAGTATGAAGATGTATGCAAGCGCGTGCAATGAAGGAAGCGTAGGGTAGGCACTCCATACATTAGTGACACTGTGCCTATAGCTTATCTTATCTTATTGTTGGGGTCCTTTCGGATGCACTTCGACCCATTGGGATCTTTTGTGCCTACCGTTCCTTTAGCTTACTCCAGGTTCTCCATAACCTATATGGAATGCACGCCCTTCAAGGCCCCCACTGCACGCGCCTGAGGCCTGAGGGAGCGTAAGTGTGGCGCCAGGGTAGGCACTACGTACATTAGTCACACTGCCTGTATGGAATGCACGCCCTTGGCTTTGGGGCCGTTCAAGTATTACGTAAGGACTATAGAGGGGGGTCTTTGATTATTTCTGATTAATAATTTCTGATGCCTTCGCGGTTATTACACATTGGAATGAAACAACTATAACGGATTTGACTGGCATATTTTATTTTATTGGTTGACGTTTCGGAGCCTTTACAGATTCCATAATCGTAGCACGACTGAGCTGACAATAGTCTTTAGCATAAGACTATTGTCAGCTATAGTTTGATTCCAATGCAGATAAAATATTATGAAGACAAACAAAAAAAAAGTATAAAGTTATATTTTTAACCGATTTATCACACGTATATAAAAATAAATCAACTACAGCGGATTTAAATCACGTAATCCCTACTCCCTACTAATATTATAAATGCGAAAGTAACTCTGTCTGTCTGTCTGTCTGTTACGCTTTCACGCTAAAACTACTGGACCGATTTAAATGAAATTTGGTACAAAGAAAGTTTGGAGCCTGAGAAAGGACATAGGCTACTCTTTAACCGACTGCAAAAAAGGAGGAGTTCCACGCGGACGAAGTCGCGGGCAGAAGCTAGTCCGTTATAATTGTTTTATTCCAATATGTAAATAACCTCGAAGGCATCAAATATTATTGAAGTGATAAAAATATTTGCCTAATAATTTCTGTTGCCTACGTGTTTACACATTGGAATTAAACAACTATAGCCGATTAAACTAGTAATTTATTATGTTGACGTTTTGAAAACATTACAGTTCCCATATCCGTAGCCGACTGAGCTGACGATAGCCAATAGTCAGAAAGGCACGAAATTATGTTTTTGTCTCTCCTGTGGCAAAACATAATTTTGTACTACATGGTAGTGCTTTATTCCAATGTGTAACAACTTCGAACGTTTTAAAACTTTTTAAAATAAAACTAATTTCCTAAGTTGATCTAAAGGACGGTCGCGGAGCACAGCGAAAAACGGACGTTGCCCTTTTTCCATTTGTCTCTGTCGCACGCGTGTAGTAATAGTGCTCTCGCGCTCACATAGACCTTTAGCAATAGACAATTTTTTTTTTTCAGATACCCAGATGTGTCCCGAGCCAAGCGCCGAGCCTGCACCTAGGGCTCCGGTCGCCAAACCGCCCGCCAAGCGGCCCAAGCGAGTACGCAAACCAATAACCCCCGAGGACAGAAAACACAAATGCACCGAGTGTAAATACGCTACACCGCGCCTCGGCGACCTCACTAAACACATTAGGATGCACACTGGCGAGAAACCATACGAATGCAACCAGTGCCCCTTCAGAACAGCGAGACCCGGACATTTGAAACTTCATTTGCGAACCCACATAAACGATAAACCCTTCAAATGCACTGAGTGTAAATTCAGAAGTAATACTAAGGGAGACTTGAAGCAGCATTTGAAAATCCACACTGGCAACAAACCGTTTAAATGCAGCGAATGCGAGTATAGATGCTACCAACCGCACCATTTGAGAACTCATATGCGGAAGCACACTGGCGAGAAGCCGTTTAAGTGTACGTATTGTGAGTTTAGGTGCTCGCGCTCCAGTAATTTGAAGCAGCATTTGATGTCGCACACTGGCGAGAAGCCATACGAGTGTCCCGCGGGCAAATGTGATTATAGATGTAGTACGTCGGGTATGTTGACGGTCCATATGCGAACGCACACTCGTGAGAAACCGTTCCAGTGTCCGCAGTGTGAGCATAGATTCAGTATATCCGGCAGCTTGAAACGCCACCTTAGGACGCACGAGCCTAAATAGTTTTGTTAAAGGAAATGGATTGGTGGCTAATAAATAATATTTTTTAGTCTGTCAGATTATTAAAAGACACGTATTTTTTCAACAAAAATCGGCCAAGTGCGAGTGGGACTCACCGTACCATTATTTTAAAAAGAGCGAAATGTCACATTTCTTTGTTTTATTTATTTTTTCTATTTTTTTAAATTTGCTGAGATACAGCCTAGTGACAGACGGACGGACAGCGGAGTCTCCCTATTAGGGCCCTGTTTTACCCAAAAAATGACAAAGATTCGCGCGTCTATACTTTTATTGTATGACTTTCCTTTTATAGTGGGTAATGACGTAATGTTGAATTTAAATTGTGTCGAGACGTGACGTCACGAGCACTTCCAAACTTTTGAAGCGCTTATTTTTGTCATTTTTTGATAGATTGTGAAAGGAAAAATATCTGATACTTCCTGATAATCTTGATGGACTAAGGAAAACAGTCACATATTTACTTAATTAGATAATAATGGAACTTTACAAGTATTAATTAACTAAGAAATTCTGATATTATTACTAAATAAGATGTGCAATTTGGCGCACATAAGTGTGCCATCAAATATAGGCCTATAGGGCTTAACTATACATAGTGTCAGCTGTATTCAAACAGGAGGGGCTTAAGTGAAACGGCTTATGGAAATAAACCTATTTTATTCATATATCGCACACCTAGATCTAAAGGGAGCTAACTCAGAAAAGTTATTTTTTCAGGAGAGGCGAGAAACTGATTAATATGTCCATACTCCATATGCACGCATGAGTTTTCTTAATAGATTTAGGCTTTTTATAGTGAAGCTAGCAGAGTTATATTAGTTGAAATCAGTTTTAGTGTAGGTGGGTTTTGCTGGAATCCGATGGTGTGCATAACTCAAATCTTTAGGTTTTTGAGTTAGATCCCTTTAGATCTAGGTGTGCGATATGCATTGTAATATATTGCCCTTCACACAATTACAAAAACAATAGTACATTACGCACCAAGGCCAGTAAAATAAAAAAATGTCTCAGATCACATGTAATTGTCGTCCGAGGCGAAGCCGAGGTTGACAAAAATGTGATCTGAGGCTTTTTTATTTTACTGGCCGAGGTCAGTATACTATTTTCTGTTTGACGAAGCCAGAAAGTGGCAATTTCATTTAACGCAGCGGCCCGAAAGTTGGCGCTTTCTGGCCGGAGGACAGAAATATAAATATTATATTTACTATGATGTATCAGTCGATATTCGATCGATCTATAGTTTAATACCATTAATATAAATGATAATTATTTTTATACCAAGACGAGAGTAGAAAAAGACCACAGCGGGACTTGAACCTGTTATACTTTGACGCGAGGCACCGTGATTCCAATTACACCATGGGTACCACTGATTGAGTAGCTGTGGTCTGAATTTTTCTAGTCTTATCTTGGTACAGGTAATATTAAAAAATAACTAGGTAATAAATTATATTTTATTGATGTGTATTTATTAAGTTAGAGATCTGTACCGAAAATGTGAGGTACGAAAACTAAGATAAGTGGTGAAATAAAGTTTTTTTCTCGCTTGGTTATTTGTTTTTTAATATTTTACCTACTACAGATGCAACCAATGTAGGTACATTATTTATTGATAAGTTAAAAATGTACTTAAACATGTCAGATTAGTCTAGATAACTAGAATAGTGCAGATTTTATTTAACTCAATTATATTTATACTATATATCTATATAACGTTGTATATAATTATTAAATTATATACAACGTTGAATTTGACGGCCAGTTGGTCTAGTGGTCAGAGCCCCTGACTACGAAACCGGAGGTTGCGGGTTCGAATCCTGCTAGGGGCAGATGTCGATGTGATGAGCGCTGGCATCTGTACCTGAGTCTTGGATGTCTTATATGTATTTATGTATGTTTATCCTTTGTCTAGTACCCATAGTACAAGCTTTGCTTAGTTTGGGACTAGTACAATTGGTGTGAATTGTCCAAAGATATTATTATTATTATTAAATTAACAAAAAACAAAATTCTATCTCCAGTCAGGTTTTGTTCCAAAGTAAAAATATGTGGTTGTCTGTTCAAAGTTTAATTCCTTGTAGATCAACGATATACTTACGAACAAACCTGTTTCTCATAAACTTATAAATTATTTTCATTGTGGTCCCACTGCAATGAGTCAAAACATTAAATTGTAGTTCTTATGCTGGGGCCACACTAACGGGAAATGTCTTTGATTACCGCGTTATTGGACAAACGTTGGTATAGCCTCGACTTATCGCCGTTTGATTTCCAATAACGGCCCTAGCACTAGAAAGGTTGTAAATCTTTCGGACTCGTTGTGAGCCTTCCTTACATTTGTTCTATCATAGCGTTTTTAAAATAACCTCAAACAGTTCAAATGACATTAATGACATGTTCAAAATTTTGAGGTTATCTCCTTGTTTTCAATGTTTGTTGATTGTTTTCGATAATAATAAACACAATTATGATGATTCTATTAAAAAGTTACGCCCATTTTTGATATAATGGTCTAGTTATAAGAATATTATGCAAAAGCCAACCACGTATATAGTGGTTGTTTAGATATAGAACAGAACACTATGTCGAATGTAAAGACAGAAATATGCGTAGAGTATGAAGTGAAGATAGAACCGGCGCCGAGCCCGGAGCCTCCGGAGCCGCCAGAGGAGCACCCGCTTCCGCCAAGCCCGAGCCATACAGGTACTTTTGAATTCTAGCTTGTCTACACTAATATTATAAAGAGGAAAGATTTGTACCTATTTTTGTATGTTTGTAATGAATAGGCTCAAAAGCTACTGGACCGATTTTAATAATTCTTTCACTGTTTGAAAGCTACGTTCACCCTGAGTAACATAGGCTATAGAATATTTTGAAAAAAATTAGGGATCTGTGCGAAGCCGGGGCGAACCGCTAGTCTTATATATATCAATATATTATCCCTATAGTCTAAGATCAGAATTTATATCGACCTTCACCGTGTTGATAATAGAATGAAACATATTTTATAATAAATTTAGTATATTACAATAGTACATTACGCACCTAGGCCAGTAAAATAAAAAATGTCTCAGATCACATGTAATTGTCGTCCGAGGCGAAGTCGAGGTTGACAAAAATGTGATCTGAGGCTTTATTATTTTACTGGCCGAGGTCAGTATACTATTTTTCTGTTCGACTAAGCCAGAAAGCGGAAATTTCATTTAGCGCAGCGGCAATTTCATTTAGCGCAGCGGCCACAAAGTTGGCGCTTTCTGGCCGGAGGACAGAAAATTATATTAATGGTTTGTTATAAAAGTGATCAATAATAAAATCAAGCAATAAAAAAGATCATGTTGTACAATTATTTTTTTCTACTGATACATCAGATGTATAATTGTGACTTTCAAACTCATCTAATTAGATTCTTCCTCATTTCATTATAATTATTATCAGAAATACACAATAAATGGGGTATCAAATGAAAAAGGATCACATGTACATTGCCAAATTAACAAAGCTCTTTAAAAAAGTTTTTACCTTTTTTTATTTTTGACAGGTACGGAAACAGAACAGCCGCTGCATTATCAACCGATAAAACATGTACAAGTTAAAATTGAATATGATCCTGAGGAGCCGGAGACGGTGGAGCAAAAACATGAAGACACTGGATTCACGCAGGGTAATGGAAATAATTCACAGGGATCCCTTTTTTTTATAGCTTATGTCACTCGGGAATAGTGTAGCTTCACAACAGTGAAAGAATTTTTCAAATCGGTCCATTCGTTTTGGAGCCTATTTAATCCAACAAACAAACAAACCTTTCTCCTCTTTATAATATTAGTATAGAAAAGTGTTTAAAAAAATACTTACCTGCTCTGCTGCTCTATGGTTGTATTCACAGTCTCTATAATATATTTTAACTCTATGATTTTTTTTCTTAAATGACATGTTCTTTTTACAGAGTTGCCAGGTGAATCGGTCACAGCGGGCGCTCACACGCCTTCCTTACTAGTAGTACGTAAGAAACACAAATGCACGCAATGTTCATATAGTACCTCAAAATCAGGAGATTTGAACAAGCATTTAAGAATGCACACTGGTGAAAAGCCATTCACTTGTACAATCTGTCCATACAAAACTTCGAGGTCGGAACATTTGAAAGTGCATTTGCGAACCCACAAAGGTGAAAAACCGTTCAAGTGTACAGAATGCCAATATAGATGTAATACTCAAAGTGATTTGAAACAACATATACGGACGCATACCGGTGAAAAGCCTTACCAGTGTAACCTGTGTGAGCACAGATGCTCGAAACTGCACCATTTAAGAGCGCATTTGCGAATGCACTCCGGCGAGAAACCTTTCCAGTGTCCACATTGCGAGTACAGATGCGCTCAAAGGGATTACCTGAAACAACATTTACGGTCTCACACTGGTGAGAAACCGTATGAATGCACTCATTGTGATTATAAATGCAAAACGTCGGGAATGTTAACTGTCCATTTGCGGACGCATACTGGTGAAAAGCCATTTAAATGTAAAGAATGTGATTATAGAACATGTCGGTCTGGAACTTTGAGACGCCACCAGCGTGTACACGCGCGTGAATAGATGGAATGTTTTAAAATTAGATTATTTTTGTCCATTAAGATATTTATATGTAAAATCGATGCAATAATAATTTTTGGTCTTAATTTATATTTATTTTATAACATGTACTTATTTTAAGTTTTATTAAAATAATGTAACAAATATGTCAAATTTAAAAACATAAATAAAAAGGCTGTCTAGCAGCTTGTCGCCAACAAATAACATTAATAAAAATAATTATGTACTTATGATATTCTTGATTTCTATGGAAAATTGTCCACGACATAGATCCTGGATACTGGAGTTATAATGCCTGAATAATTTATTTTTATCACAAATTAATTACTCAAAATTCATGTTAAACTATTATTAAAAAATACTACCTTCAAAGAAATGTTTTATTGTATTTATTATTTGCGCCCCGCCCCGGCTTCGCACGGATCCCTTTTTTTTTATAGACTATGTCACTCGGAAATAGTGTAGTTTCCCAACAGTGAAAGAATTTTTCATATCATTCCAGCAGTTTTGGAGCCTATTCAATACAAACAAACAAACCGTTCCTCTTTATTTTATTAGTGTAGATATATTTGTCTCAATTTTTGTATTTTTATAACTTATCTATTAATTATTTAAATATAAATATTCACGTAACGTTACAATATTAAGTTTAAATTTACGTGCAAACCACTTTTATAGAGTCACTGTTACTATCAGGCGTTTTTAAATGTGTGTCAAACATTTCTTGTATTATTAAAACAAAATGTTTTGATACAATTTTGTTTTGACATTAGGAGGTTATAATTGTAATAATATACTGAACTAAGCAAAAATTTTAATATAATTTGCTGAATAAAGTAATTTTAGTACATTATACTAATTTGTTAATCATATCGACATTACAGGCAACCTTTAAACTGATAAAACAACGCTAAAAAAATTACTTTACGAACTTTTATTAAAAGAGTAGTTTTAGACTTAATTTTACAATGTTATCAAGTGTCGATAGTGTGACAATTTGTCGCGTCTGTCTGTCTCGGAACTCGCGCGTCGTGAATATATTCTCAACGCGGCTACACGACGTGCTGGAAGCGCTCACTTGCATTTCGGTACGTCACACTACTTTGTGATCATATTTCACATGTTAAACAAAACACTTACGGGCGAATCTTCGAGCGTTTGAGACATCTTTGTGTCCGCCCCGGCTTCGCCCGGATGCCTTTTTTTACAGCCTATGTCACTCGGGAATAGTGTAGCTTCCTAACAGTGAAAGAATATTTCAAATGGGCTCAGCCGGTTTGGAGCCTATTCAATCCAAACAAACCTTTCCTCTTTATAATATTAGTATAGATACTAACTTGAGACAACACTAATCTCTACTAGGTCCAGTGCTTATCTGGTGTAACTGTGATCACATTGGAATAAAGTTATAATGATTATTAGCTGTGCCCGTGACTTCGTCTGTGTGGAATAGTTATTCTTCATTATAATAATTTTCCCCGTTTTTTTACACATTTTCCACTGTTTCTTCGCTCCTATTTGTTGCAGTGTGATGTCATATAGCCTAAAGCCTTCCTCGATAAATGGTCTATCCAACAAAAAAAGATTTTTTCAATTCGAACCAGTAGTTCCTGAGATTAGCGCGTTCAAACAAACAAACAAACTCTTCAGCTTTATAATATTAGTATAGATTATGAGTGGCTTGGCATTGGTGACTAGTAAATGTGCTTGCAGCTGGAGGCGGGAGACGGTTTCCCACACACCGTGTGTATCTTCTGCGCTGCGCTACTGCTGAAATGTGAGTTACTCCGAGTGAAGGCAGTCGCAGCGGACCGCGTCTTGCGACAAATGCTCTATGGAGAGGATGACGTAAGATTGACTTTATATTATAGTTAATGTTCATACTTCACTACATAGTATAAAACAAAGTAGCTTTTTCTGTCCCTGCTTCGCATGGATCAGCTTTTTTTATAGCCTATGTCACTCGGGAATAGTGTAGCTTCCCAACAGTGAAAGAATTTTTGAAGTAGTTTTGGAGCCTATTCAATCCAAACAAACAAACCTTTCCTCTCTATTATATTAGTATAGATACACCCTATTTGTATCCTAAAATATGCAAGTTAAATCCGTTAAAGTTGTTTCATTCCAATGTATAATAACCGCGAAGGCATCAAAAATTGCCTACATGTTAATATAATTAAGACTTATAATGTATATTTTCCGTCCTCCGGCCAGAAAGCGCCAACTTTGTGGCCGCTGCGCTAAATGAAATTTCCGCTTTCTGGCTTCGTCGAATAGAAAAATAGTATACTGACCTCGGCCAGTAAATAAAAAAGCCTCAGATCACATTTTTGTCAACCTCGGCTTCGCCTCGGACGACAATTACATGTGATCTGAGACATTTTTTATTTTACTGGCCTCGGTGCGTAATGTACTATTTTGTACTAAGACAAAACTAATGGTACTGAACCAAAAATATCGATCGAATTTTGATTGATAGATCATATTTAATATTGATTATTAAAACCTTTTTTTTTTATGTTGTAGGTGTCCCAAGACATCAAAATTGAAAGCCATGATGAATATAAGCTGTCTCACAACATAAAGTGCTCCAAGATAAGAGTATTGTCCTACCCTGAGACAGATGAGGATTCTTCATCAGACAGTGAAGATGCAGAAGAAAAAAATGTATTAGGTATAAATTCTGCCCTTTTTTGTTTGCATAGAAAATAATAGTTAATAGTTACCCCTTTTTAACTTAAGGGTAATTTTTTTCTATATTTTTTCTAAGACTCACTAACTATCTCCATTTATCTCAAAAATATTCTTAAATATATTTTAACTTGTGACCCGCCCCGGCTTCACACGGGTGCTCTAAAACTTCGTCTTGAACCACTCTTATCTATTAAAAAAAAATCAAAATCCGTTGCGTAGTTTTATAGATTTAAGCGTACATAGGGATATAGGGACAGAAAAAGCGACTTTGTTTTATACTATTGAAGTCGCTGTCGCTGCTTGTCCCTATGTACGCTTAAATCTTTAAAACTACGCAACGGATTTTGAAGCAATTTTTTGATAGATAGAATTAATCAATAGGAAGGTATAATTATAGTGTTCTGTATAATACTGTCCAATATTTACTTACACGTTGTCAAATACTAATGTATGGCAGCATCTGCGATTTAGTTCAGTGGTTCTTTAGGTCCGTCACCCTTATGTCCTAACTAGGGTCCCTGATTCCCTCCTCCCGCCGCCGAGCTCGCGCGCTAGTCGGCGCCGCGCTGCGCTCAGACTAGACACTTTGTAATGCGGCGTTCGAGACAACTGCCGGCTGATTGTTACCGCGGAATACAAGTTTTACCCCCATGTTAAGAATATAGGCTTTAAGCATACCACTGAATGGGAAAAACTCTTTGTTTCAGACATTTTAGTATCTGAAGAGACTAAGGTGGAGTTAGAAGCGGACCCTCTGGCCTTTGAGGACCCTAACATCGACGCAGACCTCTCTCAGAGAAGTGAGATCATAAATTTATATGAAACTAGCTGTCCGCCCCGGCTTCGCACGGATCATCTTTTTTTATAGCCTACTAGCTTCTGCCCGCGACTTCGTCCGCGTGGAACTCCTCTTTTTTTGCAGTCGGTTAAAAAGTAGCCTATGTCCTTTCTCAGGCTCCAGACTATCTTTGTACCAAATTTCATTTAAATCGGTTCAGTAGTTTTAGCGTGAAAGCGTAACAGACAGACAGAGTTACTTTCGCATTTATAATATTAGTAGGGATGTCACTCGGGAATAGTGTAGCTTCCCAACAGTGAAAGAATTTTTGAAATCCGTTCTGGAGCCTATTTAATCAAAACAAACAAACAAACCTTTCCTCTTTTTAATATTAGTATAGATAATTTCCGATGCCTTCGCGGTTATTACACATTGGAATGAAACAACTATTAACGGATTTAACTCGCGTATTTTTATTTTATTTTATTAGCTGACCTTTCGGATTCTTTACAGTTTCCTTTTTAGTTTTAACTTTAGCGTTAGACTATTGTCAGCTCAGTCGTGCTGCGATTATGGAAACTGTAAAGAATCCGAAACGTCAGCCAAATGAAATAAAATAAAAAATACTCGAGTTAAATCCGTTAATAGTTGTTTCATTCCAATATGTGTTTTATATTTTTTTTAATAGGTAATCTAACTGGTGGGCAAAATAGAATTTCGTTTTCTTTGTCCAGCCGTCATCCCAAGTTTCATTCCTGAAGCTATTAGTTTATTAATAAAAGATTTTATTACATTTGATTCCAGTAAAACTGGAGTGTAAAGATCAAATCTCGGACTGTGAGTCTGTGCTGGACCCGAGCTGTGAGACAAGCCGAGAAGACACTGATGCAGGTGAGATACAATCATATTCATTATTTATAACAAGCTTTTGCC
The DNA here is from genome assembly GCA_038024825.1 of Polylopha cassiicola. NCBI lineage: Eukaryota > Metazoa > Arthropoda > Insecta > Lepidoptera > Tortricidae > Polylopha > Polylopha cassiicola. Next base: position 3,094,298 of record CP149065.1, on the reverse strand, counting down.
CGCTACTCCGTCTGCGTGGAATTTCATACAACATTTCATCCCCTCTCTTTACCCTAACAACCCTTTTTTCAAAGTTAAAAACAACCTTAAAGTAACCTATGTCCTTTCTCAGGCTCTAGATTATCTGTGTACCAAGGGCGTGCATTCCATATTGGCACAATGTCACTAATGTATGAACTGCCTACCCTGGCGCCATACTTCCGCTCCCCTCACTGCACGCGCCTGCTGTGTACCAAATTTCATTTAAATCGGTTCAGTAGTTTTAGCGTGAAATCGAGACAGACGGTTACTTTTGCTAACATGATAAATATCATGTTAATTAGTATTAGGATAGAAATAATCCTTACTAATATTATAAATGCTAAAACTCTGTAACTCTGTCTGTCTGTCTGTTACGCTTTCACGCTAAAACTGCTGGACCGATTTAAATGAAATTTGGTACATAGAAAGTCTGGAGCCTGAGAAAGGACATAGGCTACTTTTTAACCGACTGCAAAAAAGGAGGAGTTCCACGCGGACGAAGTTGCGGGCAGAAGTTAGTATTTGATATATTTTTTATTAACAGGTCCAGTGAAAGTTTGTGTACCAACGCTCGATACGATCCCGGGGCAACGTAACTCCAGCGGAACTCACGGCGAGGGTAGTGGCGTTAATAACGCTAATGTGGCGAGCGTTGTGGATGTTGCAAGCGTGAAGAATGTCAAGAGTGTCGCTAATGTGGCGAGCATGGTGGATGAGAGTGTGGCGAGCGTCGCGAGTGTGGCGGGTGTCGCTAATGTGGCGAGCATGGTGGATGGTGGAAGTGTGGCGAGCGTCGCGAGTGTGGCGGGTGTCGCTAATGTGGCGAGCATGGTGGATGGTGGGAGTGTGGCGAGCGTCGCGAGTGTGGCGGGTGTCGCTAATGTGGCGAGCATGGTGGATGGTGGGAGTGTGGCGAGCGTCGCGAGTGTGGCGGGTGTCGCTAATGTGGCGAGCGTGGCCAGCATCGGAAGCAAGACACACAAACGTACAAATCCACAAAAGAAACGAGATCCACCGAAGAAACCACATAAATGCACGTTATGTGAATATAAATGTTATCGTCCATCACAATTAATAAGGCATTTGCGTTTTCACACTGGAGAGAAGCCATACAAATGCACATATTGTGATCGTAGTTGTAGCAGCGCGAGTAATTTGAAAAGGCATTTGCGCGTGCACACTAGAGAGAAACCACACTGCTCTAATTGTAAGTGTACAAAAATAAGTACCGTAGTACCTACTACAGTAGAGGAAAAGCCGCGAGAGATGGTCATAAGAGATTTCAAATGCACTCAGTGTGAATTTACTAGTAAATATAAAGCGGTAGTCAAACAACATTTACTAACGCACACTGACGAGAAACCTTACGAGTGCACTGTATGTGATTATAAATGTCGACAAGCAGGTAGTTTGAGAGTTCATTTAAGGACGCACACCGGTGAAAAGCCATACAAATGTTCTCAGTGTGAATTTAGATGTCGAGCATCGGGATATTTGAAAGTTCATTTACTTACACATTCCTCTGAAAGGCCGTTTAAATGCACCGAGTGTGAACATTGTACTAAATCTGCTAATCTTCTTAAACTACATATAAAAAAACAACACGCAGTTGGGACGAGTAATTGAACGCAATGTAATTTAAAACAAATTATGATATCGCTGCTTCTCTGGAATAGTGTCACAACTCGAAATGTGTTACCATTCTGAATTGAAATTTATATGTGACGGTTCACAGTCTTAAATGGAGTAACAAATTATTTCGAGTTGTGACATTATTCTAGAAAAGCAGCGATATATTGAAGGTACGTTTATGAACGCACACTGGAGAATTACGAACGCATACAGGAGAAAGGCCAAAGTATAAAAGTTAGATTCGTTATGTTTTATTCCAATTTTGACAGTTGGTTGTTTGGTTTCTTCCGATGCACGCTGTAGCGGTGACGCGCGAGATGGCGCCGCGACTTGACAAGCGCGGGGCACTGCGGACACTGGAAATAAATTATATAAATATAAATAAATACCTTAATTACTTTGTATCAACAGAAAAGTAAATAAATTGATGATAATTATTTTATAAACATTTGGTTTTCTATCCCTTCCTTAATTAGGTTTTAGAATGACGTCACACAGTTAACCATGTATACAATGTGTACAATTTCAGCTCAATCGGTTAAAGATATCTGCTTCAAAATTGAGTCGCAACATTATACAAATCTTTTAAAAAGTCAATTTGGCAAATTATTTGTTTAACATCTTTTATATAATTCTTTTTAACTTTACGATTAAACATCAAAGCAAAAGAAAAGGCTGTTTTTCTTAGTAAAAATTCGACAAAAATAATAAATGATGTGATATTAATGTCGGCAAACCTTTTTGTAAGTATATTATTTTTATGATTGTTTGCGAGTGTTAATTTTTCACGCAAAAACGACTTAATCGATTTTGATAAAACTTTACAATAATATAGCTTACCCATCAGAACAACTGGCTATATTTAACAATATTGTGTAAAGTACTCATCGTGCGCAGACGCAGGCAGAAGCTAGTCCCTACTAATATTATAAATGCGAAAGTAACTCTGTCTGTCTGTCTGTCTGTCTGTTACGCTTTCACGCTAAAACTACTGGACCGATTTAAATGAAATTTGGTACAAAGAAAGTCTGGAGCCTGAGAAAGGACATAGGCTACTTTTTAACCGACTGCAAAAAAGGAGGAGTTCCACGCGGTCGAAGTCGCGGGCAGAAGCTAGTGTTAAATAAAATTACAGTACCTGTAGACTGCATTCTCTGTGAGACTCCTCGTGTTGTATAAGACAGCGGCGCGAGGCGTACGCGGCGCCGCAGGACTCGCAGACGAAGGGCCTTTCGCCAGTGTGCGTGCGCCTCTCATGCAACTAGTCAACACAAGGAATGAACTACGATGTATCAATCTAAATTGTAAAAATATCAATGACTAACGGTTTGTCCCGGCTTTGCACGGATCCGTAATTTTTTTCAAAATATTCTATAGCCTATGTACTCAGGGTTAACGTGGCTTTCCAACAGTCAAAGAATTTTTCAAATCGGTCTAGTCGTTTTGAAGCCTTTTCAATCCAGTCACGTAACCCACGTACCAGATAGATCGAGCAGCGATTTGCGCTATCTCGATATAGTATATAAGTCTTGTGTTTGATTGAATAAATATTTATTAATTAACAATACATCACCAGGGACATTTTGTCCTGCCCAAATATAAAAAAAGTAGGCGAGCCCTCTTTCCTTCTGTTTGTTGTGCCCATCAGCCATCAGGGTCTATGATTCTAATTGTTACTTTCCACCTATAACACAACTGGAACTCATTCTACACGATGCGAATCCAACAGGACAGGGGGGAGAGAGAGTTTTGACACGTCATAACTCTCTCTCCCCCCCCCTCTCTCTCTCTCTCTCACTCACCACTAGCTGGGGCGTGTCTAGCGCGAGATAGCTGCAGTATTGACAGCGCAGCTCTCGCGCCATGCCGTGGAACGAGCGACAGTGACGTTTGAGTTGCGTCGACGATATGAAACTCTTGCCACAGAACTAAAAAAAAAATATAATCCTGTTAATATAACAGGGTTTGACTGAAAATCAGCGCTGTAGTGTAGCAACGCACTACAGTTTAATGCTGAGTCAAATCCCTTTTTGGCATCGCATCAACTCTTTTTTATTTCTTTTACCAACCTCATGTTTCTTAAGATAGTCATTCGTTAGTCATGTAAGGATAATATTGTAAACATGAATCATGTGATGCTAAATAAATATATGTCTATGTCTATAAACGTGAAGGTTTGTATGAATGTATTAATGAATGTTTGTACAGAGGTACAAAATATATATATGTTACATTTTACGCAAAAATTTACTATATTACAATACAATTAAAAACTAATCCCTACTAATATTATAAATGCGAAAGTAACTCTGTCTGTCTGTCTGTCTGTTACGCTTTCACGCTAAAACTACTGGACCGATTTAGATGAAATTTGGTACAAAGAAAGTCTGGAGCCTGAGAAAGGACATAGGCTACTTTTTAACCGACTGCAAAAAAGGAGGAGTTCCACGCGGACGAAGTCGCGGGCAGAAGCTATTTACTATATTACAATACAATTAAAAACTAATCTTCTCTATTATATAAAAGAAAGTCGTGTTAGTTACCCCATTTATAACTCAAGAACGGCTGAACCGATTTGGCTGAAAATTGCTGGGGATGTAGCTCAGAACCAGGAAAAAGACATAGGATACTTAAATCGATTCTTTGCCGGGCGGGACGAAGTCTGCCGGGACCGCTAGTATTTTATAGTTTAGGCCAGGGTAGTACTTTAAATTTTGTAATTTATTTATTTATTTATTTATACTTTATTGCACAATAAAACAAATGTACAAAAGGCGGACTTAATGCCATACGGCATTCTCTACCAGACAACCTTTAAAGCAAACAGAGAGCATGTGTAGGCGCAAAAAGAATAATACATATAATATAATAGATACAATATATATCAGGATGATATTACACTACATGAATACATACATTAATGTACTAAAATATATAGATAGTTTTATATTTACGTAATAAAACCATTCAATGAAATCATTACATTTTAATTCTTGACAATTGAATGACAGACAGAATTATTTCTTTTCTATCAGTAATCATAGACACGACAGTCCTCCCTCACGAATCTAACGCAGGCGTAGCTACTGCTGACCGCAGCATTTGGTCTACGTGCCGCTTGCACCTCTCGCCACGCTCCGTCTCCACTAGGTAGTGCAGGCGACCTAGAACCTGCCTTACGATTCCAAATTCCCATCTGTTATCTGTACTGTGATAGCTGCGAATTTGGACTCGTTCTCCCACGTTGAAGGATCTCGCAGGTGTAACGCCGGAATGTCTAGGTAGCGTCCTCCCCTCCGTCGCGCGTCCTCGAAACGCTACGTGTAGTGCCGTCCGAACGTCCCGGCCGAACATAAGCTGGTAGGGACTAGTTCCAGTGGAGGCGTGCGGCGTTCTTCGTAGGTGCCCCACAATATCCAGCAACTTGTCCTGCAGGCTTCCTGCCTGCGTGCTTACGCTACGTAGCGCCTTCTTGACGGTCTGTACGTACCGTTCCGCTTGACCGTTCGTAGCTGGATGGTAGGGTGCCGAGGTTTTATGTGTTATTCCGTTAGCCTTGAGGAACGTCTCGAATTCGTTTGATACAAACTGTCGTCCATTATCCGAAACCAGGTGAACGGAATCCCGAATGTTACAAATAATTCCTTTAATTTTTTTATGCACCACCCGCTATTTGTGATTTTTGTCGGTGCCACTTCTATCCATTTAGTGTAAGCGTCGACAATTATGAACAGAGAATGCCCGTGTATTGGGCCCGCGAAATCTATATGTATTCGTTGCCACGGACCCGTCGGCTCCTCCCAGTTATGTAATGGGCTAGGGGCCGGTTGATTTTGATTTAGTCTGCACTCTCGGCACTTCTTTACTACCTCCTCTATGTCTTTATCTACATTCTTCCAGTAGATGTAGCTCCGTGCCAGTAATTTCATCTTGACTATACCGAGATGCCCTTTATGTAATTCATCCAATACGGCGCGTCTCATGTTTTCCGGTATCATAACTCTCGACCCCTTTAAGATGCACCCGTCCTGCAGGGTTAGTTCATTATCGTTATATCGTTACGTTACGTTTTATACGTTTTTATACGTTTTAATTTGAGTTGAAGGATGTGTTCTTCTGTAATGTATCTTTCTTCAATTTCTGATTGTAGCTCGTCATTTTCCATCCCTGCTTCGATGTCACTCTGTATGTTGTCGAATTTTCGTTCGTAATTTTCAAGGCTTGTTAGTCTAGCCGTCACTTCCGTATCGGAAATATTTTCTGTGCGTTGTTGCAGTAATTGGTTTTCGAGTTTTGTTAACTGGCCGCGTAGTACGGCGCGAGTTCTTTTAAGTTTATTCTGGTCCATCGTCGCCACTTTTATATTTACGTAATAAAACCATTCAATGAAATCATTACATTTTAATTCTTGACAATTGAATGACAGACAGAATTATTTCTTTTCTATCAGTAATCATAGACACGACAGATAGGTATACAAAAATACATAATTAACTACAATGTCAGAGATGATGAAAACTAAAGGTTTAAAAAGTGCTTACGTAACTAACGCTTGAATGCTAGCTTACTCGGTGCTTGCCTGATGGATAGAGGAATTTAATAAATAAGGTAGTTTGCATAGCTGTATTAATCACTTTAGCATAAGACTATTGTCAGCTCAGTCGTGCTACGATTATGGAATATGTAAAGGCTTCGAAACGTAAGTCAATAAAATAAAATACGCGAGTTAAATCCATTTCAAGTTGTTTCAGTCCAATATATAGGCTAAATTTTATAAATTTTCATTTAAATGCTTAAAGGATACGTTGTTTAAGAAACATCTGCATAATAAATTTTAAATTTTTACCGCCAATGAAAAACTAAAAGGCAACAAAAAACAATAGCGCACTGAAAAGAGAAAAATAATAATTTTGTCTTTTATAACGACTATTATTTTGGTTGTAATGAGGTTGGAATTTTTCAAATTAAAATGGGACCAACTTTGTAGTATACTCTTTCCAATAAAAAAAGAATTATCAATATCGAACCACTATACTATACATAAAAAAAAAATCCTCCGTTTTTTTCGTCAGTTGACAATTATGAGTTGTTTAATCCCTACTAATATTATAAATGCGAAAGTAACTCTGTCTGTCTGTCTGTCTGTTACGCTTTCACGCTAAAACTACTGGACCGATTTAAATGAAATTTGGTACAAAGAAAGTCTGGAGCCTGAGAGAGAAGGGCATAGGCTACTTTTTAACCGACTGCAAAAAAGGAGGAGTTCCACGCGGACGAAGTCGCGGGCAGAATTTGAAAATAAAAATTTTATCACCTTACCTCACATACAAATTTAAACCCCAAATGTATTTTGGCATGGCTGATAAAACAAGACCACTTCTTGACAGTTCTGTGACATATTTTACAAGTGACAGGTCCGTTGGGGTCAAACTCTCCTTCCACTAGTTCCATGTACATGGCCCTCTTTTCCTTTTTTGACATCTTGGCTGGCTGTCTGTCTGTCTCCGTTTTTGGGACTTCAGGTTTTATGTATATGTCTGATGAAGTCTCTAAAAATAAAAAATAAATATTTGTGAAACATAATGGTGTACTGTAAGTAGTGAATTTTTTTACGAATTGTTTTTAAGGTAGTTTTGGATTTTTTCTTGTTTTTTCAAAGGTTAGCAAATTCCTACTAATATTATATTTATATAATACTAGCTTCTGCCCGCGACTTCGTCCGCGTGGAACTCCTCCTTTTTTGCAGTCGGTTAAAAAGTAGCCTATGTCCTTTCTCAGGCTCCAGACTTTCTTTGTACCAAATTTCATTTAAATTGGTCCAGTAATTTTAGCGTGAAAGCGTAACAGACAGACAGACAGAGTTACTTTCGCATTTATAATATTAGTAAGAAGGATTTCATTTGTAATGACGTTATATGTGTTATTATATTATCAATTGGCATAGTTTCCTTCTTTTAACTCTTATCATTTTTTTTATAAAATATTTTTTCTATAAATTCTTTATCCATTTTAAGTATTTTTTTTATTACTTACATAACCTAAATAATAATCAGTATTATTATTATTGCATTATTAACCACTTCCCTGGTTTCTTGTAATGTTACTAAAAATGCCTGATTTTAATATGATTTTGTACCAAAAATAAAAATAAACTACCTTGTATTTCATTATCAGAATGAATATTGAATTCGTCGCAACCGTCCACATTTCTTTCATAACCTAAACTTATTAATTTCATCTCGGACCTATGGCTTTGGTTACGGAACGCAAGAGACATGTTTACTTGCTCCGTACATGATACACAGATGAGCTGCGGTAGACCGTCATTTAGTTCTACCTGTAATAGGAAAAATATAATAATCTCTGATGCCTTCGCGGTTATTACACATTGGAATGAAATAAGTATAAATGGACTTAATTTGTGTATTTTATTTTATTGGCTGATGTTTAGGAACCTTTAGTTTTCATAATTATAGCATCACTGAGCTGACTATAGTCTAACGCTAAATAAAATAAAATACACAAGTTAAATCTGTTTATATCTATATAGATGTTTCATTCCGGAAAAATATAATTTTGGAAGTTATACTTTTTTTTATTTATGTTATCATGGTTATTGAAATAAAAGTTAATTGTTACTACTATAGGTAGGATCAAGTTTTTAAAGTACCGTGTTTGAGAAAATAAAACATTAAAATAATATTACTTACTTATTTATAAGACTTTATCAAGGAAGTATATTTATTCTTGAGATCATAACAATTCAACTATGTTACTTATCATTGTATTTTTACTAATAAAAGGACTTAAACTTTATATAACAATATAAACATTAACAAAATAAACTTTATAAACAATAGAGTATAAAAATTGAAAACAAAAACTTACTTTCAAACCAGTTACAAGACACAACACAACGCTGTATCGATCACATTGTGCCGTATTCATAAATATCGGACTCAAATTATCCTTTTTAAGACAAAATCTACATAAATTATTATTCATTTCTTAAATATAAACTCAAATATAACAAACGCGTAAGTTTATCAGTTGGGTATACTCAAAAGTTATAAGCAAACTTTTTAGACAAAACTGCTTGACCATTAATTACTATTAATTTATTTTATATAAGACTACTATTCTAATATATAATTTCGAATAATTAATCACAATTAGCACTTTAAAACTTGATCATAACAAAACAAAAGTATGACAGCTAAAATCTAAACTTTTTTAGGTTATATAATGGACCATCTACACACTGGTCTTAAACTTGTATGTTGGCCAAACTGTCAAACATATGAGCCGATTTTAAGAGTGTTACCAGCACGGCGTTTTTATATATAACTCGAACATGACCACTGACAGTTATATTAAATCTTGGTCGACCTAACTTTTTAAAAATCCTTACTAATATTATAAATGCGAAAGTAACTCTGTCTGTCTGTCTGTTACGCTTTCACGCTAAAACTACTGGACCGATTTAAATGAAATTTGGTACAAAAAAGTCTGGAGCCTGAGAAAGGACATAGGCTACTTTTTAACCGACTGCAAAAAAGGAGGAGTTCCACGCGGACGAAGTCGCGGGCAGAAGCTAGTCTGAATATAATTATTTAGTCAGTTGACGATTAGGTATTTTTCAATTTAAAATTTTTCAGTATTTTTAAAATACCGTACGAGATAATAAAATAAAAATTAAAATAAAAGATATAGCTTTCTTGATTCATTTTTTATTAATTCAACAAATACTAAAAGGTGTCGTTCAAGTATTACGCAAACCAAATGGGAGGGTAGGTCAAACATAAAAAAAAAAACAAATGCTGACTTTCCAGCGTAACTTCCATAATGATAAAAGGGAAGGGAAACAGGGAGGGGGAGAGTGCAAAAATACACCCTCCTCCCCCCTCCTCTACCTATAAGGGGGGGGGGGTGTAAAATAAAATCAAATCTTCAAAAAAAATATGCTACGTAATACTAGAACGGCCCAAACATGTTTTAATATACAATCTGACATAATATATAATATCTTATGAAAATTAACATTCATATAACAAATTAAACAAATATACTTTAAAATAATAACTATAAAATAATTTTGACACTTTTTATCTAGTGTTGTGTGCATAAATGACGTATGTATTAGAGAGATATATTATCTTGTATTCACAATAACTATGCATATAGTTTCTCTCCAGTATGAGTAAATCGCATATGCATTGTTAAATTACCTCTACTTCTAAATTTAAATATACAATGGGTGCGTTCCACTTAACGCTCGCAACGCCGTCGACCACGACCGCTGAAATTGCCGTTCCACTAACGAGAAAACACCGCGGGCGTTGTAAGCGAATGTTTATAGGTGGAACGCACATCGTGAGCGACGAAAGCCCACTCTGACCCACCAATATTTTGTGGGCGAAGTGGGCGCGATGTGGTCGCGAACAGTGACGTCATCTATGACGTCGAGCCATCGCTCGCAACGCCCGCGGTGTTTTCTCGTTAGTGGAACGGCAATTTCAGCGGTCGTGGTCGACGGCGTTGCGAGCGTTAAGTGGAACGTACCCATCTTGTATTCACATTAACTATGCATATAGTTTCTCTCCAGTATGAGTAAATCGCATATGCATTGTTAAATTGCCTCTACTTCTAAAACTAAATATACAATAAGGACATCTATAATATGTCTCGTCAAAATGCATAAATATATGCCGTTTCAAAATATGCGGCAAATAAGTACTGTATTTACAATAATCACATTTAAACCGCCTTTCGCCAGTGTGCTTCAATATGTGCATTTTTAAATTCCCCGCCCGTTTGTACCTAGCGCTACACATAGTACATTTGAAAGGTTTCTCATCAGTGTGCGTTTGCAAATGTTTCTTCAATACTGTTTTCAAACTAGTGGTATATTCACATATGGTACATTGATAATTCTTGTCTTTGTATGTTTTCTTATTTTTCTGTGTTACGTCAGAAGTGACCTTTTTGTCGTTGTGTCGTTTTTGTTTCGCAGTAGCGTTGTGTTGAGAGACGTGTTGTATTAGCGTTGCCTTGTCAGGCCAACACGCGTCGCATTCGGCGCATTGGAACTGCGGCCGAGCGTCGCTCGCCACGCTCACCACGCTCGCCACGCTCGCGCCGTCAGCGCCGCGTGTCGCTCCGTGACGCTCCGGGAGAGACACGGCCACTATTCTGTCTTTCACATCTGCTGTTGAAAAATAATTTTAGTAATGTTTCATGCCTTCGCGGTTACACATTAGAATAAAACTTTAATGTACTTACTGGCGTATTTTATTTTATTTGAAGGGCCATTATAGGTACTATTATTAGCCTAATTTTCTGTCCATAAAAAAAGTAACGCAGTGGAGGTTTTTGTATGGGGTAAAGTTTTGTTTTTAATTATTTACGGATAAAAGATCAAGAATATCGGAAAAGGCATAAGCAAAGGCGTGGTACCGATTTTTTTTTTTTTTTTTTCATGTTGCTATTAATACTTCGCCGAAGGCGGGAGCCTTCCAGATGGGAAGACTCAACCAAATTACAATTAACTAATTGTTACTGAATACATTGTAGGTACCTGGACCAAAGCGTTCCAGGTACCTTTGTCGGTCATATTTGTAAAATAGAAATAAATGGGTAACGCAGTTGTAAAAAGTTAGGCTAATAATAGTATAATGGCCCTGATAACGTTTCGAAATTTTACAGCTCGCATAATCGTAGCGTCTGACAATAGTCTAACGCTAAAGTTTATAAGTTTTCTGTGAGATTTATAGCAGTGGTTCTTAACCTAGGTCCGTTATTATGTCCTAACTAGGGTCCCTGATCCCCTCCTCCCGCCGCCGAGCTCGCGCGCTAGTCGGCGCTGCACTGCGCTCAGACTAGACACTTTGTAATGCGGCGTTCGAGACAACTACCAGCTGATTGCTGCCGCGGAATACAAGTTTTACCCCCGGGTTAAGAACCTAGGGATTTAGAGGGTACGTCAATGTATATGCTATATACTAGTGACGCGCCCCGGCTGTAGCCGTTTTCGTATCTCACCTGCGTCTCTCGCGGCTGCGTCAGTGTCCTCACCGGTCTGCTCCAGCGAGTTATACTCGAAGTCCAAGCTGTGTTCTTCAAACTCGATTTTTGATGAATCCAATTTCAGATCTTCTGAAAGAAAAATAAATTATAACATTGATCAATAATATGAAAAATAGCATAGGACTATTGTCAGCTCAGTCGTGCTACGATTATGGAATCTGTAAAGACTCCGAAACGTCAGCCAATAAAATAAAATACGCGAGTTAAATCCGTTTATAGTTGTTTCATTCTATTGTGTAATCGCAAAGGTAACAGAAATTATCAAATGTAAAGTATTTTATATTTAATATTACCACTGTATATAATGTAAAAACGAGATTATAAGGTAAAATTAAAATAAAAGTCACAACTTTCTTGATCCTGTTTTTTATTATTTCAACAAACAATTGCATATTATTAAAACATTCAAAATATACTTACATCAACATGTTTTAATTGACAATCTTAGGTAATATATAATATCTTTCATGTGAGAATAAACATATATATAATATAACAAATAAAACAACTATAGTTTAAAAAAATAATTAAAGTTATTTCGTCTTTTTCGAATTTTCACGGTTTTTATCTAGTGTTGTGTGCGTAAATGACGTTTCAAGTGATGTCGTTCATTACACTTGTACTCACATTGATTACATGCATATGGTTTCTCTCCGGTATGAGTTAATAAATGTCTTTTCAGATGTTCATTCTGATTACTCCTATATTCACATAAGGTACATTTGTACGGCTTCTCACTGGTATGTGTTCGCAAGTGTCTCTTTAAATTACCTTTAGTTTTAAATTTAAGTATACAATAAGAGCATTTGTGAAATTTCTCATCAGTGTGCGTAAGTAAATGCCTTTTCAATGTGTGCGCTAAGGTAGTTCTATATTCACACTCAAACCGCTTCTCACCAGTGTGCGTCAATTCGTGTACTTTTAAATGCCCTGCTCTTTTAAACCTAGAACCACACTTAGAACATTGGAAATGTTTCTCATCAGTGTGCGTTTGCAAATGCTGCTTCAATACCGTTTTCAAACTAGTGGTATATTCACATATGGTACATTGATAATTTTTCTCTTTCTGTGTTTTCTTATTTTTCTGTGTTACGTCAGTTGTAGAAGTGACCTTTTTGTCGTTGTGTCGTTTTTGTTTCACAGTAGCGTTGTGTTGAGTGATATGTTGTATTAGCGTTGCCTTGTCAGGCCAACACGCGTCGCATTCGGCGCATTGGAACTGCGGCCGAGCGTCGCTCGCCCCGCTCACCACGCTCGCACCGCTCACCACGCTCGCGCCGTCAGCGCCGCGTGTCGCTCCGTGACGCTCCGGGAGAGACACGGCCACTATTCTGTCTTTCACATCTGTCGTTGAAAAATAATTTTAACAATGACGCCTTCGTGGTACTAACTCGCGTATTTAATTTTATTTGCTGACCTTACGAAAACTTTACAGTTTCTATATTTGTATCAACACTGAGCTTATGATAGTCTAACGCTAAAGTTTATAAGTTTTCTGTGAGATTTAGAGCAGTGGTTCTTAACCTAGGTCCGTTCTTATGTCCTAACTAGGGTCCCTGATTCCCTCCTTCCGCCGCCGAGCTCGCGCGCTAGTCGGCGCTGCGCTGCGCTCAGACTAGACACTTTGTAATGCGGCGTTCGAGACAACTGCCAGCTGATTGTTACCGCGGAATACTAGTTTTACCCCCGCGGGGGTAGTTACCCCCAGGTCAATGTATACACTATATACTAGTGACGCGCCCCGGCAGTGGCCGTTATTGTATATCTCACCTGCGTTTCTCGCGGCTGCCTCAGTGTCCTCACACTCGATGTCCAAGTTATGTTCTTCAAACTCCATTTTTGGAGAATCCAATTTCAGCCCATCTGAAAGAAAAATAAAGCTTGTTCCAGCAAAGAGGCAAACTCTCTTTAAATATTAGTATTATAAATATACTAGCGACCCGCCCCGGCTTCACACAGTTGCTATAAACCTTCCTCTTGAATCACTCTATGTATTAAAAAAAACCGTATCAAAATCCGTTGCGCTTTTTTAAAGATTTAAGCGTACATAGGGATATAGGGACAGAAAAAGCGACTTTGTTTTATACTATACTAGCTTCTGCCCGCGACTTCGTCCGAGTGGAACTCCTCCTTTTTTGCAGTCGGTTAAAAAGTAGCCTATGTCCTTTCTCAGGCTCCAGACTTTCTTTTTACCAAATTTCATTTAAATCGGTCCAGTGGTTTTAGCGTGAAAGCGTAACAGACAGACAGATAGAGTTACTTTTGCATTTATAATATTAGTAGGGATAGTGATTAGTATATTTTACCTTCATAAGTTATGTCTGCATCTGGGTCTCTCTCCTCACACTTCACTCCCTCCAGGGCAGCATCCTCATTGTAGGAGGGTTCTTCTGGCTCCAGCTTGGGAGTAACCAAAGTGAGGTCACCTAGTTACCATAAAACAATTAAAAAAAATATTTTGTATTTTGGTATCAAACCACTACAAACTTTAATCAATCTATACTAATATTATAAAGAGGAAAGGTTTGTTTGTTTGGATTGAATAGAATCCAAAATGACTGGATGGTTTTGAAAAATTCTTTCACTGTTGGGAAGCTACACTATTCCCGAGTGACATAAGCTATAAAAAAGAGCAAAGGGATCCGGGCAGACCGCTAGTTAAAAATCAGAAACAAGTACCTGGTGTGGCATCTTCACTGTCGTTTTGATCTGTGGTTTCTTCTATATCGTAATCAGGAAATGACAAAATCTTTATTTTAGACTGGCTCAAGTTGTGAGACAGCTTAATTCCTTTACTGTTTACTATTTCCGCCCCATCAGGAACCTAGTGAAAAATAAAATAATTAATTTAATAAATAAAATAAAAGTCTAAAGTATTGTCAGCTCAGTCATGCTATGATTATGGAATCTGTAAAGGCTCCAACATAAGCCAATAAAATAAAATACGCGAATTAAATCTGTCCATAGTTGTTTCATTCCAATTAAGTAATAAAATTTGATTTCAATGAGGGCCACCGCGTGTCAGAAATCCGCTAGATGCGCTAGTGTAGAATGAGGTCCAGCTGTCATGTGCCACCCATCACAGGCCAGTAGCTTGCCTCTCATTGGTGGAACATGACAGCTGGACCTCATTCTACACTAGCGCATCTTGCGGATTTCTGACACGCGGTGGCCCTCATTGGAATGAAACAATATTTTCAATTTAATTAAATTTAGTTCTGTTATAATTTACTTACAATTTTATTTTATTTGCTGACATTGCTAAGACTTTACATATCCCATACATAGACTATAAAATATTTTGAAAAAAATTAGGGATCCGTTTGAGGCCGGGGCGAACCGCTAGTGTATATCCCTACTAATATTATAAATGCGAAAGTAACTCTGTCTGTCTGTCTGTTACGCTTTCACGCTAAAACTACTGGACCGATTTAAATGAAATTTTATACAGAGAAAGTCTGGAGCCTGACAAAGGACATAGGCTACTTTTTAACCGACTGCAAAAAAGGAGGAGTTCCACGCGGACGAAGTCACGTCAAAAGCTAGTTAATAATATTAATGCAATATTCTTACTGGTGTCTCTCGATCGCGGAATAGTCTCAACACGCGGTCAGCGGCTACTGCTTTCACTCGCAGTCCATCGCATTTCAGCAACAGCGCCGCGCACACGTAGCACACTGTGTGCGGGAAGCCATCGCCCGTCTCCAACTACAACAAAACTCTTTTACACATATTCACGCCGCTTCAATTGTAATAACTCGAAACAAGTCGTATAACGTACTGTAATGCAGGTGAGAGCTTCCAGCACGTCGTGTAGCCGCGTTGAGAATATATTCACGACGCGCGAGTCTCGAGAGAGACATACGCGACACATTGTTACACTATCTCGCGTTGATATCATTGTAATATTGTTATAAACTTATGATCATTAAACAAAATGGCTAATTTGAAATATGCGGTATTTACGATGCTGATCAACTGTAGTGTTAAAATATAATCTATTCTATTTACTCGTCTATGTATTTATTGTTCACATTATTAAGTTCGAAATAAAATAATGAAATGAAATAAAATAAAGTAATATGAAACTATAAGGTAGAAACTAGAAAAGTTTCAGTTTTTCAATTGTAACTGTCAGTCTGTCAGAAATCATGTTTCAGGCATGATTAAAAACGCTTCACCTCGTATTCCTTAACTTAACTGTAATTTTTTCTCACTAATACCAGGTACAGGAGAGTGAAGTTGCTCTATCTATTTTATTATTATTACCTATAATTATAGCATGTAGGAAGATTAGTAAGAAGTTTAAATTCCCAGTATTTCGATGTATGTACAAGGTCTGTACTCACGAGCTTTGAAGTGATTTTGAATTTTAACTATATTCTAACTCTATGTTATTAATGGTACCTCTTCACATTTGGTAAGTTGTATAATTATGCTCTAGCAATGGCTCCTATAATAGTAAATAGTAAATGGCATAAAAGTGTTTATTTTCTAGTTGATCATTTCTAAGAGATTGACGTTAAAGTTATAACATAGGTTATTTAGATATCTTAAGCAAAAAATAATAATTCCTACGCTCTCATTGGCCCAATGTGATGGAGTACCTTAAGAAACGAGTTGAAATTAAATGAAATGACATTTATTGTCTATGAACTGTGTTTACGTCACTTTGGCTATATTATTTTACTCTAATCCGAAATAAAGCGTAAAATAGTTATTTCAATATTAAACCACATTCTATATAATATCAATAATAGTTTAAAAAGAAATTAGTGATTTTTAGGTTAAATGTTTGCCTTCATATCAACATAACCTCAAAAAATTTGTTTGGGATCCTAGAGTTGTGTTTGTTATAATGGCTCTTCAGTTATCCAGACGCGAAGTGGAGGATTTACGGTCGTCTCTAGACAGAGCGATCTATCGAACAACGGGAAAGTCAGACAGTGCATTATTGTCAACAGTCTCCTATTGTTTAAGCAGTGGGTAAGTAAACAAGAATCCATACTAAATATTCTTATACTCGTCACAAATTTTGTAACTATAAATGTAATTCTATCTTTCTGTCTATTTGTTACGTCTTCACGTTGAAACTATGTTAAGAACAGTAGATAAATATGAATTTGTTATTAAGATAAATTGAATCCCATTTGACTTAATTGTCATACCACCTGGAAGCATTTGTAACCTGCAGCTTATATACGCACATTTCATAGCTGAAGAATATAGATCACATCAGAAAGATGAATTTTACTGTAAATTGACCAATCAAAAGTGAGGTTTTCATTGAGATACTATGAATATTACAATTTTCTTTAATGAATTTGAGTATTATCAGATATTAGACTAGGAAGATATATAATTGTATATGCAGCGTCGGTCCGGGTGATCGGTCCACTGGTATTGGACCATTTCAACACATTCCCCAATTATAACTTAAGTCTATGCGGTCTTTAGTATTTCGTAAGATGGACTACCAATACCAAGTTAGTGTATATAAATGCATTTTCATTACAGCTATGAACGTCGCAAGATTATAGATAAGATATCATCACACCTGGACTCGAAGAAGGCGAGTAAACTAGCGGACAAGGTGATAGCGCTGGCCCAGGAGCTGGTCTCCTCGTCTAAAGGAAGCAAGCGGAAACACGAGAGTGATAGAGAGAAGGACAGCAAGAGATCACGGCACGATGATAAAGAAGATGACGGGAGAAAGGAGAAAGAGAAGGTAAAATGAGTTTGTTAACATGGAAGTGGAGTCTATTGTAATGATCAAGGGCGTGCATTCCATACAGGCACATTGTCAGTAATCTATAGAGTTCCTACCCTGACTCCCATTATGTTATGCTCCCTCCACTGCACTGCACTGGTAATGATGAAGATATGAGACTATGAAAACATATAATTATGTCAATCAACTGAAATTGTAATACAACTAGTGGCCGCCCCCGGCTTCGCCCGGGATGGGCTGCTAGTATTGTATAATAATAATAATAAATAATAAAGCCTTTATTCTAACTAAGACACAACAATAGACACAATTTTTCTTTAGTATAGTAGGTTTCTAAATTAGAGTATGTCTCTTATTATAGAGTGCCTGTTGGCATAGGCCTCCTCCAACTCCTTCCATTGTCGTCTATCTAATGCTACCCTAGTCCATTTAGACCCTAGAGTTAAGCTGAAGTCATTCTCCCAACGCCTTGCTGGGCGACCTCTTTTTCTTTTCCCATCCCTTGGGTACCAGTGTGTTACTTGCTTACTCCATTTCTCAGTTTTCTCGCGAAGCATGTGTCCCGTCCATCTCCTCTTCTGTTGGTCAATTCGTTTATTTATATCTGCAACCTTCGTTTTCGACCTTATTTCAGTGTTATAGATTTTTTCCTTTAGTCGTAATCCAAGCATACTCCTTTCCATAGCTCTTTGGCATTTAGCCAGCTTGTCTCTGTGTTGAGCAGTTAGTGACCAGGTCTCGCACCCATATGTCAAGCATGGAAGAATGCATGTGTTGAATGTCTTTCTCTTTATGTGTATTCCCAGGTCCTTACTTTTCATTATCTCTTTTAGGGACCAATATTTTCCCCATCCATATGCTATTCTTTTGTTAACTTCCTTGGTCATTTGGTCGCTAGGCGAAATAATTTGCCCCAAGTACACAGTATTGTATATAGTATATAGTAGTATTGTATAAGGTTATTGATTATTATCTTTATTATATGCTTGATTATTTCAGGAGGATGTGGACGAGAAGAAAAATGGAAACGGGATTGAATCTTCGCCCGCCCTCGCGGCCTCGGAGACAGTTGGATCAAAAATAGCGGGCCTCAGTGCGGATCGTATCAAGGTATGCATAAACATAAGACTTGACAGCGGCCCCGCCGGCGGGGTCGAAAATGTCCAACTACACCCGGCACTCGTCGGACCTACCCACAGGAACCTTCTGTCTCCCTGCACCGTAATAAGCGTGTTAACACAAGTCATGAGAAATTATTAAGTAATGCATAATATTACTAATATTATATAAACACAAATGATTGTAAGTATGGATGTATGTTTGTTACTCTTTCACGCAAAAACTACTGAATGGATTTTAATGAATCTTTTCAATAATATTGCCTACAATGACGTTGTCCAGTACCCATAGTACCTAGCTTTACTTAGTTTGGGACTAGATCAATTGCTGTGAATTGTCCAAAGATATTTATTTATTTATAACTAGACTTCATCCTGCCCATTGACTCTACATTTTAGTCAAAAAATGTTTTATGGGAAACAGAAAAAGCTGTTTTTAGGGTTTCTCCGGCAACTTTCTGTCCCTTTATCCCTATGTAAGCTTAAATCTTTAAAACTATGCAATGTTTTTTGATGCGGTTTTTTTAATAGATAGAGTGATTCAAGAGGAAGGTTTATAGCACCCGTGTGAAGCCGGGGCGGGTCGCTGGTTTTTATATCCTAACTAATCCTAACTATCCTAATCCTAACTAATATTATAAATGCGAAAGTAACTCTGTCTGTCTGTCTGTCTGTTACGCTTTCACGCTAAAACTACTGGACCGATTTATATGAAATTTGGTACATAGAAAGTCTGGATCCTGAGAAACGACATAGGCTACTTTTTAACCGACTGCAAAAAAGGAGGAGTTCCACGCGGACGAAGTCGCGGGCAGAAACTAGTATTTACTAACATAATAATAATATCATGTGCATTTTTTTTTTCCAGTTAATGATGGCAAACGCCCAAAAAGAGATAGAGGAGCGCAAGCGGGCGTTAATAGCGATGAAGTCTGGGCGGCCCGGCGTGAGCGCCGCCGCCGCCGCCGCCCAGCAGATCAAGATGCAGCTGCCGCAGAGCGCCGGCATGCCGCCGCCCAGCGTCATCAAGCCGGTGCTGTACTCCAGACCAGGTCAGGGACAATATTCTTATCTCTCATCGCAGGCCAGTAGCTTGTCTCTCATCAATGATAATTGTAATACACTAGCGGCCCCGGCAGACGTCGTCCTGCCCGTCCGATTGTTTCGTCAAAGATCTGTCAAAGTCTTCTGTCACTTCTTCATAAGGCTTCATATATTTTCCCCGTTTTTTACACATTTTCCACTATTTCTTCGCTCCTATTGGCCGCAGCGTGATGTTATATAGCTAATAGCCTTCCTCGATAAATGGTCTATCCAACAAAAAAAAGATCTTTTCAATTCGAACCAGTAGTTCCTGAGATTAGCGCGTTCAAACAAACAAACTCTTCAGCTTTAAAATATTAGTATAGATTCTCATCATAGGCCAGTAGCTTGTCTCTCTTCAAAGGCCAGTAGCTTGTCTCTCATCGCTGGCCAGTAGCATGTCTCAATTCAAAGACCAGCAGCTTGTCTCTCTTCAAAGGCCAGTAGCTTGTCTCTCATCGCAAGCCAGTAGCTTGTCTCTCATCGCAGGCCAGTAGCTTGTCTCTCTTCAAAGGCCAGTAGCTAGTCTCTCTTCAAAGGCCAGTAGCTTGTCTCTCTTCAAAGGCCAGTAGCTTGTCTCTCATCACAGGCCAGTAGCTTGTCTCTCATCGCTGGCCAGTAACTTGTCTCAATACAAAGACCAGTAGCTTGTCTCTCATCGCTGGCCAGTAGCTGGTCTCTCTTCAAAGACCAGTAGCTTGTCTCTCATCGCTGGCTAGTAGCTTGTCTCAATACAAAGACCAGTAGCTTGTCTCTCATCGCTGGCCAGTAGCTTGTCTCAATAAAAGACCAGTAGCTTGTCTCTCATCGCTGGCCAGTAGCTTGTCTCAATACAAAGACCAGTAGCTTGTCTTTCATCGCTGGCCAGTAGCTTGTCTAAATTCAAAGACCAGTAGCTGGTTTCTCATCGCTGGCCAGTAGCTTGTCTCAATTCAAAGACCAGTAGCTTGTCTCTCTTCAAAGGCCAGTAGCTTGTCTATCATTGCTGGCTAGTAGCTTGTCTCTCTTCAAAGACCAGTAGCTTGTCTCTCATCGCTGGCTAGTAGCTTGTCTCAATACAAAGACCAGTAGCTTGTCTCTCATCGCTGGCCAGTAGCTTGTCTCAATACAAAGACCAGTAGCTTGTCTCTCATCGCTGGCCAGTAGCTTGTCTAAATTCAAAGACCAGTAGCTGGTTTCTCATCGCTGGCCAGTAGCTTGTCTCAATTCAAAGACCAGTAGCTTGTCTCTCATCGCTGGCCAGTAGTTTGTCTCAATACAAAGACCAGTAGCTTGTCTCTCATCACAGGCCAGTAGCTTGTCTCTCTTCAAAGGCCAGTAGCTTGTCTCTCTTCAAAGGCCAGTAGCTTGTCTATCATTGCTGGCCAGTAGCTTGTCTCAATTCAAAGACCAGTAGCTTGTCTCTCATTACAGGCCAGTAGCTTGTCTCTCATCGCAGGCCAGTAGCTTGTCTCTCATCGTAGGCCAGTAGCTGGTCTCTCATCAATGATAATATAAAATTATGTATATTTTGACAGATGCCTCGTCCGGCGTGAGTCAAGAGGAGTTGGAGAAGCAGAGGAAGATAGCTGAACTGCAGGCCAGGATACAAAGGAAATTAGCCGGTGAGTACATGTATATAATATACTAGCGGTCCGCCCCGGCTTCGCACGGATCCCCGATTTTTTTTAAAATATTCCATAGCCTATGTTAGTCAGGGTGAACGTAGCTTCCCAACAGTGAAAGAATATGTCAAATCGATTCAGTTGTTTTGGAGCCTATTTAATCCAAATAAACAAACAAACCTTTCTCCTGTATTATATTGCAATAGAAGTATAGATGACCAGCTGCCCACCCCGGCTTTGCCTGGATCTCTTTTTTTTATAGCCTATGTCACTCGGGAATTGTGTAGCTTCCCAACAGTGAAAGAATTTTTCAAATCGGGCTAGACGTTGAGGAGCCTTGCAATGCCATTCATTGCAAGCAAACAAACCTTTCCTCTTTATTGTAATAGTATAGAAGTATAGATTAGCAGTACATTAGTCTTTAGTGTCTCAACCAAGGGCGTGCATTCCATATAGGCACAGTGTCGTTAACGTGTGGAGTGCCTACCCTAGCGCCACACTTACGCTTCCTCCTCACTTCTTGGTTCGATTCTTCTTATCATGTCCCCGGAATTTAGAATCATAATAAAATTTGATTGGCGGTTATTAAACATTGATATGGAACCATTAATAGTACATTACGCACCGAGGCCAGTAAAATAAAAAATGTCTCAGATCACATGTAATTGTCGTCCGGGGCGAAGCCGAGGTTGACAAAAATGTGATCTGAGGCTTTTTTATTTTACTGGCCGAGGTCAGTATACTATTTTTCTGTTCGACGAAGCCAGAAAGCGGCAATTTCATTTAGCGCAGCGGCCACAAAGTTGGCGCTTTCGCATATTAAAAGTTTCGCTTACTAAGGGGGTAAATTTAGTAAGTTACTTTCATAAGGATTTTCCGGTAGGTTTACCGTAGGTTTAGGTAGATTGTGGGTATTAAGTAGTAACACCTAAATGAGAAGCGGTACCCCGACATAACGTTTTCTTTGTAGAAATAGTAATATTTAGGTAACTAATATTAAGTTTTTATTAATGTTATACTTTTTAGAGGGCTTTTAGGTTTTCATGTCGGGGGTTTGTTAAATTTTTATTAATAGATAAAGTGATTCAAGAGGAAGGTTTATAGCACCGTGAAGCCGTGGACCGATATGGTATAAAAGACCTAGTTAATGTGGAAAATTTCGAAAAAAAAAAACTGCTGACTGTAAATATGATGTGTCCTCAGGCGGAGCCCTAGCGGGCGCGGGCGCGGGCCCGGCGCCCCTGATATTGGACCGCGAGGGGCGCACCGTCGACACCAGCGGCAAGCGCGTGCAGCTCACGCACGTGGCGCCCACGCTCAAGGTAACCGCCGCCCTCCTGTGTGTGTGTGTCTGTCTGTCTGTCTGTCTGTCTGTCTGGGGCGGTGTCCCCGGGCGGAGCCCTGGCGGCCCGGCGCCGCTGATCCTGGACCGCGAGGGGCGCACCGTCGACACCAGCGGCAAGCGCGTGCAGCTCACGCACGTGGCGCCCACGCTCAAGGTAACCGCCGCCCTCCTGTGTGTGTGTGTCTGTCTGTCTGTCTGTCTGTCTGTCTGGGGCGGTGTC
Source organism: Polylopha cassiicola (assembly GCA_038024825.1). Lineage (NCBI taxonomy): Eukaryota > Metazoa > Arthropoda > Insecta > Lepidoptera > Tortricidae > Polylopha > Polylopha cassiicola. The sequence continues at coordinate 3,071,458 of CP149065.1, read as the reverse complement.
CCCGGGCGGAGCCCTGGCGGCCCGGCGCCGCTGATCCTGGACCGCGAGGGGCGCACCGTCGACACCAGCGGCAAGCGCGTGCAGCTCACGCACGTGGCGCCCACGCTCAAGGTAACCGCCGCCCTCCTGTGTGTGTGTGTCTGTCTGTCTGTCTGTCTGTCTGGGGCGGTGTCCCCGGGCGGAGCCCTGGCGGCCCGGCGCCGCTGATCCTGGACCGCGAGGGGCGCACCGTCGACACCAGCGGCAAGCGCGTGCAGCTCACGCACGTGGCGCCCACGCTCAAGGTAACCGCCGCCCTCCTGTGTGTGTGTGTCTGTCTGTCTGTCTGTCTGTCTGTCTGGGGCGGTGTCCCCGGGCGGAGCCCTGGCGGCCCGGCGCCGCTGATCCTGGACCGCGAGGGGCGCACCGTCGACACCAGCGGCAAGCGCGTGCAGCTCACGCACGTGGCGCCCACGCTCAAGGTAACCGCCGCCCTCCTGTGTGTGTGTGTCTGTCTGTCTGTCTGTCTGTCTGGGGCGGTGTCCCCGGGCGGAGCCCTGGCGGCCCGGCGCCGCTGATCCTGGACCGCGAGGGGCGCACCGTCGACACCAGCGGCAAGCGCGTGCAGCTCACGCACGTGGCGCCCACGCTCAAGGTAACCGCCGCCCTCCTGTGTGTGTGTCTGTCTGTCTGTCTGTCTGTCTGTCTGGGGCGGTGTCCCCGGGCGGAGCCCTGGCGGCCCGGCGCCGCTGATCCTGGACCGCGAGGGGCGCACCGTCGACACCAGCGGCAAGCGCGTGCAGCTCACGCACGTGGCGCCCACGCTCAAGGTAACCGCCGCCCTCCTGTGTGTGTGTGTCTGTCTGTCTGTCTGTCTGTCTGGGGCGGTGTCCCCGGGCGGAGCCCTGGCGGCCCGGCGCCGCTGATCCTGGACCGCGAGGGGCGCACCGTCGACACCAGCGGCAAGCGCGTGCAGCTCACGCACGTGGCGCCCACGCTCAAGGTAACCGCCGCCCTCCTGTGTGTGTGTGTCTGTCTGTCTGTCTGTCTGTCTGTCTGGGGCGGTGTCCCCGGGCGGAGCCCTGGCGGCCCGGCGCCGCTGATCCTGGACCGCGAGGGGCGCACCGTCGACACCAGCGGCAAGCGCGTGCAGCTCACGCACGTGGCGCCCACGCTCAAGGTAACCGCCGCCCTCCTGTGTGTGTGTGTGTCTGTCTGTCTGTCTGTCTGTCTGGGGCGGTGTCCCCGGGCGGAGCCCTGGCGGCCCGGCGCCGCTGATCCTGGACCGCGAGGGGCGCACCGTCGACACCAGCGGCAAGCGCGTGCAGCTCACGCACGTGGCGCCCACGCTCAAGGTAACCGCCGCCCTCCTGTGTGTGTGTGTCTGTCTGTCTGTCTGTCTGTCTGGGGCGGTGTCCCCGGGCGGAGCCCTGGCGGCCCGGCGCCGCTGATCCTGGACCGCGAGGGGCGCACCGTCGACACCAGCGGCAAGCGCGTGCAGCTCACGCACGTGGCGCCCACGCTCAAGGTAACCGCCGCCCTCCTGTGTGTGTGTGTCTGTCTGTCTGTCTGTCTGTCTGGGGCGGTGTCCCCGGGCGGAGCCCTGGCGGCCCGGCGCCGCTGATCCTGGACCGCGAGGGGCGCACCGTCGACACCAGCGGCAAGCGCGTGCAGCTCACGCACGTGGCGCCCACGCTCAAGGTAACCGCCGCCCTCCTGTGTGTGTGTGTCTGTCTGTCTGTCTGTCTGTCTGGGGCGGTGTCCCCGGGCGGAGCCCTGGCGGCCCGGCGCCGCTGATCCTGGACCGCGAGGGGCGCACCGTCGACACCAGCGGCAAGCGCGTGCAGCTCACGCACGTGGCGCCCACGCTCAAGGTAACCCGGCGGCCGTGTGAGAAGGAGAGAGAGAGAGAGAAAGGAGGGACAGAGAGAGAGAGAGAGAGGGACTGTGTAAATGTGTTTGTGGCATCTCGGTGGCTGAACTAATTTACGTCAAACATAGCTAAGAATGGACTCATTAAATCCCTACTAATATTATAAATGCGAAAGTAACTCTGTCTGTCTGTCTGTCTGTCTGTTACGCTTTCACGCTAAAACTACTGGGCCGATTTTAATGAAATTTGGTACAAAGAAAGTCTGGAGCCTGAGAAAGGACATAGGCTACTTTTTAACCGACTGCAAAAAAGGAGGAGTTTCATGCGGACGAAGTCGCGGGCAGAAGCTAGTTTTTAATAAAATAGAATCACAATCGGTGTACCCGTTCGTGAACTGTGACGTCACACACACGAACACACACACACAAACAGGTAGGTGGTAAATATTACAACTCACAGAAATATTAGGACTTTTACTCTTTTTGGAAGGATTTTAAGCGACATTTACAGGGGGATTGTCTATTTTTTTTAAAATTTTAATACTTATATAATTTATCAACAGGCCAACATAAGAGCTAAACGCCGCGAGGAGTTCAAAGCCCAACTCTCTGGGCAGGCGTCCGTCGAGCCGACCACCGACGCCACCTGGATGGACCCCCGGGTGCAGGTGAAGCCGGCGGCGAGGGCGAAGCGAGCGCTCCGGTTCCACGAGCCGGGCAAGTTCAGGCAGCAGGCGGAGAGGCTGCGGATGAAGGTAGGGGGTTTTGGAGACGTTAGGGGGTGTTTTGGAGGTGTTAGGTGGTGTTTTGGAGGTGTTAGGGGGTGTTTTGGAGATGCTAGGGGGTATGATGGAGGTGTTAAAGTAAGTGTTGGAGGCTTTAGGGGATGCTTCGGATATATTAGGGGAGGTGTTACGGGGTAGGTTGGAGGTATTAGGGGAAGTGTGTCTTTAGGGGGTATTTTGGAGGTGTTAGGAGGTACGCTTAAGAAACACAGTAGAGGTGTTAGATGAATGTTTCATAGATTATTGGCCTAATGGGTAGTTAATTTGGATGGAAGTTACTTAAAACTTATTTTGATAATAAAATCTTTTTTTGCATACATAATTAGCATGTGCTTTATAGTCATTTATCTGGCGGTGATTTTTTAATATATAAATAATATTTGGATATTGGATAATCTGTTAGTTAAGTTACTAATGGTTTACTTGACGCTTATTTATATTTAAAGGACCCTGTATTGATAATAATATATATTTATTTTTACAGGCACAATTAGAAAAATTGCAGAATGAAATATCTCAAATAGCTAGGAAGACTGGCATATCGTCAGCTACGCGCCTGGCTTTGCTCGCCTCAGACAAATCCGACTCAGATCGCGTGCCCGACATTGAATGGTGAGACTTACATACATACAGTTTTTTCAGTTTCCATAATCGTAGCACGACTGAGCTGACAATAGTCTTATACTGATATATCTGTTACAGATATATTTTAGAACAGGGTAGTATTTAAAAATTTGTAATTTAATAAATATGGTAGTTTTCATAGGTGTATTAATCACTTGTCAGCTCAGTCGTGCTACGATTATGGAATCTGTAAAGGCTCCGAAACGTCAGCCGATAAAATAAACATACGCGAGTTAAATCCGTTTAAAGTTGTTTCATTCCAATGTATATGTATTTATTTTTTATACCAGGTGGGACAGCGTAATTCTGATGACACCGGAGGAGCGTGAATCCAACGCGTCGTCTACATCGGAACAGGCGGCGGTGGACTCCGTGGCGGCGTGCAACACCGGGGGCGAGGACATAGTCGGCAACCTCAACCCGGCCGCCATTACGAACCTAGTGGAGCACCCGCAGAGACTCCGGCCGCCCAGTGAGTACTAATATGTATTAGGGGACGTGTTGGAGGTGTTAGGAAAGATGTTGGAAGTTTTAGGGGATATGTTGGAGGTTTTAGGACAGATGTTGGAGGTGTTAGGAAAGATGTTGGAAGTTTTAGGGCATATGTTGGAGGTGTTAGGACAGATGTTGGAGGTGTTAGGACCGATGTTGGAGGTGTTAGGACCGATGTTGGAGGTGTTAGGAAAGATGTTGGAAGTTTTAGGGCATATGTTGGAGGTGTTAGGACAGATGTTGGAGGTGTTAGGACAGATGTTGGAGGTGTTAGGACCGATGTTGGAGGTGTTAGGACAGATGTTGGAGGTGTTAGGACAGATGTTGGAGGTGTTAGGACCGATGTTGGAGGTGTTAGGACAGATGGTGGAGGTGTTAGGACAGATGGTGGAGGTGTTAGGATATACATATGTTGGGGGTGCTTGGAGAAGTGATGTGATTGAGGTTGTAGGGAAAAAAAAATACATATTTTCAAGTAATAAAACTTCAATGTAAATTGAATAATCTAAGACATTTATTGTAAGTACATTTTTAAATGAGAACATTCAGAATTTCTTTAAAATGATACCAATTCTGTAATATTCATTATATATAAAAATATGTTAATAAAATCTGATGCAATCGCGGTTATTACATATTGGAAAAAAAAGAACCATAAAAAAGACATTTTGCATGTAAAATTTCAACGTTGTCTAAAAATTGAAATTTTACTAATAGCTCTACGATCATTAAAATAATTAAAATAGACGAGATAATTTAAAAAATATATAATAAATATAAATTATTTAAATTAACCTATACTAGGTTTATTTGCTTTGACACACACAAAACCGACTTTTTTCATAAAAGCCGGACAACCGAAACCGCCGAAAATATTTGCACCCAATATTGTACTTTCTGTGGTAGTTGTTTCTATGTTATTATTCGTATAATAATTAACTGGCAACACGTTTAATTCTCCATTATTGTTGTCATAATTAAAATTATTATACTCTTTATTAATATCATAATTCATGGTGTTTGTATTCTGATTATAATAATTATTATAAGTAGTGTACGGTTTGTTGCCGTCATAATACATATTATTTCTATTATTATAATTATTATTCGGTTTATTGGCATCGTAATTCATGTTGTTATTCTTATTATAATTGTTATTGGCGTCATAATTAATATTATTTCTGTTATACTCATTATAATAATTATTATCGTTGTCATGCGGTTTATTGCGGTCATAATTTATATTATTCCTGTTGTTGTTATTATAATTTATATTATCATAAGCATTATTGCTATTATAATCTGTAGTAACTGCATTTTTATCAGTATACGGGTAACTTAATTGGTGTAAATTATATTTTTTATCGACCAACTTAAATTCTCTGCGAAATCTTTTCAAAATATTATTTTTTAATATTTTATCTTCATCGGTCTTTTCGTTTTCTATTCCGTTCCCTTTGTGGAATATAGCGTTTTCGTTTAACGCTTCCCTCTTCACTCTCACGTCGAAATCCGGGTTCCTCTCCATGTATATGTTGTAGTTTTTGCTTTTCGCTAATATATTTATAATACCTACTATTGCATATACTGGTAACAACATTTTTTAAAGTATTTTTTTAATTGAAAAATTATAAAACTTGATATTTTTTTTTATACAGACTGAATATCGTGTAACTAAGAATATTTCTAATTTAACATTACCTTAAAAACAAAATCAAATATATATTAATTAATAATTATGGCAATTAGAACAAATTGTAATTAAACTGATTTATCAAAAAGTAATATGTAATTAACTTAAACAAAGTTTCCAGTTGAACAGAACACTTTTATAGAAATATCCATCACATAAAGAAAAAAAGTTTTTTTTTTTCACTTATTTTACACTGACACTTTGTGTTTGTATACATACAGTTCTTACACTTACTTATAAAAGTTTTATTTATCCAATCATTATATTTCAATTTAAAAAAATATAAAAATTCTTCCAATTTTCGATCGTATTGATTTTAGAATTCGATCTGTCAATTTTTATATAAAAAAATCACTGTTTATAATTCTTCTAAATCTTCTTGGTTGTTTTATATATTTTTCTCATATATATATATATATATGTTTTTTTGACGCTGTTTTTTTGATGTGATGACTTCTTGTTTTTTTTATATATATATAATATATATATATTTTATATAAAATATCACAATTATATTTTTCAATGTCAATTTAAATATAGTTTCCTTATACGAAATAATAACATATATACGTGTATATGTTATTGCGAATGTAGAGTGACTAACTCGCTTCAGTTGGCTACAAAATATTTTCTTATCACATAGTATATGTTGAGAAATATATTATTAGACTATGTGACGTATTGTAATACGACGGTACAGCGTTTTATATAAAACTAGCGGCCGGCCCCGGCTTCGTCCGGGTCCCTTTTTTTATAGCCTATGTCACTCGGGAATAGTGTAGCTTCCCAACAGTGAAAGAATATATAAAATTCAGTCGTTTTGGAGCCTATTGAATCCAAACAAACAAACAAACTTTTCCTCTTTATTATATTAGTATACACTTGCTTCTGCCCGCGACTCCGTCCGTGTGGAATTGGCAGTTAAAAGTAGCCTATGTTTTTCTCGGGCTCTAGACCATCCGTGTACCAAATTTCATTAGCATCGGTTCAGTACTTTTAGCGTGAAAGCATAGCGCGCTTCGCGTTTATTCTACATTTGAATTAAACAACTTTTAACTGATTTAACTAGAGAGAGTCGTGCTACGATTATAGAATCTGTAAGGCTAAGCTCTAAGGCTCCGAAACGTCAGCCAATAAAATAAAATACGAGAGTCAAATCCGTTAATAGTTGTTTTATTCCAATGTGTAATAACAGCGAAGGCATCAGAAATTATTGTATAATAATATGTGTCTTATATTTTTTGGCAATTTACTTGATGGCTAAAGAAAATAAAATAATTCGTCATTATTAAATTACTGTACAAATACCAAAATAATCTAAACAGGAAGTGTCGCAGTCATAATAATTATAATTATATAAAGTAATTAATTGTTATCGGTCTGTTTGTACACCTGTTCTCGGAAACAGGATGTTTTCAATGTTGTTTGTGGTTATTTTCAACGACCATTTACTTTTCTAATTGAAATAGTCGTTTATTTGAGGGTTTGTTTATAAAATAATTAACAAACCCCCGACATAAAAACATAAAAGCCCTTTAAAAAGTATAACAATAATAAAAACTTAATATTAGTTACCTACATATTAATATTTCTACAAAGAAAACGTCATTACGGGGGGACCGCTTCTCATTTAGGTGTTACTACTTAATACCTTCAATCTACCTAAACCTACGGTCCCCCCGTAATGACGTTTTTGCAGTGAAGGCCCATTAGCTGGCCAACTGCGCTTCAGTATTCAGGTCGAAAAAAAAAATGAAGTGTCCAAAGATATTTATTTATTTATTGTTCACAGCGGAACCGCTCAAACCTACGTACATGCCTGTGTTCCTTACAAAGAAGGAACGTAAGAAACTCCGTCGACAGAGCAGGCGGGAGGCGTGGAAGGAGGAACAGGAGAGAGTGAGGCTAGGATTAGAAGCGCCGCCTGAACCTAAACTTAGGTGAGTATCAGGTGCGGGCAGTGAGACAGGGTAGGCACTAGAACTGGGACATTAGGAGAGCGTGGAAGGTTGAACAGAAGAGAGTAAGGCTAGGGTTAGAAGCACCGCCTGAGTGTAAACTTAAGTAAGTAGCATGTGCGGGCAGTGGAATACGGTAGGCACTACTAGGATGAGGAAACTAGGAGAGCGTGGAAGGTTGAACAGAAGAGAGTAAGGCTAGGGTTAGAAGCGCCGCCTGAACCTAAACTTAGGTGAGTAGCAGCTGCGGGCAGTGGGATAGGGTAGGCACTACTAGGATTAGGAAACAAGGAGAACGTGTTAGGATGAAGAGGAAAGAGTGAGGTTAGGATAAGAAGCGCCGCCTGAACCTAAACTTAGGTGAGTAGCAGGTGCGGGCAGTGGCACAGGGTAGGCACTACTGGGACCAGGAAACTAAGAGAGAGAAGAGTGGAATGAGGAATAGGAGAGTGTGAGGCTAGGGTTAGAAGCGCCGCCTGAACCTAAACTTAGGTGAGTAGCATGTGCGGGCAGTGAGACTGGGTAGGCAGTAGGACCGGGAAATATACCGTATTGTGACGTCACGAGCCAACCCTCCCGAACTTTTGTTTGAGAAAAGAATTAAAAGTGCCATTATCTATACTATCAAACAAACAAACAAACCTTTCCTATTTATTATATTTGTAACTAGCTATCCCCAGCCCGCCCCGGCTTCGCACGGATCCCTTTTTTTTATAGCCTATGTCACTCGGGAATAGTGTAGCTTTCCAACAGTGAAAGAATTTTTCAAATAGGTCCAGTCGTTTAGGAGCCTATTCAATCCAAACAAACAAACCTTTCCTCTTTATAATATTACTAGCGGTCCGCCCCGGCTTCGCACGGATCCCTATTTTTTTTAAATATTCTATAGCCTATGTTACTCGTGGATAATGTAGCTTTCGAATGGTGAAAGAATTTTTAAAAACGGTCCAGTAGTTTTTGAGCCTATTCATTACAAACAAACAAACAAAGTTTTCCTCTTTATAATGTTAGTATAGAGTATAGAAAAACGTGTTTTTTTTTTTTCAGAATATCAAATCTGATGCGCGCGTTGGGTACGGAGGCGGTGCAGGACCCCACGGCGATAGAGGCGAAAGTGCGCGAGCAAATAGCGAAGAGACAGAAGACTCACCTCGACGCTAACCAGGCGCGGGCGCTTACCAAGGACCAGAAGAGGGAGAAGGTTGGTCTTATCTTATGTTATGTTATCTTTGTTTTATGTTATCTTTTATTTTGCTTGTAAGTTTTTATATGAAAGTGTTGATGAAGACCAGAAGAGGGAGAAGGTTGGTCTTATCTTATCTTTGTCTTATGTTATCTTTTATTTAGATTATTTATACTTAGGTGGTTTATTCGGAGGTGCTGATGTAGACCAGAAGCTTTCTTCTAGAGAAGAAGGTTGATCTTATCTTATGTTATGTTATCTTTGTCTTATGTTATCTTTTATTTTGTTTGTAAGTTTTTACATAGGTATAATTTATATGAAGGTGTTGATGAAGACCAGATGAGTACCTAAAGGTGAATCTTATGTTATGTTATCTTTGTTTTATGTTATCTTTTATTTTGATTGTAAGTTTTTGCATAGGTAATTTATATGAAGGTGTTGATGAAGATCAGAAGATACGAGGTGGATCTTATCTTATGTTATGACATATTTGTCTTATATTATCTTTTATTTTGCTTGTAAGTGTAGGCTGTTTATAAGAAGGCGTTCTTGAAGACAGGAAGAGTGAGAAGGTTAATCTTATCTTATGTTATGTTATATTAGTCTTATGTTATCTTTTATTTTGATTGTAAGTTTTTGCATAGGTAATTTATATGAAGGTGTTGATGAAGACCAGAAGAGGGAGAAGGTTGGTCTTATCTTATCTTTGTCTTATGTTATCTTTTATTTTGTTTGTAAGTTTTTACATAGGTAATTTATATGAAAGTGTTGATGAAGACCAGAAGATAGGAGGTGGATCTTATCTTATGTTATGACATATTTGTCTTATATTATCTTTTATTTTGCTTGTAAGTGTAGGCTGTTTATAAGAAGGCGTTCTTGAAGACAGGAAGAGTGGGAAGGTTAATCTTATCTTATGTTATATTAGTCTTATGTTATCTTTACTTTTGCCGTAAGTTTTTACATAGGCGGTGGTGATATGAAAGTGTTGATAATGACAGGAAGAGGGAGAAGGTTAATCTTATGTTATCTTATCTTTTTTATTATTGTAAATTTATACTTAGGCTGTTTATACTTTTGCTTGTACGTTTATACGAAGGCGATGATGAAGACCGAAAGAGTAAGAATCTTATCTTATGTTACGTTTTTTTTTTTCAGGTCGATCGCAAAATACGTGAAGACACTTCCATGGGCGTAAATGTTTCCGTTTATAGGTAATTAATAATATTGAAAATATTATACCTAACTAATTTGTATATTATATTTAAGCTTTATACATAGAAAAGGAGAAGTTAACTTTATGACTGAATACACTGTAAACTATAAAGGTTATCCCATCAAAAACATTCTGTAAAAAACCAGCCAAGTCTCGATGAAGCAGCTTGTTCATCTTTAAAAAGTATTGAAATCTAGACAAACACGTGCCAAGTCTAAGGTTCCTTACTGCGATTACTTTATTATTATAGTTAACTAGCTTCTGCCCGCGACTTCGTCCGCGTGGAACTCCTCCTTTTTTGCAGTCGGTTAAAAAGTAGCCTATGTTCTTTCTCAGGCTCCAGACTTTCTTTGTACCAAATTTCATTTAAATCGGTCCAGTAGTTTTAGCGTGAAAGCGTTACAGACAGACAGACAGAGTTACTTTCACATTTATAACTAGCGGTCCCGACAGACTTCGTCCCGCCCGGCAAAAAAATGTTAAGGGTGGGCAACCCTTATCACTAAGGGGTATGAAAAATAGATGTTGGCCGATTCTCAGGCCAATATACTCACAAAATTTCATGAGAATCGGTCAAGCCGTTTCGGAGGAGTAAGGTAACTAACATTGTGACATGGAAATTTTATATATTAGATATTAGTTAGGATGTTGTGCGACTTGGCCGTTGATCGAAATTGAGACACTAGCGTCCAATTACCACGGGCTATTATGTCGCTTAACAAATATAGTTACATAGGGGTAGTATAATAAAATCTAGAAAAATTTGGTTATTAATTTTCGATGTCTACGCGAACGAAGTCGCGGATAAAAGCTAGTCTATACTAATATTATAAAGAGGAAAGATTTGTACCTATTTTTGTATGTTTGTAATGAATAGGCTCAAAAACTACTGGACCGATTTTAATAATTCTTTCACTGTTGGGAAGCTACGTTCACCCTGATTAACATAGGCTATAGAATATTTTGAAAAATATAAGGGATCCGTGCGAAGCCGGGGCGATCCGCTAGTAACATATATATTATATACGCTGCTTTTCTAGAATAGTGTTACAACTCGAAATAATTTGTTACTCCATTCAAGATTGAACCGTCACGTATAAATTATGTTAATAAAAATGCACAATTGCATGTTACAGAATACGCGACCTCTTCGAGTGCGCCTCGGCCAAGTTCAAAGTCGAAGTGAATGCATCTCAACTGCACATGACCGGGTGCGTGGTGCTGCACCGCGGCTGCTGCGTGGTCGCCGTGGAGGGCGGGCCCAAGCAGCAGGCCAAGTACAAGAGGTGCGTGTGTCTGTCTGTCTGTCTGTCTGTCTCTCACATGACCGGGTGCGTGGTGCTGCACCGCGGCTGCTGCGTGGTCGCCGTGGAGGGCGGGCCCAAGCAGCAGGCCAAGTACAAGAGGTGCGTGTGTCTGTCTGTCTGTCTGTCTGTCTCTCACATGACCGGGTGCGTGGTGCTGCACCGCGGCTGCTGCGTGGTCGCCGTGGAGGGCGGGCCCAAGCAGCAGGCCAAGTACAAGAGGTGCGTGTGTCTGTCTGTCTGTCTGTCTGTCTCTCACATGACCGGGTGCGTGGTGCTGCACCGCGGCTGCTGCGTGGTCGCCGTGGAGGGCGGGCCCAAGCAGCAGGCCAAGTACAAGAGGTGCGTGTGTCTGTCTGTCTGTCTGTCTGTCTGTCTCTCACATGACCGGGTGCGTGGTGCTGCACCGCGGCTGCTGCGTGGTCGCCGTGGAGGGCGGGCCCAAGCAGCAGGCCAAGTACAAGAGGTGTGTGTGTCTGTCTGTCTGTCTACAGCGAACCTGTCTGCCGATCTGTATCAAGTCTCTCTCTCTCTCCCTCTCTCTCTCCCTCCCCCCCCCTCTCCCCCCACCTCTCTCTCCCTCTCTCTCTCTCTCTCTCTCTCTCTTTCTCTCTCACTCACTCTCTCTCTCTGTGTGTGTGTGTATTAACAGCAGGCCACGTACAAGAGGTATGTATGTATGTTTCCTTTCTAATCTTCAAATCTGTATGTCATACATCTTTAAATTTGTACCAATTCCTACTGATATTATAAATGCGAAAGTAGCTCTATCTGTCTGTCTGTTACGCTTTCACGCTAAAACTACTGGACCGATTTAAATGAAATTTGGTACAAAGAAAGTCTGGAGCCTGGGAAAGGACATAGGCTACTTTTTAACCGACTGCAAAAAAGGAGGAGTTCCACGCGGACGAAGTCGCAGGCAGAAGCTAGTTATCTATAAATACATCTGTGTCATAGTCACCTCTTTATCTAAATATACAGACAGATAGAAAGCTGTCTGTATATTTAATATTTATGTATTTGCCCGTTCTTTTTTTTAATAATAACTACTATCAAGGTATTGGAATGAAACAACTGTTAACGGATTTAACTCGCGTATTTTTATTTTATTTTATTTGCTGACGTTTCGGATTCCTTACAGTTTCCATAATTGTAGCACGACTGAGCTGACAATAGTTTAACGCTAAAATTTTTTACATAAAATAAAATAAAAATACGCGAGTTAAATCCGTTAATAGTTGTTTCATTCCAATGTGTAATAACCGCGAAGGCATTAGAAATGATTATACTATCAAGGTAGTTATAACTCAATATATATATATGTGTGTGTCTGTCTGTCTGTGTGTGGCAGGCTGATGCTGCAGCGCATCAAGTGGGAGGAGGACACGGTGAAGGACGCGGAGGGCGGCGCGGTGCCCAACTCGTGCGCGCTCGTCTGGGAGGGGCTCGTGCCGCAGCGCGCGTTCGGCGATATCAAGTTCAAGGTAACAACGCGCACAGACCATATTGTTATGTTAGTTAAGAGGATTGCGAACCTGTTAATTTTCATACAAAAGGCGATAACGTTTTACACCCAGTAAATATAGTTAGATTTTTATAATTTTTGGATATGTTGTAGATATAATGAGAAACTACGTCTGTACGTTTTGATTTTTAAGAAATATTGCTTACGCTAAAATTTATTAGCATCTAAAAATCTCTTTCTCATTATATCTACAACATATCCAAAAATTATAAAAATCTAACTATATTTACTGGGTGTAAAACGTTATCGCCTTTTGTATGAAAATTAACAGGTTCACAATCCTCTTAAGCTATTGTACATTAAAGCTATTGTACCAGCCACCATGCTGGACTGACGTATACAAAAAGAATGTGTATAATATGTGCATTCAAATATATAACAAGCTACCTAATGACATTAAAATATTAAATAGTACTAATTTTAAGATAAAACTGACAAAATTGCTCAATGAACATTGTTTTTATGCAGTTAAAGAATTTATGGAATTTAATGATAATATACATACCTAGTTTTAAGATATAATGACATTGTAGCATAATAAAAGAAATATTTGCATGTCTTAAAATTGACTGAATACTGTAACAACACAATTTATGTAACCACCATTTTATACGTATTCTTGCAAATAAATATTTACTTACTTACTTACTTAAAAGACATTATATGTAATACGTTAAAACACACACATACACACAGCCCCTTCACATACACACACACACACACACACACACACACACACACACACAGCCCCCTTCACACACGCAGACCATTTCATAGTAAAAAGATATAAGAAACATACATTAAAACACACACAAACACAGCCTCCTTCTGCACACAAGTACATAGTTAGTCAGAAAACATTAAAAAAACCGAACACAAAAAACTTAAAAGCCCTCAAATATTGGAAAGAAACAACTCGCGTTTTCGGGAATACTATAGATTCCCTACCGTGAAAGATTTTTTCAAATCGGTCCATTAGTTTTGGAGCCTATTCAATCCACCTTTCCTCTTTATTATATTAGTATAGATTTACGTATATACTTATTTACTAATCTTTCTTCGCAGGTACTTCCGACGGAGAAGCAGGCCCGGGAGCACTTCCAGAAGCACGGCGTCGAGCACTACTGGGACCTCGCGTACAGCGGGGCCGTGCTCGGCGCCGGCGAGGAGACCGCCGACACGTAGACACACACACGCACACACACACACACACACACACACACACACACACACACACACACACACACACACACACACACAGACACACACACATACACGGCGGACATACATTATTATGGGCTATTTTCTCGCTTAACAATTATAGGCAGACATACTTTAATATGGGCTATTTTCTTGCTTAACAAATATAGGTAGTAATGAATGTTCAACGTACAGCGGGGACGTGCTCGGCGCCGGCGAGGACAGCGCGCACACACACACACACACACACACACACACACACACACACACACACACACACACACACACAGACACACACACATACACGGCGGACATACATTATTATGGGCTATTTTCTCGCTTAACAAATATAGGTAGTAATGAATGTTCAACGTACAGCGGGGACGTGCTCGGCGCCGGCGAGGACAGCGCACACACACACACACACACACACACACACACACACACACACATATACCCGACAACGCCGCCATTACACAAGGCATTAAGTTTTAATACAGCAATATAGGTACTGTGCAAATACACGTTGTCACGACAGATACATACACACAAGGGCGTGCGTTCCATATAGGCACAGTGTCACTAATGTATGAAGTGCCTACCCTGGCGCCATACTTACCCTCCCCCCACTGTGCGCGCCTGCACATACACACACATATACACTACACATACATACATACATACATACAAGGGTGGATTCTACGGCGGTTCAAAAACAGTCATTACCTATTTATAAATATTTAAAAACTAGCGGTCCGCCCCGGCTTCTCACGGATCCCTTTTTTTATAGCCAATGTCACTCGGGAATAGTGTAGCAAGCAACAGTGAAAGAATTTTCAAATCGGTCCAGCTGCTTTGGAGCCTATTCAATCCAAACAAACAAACCTTTCCTCTTTATTATATTAGTGTATAATTATGATATACAACTGTTTTTAAAAGTAAACAACTGTGTTTAAAAAAGTTTCGCGAAGAAACAAATTAAGAAATTTGTGCCTAGAAGACCGAACTTTGCTCCGTTATTAGATTAAAAAAATCTAGAGTGAAATGAATAATAAATTAATGTTTATTTTGCCCTTAAAATATTTAAGAAGTAATATTAAGTTAATTATGTTTTGGTTTAACTTTTAGTATATAACGTTTGATTTGTAAATAGATTTTCTTTTATTAATAAGGTGTAATAAAAAATGTATTTTGAAAAATAAA
Source organism: Polylopha cassiicola (assembly GCA_038024825.1). NCBI lineage: Eukaryota > Metazoa > Arthropoda > Insecta > Lepidoptera > Tortricidae > Polylopha > Polylopha cassiicola. The sequence continues at coordinate 3,056,424 of CP149065.1, read as the reverse complement.
AATACTTAGTGAATTACCTGTTTATTATTTAATAGTACCTACCCATAACAGAAAAATCTTTTGAATAAAATTATTATAATGAATTTATTGAAATGAAAGAACTATTAACGGATTTAACTCGCATATTTTTATTTTGTTTAATTAAATATGCTGACGTTTCGGATTCTTTACAGTTATGAAACGATTGTGGAAATCGTAGCACGACTGAGGTGACAATAGTCTAACGCTAAAGTCAGCAAATAAAAATACGCGAGCTAAATCCGTTAATAGTTGTTTCATTCCAATGTATAATAACCGCGGAGGCATCGGAAATTATTATAATGAATTTACTTTACTTACTTTTTTTATGTGTACCTACCTATATATAATGTTAGAGGTGTTAGGACAGATGTTGGAACTTTTAGGGGATATGTTGGAGGTGTTAGGACTAATATTGGAAGTTTTAGGGGATATGTTGGAGGTATTAGGACAGATGTTGGAACTTTAGGGGATATGTTGGAGGTGTTAGGACAGATGTAGATACTTTCAGGGGATATGTTGGAAATGTTAGGACAGATGTTGGAACTTTTAGGGGATATGTTGGAGGTGTTAGGACAGATGTTGGAAGTTTTAGGGGATATGTTGGAGGTTTAGGACAGATGTTGGAACTTTTAGGGGATATGTTGGAGGTGTTAGGACAGATGTTGGAAGTTTAAGGGGATATGTTGGTGGTGTTAGAAAAGATGTTGGAAGTGTTAGGGGATATGTTGGAGGTGTTAAGACAGATGTTGGAAGTTTAAGGGGATATGTTGGAGGTGTTAGGACAGATGTTGGAAGTTTAAGGGGATATGTTGGTGGTGTTAGGACAGATGTTGGATGTTTAAGAGGATATGTTGGAGGTGTTAGGACAGATGTTGAAAGTTTTAAGGAATATATATGTTGGGGGTGTGTCTAGCGGAAAATGGTCATATTTTTAAGAAATAAAACTTCAAATAAATTGATTAATTAATCTAAAACATTTATTGTAAGTACAGTTTTAAATCAGATCATTCAGAATTTCTTTAAAATTATAAATAGTTAAATAATTAGACTACAAAAAGTAATCCACTAGCAGGTTTCGTCAAAAATATAGGTCGAGACAACATTAAATTAGCAACAAGCTTCGTCAAAAATAATATACCTACTTATACTAAATAAACAAAAACTATATACGCAACACACTTCGTTCAGAACATTGGCATCTGGTTAATCTTCGAGTGTATAAGACTCCGTCATTGTCTACATCTATATTTAAAAACAGAGTCAATAAGCAACAAAAATTTGAGTGATATTATCCCCCGGTACTGTTACAAATACTATTTCAATCAATACTTAAGAAATATTGCTTCTAAAATTTATTAGCATCTAAAAATCTATATATAGATCTAAAAATCTATTTTTAGATCTAGCGTAAGCAATATTTCTTAAAAATCAAAACGTACAGACGTAGTTTCTCATTATAATATCTACAACATATCCAAAAATTATAAAAATCTAACTAGGTATATTTACTGGGTGTAAAACGTTATCGCCTTTTGTATGAAAATTAACAGGTTCACAATCCTCTTAATAATATTATTTGCAAACATTATAGATATAGATGTAGAGGACAATGACGGCGTCTCAAACACTCGAAGATCCACCCATATTTATAAACAAAGTTATACAATTCAGCGCCGCTTAAACGTGCCCATAATTCCGGTCGCATTGCCCCGCTGTACAGCAATGGATACCTGCTGCACCAAATATGACCCTGAACGAGGATCGCGACCCTTGTCCCTCAGGCGCCGGCCTAACTCTTTGAAAAAGGCCTTCGCCATAGAGCCCCACGGACCAGCTGTTTCCACGGCAAATGGAACAAAATCATAGGTTTGCGACATGTCAGCATATTTAGTGAACTTCAAATTTGCCGCATTCTCTGCCGCGGAACCGGCTAGCTTCCTCGTCTGGTTCAAGTGAGACGGGGAAAAAGTGCAGACACATGTCGCATCCCACATCAGACTCCTACCGCATTTCCATGGAACCAAAGTGAGGCCATCCGGTCTTTTCCCATCTGACTGACACAGACCCGGAGGCTCCAAAACGCACGGCACATCCGCCAACACCATTGCCCTACGAATGATCTCATTAATGGCGTGGTGCCTGGGAAACCGCCCTGCACTCTTCTGGCAACTGAGGCCATGATGCCCATCTGCCTCCACCGTCACCCCACAGACACACGGATGTGGCTCGCATACCCTACTCCCCAACCTTAAGGCGATTGCAATCCTAAGAGAGTTATTATCTAGCAGAGTACCCAAATTTGGCGAAGGCAATGCGTGTAGCCACGCTCCCGATTCCGGCTTCAAGGATGCTTTTAAACGAGCCTGATGAGCTTGCTTGGTGTCGCTTAACAAGGAGTCGAATATTAACCGGCATCGTATGTCGTCCCAGTTTCTCTGGGCCATGGGATTTTCTGGGCGCTCGTTCCCTGGGCATACATTGGCCCACTCTGCAAGGGCCTCCGACATATACGGCACATGTGTATTGTCACCGTTAAGGGATAAGATGCGAGTGACAAGACCCATTGTGCCGTACGCAGAGGCCAAAAAAGCAGCGATCCCAACTTCCTGTACCCGCCGTATACCTAAACCCCCATGCCTGATAGGAAGTGAGGCTTGATCCCACTGAGCGGTATTCAAAGACACATTGAAAACATTTTCCAGTGTCATCTTGAGTGTATCGTCCAACTGCGCTACATCCCCGGGGAACATCCAAGTTGGTGACGTCCTGAGAATGTAGGTCATACGGGGCATGGCTAAGCAATTACGTAACAAAACCAACGAGACGTGAGCTGATAAGTGCAGCAAATGCTGACGAGCTGACTCTAGCGCTAACCTCTTTATTTCTAAGGCAGAACTAACTCCTTCTGGAAAAATAGGAACACCCAAGAGGGTCAAAGAGGATTTGTCTACCAATTTTAGACCCGGTAACAAAGATGTGAAGTCCGATATGCAGCCACCAGATGCCAAACCACAGGTAAACAACTCACACTTGCTTGGATTTACTTCCAAACCGTTTGCTTTTAAAGCTGGAATCAGGATTCTTAAATCCTCCAGAACCACCTTCGGATCTCCCCCAATAGTACCATCATCCAAGTGCCATACATTCAATGGTGAATTTAAAGCGGCAATAGTTTTTTGGATAGCCAAGCAGAAAACTAAAGGCCCCAATGGATCGCCCTGCTGAGCGCCAACCTGCGATAAAATTAATTCGCCATTAAAATAAAGATTACTTGGAGTGGAATAACATTGATGGAGAAATGGATATAAGGAGGGGATTCGTTCCAACACTTCCCCCAAAATGATATCCCTCTCTACACAGTTGAAGGCATTCTTTATATCAATTTTCAAAAGCACCGTGTCAGTTCCCTCACGATCTATTGCGAACGACCTAGTGGCATGTATCGCTGCTTCACAACCCTGCGTCGTTCCAAAACCTATTTGTTGCGGTTGCAGGTACCCTGCCACCTGATCCCGCACCGCCCTGCAACCAAGCTTAGCCACCAGGCGCCGGATTGTGCTACATATAGCTATCGGCCATATTCCACCATCTTTCTTGGAGAGAGCACACAAAGAAGCGCCATAAAGGTAAGGGACCACCTCTGGGTTAAGCAAACCCTGCAAAAGGAAATTGCATAATTTGGTTATGGACTCCAAGAGACGGGGACCATTATCGCCTGCAGACAAGGACGTTAACTCCTTAAGGTGTTGCGGACGGAGACCGTCCATGCCGGATGCGGATCCATTATAAAATGACGCTATAGCACGCGCAACCTCTACAGGGGTAACCGTGATGGAGTGGCATGGCTGTTCTGATTTTGGGGGAAAAATTAGCGGCCTAGTGGGTGATGGATGCTTATCCCGCAAAGCCATCAAAGTGCGTTCATCGTATGGAGCCAGTGACAAATCGGAGAGCAAAAGTCGCACGGCCCCAGCGAAATCGCCATCGTGGACTTTACCTTCTATCCTGCGGTACACTGATGCGGACTTGCGCCCATCACGCTTCGGAAAATATAGGACCGATTTGCTTATATTATCCTTGACTTTGGATGTCAGAGACTTGCGTCCACTACTTTCTGGGACAATCAAAGATGTATAAGCAAAAGACAACAAAGCAAACCAATCCTCTACACTATTGGTGAGTAAACAATTTTCGATGACTGTGCATAATCTGGCCGCCGCAAGTGCCCTCGCACCCTTAGGTACATGTTTCAACACATTTGCTTTTGATTTTAAAGCCGATAAACCATCACACAAGGACGCTGGTTCCACTCCCGGGCCAGGCTTTTCCACTCCCGGGCCAGGCTTTTCCACTCCCGGGCCAGGCGTTTCCACGCCTGAGTCGGCTGCGTTTTGTGAGCCTTCCGCTACTGGAGACGTTGACCTCCGCGGAGAACCCTTGTGTTTGCGACTTATGTGTACATTGAGGCCTCTGTGTACAAGGTATGTATTAGGCGATCCTGGACAGTACGGGCACGTTGTTCGTTCTGGGCTACTCATATCTACTTACTGCTATTAAAATAATCAGAATAAATAAAATATTTTTTTTTAAGTAAATGACAGTAGAATTTACATTATTTATTTACATGAGTGTAAAACAACGACAAACAATATGAGTGTCTTATATTAATATTGTGAATAGGGAATACAATTCAATGATAATAATTATTACAATATGATTAATTAAAAAAATAAAAACAATATTTTAATCAAACAAAACGGAAACAAAATAATAATAAAAAGATGCGTTAGTCCCAAGAATTCGGGTGAACGTTAAAACTATATTGCAGTGTTGCCAATTTAGCGATTTTGTCGCTAGAACTAGCGACTTTTGCTTAAGGCTTAGCGACCAAAACAAAGTATTGACGACAAAAATAGTTTAGCGACTTATCTGGCGACTTTTGGAGTACAAATTAAAACAGTTCTAGAGCCAATAATAGATACATTTTTTATCAAGTCCACACAGAATTATTCAATGCCAAGAGATACATAATATGGAAAACGACAAACGCGATAGCGCACCACATTCAAACTTTATTTAATTGAAGTTTCATTTGTATATCATTATGGGGGGGGGGGGGTCCCCCGAACTTTTTATGGTTATGTTTTATTTTAGCGACTTTCTGGCGACTTTTGACTTTGACTCGAGTTTCTAGGAGTTGGCAACACTGCTATATTGCGAAACAGGCGAGTGCAAGCCGGCTATATCATTTAGCACTGTGGGTTTCCAAGAAACATAATAACACAACACATTACCTCTGCACAAAAACTTGTAACCGAAGATCAATACGATTAGTTTAAATTTATACACACGAGTACAATAATGCTTAGGCAATATCCTGCTTTGCGACTTCCATTTTACTGAAGTAGGTCTTTGAAAGCACTTCCTTGGCCGCTGTCACAACAAGCGAAAATTAACCTCTAATACTTCGATACTGTTGATGTTGATTGAAGTATAACTTTTTCGACTTTGTATTTCTAAACGATGTCACTTTCTAGTTGGAACTTGGTATATTATTTTTAATATAATATATTTTAATTAATAATTATCGCAATTAGAACAAATTGTAGATAAAAAATATTAATTAATTTAAAAAAGTTTCCAGTTCAACAGAACAAGTTTTTATATCTATCACATAAAAAAAATCACTTTAATTCCCACTGACACTTTACTTTAGTTCTTGCACACTTTTAAAGTTTATGTTTCTCCAAAAAATATTTTTCAATTAAAAAAATAATCGATATTCTTCCAATTTTCGACTATCTCGATTTATTAATAATATATTTTAATTATTTCAGAATTTAATCTGAAATTTTTTATAAAAAAAACACTCTTTTTATTCTTCGAAATCTTCTTAGTTTTCTATATATTTTTGTCATATAAAAAAATGATTTCATTTCCGCGCTGTTTTTTTGATGTGATGAATCGAATAGAATAAACCTTTTATAATGACTTCCTTTTTTTTTTCAAATATTAGAATTGTATTTTTCTAAATCAATTTAAATATAGTTTCCTTATACGAAACATTAACGTGCATATGTTTTTGCAAATTTAGAGTGACTAACTCGCTTCAGTTGGCTGCAAAATATTTTGTTATCACAATGTAATTAGGGCCGTGTTAAGCATTCGACCCATATATAATCGGGTTATGAGTAATGAATGCAGTTTTATTAAATAGATCATGAAGATTACGGCAGTGCAATCCATTTTGTTAAAAATAATCGTAGAATATTCTAGAGCACAAAATCGGTTATTGCTTATTTTCTATGTCAGATTTGTATTTTTGCATTAATGTGTTAAGCCACATACTTACCTAAAACATTAATACAAAATACTAATTTGTTGTTAAAAATGAATATATAATATTATGCACTTATTCTGCCCGCGACTCTGTCCGAGTTGAATTAGCAGTTAAAAGTAGCCTATGTCCTTTCTCAGGCTCTAGACTATCCGTGTACCAAATTTCATTAAAATCAGTAGTATAGTTTAGTCGTTCAGTAGTTTTAGCGTAAAAGCATAGCCCGCTGCGCGTTTATTATTAGGGAATGGAAATCTCGCGAGATTGGGCTCATGCGAGTTTATAAAAAAATGCTTCTGCCCGCGACTTCGTCCGCGTGGAACTCCTCCTTTTTTGCAGTCGGTTAAAAAGTAGCCTATGTCTTTTCTCTCGCTCTAGACTTTCTTTGTACCAAATTTCATTTAAATCGGTCCAGTAGTTTTAGCGTGAAAGCGTAACAGACAGACGGACAGACAGACAGAGTTACTTTCGCATTTATAATATTAGTAGGGATAATCTCGCGAGATCTCGAAATAGCCGATATTGGTAGTTTTGTGTTTGTTTTTTCAAATGATAACAATATTTGAATAAATGAGGAATATAATTGGAATGAAACAACTATTAACGGATTTAACTCGCGTATTTTTATTTTATTTTATTTGCTGACGTTTCGGATTCTTTACAGTTTCCATAATCGTAGCATGACTGAGCTGACAAAAGTCTAACGCTAAAGTGATTTATACAGTTATGCAAACTACCTTATATTTAAATTACAAATTTTGAAAAACTACCCTATTCTAAATTATGAAATACTATTGTTACATTTTACGCAAAAAATTTTTACTTTTATACATTACAAGTTAATAGTTGTTTCATTCCAATGTGTAATAACCGCGAAGGCATCAGAAATTATTATGAGGAATATAAATTAAAATAATAATAGTAGGTAATTAATTATGTACTTAGGTATAAAAATAATGTTTTCATATTTTTAAGACTTTTTTTATGCATTAAACATAGATCTCTATTTTTTGTAAAATAAACTTTGAAGTAGGTAGTATACTTTTATGTGTCTAATATTTTTTGGCAATCTACTTGATGGACAATGAAAATAAAATAATTCGTCATTATTAATTTACTGTACAAATACCAAAATAATCTATACAGGAAGTGTCGCAGACATAATAATTATAATTATATAAAATAATTAATTGTTATCGGTTTGTTTGTGGTTATTTTCGACGACCATCTGCTTTTCTAATTAAAATAGTCGTTTATTTGAGGTCTTATTTATAAATAAAAAAACAAATTTATTTATTTATTTGTTTAATAAGTCACTCAACATTACAGCGAACCAATACGCCGAGCGACCAGAGTACGTAAATAACCTTAATAATAGCTTTAAATTATTTAACACAAGTTACAAAAGAAAAAAAAAAAACAATAACATAGTACCTTATGAATAAAATGAATTTACTTTTTTATGCGTACCTATATATTATTGACTAGCGGTTCGCCCCGGCTTCGCACGGATCCCTATTATTTTTCAAAAAAATCTATAGCCTATGTTACTTAGGGTGAACGTAGCATCCCAACAATGAAAGAATTTTTCAAATCGGTGCAGCCCTTTTGCAGCTTATTCGATACAAACAAACAAACAAACCTTTCCTCTTTATAATATTAGTATAGATAGTATAGATTTAATATATCTATAAGTATTCACATCAACGTTTGACTAAAATCAGATAAGTCTGCTACGAATGTGGAAACTGTAAAGTTTTCAAAACGTTAGCATAATATTAATATACGCGGGTTAAATCCGTTATAACTTTATACCAATGTGTAATAACCGCGAAAGCATCAGAAATTATTAATTTAGCAGCTATTCAGTTTATAGTCCCACTGCTTGGTGGAGATGTCTAAAAAAATAAAGTGAGTCAAATTGACTAAACGTTTTTAAACGATTTTTATTTCCAAAAAGGTCTTTTTACTAACAATTTATTATACTGACATCTATCGGAGACTAGCATTAATTATAGTTCATGAGAACAGCGCCATCTAGTGTCGAATAGATCTCATCTATTGTAAAATATATCAACTAAATAATGTGACCAGCTTAAACAGTACTCTATAGTTTCAGGAGTCTTCTTCCTTTAAATCCTATTTAGAAGACTGATAAATAGAGTTATATATTATACTCAGTATAAAAAATAGTTCATTACGCACCTAGGCCAGTAAAATAAGAAATGTCTCTGATCACATGTAATTGTCGTCTGAGGCGAAGCCGAGGTTGATAAAAATGTGATCCGAGGCTTTTTTATTTTACTGGCCGAGGTCAGTATACTATTTTTTTGTTCGACGAAGCCAGAAAGCGGAAATTTCATTTAGCGCAGCGGCCAGAAAGTTGGCGCTTTCCGGCCGGAGGACGGAAAAATAAGATTACTGTACTAATAATTTCTGATGCTTTCTTTCTTATTATACATTGGAACAAAAAACTATAATGTTAAACCACTTTAGTGTTAGACTATTGACAGCTCAGTCGACAATAACGTAAAATACGCGAGTTAAATCTGTTTCGGTTGTTTTATTTAAATCATATTATTTATAATTTAATTAAGAAAAAAGAAACTTATTTTAAAATTAAAACATTTTTATTATCACAACGATTGAATCTGTAATTTTTAAATAAAAGGTAAAATACCTGCAATGATAATCTCTGCAACTCAATTAACTTAACAAGAAATTAATCAATAGTTTATGTTACATATAATTCGCAGAAGATAAACATAATATCTAGGTATAACTATAAGTAATTCCATAAATATGAAATAGTTTTTTATATAAGTAAATTTAAACTCATATTGTGACAACATTAAAATAAAATGTCAATGACATTGTGACAGCCAGCTGCAGCAACCAACACAATTTGACACTATTCGCTCTAGTTACATTCTAATTTGAAAATGGCAGCAAGTTATTTAAAACTTTATTAAAATATATTAAGGTTTATATTAGCATAACTATAAAGTAAAATTTAAATAAAAATACTCTATTTTACCTATACAAGTTTATAAGATAGCGTAGACGCGGAACGCGGGTCGCGAATGCTTGCGAGGTCATATTACTCTTCCTCTGTACAAACGTATTTCGATATTCAACTCTAATGCATCATAATATTGCAGTAAATTCCAAACCGGTAGGCGTGTGAGCACTGAAGTAATCACTCAGCACTCAGCTTACGTCGTGGCGGACGCGTAGATCACGCGCGGAAAACCTTGGCTATATCTAATATTTATCATCAAAATACATGTTTTTCTAATTAATAATCCGGAACAGTTGTTAATCGAGTAATCTCGCAGATTACCGGGATTATTTCGTGTTAGGATTCCGCCGTAATAACTCGTGTTTCAAAATGGTTATACAAAATATTTGCTGTCTCGGCGCGGGCTACGTTGGCGGGCCTACGTGCAGTGTTATTGCTCTGAAGTGCCCTCAAATTAAGGTAACGGTCTGCGACAAGAGTGTAGAACGTATTAATCAGTGGAACTCTGATAAATTGCCTATTTACGAGCCAGGGTTGGACGACGTAGTGAAACAATGTCGCGGCAGAAATTTATTCTTTTCGACCGACATCGCGAAGAGTATACAAGAAGCCGACTTGATCTTCATCTCTGTGAATACGCCGACGAAAACTTTCGGCAATGGTAAAGGCAGAGCCGCGGATTTAAAGTACATAGAAGGCGCCGCTAGAATGATAGCCGATTTGGCAACGAGTAACAAAATTGTAGTCGAAAAAAGTACCGTACCAGTAAAAGCGGCTGAAATTATCATGAAAATCTTAAGAGCCAACACTAAGCCAGGTGTGAACTACCAGATCCTCTCAAATCCGGAATTTTTAGCCGAAGGTACAGCTATAGTAGACTTGGTTGAATCCGAACGGGTTTTGATTGGTGGAGAAGATACTCCGGAAGGTCAGAAGGCCGTTCAGGAGCTGTGCTGGGTGTATGAGCATTGGATACCAGCGAAAAACATCCTAACCACTAACACATGGAGTTCGGAGCTGTCTAAACTAGCTGCTAATGCTTTTCTTGCTCAGAGGATTTCGAGCATCAATTCTTTGTCAGCCGTGTGTGAAGCTACTGGGGCTGACGTGGCAGAAGTTGCTCGGGCTGTCGGTAAAGACTCCCGTATCGGGCCTAAATTTTTAGAAGCCTCCATCGGGTTCGGTGGCAGCTGCTTCCAGAAAGACATACTAAATTTAATATATTTATGTGAATGTTTGAATTTACCAGAAGTGGCAGCGTATTGGCAACAAGTTGTCGACCTAAACGATTACCAAAAGAAAAGGTTCACTAGAAAAGTTATAGAGTCTCTATTTAACACTGTTACGGACAAAAAGATAGCTATACTAGGTTTTTCATTTAAGAAAAACACGGGAGATACAAGAGAGTCTCCCGCTATATACGTAAGTAAGACTTTACTAGACGAGGGTGCGAAATTGCACATTTACGACCCGAAGGTAGAGAAGGAGCAGATGTTATACGAATTGACGCATCCATATGTAACGTCAGAACCTGAAAATGTAAAGAAATCAATTGAAATCCACGATTCAGCGTACTCGGCTGTATCGGGGGCTCATGCTATAGTTTTATGCACCGAATGGGATGAATTTAAGACATTGGACTTTAAGAAGATATATGATGTGATGATGAAGCCAGCGTACATCTTCGATGGAAGGAAGATCTTGGACCATGATGCGTTGGTGAAGATCGGTTTCCACGTCACCACAATTGGGAAGAGACTGTCGAGGAGTAACAGCATCAGGGCACAGGGTAGCCAGACGTTACCTTAATTGGTAAGTTTCCTTTCTTTAGATTCAGATTCAGATTCAGATTCATTTATTTCTCAATATTTTATACATCATAATTACATTGTATTTATATGTACTAATAGTGAGATCGTCAATCGTCGTTATAAACAAATGTTTTTTTTAAAAACTGTCATCTCAATAGACTCCAGAAAAAATATAGTGGCCGTTCAAGTATTACGTAAGCTTTATAAGGGGGGTCTTGGATGACATGAGGGAGTGGGGAGGGGGTCTAGATGGTGATAAATCCCTGCTAATATTATAAATGCGAAAGTAACTCTGTCTGTTACGCTTTCACGCTAAAACTACTGGACTGATTTAAATGAAATTTGACACAAAGAAAGTCTAGAGCCTGAGAAAGGACATAGGCTACTTTTTAACCGACTGCAAAAAAGGAGGAGTTCCACGCGGACGAAGCTATATTATTTTTTTTTTTTGTAATTTAAGCGAACAATTATGAAGACATAGCTTGTAGGTACTTCCGCGTGATATCACACACTCGTCCTACCGTGATGTGACGTCACGGGCCTCCACTTCCGGACTAGTCATTGGTGTTTATCACACTTTTTTTATTAGATATACCTAAAAAAAAACGCGATAATTTCTGATGCCTTCGCGGTTATTACACATTGGAATGAAACACTTTAGCGTTAGCCTATTGTCAGCGTGCTACGATTAGGGCTCCGAAACGTCAGCCAATTAAATAAAATACGCGAGTTAAATCTGTTAAAGTTGTTTTATTGCAATGCATAATTACCGCGAGGGCGTCAGAAATTATCGCGTTATAATTTTTTTTTAATAATTTCTGATGCCTTCGCGGTTATTACACATTGGAATGAAACAACTATTAACGGATTTAACTCGCGTATTTTTATTTTATTTTATTTGCTGACGTTTCGGATTCTTTACAGTTTCCATAATCGTAGCATGACTGAGCTGACAAAAGTCTAACGCTAAAGTGATTTATACAGTTATGCCTATTAAAATTATCAATTATCGCGTTTTTTTTTTATTGGCTGACGTTTCGAAACTACAGTTCCCATATTCGTAGCACGACTGAGCTAAAGCTACAAATATCTCACATTACGGCTACTTTATATACACGACACTATCCAGTCAATGAATGACGTGCTTACATAAATATTTTTGTTATCTGTAGATAAGCACTGGTTAAGTGCGAATCGGATTCGAGCATGAAAGGTTCCGTACCGTTCTTATTCTTAAAAAATGAAATTTTGTTTAAGAATGAATGGATATATGTTTGTTACTCTCGCAAAAACTACTGAATGGATTGGAATAAAACAACCATTAAATGACTTTAGCGTTTGACTATTGTCAGCTCAGTCGTGCTACGATTATGGAAACTGTAAAGAATCCGAAACGTCAGCCAATAAAATAAAAATACGCGAGTTAAATTCGTTAATAGTTGTTTCGTTCCAATGAGTAATAACCGCTAAGGCATATTATTAAACTGAATGGATTTTGATGATACGATTATATAGCTTACTAGCTTTTGCCCGCGACTTCGTCCGCGTGGAACTCATCGTTTTTTGCAGTCGGTTAAAAAGTAGCTATGTCCTTTGTCAGGCTCCTGACTTTCTTTGTACCAAATTTCATTTAAATCGATCTAGTAGTTTTAGCGTGAAACCGTAACAGACAGACAGAGTTACTTTCGCATTTATAATATTAGTAAGGATACATCAGAATAACATATAGGCTATATTTTATAACGATATTGTGGAAAGTACTCATCGTGCGCAGACGAAAAACTGCATACCAATCATGTCGGTTGGATGGGTAGCCCCTTAAATATTAATTTATTCTGATTTTATTTGGTTATTATAAAGCGGCAACATAAAAAAACATTATCTGTGATACAACTGGCTAACTATCACAGTTTATGAGATACAGCGTGGTGACAGACAGACACACAGTATTACTCTTTAGGTACTGAACCCTAAAAATACGTTAAATAGAAGTGGGAAATCCAAGATGGCTACTTGTAAACAATTTAGGTATAAAAATACATTGCAGTCAGTAGTAAGAAAGATAACAAATCTACTTACATACCATAACACAAAGACGCTCTTTCTGTTTGTTTATACGTTAATTATCGCCCACACATACGTTAATTAACGTTTGTTTAACGGGTTTTCTTAACCGACTTCAAAAAAATAGGTTCTCAATTCGACTGCATTTTTGGGGTCCTCATTGGTTAAAAACGTCAGTACCTGAATGTGGGAGGGTCTAAAGTTGACTGTATTTTTAGGGTTCCGTACCTCAATAGTTAAAACGGAACCGCTATATCACTTTGTTGTCCGTCTCTCTGTCAAGACCCTTTTTCTCTGGAACGCGTGAAGGTATCAAGCTGAAATTCATATCGAATACTCAGGTCTACTGTCCCTTGGTGCTGTGAAAAAATCAAACTTTTAAGCCAACGCAATCAAAAGATACAGCCGTTTATGTCGCAAATTGCAGCAAAATTTCGACACTCGTAAGGGGAATGAAACAACTATTAACGGATTTAACTCGCGTATTTTTATTTTATTTTATTAGCTAACGTTTCGGATTCTTTACAGTTTCCATAATCGTAGCACGACTGAGCTGACAATAGTCTAACGCTAAAATAAAATAAAAATACGCGAGTTAAATCCGTTAATAGTTGTTTCATTTCAATGTGTAATAACCGCGAAGGCATCAGAAATTATTACTCGTAAGGGGATCAAAACCTACATGGTACTTCCCTTTTCCCTTGTAGCTCTTAAAGGGGTAAAAAGAGGGGTGGAAATTATTATAAAAGTGCTAATTATTTATATTTATTTGCCCATGCCCTGTCTACTTCATAGGTTGACTGGTAGAACTAGACAATGTCCGAGCCCGCCTTTTACACATTATACTTTTTTGTTCTGCAATAAATAAATATACCTACGAAGTCACAAGTCTTTACAAACCACTTGCGATGCCAAAAATGACGACATACACCCTAAATTGTTAAAAACCTTGACAGCTGTCAATTTGACGTGACCTTTGTCGCATCACGTTCGTATCGATTGTTTGTCAAGGTTGGCCAACTGTCTAGGTTACCTTAATTAATTAATGTTGGCACAATGCATTGTCTATACTTCTATACTAATATTATAAAGAGAAAAGGTTTGTTTGTTTGGAAGCTACGTTCACCCTGAGTAACATAGGCTATAGAATATTAAAAAAAAAAATAGGGATGCGAACCCGGGGCGAGCCGCTTGTAATATTATAAAGAGGAAAAGTTTGTTTGTTCGTTTGGATTGAATAGACTCGAAAACGGCTGGAACGATTTGAAAAATTCTTTCACTGTTGGAAAGCTACACTATTCCCGAGTGACATAGGCTATAAAAAAAAAGATCCGGGCGAAGCCGGGTCGGGCAACTAGTAATATTATAAAGAGGAAAGGTTTGTTTGTTTGGATTGAATAGGCTTTAAAGCTGCTGGAACGATATAAAAAAATATTTTACTCTTGGGAAGCTTAGTAAACTTTTACCCTGAGTAACATAGGCTATAGAATATTTTGAAAAAAAATAGGGATCCGTGCGAAGCCGGGTCGAACCGCTAGTTTATTAATAAAACTGTTTGTTTGTTTCAGATTTATCAACAGTGTGGAATTGTCACAATATGTAACAGGTCACAAATTTATTTTTCTAATGAAAAAGCGTATAAGTATTATGACATTTTTGAAAAAGGCCATAAGTCCTTTCACATGCATTACTACACCTACCCTTTTTTCCTAGCGTCATATGACGCTTATAACCTTTTTCATTAGTATCTAAAAACATGTTAAAGCAATATAATATTTAAGCAAATAGTGTTAAATCTTATATTTTGACAACTTCGTAGTATAACTTCTAATAACTGCCTTTTTAGCAAAAAATTACAGGCTTTTGTCGCGTGTCAAAATGTATCATTGTATTATTATTATTTTTAAACAGTTATTAATCTATATATACACGTCGTGTACAATGAGGTCCTCTATAAGCGCGTCGTGCAGAATGAGGTCCATCATAGTCCACCGATCACAGGTCAGCTTGTCTCTCATTTGTGAACATGACAGTTGGACCTCATTCTACACGACGCGTCTAGATTAAAAACATGCGGCGGCCACAATTGACCTCATTCTACACGACACTCATTCTTCAAAGACACGCGGCGTTTGTTTTTTTTCGTGTTAAATATTTCAATGTAAAACCATTAGGTCACATTTGCATCTTTATCAAATACTGTAGCTAATTTTACTTCTAACTCAGTGCTATTTAAGTTATCAGTGCAATATAGTACATTACGCACCGAGGCCAGTAAAATAAAAAATGTCTCTGATCACATGTAATTGTCGTCCGAGGCGAAGCCGAGGTTGACAAAAATGTGATCTGAGGCTTTTTTATTTACTGGCCGAGGTCAGTATACTATTTTTCTGTTCGACGAAGCCAGAAAGCGGCAATTTCATTTAGCGCAGCGGCCAGAAAGTTGGCGCTTTTCGGCCGGAGGACAGAAAAAGTATTTACAATATCTTTAAGTGTACAAATATATCGTCACTTTTGTTATATACGTATTTTAAATATATTTAAAAGAATGAAAGGAAGAAAAACTAATTAATCGATCAAATCCTTAAATTTACTGCCAATATGAGAATTTTTAGAAATATAACTGTATTATTTCTATGTAGAAACATATTTTTAAGATACTACTTTGATCCATATATTATTTAAGTTCAGTTTATTATATTAAGACCATTGTATTAGATAAAAAAAGCAAGAGAGATGTGTCAGGATTTTGGCGAGTGGAGAGCGGTCTCTGGCTGCCCCTGTGGGACAGTGACGTGAGTATATGTATGTATAGAGTGTGAAGGAAGCAAGAGAGGTGTGTCAGGACCGTGGCAAGCGGTGAGCGGTCTCTGGCTGCCCCTGTGAGACTGCGGCGTGAGTATATGTATGTTTCGAGTGTAAAGGAAGCAAAAGAGGTGTTTTAGGACCGTGGCAAGTGGGGAGCGGTCTCTGTCTACCCCCGTGGGAGTTGTGGGACTGCGGCGTGAATATACGTACGTTATATCGAATGTATTAAAATTTACAACCGCTGTTTAATTAAACACGCAATAATGTAATGAACATGTATTAACTAGTTTTTATCACTCCTGATAACAGAATTGTAATTATTTTCTTATCACTTGACCGGTGTTTCGTATTTTTTCCTAATTCAGATCGATGTGTTCTAAAACTGGGATTATATTTTTAGATAACATGTTAATCCTTTTGAACGTATTTAAATTGTATATAATCACTGTCGTAAGACAGTGATATAAATGGTATTTGATTTTTTAGTCCTACGACTAGAAGACTAGCTTTTAAAGATATTGTTTCGCAAGAAAGTGTCTGTCTTTTTTTTTTCTTTCGATCTGAATACTGAAGCGCAGTTGGCCAGCTAATGGGGCTTTACTGCAAAACCGGATTGGTGGCGAGCCTCCAGAGAGGAGGCTTTCAAGCTTTAAGCGTCTGTCACTTCATCAATAAGGGTTATTACGAGTCAAAAATAAATGTCGATAGTGAGGTCTAGCTGTCATGTTCCACCAATGAGAGACAAGCTACTGGTCTGCGATTGTTGGGATATGACAGCTGGACCTCACTCAAGACTAGCGATATCTAACAATTTTTTTAATGGCGTTAACCTACATTTAAAGGCAAAAAGAAAAATAAGGCTATTAGCGTTTTAAAGCATAAAAAATGCGACCGCTTTCAAATCAAATGTGTCTCTCTTTAATTTTTAATATTGAACACGTGTTTTTCTTTTCTTAATTAAACAAAAAATCACAGAGATAGGCGCATTTAAATTCCGGTAATGTAGGACTCGTGTGACCCCAATATACTTTTTGTAATCTGCTCGATGTACAAAACTAAAATGAGCCAACATATATAAAAAATAAAGACAAATATATTTAATTATTCATAATATCATAATTATACAAAACATTGGTCGACTTAATTATTTAATATGTCTCAAATTATTAATTAAAGCATTTATTATGCCTAATCATTATATATTTGTTAAGTTCCTAGTTATTTAGATGGTATTTGTATATAGATGTCGCTAGCAGCCATTTTTTATAGTGAAGTTTCATAATCGGGACCGCCACGTGTCGTGTCTTTAGTCTGCTTGATGCGTTGTGTAGAATGAGGTCCAGCTGTCATGTTCCACCAGTGAGAGGCAAGCTACTGGCCAGTGATGAGATACAAGCTACTGGCCTGTGTTGAGAGACAAGCTACTGGCCTGTGATGAGAGACAAGCTACAGGCCTGTAATGAGAGACAAGCTACTGGTCTGTGATGAAAGACAAGCTACTGGCCTGCGATAAGAGACAAGCTACTGGTCTGTGATGAGAGACAAGCTACTGGCCTGCGATAAGAGACAAGCTACTGGTCTGTGATGAGAGACAAGCTACTGGCCTGTGATAAGAGACAAGCTACTGGTCTGTAATGAGAGACAAGCTACTGGCCTGCGATAAGAGACAAGCTACTGGCCTGTGTTGAGAGACAAGCTACTGGCCTGCGATAAGAGACAAGCTACTGGCCTGTGATGAGAGACAAGCTACTGACCTGAGATTGGAACATGACAGCTGGACCTCATTCTACACGACGCATATCTAGCGGATTAAGGACATTGTCTACTGCGCGTATTGAACTTGGTTATTATAGGCTGTATTATTTGATATGTAAAGAAGTATAAATTGAGGGATATTTTCAATCGAACTTTACTTGTCCGAATTGTAGTCAAAACTGCTATAAGACATCTATTTTACATGTATATTGTCTTTATCACTGACAGTATATAAATATTACAGGTGACAAAGGCACGGTGGCTAAACATATTATGTCATTTTGACAACTGAGGTACTACCGTGTTTTGGAAAGTATTTTTTAAAAAACTACACAAGAATAACCTGTCTTCTTTATGTACAGTTAGTGAATTTTAAGTATTATTTTCCTTAAAAATTGTACTCGTTATGTAAGTACGTAAAATTATTTTCGAATTTAATTATTCTAAGATTATTTACTCCAGTGACAAATAAATTATTTTGAAATAAATATGTGTTTTGTTTTATTTTACCCTACAGGTACCTATATGTAATCTGGGGTAGAAAAATGATAATTGGTTGGGTTATTTTACTATACTTCGTGACATCATAGGATTGAATAGATATAATATATAGTATAGCGCGCACTGGCCATTATCACCGTGCCTCAAACGTGACAGCCAAGAAGGCCAATCAGGGCGCGATATTCAAATCTCGCCCTGATTCGGTTCTAGAATCGACGCGGGCTGGAAGAGTTGTAAGACGCCCAGCCCGCTTCCAGTAGCGTCAATTGATTACCTTTTGTTTTTGTGTACCTAACTTTTATTATTATCTCATGTGTATTCAGTGTAACCTATTAGTTCTTTACGTTTTATTATAGTTTTATCTTCCAACTCCAGTGCATATTTAATTTCACGCAGACAATAGAAACCCGGTCATTAATTCTATAAACCCAACAAACCCCACACTGAGCTAGACGTGCTATAATAGGTATTTAACTAGCTTTTTCCCGCAACTTCATCTTTTTATATCCGGTGGGTGTTTTTAGCTTTTAAACACATTTTATTTAAAGGAACTCGTGAGATCACGTCAAAGTACCTACATTTTTTACTTACCCATATGTGTGTTAACGGAAAACCCAAATAACGCGAATGTCCTGTTTTTTTTTAATTTTTTGTCTGCATTTTAGGGTTTCGCACCCAAAGGGGTTCTCAATTCTTTATTGCCATTCCACAACTCTGCTGTCCGTCTGTCCGTCACCAGGCTGTATCTCATGAACCGAGATACTTAGCCATTAGCAAGTTGAAATTTTCACAGATATATATATATGTTTTCGTCTGCGTATGATTAGTATTTTACACTATATCGTTATAAAATATAGCCTATATGTTATTCTGGTGTATAAGCTATATTGTGGTAAAGTTTCATTCAAATCCATTCAGTAGTTTTTACGTGAAAGAGTAACAAACATCCATACATCCATACTTACAAACTTTCGCCTTTATAATAGTAGTAGGATAACAACGAATGATAAAAAAAAAACTATTAAAAGAGCTCCCATACAACAGATATAATATTCTTGCCGTTTTTAAATTAAAGATAAATAACTGTACGGAACCGTGCGGTAATCGGACTCTTCGCAAGTTTTTATTTAGGTTATGGCACCTCTACATAAACCTAAAAAACGCCTATAAAAAACTGCTCTGTAATTAAACCATCTGGTCGACGCATGTGTTATAATGCATTAATGAATGATTTCATAGTTTCTTGAAAACATGATAAACAGTTTCTAAGAATTCTTTCAATGACGTCTGTATTTTTTAGCCGTAAAAACTAAGCAAAATTCAAGTGCGAGTTAAACTCGCGTCGAGGGTTCCGTATAAATAAGTACTTTACTAACTTAGTGTAATGGAATAAATGGAATTTGATGAAACTTTACAATGTCATTTATCCATCAGAATAACATATATTTATGCTATATTTTATAACGATACTGTGTTCCCAGAAATCTAAGAATCCAAGTTCCCATACAAACTAAGACGTATTTTTTTTGTTAATTCGTATAAAAATGCTGTAAAACACCAATTTCTATGATTTATTACATTTTAGAATTCAGATAAAAAAAAAGTAAACAAACAAAGTCTCGTTTTGTTATTACATACTGATTGACTGTAGGTCAAGATCAAATCGACTAGAGATGAAAATCCTGATTTCTATGTTCCTAAAATCGGTCACTCACTCATGAACAATATTTTTTTGAAATTACCAATAATGTACTGAAATATGTATGAAGTAAAGTAAATTACTTTTAAATTATCTTTGAACAAACTACTTGAAATGCATCGTAACAATAATCCAAACAGAAATAAAACGTAAATGACAGTCGCGTTCCACTTATCATTTTAATAAATGATAGTCGGTTTTAGTGGAATACATCTTTAAATTTGAAAAAACGCCTGAACAAATCGACCAATAGGAAACATTTTAGAATCTTGCTCTCAACTTCGAGAACTGTCATTAATTAAAAAGAAAATAATAGCTTGGATTACCTGCTATTACAGACGAAGCTTCGTTTATCCATAACTATAGTTTTATTTATGAAATGTATAAGTTTTAAGGTAATTTACGTTAGTGAAATTGTATTATACTAATTTGAAAACATCCTAAGTTATAAATATTAAACATGGCCACTTGGGACTGCTGCCGAACTTGTCTTGGTGTTTCTTATTTGAATCCTATATTTCCACAACCAGAGTATAGTGAACATTATACTGATGTTATTTTAATGACTACAGGGATTAAGGTAAGCTATTAATATATATTCGTCAATTTATAACATTTTGTGAACTGTTAAAACAATAATAAAGCAGACATATTTAGTTATGAATACAAATATTACACTTTATCGCAAAAAACGTAAACATTGATGTACAATTCGTGAACTAAATACTTCTAAGTATGCTCTGCTACTAAACCAATAAGCTAAACAAAAGGAAAACATGTAAGTGATTAGGAAAACAGTGTCACTAATAAAGTAAACAAATCCATAAAATTTGTATCACCATTGTATAAAAGGAATTATGCTTCCATGTTCGTTAACAGGTATCAGTTGTTAGTTCTAAATATTGAAGAGACAAGCTTCACTTAGAATTAAAGACTGTGCTCATATATCGCACACCTAGATCTAAAGAGAGCTCAAAAAAGGTACTTTTTCAGGAGAGGCGAGAAACTGATTAATATGTCCATATGCACGCATGAGTTTTCTGTATAAATGTATACTTTTTATAATAAAGCTAGCAGAGTTATATTAGCTGAAATCTGTTTTAGTGTAGGTGGGTTTTGCTGGAATCCGATGGTGTGCATAACTCAAATCTTCCGGTTTTTGAGTTAGATCCCTTTAGATCCAGGTGTGCGATATATTCTAAGAATAATAGAGTTTAAATCTTATTGTAGCTTATTTCTTTCAATATTCAAGGGCTAGGATATTTTCTAAGGTAATTTGCGACACTCGCAAGGGAATCAAAACCTACAGCCCCCCTTAGAAGTACCTCAATATGCCCTTGGGCATATTATGTTGTATGTCATCTGTAATTATCAAAATATTAAAGTAAATTAAACAACTATTACCGGATTTAACTTGGGTATTTTTATATTATTTTATTTGCTGACGTCTTACTCTAAAGACTTTAGCATTAGACTATTGTCAGCTCAGTCGTGCTACGATTATGGAAACTGTAAAGAATACGGAAGGTCAGCAAATAAAATAAAAAAATGTGAGTTAAATCCGGTAATATTTGTTTTATTCCAATGTATAATAACGGCAAGGCATCTGAAATTATTAAGTAAGTATATATCTTAGGTAATATGCGACACTGGCAAGGGAATCAAAACCTACCGCCCTTAGAAGTACCTCGCTATGCCTTGGGCATATTTTGTGGTATGTCTGTGTAATTATCAAAATAATAAAGTAAATATTATTTCCAGGTGGAAATGAAAGACAACCTGCCTCAACAGATGTGCCATACTTGTATAAAATTTATAAATGATTCAATTAAATTTCGTAAAAATTGTGAAGAGGCGCAACAGACCTTATTCGTGAACAAACAAAGCATAGTAAAATTAGAAGACGATTACGCAAACTATGAAAGTATAACTATAGATATATCGGACTACATATATAATGATTTTACAGATATAGACGATAATATAACGCTAAATAATTTGCAATATGTTAATAAAAAAGAAGCAACGAACAACGAGGAAATTGTAGATATTAAAAATGAAAAAGTAAAGCCTAAAGATATAATCAAAGATAAAGAAGTAAAAAGAAGAGGCAGAAAGAGAAAAGAAGAAACGGAGAAGGTGAAAGAAGAAATTGAATGTGAATATTGTCATAAGATTTTAACTTCTAAATTGTCTATAAGGAATCATTATAAAATACATACTGGTTTCGATGTGGTCTGTGAGGTATGGTATGTTTAACCCCTTTTTTGAACCCTTAGGGGGTGAATTGCCAATCTGATGAAACACTTATTTACTTAATGAAATATTTTTATGAGCACAATACACCTATCCTAAATTTTATAAAAATTGCTAATTAATAAATTTCTCCATTCAAACTTTAAATCTCTATTTCATCCCTTTTTTAAAGTCCGTATTTTGAAGTAAAATAATTGTCCAAATAATTAAAACTGTGCTGCACACTGTCAATTAATTATTTTTTCTTTTAAAATATAAAATATAACATAATTTCGGGAGTGGGGGCAAGTGACGTCACTTTGCGGTTTTTTTTAACGTGGCCCGATTACTGAGTATGTTATATCATTAACTAGCTGTCCGCCTTGCAGGGATCCATTTTTATTTATAGCCTACTAGCATCCGCCCGCGACTTCGTCCGCGTAGAACTCCTCCTTTTTTGCAGTCGGTTAAAAAGTAGCCTATGTTCTTTCTCAGGTTCCAGACTTTCTTTGTACCAAATTTCATTAAAAATTGGCCTAGTAGTTTTAGCGTGAAAGCGTAACAGACAGACAGACAGAGTTACTTTCGCATTTATAATATTAGTAGGGATGTCACTGGGAATAGTGTAGCTTCCCAACAGTAAAACAATTTTTCAAATCTGTCAAGTCGTTTTGGAGTCTATTCAATCCAAACAAACAAACCTTTCCTCTTTATAATATTAGTATAGACTATGTAGTGATAATAAATATATATTTATTTTACAGCACTGCGGAAAGAAATTCATTACTCGTCGATTGCTGCTGATGCATTGCCGCGCCAAACACGGCTACGAAAAGACGGACAAATGCTCTTATTGTGATTATAAAGCTTCTAATGCAGAACAGGTTAAGGTTGGTATTAATAAGAACTGTAATAACTGTATTATATAATAATAGCATTCCGCCCGCGACTTCGTCCGCGTGGAACTCCTCCTTTTCTTGCAGTCGGTTAAAAAGTAGTATGTCCTTTCTCAGGCTCCAGACTATCTGTGTACCAAATTTCATTTAAATCGGTCCAGTAGTTTTAGCGTGAAAGCGTAACAGACAGACAGACAGACAGACAGAGTTACTTTCGCATTTATAATATTAGTTAGGATATACTGACTGCTGACAATAGTCTTACTTATGCTAAAGTACTTATGCATAAGACTATTGTCAGCTCAGTCGTGCTACGATTATGGAATCTGTAAAGGCTCCGAAACGTCAGCCAATAAAATAAAATACGCGAGTTAAATTCGTTAAAGTTGTTTCATTCCAAAATATTAATATAAAAAATTCTGATGCCTTCGCTGTTATTACACATTGGAATGAAAGAACTTTAAATGGATTTAACTCGCGAAGGCATTAGAAATTTTTACAAAGTAACTCTGTCTGTCTGTCTGTCTGTTACGCTTTCACGCTAAAACTACTGGACCGATTTAAATGATATTTGGTACAAAGAAATTCTGGAGCCTGAGAAAGGACATAGGCTACTTTTTAACCGACTGCAAAATAGGAGGAGTTCCACGCGGACGAAGTCGCGGGCAGAAGCTAGTTTGTAATAGTTTTATTTTTATTTGTTCTGTGTTTGATTTTCTTATAATGTACAATTTTGACGATCTCGCTATGAGTGCATATACTTAATATGACATAAAATATGTAATTATAATGTGTGTAATAATGAGAAATAAACAAATCTAAATCTATCTAAAATCGAAATAACCGCGAAGGCGTAAGATTTTTTTAAAAATATTAATATTTGTTTTTTTCTAGATACACGAGCGTCTCCACACTGGCGAGAAACCTTATGTTTGTTCGTCATGCGGCGCCGGGTTTCACAGGAAAAGCAGTTACTTACAACACATCGCTATACATTTGCCGGACAAAACTGTGCAGGTGAAATTAATTATTTTGTCATTAATATTTCTTTAAAGGTAAATACGTAACTGTTTTTGGATATAATATAAGAAATTCTTGTATGATGACTTAGGAACAATTAAAAAAAAAAACACCCAGTACGTAATATATTTTTCAGTCCTCCGGCCGGAAAGCGCCAACTTTGTGGCCGCTGCGCTAAATGAAATTGCCGCTTTCTGGCTTCGTCGAACAGAAAAATAGTATACTGACCTCGGCCAGTAAAATAAAAAAGCCTCAGATCACATTTTTGTCAACCTCGGCTTCGCCTCGGACGACAATTACATGTGATCTGAGACATTTTTTATTTTACTGGCCTTGGCGCGTAATGTACTATTTTCTAATCTACTTACAATGATTCAAACTAAAAAAAAAATAACCGCAGAAAAAACCCTAAAAGGCAACAAAAATAAACAACTAATAGCGCACTGGAAAAAAAAAAAGTCTTTTATAACGAGTATTATTTTGGTTGTAACGTCTGTTATTTTTGAAGTCGGTGCCGGCTGGTGCAGCAACTCTTCACTCTCAACTCTTCACTAAGGTGCTCAAGTTTGTTTGAAGCTGGCACCGACTCCAAAAATATCAGACGTTACAACCGTAAACTTAATGATAATGAAATGTATGTTTGAGATTTTTTTTAGTGTGATAATATATAAATAATCAAACCTTTTAAACCATATTC
The DNA here is from genome assembly GCA_038024825.1 of Polylopha cassiicola. NCBI lineage: Eukaryota > Metazoa > Arthropoda > Insecta > Lepidoptera > Tortricidae > Polylopha > Polylopha cassiicola. The sequence goes on along the minus strand of CP149065.1, from coordinate 3,031,558 downwards.
TGCCTATTTATTATTCAGTTTATATATTTATTTTCCAGTGCGAGCAGTGCCCGGCTAGGTTCAAGTCTGTGACGTTGATGCGTATACACGCCTCGAGGCATCGCGCCCCCAGATACACCTACCAATGTGGCTTATGTGATAACAGCTTCGCTAGGAGAAGGTATGTATGTCTGTTCATCCCTACTAATATTATAAACTAGCTGTGCCCGCGACTTCGTCCGCGTGGAATAGTTTTTTACACATTTTCCACTGTTTCTTCGCTCCTATTGGTCGCAGCGTGATGTTATATAGCCTAAAGCCTTCCTCGATAAATGGTCTATCCAACAAAAAAAGATCTTTTGAATTCGAACCAGTAGTTCCTGAGATTAGCGCGTTCAAACAAACTCTTCAGCTTTATAATAATAGTATAGATGCGAAAGTAACTCTGTCTGTCTGTTACGCTTTCACGCTAAAACTACTGGATTTAAATGAAATTTGGTACAAAGAAAGTCTGGAGCCTGAGAAAGGACATAGGCTACTTTTTAACCGACTGCGAAAAAGGAGTTCCACGCGGAAGAAGAGGACAGAAGCTAGTTCACAATAATAAATTAACAATTAAAAAAAAATACTGTCATAGGAAAGATAAAATAACAACTTAATATTAGGTTCCTAAGTAGGTATGCTTTTAAAAAGAAAACGTGGGTTTTGGGGGATTTGAAAATTCACCCCCTAAAGGGGTAAAATGGGGGTGTCAAGTTAGTATGAAACTTCGCCGTTTCTGAAGTAACCAATAGAAGCGGAGCACTAACAATTCCACGCGGACGAAGTCGCGGGCAGAAGCTAGTCTATACTATCTATACTAATATAATAAAGAGGAAAGATTTGTTTGTTTGTATTGAATAGGCTCCAAAACGATTGGACCCATTTGCAATATTCTTTCACTGTTGGGAAGCTACCTACATTATTATCGTTTGACATAGGCAATATTATTGGAATGATACAACTTTAACGAATTTAACTCGCGTATTTTATTTTATTGGCTGACGTTTCGGAGCCTTTACAGATTCCATAATCGTAGCACGACTGAGCTGACTATAGTCTTATGCTGAAGACTAAGTTGTTTCATTCCAATGTATAATAACCGCGAAGGCATCAGAAATTATTGAAAAAATGAAGGGTGAATCCGGGACGAACTGCTAGTATCTTATATGTAGGTATGTTTATTTATTGTACCTTTGGGACTAGATTAGTTAGTATGAATTGTCCAAGTGATGTGTATTTTGATATTTTTTATATGAACTTGTGTATATGTCTGTCTGTCTCAGGAACGTTGCTCGTCACGTGCAGAGAATACACGGTGTCACCCCGGAGCCAAATACTATATGTCGACGACGAATCACATAATACCTATATATTATCTTATATATAAAACTAGCTTCTGCCAGCGACTTCGTCCGCGTGGAATAGTTATTTTCCCCGTTTTTTACACATTTTCCACTGTTTCTTCGCTCTTATTGGTCGCAGCGTGATGTTATATAGCCCAAAGCCTTCCTCGATAAATGGTCTATCCAACAAAAAAAGAATTTTTCAAATCGAACCGGTAGTTCCTGAGATTAGCGCGTTCAAACAAACAAACTCTTCAGCTTTATAATATTATAGTATATAGTATAGAAGTATAGATTCTCGGCTTGACCGATTCTCATGAAATTTTGTGAGCATATTGAGTAGGTCTGAGAATCGGCCAACATCTATTTTTCATACCCCTTAGTGATAAGGGTTGTCCTTTAAAATTTTTCTTTTTTTTTTATGTCGGGCGGGACGAAGTCTGCCGGGACCGCTAGTCTATACTAATATTATAAAGAGGAAAGGTTTGTTTGTTTGTTTGGATTGAATAGGCTCCAGAAAGGCTGGGCCGATTTCAAAAATTATTTAACTGTTGGGAAGCTACACTATTCCCGAGTGACATAGGCTATGAAAAAAAAATCCGAGCGAAGCCGGGGCGGGCAGCTAGTTATTTTATATATAAAATACTTTGTCCTGTCTGACTGACGGATGCGCGCAGCCTAAACCGCAGATCGTAGAGACCTGCAACTAGGAGGGTGTGTTCTTTGTCCAATGACAAAGGATTTTTCGAAATTATACCCCTAAGGGGGTGAAAAAAAGGGTTAAAAAATTTGTATGGGGCGTGATTCTTTGGTCCGTTCTATTTAAAATTTTGCATAAACATTATTATTACATATTTAGTATTATAAACCGTGATATTAGATTTAAGTATACATTTATATAGATATATAATATATCTGTCTGTCTGTTGTTAGCGCGTCGTCAACTCCGCTGTGACTAGAAGCTTGTAATCTTCTATATATATAAAAATCAATGCCACTTTTCGTTGTAATTTTATAACTCAAAAACGCCTTTACCGATTTGGCTAATTTAATATTATTTTTTAGAATTATTTAGAAGGTTTGAAAAAAAATGTAAAATCAACATCTTTCTATACTCCCGTATACAAAGTGATTGACGGTAAGTGACAGAAGACTTTGACAGATCTTTGACGAAACAATCGGACGGGCAGGACGACGTCTGCCGGGGCCGCTAGTATTACATAGAACTATCTTATATGAAGCACTAAGACAGGATTTTAATTATTTGCAATCTTGTATAGATTCTTTACCATTGCAATAATAAAAATTGTGATTAAATGTTTAAGGGGGTAATAGTTCTTTGTGATTTTTTTTACTATTTAATATGTACTTAAAATGTGATTCAATATTTCTTAATGTGGTAAAAAGGGAAATCGATTATAATAATAGACTTATGCTAACATTTGCTTCTGACTGGACTCAAACCCACAACTTCCATTTTTATAGTCAGTATGTTTAATTTAATATTTTTTATGTAAAATTATACATCTGTACAAATGTTATTTTTCTATACTAATCTATACCAATATAATAAAGAGGCAAGGTTTGTTTGTTTGGTTTGAATAGGCTCCAAAACGATTGGACCGATTTGAAAAATTCTTTTACTGTTGGGAAGCTACACTATTCCCGAGTGACATAGGCTATAAAAATAAGGGATCCGTGCGAAGCCGGGGCGGCCCAGTATTATTATACATACACAAGCAGGTATCATAAAAATAAAAAATCACATTTGGTCAACTATTTATTAAAATAAATACATTTTTAACATAAAATGCAGAACAAAAATAATCACAGTAGGTATTATTCATAACACAATAAGATAACTAACACACAAACTGGAGTATTAGTGAAAAAGGTTACAAGTGTCATAGGGTCTTAATAACAAAGGACATAAGTCTATACTGCGTGTGAAGGACTTACACCCTTATTCCACTAGGACCGTAGGACACTATTTTTCACTAAACCTCCAAAAATACATTTTTATTCCATTTTCGTAACTAATTCAAGACAACTCTCCCAGCTTCATATAGAAAGCAGGAATCTATACAGAACACTCCTGCGTGCATATCGACATATTAAGCATTTCACCTCTCCTCAAAAAAGAACACTTTTTAGTTATGACCCTTTAGACCTAGGTGTGCAATATATATAAGAACTAGCTTCTGCCCGCGACTTCGTCCGCGTGGAACTCCTCCTTTTTTGAAGTCGGTTAAAAAGTAGCCTATGTCCTTTCTCAGGCTCCAGACTATCTTTGTACCAAATTTCATTTAAATCGGTTCAGTAGTTTTAGCGTGAAAGCGTAACAGACAGACAGAGTTACTTTCGCATTTATAATATTAGTAGGGATTAGTTACGATAATATATATAAGAATTAGTTACGATAATGAAATTATTTTAAGACCAGTTCACAATATCCAAGTTATAGGTATTTCACATTTATTTAGAAAATACACACATAGTTTAAACATTGGTATGAAACAACTATAAACGGATTTAACTCGCGTATTTTATTTTTGGCTGACGTTACGGAACCTTAACAGTTTCCAAAATCGTAGCACGACTGAGCTGACGATAGTCCAACACTAAAGCTCAGTTGTGCTACGCTTATGGAAACTGTAAAGTTTCCGAAACGTCAGCCAATGAAATAAAACACGCGAGTTAAAACCGTTTATAGTTGTTTTATTCCAATGTGTAATAACCGCGAAGGCATCAGAAATTATTACATCGTTTAAAGCTGAAAAATCATTAATTACTTTCTAAAGATTTACTTGGAAATCGTAAAACGGGCCCTAAATCAAATTAAATATATAAAACATGACTGCAAATATTTCTAAGAGCGATTCGCTGTGCTAAATAATTTAAAAATATGGTGATTATTTTATATACGTACCTAAGGGGTCGTGCATAAATTACGTCACATTATTTCTAAGATTTCTAAACCCCACCCGCCTTATCCCATGTCACGCTTTTTCCCTATTCTTCTAGCACGGACTGTCACGTTCGTCGGGACCCCCTTTTTGTCACACTTTCCCATTCTAAACACGGACTGTCACGTTTGACCCCCTTTTTGTCACACTTTCCTATTCTTAACAGGGACTACCACGTTCGTCTAGACCCCTTCCTCTCTGTCACAAGTTTCCCATCATTAACACTGACTCTCACGAAAACTCCCTCCCTCTTTGTCACACTTTCCCATTCTTAACCCGGAGTGTCACTTTCGGGGGGACCGCCTCCCTTTTTGTCACACCTTCCTATTCTTAACACCCCTCCCTCTCTGTCACAGTTTGCCTGATTCTTCTAGCACGGACTGTCACTTTTAGCGGGACCCACCTCCCTCTTTGTCACACTTCCCCATTTGTAACACGGGCTGTCAAATCAGTTGAAATCTTTTAGTGACGTAACATATGGATAACCCCTAATGAACATTTGGGTTATTCTCACCAAATTATTACCAGTTATTAATGACAATCCCTATACTAAAAACTAGCGACACACCCGCGGCTTCACACGGGTGCTATAAAGTATAAACCTTCCTCTTGGATCACTATATCTATTAAAAAAAAACGGATCAAAATCCGTTGCGTAGTTTTTAAGATTTAAGCGTACATAGGGATTTAGAGACAGAAAAAGCGACTTTTTTTTATACTATGTAGTGATAAGTAAATTCACGACCCACTGAACAGGTAACAGGATGGAAAAATATCACAACCTACTGGTAATAAATTGGTAAAAAAACAGAATAACCCTATAAATTACTTTCGTGTTTTTACTGTGTAGTGAATACAACTTAATTTACTAATAGTTTTTTCGTCTAATTTGATAAAACACTAAATTAACTTGTATCATACATTTCCATATATTTCTTAAACTAACAAAACACAACTAAAATTTATAATTTATATTATCTACGTACTTTGACTTTATTTTTGTTCAAAACCATAAAAAACCAAATTCTATTATAATTTCACACAAAGAACACAAATAAATTTATCTATTTGAATGAAACACTATAACGGATTTAACTCGACGTTTCGAAAACTTTACAGTTCCCATATTCGTAACACAACTGAGCTGACGAAAGTCTAACGCTAACGAGTAACTTTAGCGTGGTACAAATATGACAACTGTATAATTCTCGAAACGTCAGCAAAAAAAAAAATGCGCGAGTTGAATCCGTTATAGTTTCATTCCAATGTGTAATAACCGCGAAGGCATCAGAAATTATTAAATTCAGAGTAGATTATATTTTTATTTAATTTTTTTAAACATCCCTTTTCCATTTATATGCCCTTAAAAAAAACCATCCGCCAAAAAAACACCCAGACAAATTGGAATGAAACAACTATAACGGATTTAACTTGCGCATTTCATTTTATTCGTTGACGTTTCTTATTACTTCACAGTTCCCATAATCGTAGCACGACTGAGCTGACGATAGTCTAACGCTAAAGTAGTTATAGTTGTTTCATTCCAATGTGTAATAACCGCGAAGGCATCAGAAATTATTATGTACATATTTTAGGTAATTAAAAAAAAACTCAACTTTTAAACAGACCGATTTTTTTTTACTAAGTCGCATAATCCAATACCAATGCCTTTTAACTAAAATATAAAAAAAAACCTTGTCTTCTAATCAAAGACTATTTTTTCTAATGAATGACTTGCTTCTTTACAGTTGTTTCATTCCAATGTGTAATAACCGCGAAGGCATCAGATATACTAATATTATAAAGAGGAAAGGTTTGAAAATTTGAATTGAATAGGCTCCAGAACGGCTGGACCGATTTCAAAAATTCTTTCACTGTTGGGAAGCTACACTATTCCCGAGCGACATAGACAAAAAAAGATGATCCATGCGAAGTTATTAAACAAAAACACTTTTAATTAAAAACATAACCTCGTCAACGCCATCTACCGGTGGTATGTCTGCAGCTTCTCGCAAGATGGCGTCCTGAGTTTCTGCGCTTCGGCATACTGCTTCGAGTCGCCGAAGTTCCTCGCCTTCCACGCCATGCTGTCGCGGTAGTTGCGCTCGCGCTGACAGGCGTGGCGTAGACCGACTGGGGGGGGAAATATTAATATAGTGGCCGTTCAAGTATTACGTAAGCTGTATAAGGGGGTCTTGGATGACATGAGGGAGTGGATATAGGGGCCTAGATGGTGATAAATATAGGGTCTTACCTACGTAGTCTAATAGCAAATTTCATATGTAAGATATTTATTGACGGCCTGTTGGTCTAGTGGTTAGAGGCCCTGACTACGAAACCCGCTAGGGGCAGATGTCAATGTAATGAGCACTGGCATCTGTACCTGAGTCTTCGATGTCTTATATGTATTTATGTATATTTATCCGTTGTCTAGTACCCATAACACAAGCAAAGCTTTGCTTAAAATGGGACTAGATAATTGGTGTGAATTGTCCAAAGATATTTATTATTATTATTATTATATGTATTACCGTCAATCACTTTGTATATGGAAGTATAGAAAGATGTTGATTTTAAACTTTTTCAAGATGTTTTTTAAAATTTTCTCTACTTACAAACATTACCTGGACTTCCACGAAAAATTCAAGACCAAAATTAGCCAAATCCGTTTCGTGTGTTCTGGAGTTATTTTTATATAATCCCTACTAATCCCTACTAATATTATAAACGCGATAGTAACTCTGTCTGTCTGTCTGTTACGCTTTCACGCTAAAACTACTGAACCGATTTAAATGAAATTTGGTACAAAGAAAGTCTGGAGCCTGAGAAAGGACATAGGTTACTTTTTAACCGACTGCAAAAAAAGGAGGAGTTCCACGCGGACGAAGTCGCGGGCAGAAGCTAGTACATTATATACCTATATATTCCTCTTCGATGGCCATCTCGAGTCGTCTCAGCGAGCCCTGGTAGTCGCTGTGGAAGTTCTCCTTCACGTAGTAGGGGACCTGCGCACAAATATACATTTTTACATATACATATACATACATTTTATTAACCTTTTCGCCGCCACGCAACAATACAAAACGCTGAGCCTGTGACGCCAGAACAAAAACAAGCATTCGAGATCGAGAAACCATAGTGACTTGGAAATGGTGTATCGATATTTAAATAATTCCTCGATAATTATATCCAAAAAATCGAAGAAATGTCAAAAGAATAATACAATAATGTTGTTACTACATATTCATTGATTATCTATACTACTAATATTATAAAGAGGAAAGATTTGTATTTTTGTATTTTTGTATGTTTGTAATGAATAGGCTCCGAAACTACTGGACCGATTTCAAAAATTCTTTCACCTTTGGAAAGCTACATTATCCCCGAGTAACATAGGCTATATAATATCACGCTAGGTCTTATAGTTGCGGAGCAGTAACCGAAAATGTTTCAAAAACGGGGGAAAAGTATCGTTTCTGAGTAATTCTGAGGCCTTAAAAAAATCTTAAGTCCCCCCGTGCGAAGCCGGGACGGGCCGCTAGTTAACCTTATAAAACAACGAAAGTCACCACACTACTCACGCGATGACGTCACGCGTTGTCGGCGCCGGCCGACCCGGGCTTTTAGGTATTGCAAATTGCTTTGATTCTAGTGATGTGAAACTGTTGTAGGTATGTGTTAACTGCATTTATCGACATTTTGGCAGGGAGTCCAAAGAAAAAATTCCTCACAAAAAATTAAGCCTATTGTTATTGCTAATGAGTGTTTCAGGTAGAAAGAAACATTAATAAAAGGGTCATTTCTTTACCTGAATGTAGTCGTTTTCTGAACACAGGCTCACTGATGAAGAACCCCGACATCATTGAGAGCAGCTTGCCCTCAATTTTAATCTCCCCTCACAACCAAACACAGTACTGCCCTCATATTTAAAAACTCACCTTCAAATTAACCGTCTCCCTGGGCACGGGGTATTTTGCCTGAGGCGCGAGACTGAACACAGGCTCACTGATGAAGAACCCCGACATCATGGAGAGCAGCGTGCCCTCAATTTTAAATTGCCCTCAATCTTAAACTGCCCTCATATTTAAAAACCCACCTTCAAATTAACAGTCTCCCTGGGCACGGGGTATTTCGCCTGAGGCGCGAGACTGAACACCGGCTCACTGATGAAGAACCCCGACATCATGGAGAGCAAATTGCCCTCAATTTTAAAACTGCCCTCAATCTTAAACTGCCCTCATATTTAAAAACCCATGAATTGCCCTCACAACTGTCAAACTCACTGTGGCGGCCCTGTCAGCACATTCCCACAGTCACGTAGATCACGTAACATAGATAGATCGAGCAGCGATTTGTGCTGTTTTGTTAAATAATTATATTATAACAGTAGCAGTCAATACATATAGTGTCATTACGTCGCACCATCCATCTCACCATGTCCCCGGTATCCGGGGACATGACTTTCGATATTGCCCGGCAAACTCACCTTCAAATTAACAGTCTCCCTCGGCACGGGGTATTTCGCCTGAGGCGCGAGACTGAACACCGGCTCACTGATGAAGAACCCCGACATCATGGAGAGCAAATTGCCCTCAATTTTAAAACTGCCCTCAATCTTAAACTGCCCTCATATTTAAAAACCCACCTTCAAATTAACAGTCTCCCTGGGCACGGGGTATTTCGCCTGAGGCGCGAGACTGAACACCGGCTCACTGATGAAGAACTCCAACATCATGGAGTGCAAATTGCCCTCAATTTTAAAACTGCCCTCAATCTTAAACTGCCCTCATAACTTTCAAAAACCCACCTTCAAATTAACAGTCTCCCTCGGCACGGGGTATTTCGCCTGAGGCGCGAGACTGAACACCGGCTCACTGATGAAGAACCCCGACATCATGGAGTGCAAATTGCCCTCAATTTTAAAACTGCCCTCAATCTTAAACTCCCCTCACAACCAAACGTCACAACTGTCAAAAACCCGCTCTCGTCTTAAAACAAATTGCCCTCAATCTTAAACTCCCCTCACAACCAAACGTCACAACTGTCAAAAACCCGCTCTCGTCTTTAAACAATTTGCCCTCAATCTTAAACTGCCCTCATATTTAAAAACCCACCTTCAAATTAACAGTCTCCCTGGGCACGGGGTATTTCGCCTGAGGCGCGAGACTGAACACCGGCTCACTGATGAAGAACCCCGACATCATGGAGAGCAAATTGCCCTCAATTTTAAAACTGCCCTCAATCTTAAACTGCCCTCACATTTAAAAACTCACCTTCAAATTGACCGTCTCCCTGGGCACAGGATACTTGGCCTGGGGCGCGAGACTGAACACCGGCTCACTGATGAAGAACCCCGACATCATGGAGAGCAGTTTGCCCTCAATTTTAAAACTGCCCTCAATCTTAAACTGCCCTCATATTTAAAAACTCACCTTCAAATTAACAGTCTCCCTGGGCACGGGGTATTTGGCTTGAGGCGCGAGACTGAACACCGGCTCACTGATGAAGAACCCCGACATCATGGAGAGCAAATTGCCCTCAATCTTAAACTGCCCTCACAACTATCAAAACTCACCTTCAAATTAACAGTCTCCCTGGGCACGGGGTATTTGGCTCGGGGCGCGAGACTGAACACAGGCTCACTGATGAAGAACCCCGACATCATGGAGAGCAAATTGCCCTCAATTTTAAAACTGCCCTCAATCTTAAACTCCCCTCACAACCAAACGTCACAACTGTCAAAAATACGCTCTCATCTTTAAACAGATTGCCCTCAATCTTAAACTGCCCTCATATTTAAAACCTCACCTTCAAATTGACCGTCTCCCTGGGCACAGGATACTTGGCCTGAGGCGCGAGACTGAACACCGGCTCACTGATGAAGAACCCCGACATCATGGAGAGGAGCACCAGCACCAGGACCGGCAGCAGCTGCAGCAGCCCCGCGTGGTTGTCTCGCTGCTCGGGCGAGCGCGGGCGCCGTCTGGTGTACACGCCCGCTGTGGCACCGGGGAATGCTGAGAAGAAAGATTCAGATTCAGTTATTGGTAAAAATATTATAGACTAGCTGTCCGCCCCCGATTCGCACGTATCCCTATTTTTTTTCAAAATATGCTATAACCTAGGGTGAATGTAGCAGTGAAAGACTTTTTCATATCGGTCCAGCCGTTTTGTAACCTATTCAATTCAAACAAACAAATCTTTCCTCTTTATTATATTACTAGCGGTCCCGGCAGACGTCATCCTGCCCGTTCAAAATTCAAATTAGGTAACTTTAGTTAGACAACGTTTGTATGGGAAAAGAAAAGGGCTGTTTTTAGGAGTTTCCTGGCAATTATTCGATTTTTTATGCCGTAAGAACCATCCTTGGACTTCAACGAACATTTAAAAAAAAAATTGGCCAAATTGGTCCAGGCGTTGTCGAGTTAAGCGCTTACCAACACATTTTGCGATTCATTTTTATATATAAGAAAGAAGAAAGATATTATGCTATAGCCTAGGGTGAATGTAGCTTCCCAGCAGTGAAAGACTTTTTCATATCGGTCCAGACGTTTTGTAACCTATTCAACTCAAACAAACAAATCTTTCCTCTTTATTATATTACCTAAGTATAGATTAATATAGATGGCACGGAACTTCTTTGCCGCTTACATAACGGTACAGAACACTTCGTGCGCGAGTCCGACTCGCACTTGACCAATTTTTTCTTTTTTTTTTTCTGTGTAGGTACCGTTTAAGCTGTTAAGTTACCAAACATTAAACAAACAACTTTGGCTGCAAATATTTAAGAGAGCTTCTGCAACAAACTTTTTCTTTTTATACACAACACTAGCTTCTGCCCGCGATTTCGTCCGCGTGGAACTCCTCTTTTTTTGCAGTCGGTTAAAAAGTAGCCTATGTCCTTTCTCAGGCTCCAGACTTTCTTTGTACCAAATTTCATTTAAATCGGTCCAGTAGTTTTAGCGTGAAAGCGTAACAGACAGACAGACAGACAGACAGAGTTACTTTCGCATTTATAATATTAGTAGGGATTTCATGCGCGAGTCCAACTCGCACTTGACCAAATTTTTTTTTTTTGTGTACCGTTTAAGCTATCAATATCCCAAACATTAAACATTTCAAATCGCCTCACCAGTGGCCCCGAAGAACATGTTGAACAGCTCCTCAGCGGTCAGGTCGGACTCGAAGCCTCGCGCGTAGTACTGGTGGTGGGAATGACTTTGGACTGTCGGCTCTTCACCGCGAAGGTCGTACTGCTTCCTCTTCTCAGGGTCTGTGAGGACCGCTGCCGCGTTGCCGATGGCCTGTGGAAAACGAGGCGAACTTCACTACATAGTATAAAACAAAGTCGCTTTTTCTGTCCCTATATCCCTATGTATGCTTAAATGTTTTAACCCTTTGGGTGCGCATGATGCACATGTGCATCATGGGTTTACAGTACCTGCCATGCGCATGATACGCATGTGCTACATCACAAAAATTGATTTTGCCATAGTATTTTGTTTAATCATATATTTTTTTTGGGTGGGATTGGGTTGTTGACAAAGAAATCTAACTAATACGATTTTTTAAAGTTAATTATTATTTCCTTGTAAGTTCAGAAAAAAACACTTTAAACTTTGACTACGCAACGTATTTTGATGCGATTTTTTAAATAGATAGAGTGATTCAAGAGATTATAGCACCCGTGTGAAGGCGGGGCGGGTTGCTAGTAAAAAATATATCACTAATCCCTACTAATATCCTAACTAATATTATAAATGCGAAAGTAACTCTGTCTGTCTGTCTGTTACGCTTTCACGCTAAAACTACTGGGCTGATTTAAATGAAATTTAGTACAAAGAAAGTCTGGAGCCTGGGAAAGGACATAGGCTACTTTTTAACTGACTGCTAAAAGGAGGAATTCCACGCGGACGAAGTCGCGGGCAGAAGCTAGTTTTATTATAAATGCGAAAGTAACTCTGTCTGTCTGTTACGCTCTCACGCTAAAACTACTGGACCGATTTAAATGAAATTTAGTACAAAGAAAGTCTGGAGCCTGAGAAAGGACATAGGTTACTTTTTAACCGACTGCAAAAAAGCAGGAGTTCCACACGGACAAAGTCGCGGGCAGAAGCTTTATTTTATAAGTGTGTAAGTGCAAAAAGTGCTGAATGGATTTTGATGAAACTTAACAATGATATAGGTACATCTAGGGCTGGGTTCTTAACCTGGGGATAATTATATAATACCCCGTGGTAAAACTTGTATTCCGCGGCAACAATCAGCTGGTAGTTGTCTCGAACGCCGCATTACAAAGTGTCTAGTCTGAGCGCAGCGCGGCGCCGACTAGCGCGCGAGCTCGGCGGGAGGGGGGAATCAGGGACCCTAGTTAGGACATAAGGGTAATACCTTGAAGGCCTCGACAGCACCAGGGGCATGGTTCTTGTCGGGATGTAGCTGTAGCGCCAGTTTCTTGTAGCATTTCTTAATTTCCGAGTCTGTTGCTTCTTTGGTCACACCTTTATAATAAAAAACAGATATAAATATACATGTGTGTGAACTTAATTATATATTTTATATGAATGCATGTTTTGGTACAAAAGTACCTACATACTATAATATGTAGTGACAAGGTTAACAAAAATCAATACTTAGTAATCATTAGCTTCTATATAAATATATCATGTTTAACTTCAAACTTGATTATTAAATATATATGTATTTACTTTTATTAATAACTAAGGTTCAGCAAGGCAAATTAGTATTACAATAATCAACTTATTTCTCAGTTCTTGTCATTGAGATGGTACTGCATTAATATTTATGTAAAGTTTTCTAATTTACTTTCTTAATGGGATAAAAAGTATCCTATATCCTTCTCCTGATTCAAATCTACCTTTCCACCAATTTTCAGCCATTTTTAAGTTTTAAATAGTGTATCCAACACTTTCTTTATATACATATTTAGATAATGAAAATTACATTGCAATGAATGAAAGTGATTAATTATTACACCAATTAAAAGAAATACAGATTGTATGAGTAATAAATACTTAATCACGAAATATAATAAAATATCAAAACAACTTAATCACGTGACGATCATAACAATATTCAAAAAAGTATTCTACAAGATTACCAACTTTAAAAATACGTGCACATACCTAAAATCTCGTAATAATCCTTGCATTTAGTGTTAATTCGCTTGACGGCGTCTAATTGTTCTGATGTATATTCTCTTTGTGGTGGTTGGTGATTAGGAACTTTCCGACGGCGCAGTTCTTCAGCACTAGGCGAACTAGGCGGGGTCTTTTTACCAGTTCCCGAAGCCCCCGCAGCTCGCACCCGCGTCAAAAGCTCCTTAGAACGAGCGCTAGGGTACAAGCGTTCAGCTTTCAACAGAAACCGTTCAGCTTTCTCTACGTTACCAGCAGAAAACGCACTTTGAGCAATCTCAATACACTTTTCCGCCTCGTCCTTGTTACCTTCGATCGTCATTTTTGGGCTATCGACGCGATTTATAAAGCAATTTAAATGTGAGTGTAGTTTTTTTGCGTCGATATTTACGTGTAAAGCGAGACACGCAAATCTAATTAGCGAAAATAGATCTAATTTATAATTAACTACACCATTGCTTAATCGACGACGATATAAAGTACATATTGCGTCAAAATACTATCAGTGTTGCTGTTGTCACATGAATGATGACATTGCAGCATTTTCTAATTTATTTTACAATATGCTTGAATGTTAATGTAAATTATAGGTTTTTGATAACACTTTCAACATTTTCTTTATAATTTTTTCAATAAACATGTTATGATAAATATCCAATACAAGGAATTATGGCATTATGATTATTTCCTAATACCAACTAATAAAAAAGTAATATTTACGTTCCAATATACGATTACTGTGTTATTTTATAATAGCCCTGAGTAGTGGTTATCCTATTGCTTGTTAATTTTTCCAAGACTGTCTAATTTTGTTTTTAAAAATCCTTTTACGAAATATTTAAAAAAATATATATCTTCCTTATACTGAATTTTACTGATTACATATCATATCAGTAACTGACCAAAAAAAAATGTATAATGGAACGCACATTTTCCAACGGATATGTACATAAAAGCGACCAATAGCAACAACCATTTAGTAATCGTTCTCTGCTCCTATTGGTGCATATTTAAAAAACTGTAACCGATTGTTACAACAAAAATATTATACCGCTGTCATATGACGTGCTATGACGCATACCTCAATTGTAATCGAAAACTGAATTATTTTCGCTCTAGGCGTAACCAGTGTGTATTTTAAGCATAAACTTTTAATAATCGTTGTATAGTCGTGCATTATCTATTCTCCTAATTTCTACGATCGAACAACGAAAATAATGGCCGCTCCGCCGATTTACAGCCCAGTAAGTTAATCTAATATTTCACCACTTACAGTGACTCAATTTGTGTCGCTTAGCTTAGGTGCGTCTTTCGGCATTTTCAAGGGCATTGTAGAGAATAAAAGCCAATTAGTCTCATTATTTGTCCTGGAAATGATAACTGCGGCTAACGTCGCATGAAATAGTCGTAATTCTGCAAACGTGGTCGGTACCCGGGTTTTTCCTATAATTCTTAAGAGATTACCTCTTTCGTGTTTTTATTTGTTTTTCCTTGTGTACCGACATGTCGATTGTATAAATATTTGGGTATGTATATTCGGTTCGGACCATATACGTCTAATTCCGTCTAAATGACTCTTAAATTGTAAAAATAAAACGTAATACTATTTTACGATTATTTTTCTGTGTGTTCAGCTGTAGAGGCTGTACATTCTTGCATCACTGTTAATCATCACGTTATTTATAATCATTAGATCATTTGATTATATATTTTACTTGTTTAGAAGTTTCTGGGTGTCTGAGCAAGACTTAGATAACTCAAAAACAATTTAGAAATTAGTTGTGATTCTACATAATAATATGACTATACTGGTAAATTAGGGTCAAGTATGAACACAAACATCTGTACCTGAGTCTTGGATATCTAAAAAAAATTAACCGCCGAAAAAAAACTAAAAGGCAACAAAAAACAATAGGGCACTAAAAAGAAAGAAATAATAATTTTGACTTTATTGTTACCTAAGTATATTGTTTTTTGTTGCCTTTTAATTTTTTTTCGGCTGGTAATTTTTTTTATTAAAAAGTAATTATTTTATAATTTTCTGTGGCCATAATTTATACAAATTATTACATGTTAAATTTTTAATTACTTTTGAAATAGATACCTACCTTATATTGGCTATTTACTTTTAGTGAACAATAAATGACCCCTAATTTCCCACCCTTAGGTTAGGTTTCTTTTTTCCATATTTTTATGGGACCAACTTTGAAGTATAACCTTACCAATAAAAAAAGAATTATCAAAATCAAACCACTGGTAAAAAGTCATGCGTGGTCATGAATAAAAAAAAAATGAAAAAATATATGCGTCGATTTGAGAACCTCCTCCGTTTTTTTTTTTTTTTTGTTGGTTGAAAAGTTTTATATTTACGTAATAAAACCATTCAATGAAATCATTACATTTTTATTCTTGACAATTGAATGACAGACAGAATTATTTCTTTTTTATCAGTAATCATAGACACGACAGTCCTCCCTCACGAATCTAACGCAGGCGTAGCTACTGCTGACCGCAGCAAGTAAGTAAGTAAGGTAGTGCAGGCGACCTAGAACCTGCCTTACGATTCCAAATTCCCATCTGTTATCTGTACTGTGATAGCTGCGAATTTGGACTCGTTCTCCCACGCTGAAGGATCTCGCAGGCGTAACGCCGGAATGTCTAGGTAGCGTCCTCCCCTCCGTCGCGCGTCCTCGAAACGCTACGTGTAGTGCCGTCCGAACGTCCCGGCCGAACATAAGCTGGTAGGGACTAGTTCCAGTGGAGGCGTGCGGCGTTCTTCGTAGGTGCCCCACAATATCCAGCAACTTGTCCTGCAGGCTTCCTGCCTGCGTGCTCACGCTACGTAGCGCCTTCTTGACGGTCTGTACGTACCGTTCCGCTTGACCGTTCGTAGCTGGATGGTAAGGTGCCGAGGTTTTATGTGTTATTCCGTTAGCCTTGAGGAACGTCTCGAATTCGTTTGATACAAACTGTCGTCCATTATCCGAAACCAAGGTGAACGGAATCCCGAATGTTGCAAATAATTCCTTTAATTTTTTTATGCACCACCCGCTATTTGTGATTTTTGTCGGTGCCACTTCTATCCATTTGGTGTAAGCGTCGACAATTATGAACAGAGAATGCCCATGTATTGGGCCCGCGAAATCTATATGTATTCGTTGCCACGGACCCGTTGGCTCCTCCCAGTTATGTAATGGGCTAGGGGCCGGTTGATTTTGATTTAGTCTGCACTCTCGGCACTTCTTCACTACCTCCTCTATGTCTTTATCTACATTCTTCCAGTAGATGTAGCTCCGTGCCAGTAGTTTCATCTTGACTATACCGAGATGCCCTTTATGTAATTCATCCAATACCGCGCGTCTCATGTTTTCAGGTATCATAACTCTCGACCCCTTTAAGATGCACCCGTCCTGCAGGGTTAGTTCATTATCGTTATATCCGTGTCTCTTCACACTTGTCCCCGCCCTTAACGCTTGTGTCAGTGCATTGTATTCATTGTCCCTTTCAGTTTCATTTGCAATACTTTTCAGATCTATTGTAATTGTGTTCATTTGATTTCGTTGGAAAGCGCAACTTATATCGATACTGTTTAGCGATACTCTATCCACTGGGAATCGTGATAGATAATCGGCATTGCTATTATCAGTTGACGTTCTGTACTCTATCGTGTAGTCAAAACCGGAAAGAAAATGAGCATAATGGAATAGTCGCATCGTACTCATCGCTGGTAAGGTTCTGTGTGGGTGAAAGATTGTTGTGAGCGGCTTGTGATCCGTTATGAGAATGAATTTTCTTCCGTAGCAGTAGTGGAAAAATTTCTTTAATCCCCAGAATATAGCCGTGGCCTCTTTATCGATTTGGCTGTACTTCTTTTCGCTACCGGTAAGTGAGCGTGATGCAAAGGCAATAGGTCGATCTGACCCGTCGGGCAGCCTGTGCGACAACACGGCCCCCAGGCCGTCTGGTGAAGCGTCAGTAGCGAGTACTAGTGGTTTTTGTGTGTCAAAATGCATTAAAACTCTTTCGCTGAGAATTTCTTTCTTGATTCTATTAAAACTTTCGTCTCTCTCTTTTGTCCATTCGTATTCCGTTTCCTTCTTCAGTAGATTGTTTAGTGGACTTGAAATGCTAGCCAGATTTGGTATAAATTTGTTGTAATAGTTCGCCATACCCAAAAATGTTCGTAATTCACCACAATTAGTAGGTCGTTTCGTGTCCAGTATCGCCTTCACCTTACCCCTGTTCTTGTGTAGACCGTTTTTATCGATGGTGTGACCGAGATAGTTAATGCTCTTTTTCATAAAATGGCATTTTTCCTTGTTCAGCTTTAAGTTATTTGTTTTAAGTTTTTGAAGAACTTGGCGGAGTCTTGTCAGAAGTTGCTCCTCCGATGATCCCTGTATGATAATGTCATCAAAGAAACATTTGACGCCGGTAAGATCTCGTAGTAATTGATCCATAAACTTCTGCCATAAGTTTGGTGCGACTTTAACTCCGAACGATAGACGGTTAACTTTGAAGGTTCCCTTATGTGTACTCAGTGTTTGCATCATGGCGCTTTCTTCATCCATCACCATATGTAGGTATGCTTGACTAATGTCTAATGTACAAAATATCTCTCCGCCGTTCATCTCCACGAGTATATCCTCTATGATTGGGATTGGATACTGTTCATCTTTTATAGCCTTGTTTAGCGTCACCTTATAATCAGCGCATAGACGAATACTTCCGTTAGGCTTGACTATCGGCACTACTGGAGTCCCCCATTCTGAGTTGTCAATTTTTGTCAGTACCCCGGTTGCGCATAATCTCTCTATTTCTTTGTCAACTTTCTCTTTAAGCGCATATGGAATACGTCTCGGTTTGATGAAAATTGGTGTTGTACCTTCGTAAAGAGAAATATGACCCTTGTAGTTAGGTATGCATCCCACGGTTCCGTCGAAGACGTCGTTGAATTCTGCCAGCAATTCCGTGAGCTTCGGATGTTCCTCCTCTTTCATTACATTAATATTCGCTAAGTCTAAATTTATTCGCCGAATCCAGGATCGGCCAAATATTGCATCCACATCCTGTCGAATGATATATAGTTTTTCGTCAAATGTCTGGTTTTTATATTTACACGTGACATACGCTACCCCAACTGGTTTAATTATCTCTCCTGTATATGTTCTCATAACGATGCCTGTTTTATACAGCTTGCGCCCGGTGTTTAATGTTTTGAAATCCTTGTATGAGATCGACGACAATGCGGCTCCCGTGTCAAGTTCCATGTCCATTGCTCTGTTATTTATAAACACCTTAATCATAAATTTATCAGTGTTGTGTGATCTAATAATGTTGGTGTCCCATGGCGTGTTGTCGTCGATTGTTTCCGAGTCACTTACTATTTCTACATTGGCATCCAAATCGTCATGCACCTCCCCGTGCCTGGATATGATCTGATTGTTCCTTCTGAGCCGTTGTAGACAAACCTGAGCCAAATGCCCCTTCTTGTTACATTTCCGGCACGTTTCATTCATATGTTTGCATTCTGGTGATCGATGATCATGCCCTCCACACCGGAAGCATTTTCCCCGTAAGTCTCTGATTGTTGTAATATTTTGTTTGAAGCTGGGTTTCTTCTTTAACTGTAACATTGGTGGTTCGTGTTTCGAACTGTGTGCTTGCGAAATGTAAGCGCTATCTGTTTTTGACATCTCTATTCCCGTAGCTGTGCGTGTTAAATCTGTCAGATTCTTTAAATCAGTTCCTTGTAGTATTTTGGTTCTAATATCGTTGTCTTGTAATCCACGAATAAATTGTAGGCAAAGGAAGTTTTCCGAGATCGATTTCTTACAGTGTGTGCACGTGAACTGACAGTCCTGAGCCAATCGTCTAAGTTGAGAAGTGTATTCAACGGCTGATTCACTCTCTGCTTGCATACGTGATATAAATTTATGCTGACATGCCCAGACGCTCGGTTTAGGGTCTAAGAATTCGTCTAATATCTCAATAAGTTTGCTGTACTCGAGGTTACGTGGTTCCTCCGGTGAGCACAATTCATATGCTCTTTCATGTAATTCCGGAGAAATTGAACTTAATAGCGCGTATATTTTCGCTTTGTCATCATTGAAGTTATTAAAGGATAAGTATGTTTCCAGTCTTTTAACAAAATTTTTAAAACTTTCCTTATCTTGCATAGTTTGAAATTGGATCTTAGGAATCGCTGGTGTAATGCTGTCGGGTCGGATGTTGCCCTCCGGATAACCGGCTGTCATGAACGTTGATGCTGTATGCGCTGGTGTGGGTGGCGTCGGCCGTGCCGCATGTAGTTTTAATTTGAGTTGAAGAATGTGTTCTTCTGTAATGTATCTTTCTTCAATTTCTGATTGTAGCTCGTCATTTTCCATCCCTGCTTCGATGTCACTCTGTATGTTGTCGAATTTTCGTTCGTAATTTTCAAGGCTTGTTAGTCTAGCCGTCACTTCCGTATCGGAAATATTTTCTGTGCGTTGTTGCAGTAATTGGTTTTCGAGTTTTGTTAACTGGCCGCGTAGTACGGCGCGAGTTCTTTTAAGTTTATTCTGGTCCATCGTCGCCACTTTTATATTTACGTAATAAAACCATTCAATGAAATCATTACATTTTTATTCTTGACAATTGAATGACAGACAGAATTATTTCTTTTTTATCAGTAATCATAGACACGACAAAAAGTATTTATGTACCTCTCCCCGGGACTTCGTCTGCACACAATTTCATTATAAAATACCTGTAGCCCATGTTATCCTGAATATTGAAGAAATGAGCTACAACAAGAATTACGTTTTGATGCGACGACATACTGCGCTCGCACTTGTCGTCAAAATTAATAGAGCTTAAATCTTATTGTAGCTTAATTCTATCAAAATCCATTCAGTAGTTTTTACATATATGCAATATGCATCCTTACATTCTTACAATCTTTTACATTTATCATATTAGTTAGAATGTTTATTTCTTGTCTAGTAGGTATTCATAGTAGATACAAGCTTCATACTAACAAATACTTACTAGTCTAGACTAGAATAAGTAATAGATTTGTTAGTTGTCCATAAATATTTACATTGAAATTATAGTATAACTAGCTTCTGCCCGCGATGTCGTCCGCATGGAAATCCTCCTTTTTTGGAGTCGGTTAAAAAGTAGCCTATGTCCTTTCTCAGGCTCCAGACTTTCTTTGTACCAAATTTCATTTAAATCGGTCCAGTAGTTTTAGCGTGAAAGCGTAACAGACAGACAGACAGAGTTACTTTCGCATTTATAATATTAGTAGGGATTTAAAGTTGACTATTTCAGGATATATATTGCAAAAAATGTTTTTTCGATTATAGCAATGCTGCGTAGATTATTGAGAATGCATTACCTTAAATTTATAATTGTACAATATGTTTTTTAAGATATAACATATTATATTCAAATATATTATCTCCTTGTTATCTTGAAAACAATTACTTGTTATCAGCTATCATTATTTACTTGTAGTAAATATTGTGATGCATCAATCATGCATTCACGCAGGAACCTGAGAAACTTCCTTCTCATTTGTTTTTTTGCACATTGGTGCAGCTAGAACTTTTTTCCCTGGTACGCCTGACTCTTGAGAAAGGCTCTTGGTTCTGTGTGAAGTTTGTTAAGACTAATAGACGCCTTTTCAGTATTATGTAAGCATATTTTTAACAATATCTTTCTCTTCTCCCTTTCCATTTGTCAGTTGTTTACTTAATCATATTTTTATACCATCTCCCCCTCCCCCCTTTCCATTTGTCAGAACATACCCCTAGCTAC
Source organism: Polylopha cassiicola (assembly GCA_038024825.1). Taxonomy (NCBI): domain Eukaryota; kingdom Metazoa; phylum Arthropoda; class Insecta; order Lepidoptera; family Tortricidae; genus Polylopha; species Polylopha cassiicola. The sequence continues at coordinate 3,010,264 of CP149065.1, read as the reverse complement.
GACCCCCACTCTCACTTCATAATTACATAATTATCCTGGGATTAACAAATTTGCCCACGGTTATTGTCATGGTTGAATTTTTTTTTTTTTTTCAGGTAATTCCATGCGTCCACCCGATTCCCGGGGGCATATTCCCTGGCCGCATGTTGCGATTCCAGGGAAGCACTCCTCCAGGCGCCCAGAGGTAACTGATATAAAAATATTAAATAAAATAATGTTATTATTTTTTTTCTTAGCTTTATTGGAATGATGAAGACGGTTTTTTTGGAATGAAACAACTATTAAGGGATTTAACTCGCGTATTTTTATTTTATTTTATTTGCTGACGTTTCGGATTCTTTACTGTTTCCATAATCGTAGCACGACTGAGGTGACAATAGTCTAACGCTAAAGTTAGCATTAGACTATTCTCGTTCCCGTGCTCGTGCGAAGCCGGGGGCGGACCGCTAGTATTTTTTTTTCTTAGCTTTATTGGAATGATGAAGACATTTTTTTAATTATTATCTATTCCCAGGTTCGCCATAAACCTTCAGTGCGGCCCCAACACGGACCCCCGCGACGACATAGCCCTCCATCTCAACTTCCGCTTCGTGGAGCAGTGTGTGGTGAGGAACCACCTCACGGCCATGAACTGGGGCCTCGAGGAGACCGGTGGAGGCATGCCCCTGCAGCCCGGCGGCGGGTTCGAAGCGCTGCTGCTGGTGGAGCCTCATTCTATCAAGGTAGCCAACGTATATGAAAGACTAGCTTCTGCCCGCGACTTCGTCTGCGTATGATTAGTATTTTACACTATATCGTTATAAAATATAGCCTATATGTTATTCTGATGTATAAGCTATATTGTGGTAAAGTTTCATTCAAATCCATTCAGTAGTTTTTACGTGAAAGAGTAACAGAGTAACAGACATCCATACATCCATACTTACAAACTTTCGCCTTTATAATAGTAGTAGGATTAAAAGTAAAAAACTTAAAAAACAGAATCAAAATCAATGCCAAAGACACACACACACACACTCACACATAGAATCACATTTTCGAGTAAATTTGTGGAAGGATTTAAAAGTTTCCTAAAATCTTTTACCCCCTTATTTTTAACTCAATATGACAGCTCCCCCCGCGGGGGTAAAACTAGTATTCCGCGGTAACAATCAGCTGGCAGTTGTCTCGAACGCCGCATTACAAAGTGTCTAGTCTGAGCGCAGCGCGGCGCCGACTAGCGCGCGAGCTCGGCGGCGGGAGGAGGGAGTCAGGGACCCTAGTTAGGACATAAGCTCACTGCTTTAGATCTAGGTGTGTGATATATTATATTGTTCTGTTTTTGCCCGCAGGTAGCTCTGAACGGCATTCACTTCTGCGAGTTCCCCCACCGCGTGCCCTACCAGCGCATCTCACACTTGACCGTGGACGGTGACGTCATGATACAGCTGATCGGCTTCGAAGGGGCGCAACCGCCGCCGCAGCAGATGTACATGGTGAGTGGGAAACTTTGAAAAATATACTAAAAGAGAATTTAAAAATGTTTAGTGTATATGATGAAATTTTGGAATGAAACAAGTATAAACGGATTTAATTCACGTATTTTTTTTTTTCGATAACCTTACAGTTCCCGTATTCGTAGCAAGATTGAGCTGACGATAGTCTAACGTCTGACTTTAGCGTTAAAAGTTACGCAAGTTAAATCCGTTTATAGTTGTTTCATTCCAATGTGTAATAACCGCGAAGGCATCAGAAACTTACTTCATTCCGTTTAATATAAAGGTTCAAGTATACTTGTTTATTTGTTGAGACAGAGCATTGGAATAACGTTGTCCCATAACAAACTTTGCCCCCCCTTTTTCACCCTCTTAGGGGTAGAATTTTAAAAAAATAATTTCTTTTCAGTAGCCCACGTCATAGTACAAAGAACATACTAGTTTCAGGTGTTTAGGCTGTGAGTCTAATTATTAGATGTTGGACTAAGTATATTTTTTTTTCCAGTCGGAGCCTCCTGCATACGGGGCCTACGGGGCTCCGCCCGCGTACGGAGCCCCGGGCTACGGCGGGCCTCCACAGGGTAAGTCATAAATCATATCTTTAGTATTATAAGCTACTATATTATATAGCAGTGGTTCTTAACCTGGGTCCGTTACCCTTATGTCCTAACTAGGGTCCCTGATTCCCTCCTCCCGCCGCCGAGCTCGCGCGCTAGTCGGCGCCGCGCTGCGCTCAGACTAGACACTTTGTAATGCGGCGTTCGAGACAACTACCAGCTGATTGTTGCCGCGGAATACTAGTTTAACCCCCGCGGGGGTGATTACCCCCAGGTTAAGAACCCAGGTTATATGTATATAGGCTTTTAGGTATTTTAAGTCTTTTAATAATCGCACGCCTAGATCTAAAGGCAGCTAACTCGTAACCCTGCTGGTTTGTGTTACGCGCCATCGAGTTCACAGCGAGACCGACACCGACAGAACAGATGCAAGACAACTCTTCCAGCTTCATATAGAATAGACCGGTCAAATTAGGAATTCACCTCGGAATTCGAGATACCCGGCTGTAATTTTGTAAATAGTTGTATATTGACATCCTTAAAGTTGTCTCAAAACCTACATATGGTAGGGTGTGAGCTACTATTAAATTTCAAGGTCAAAGTGTCAAAAAATCGTTATTTTTGTAAATTTCTCATTTCCTATGGGTTTTAGCTTTTTATCTTTGTTGGCAATATTGTAGAATACAAAATTCTCTACAAATTTTGTTTAATTTTTTTTTTTATACGGTGAACCGTTTTCGAGGTAGGGGCCGTAAAGCGCGCCGTCACAGCCAACAGGTGCCACGGTCGACATCACGACATATACAGTTGATGAACTACAGATATTATTAATTGTTGATGTTTACGCATGCTACTGTGTAATGCTTATACTTATATAGTTATATGGAAATTTTTCACTATATATAAAATGAGAACATAATCATAGCAAATGATCAATGTGCATAAAAAATGATGATTTCTTTAATAAGGTTAATTGCAACATCATTTTTTATGCACATTGATCATTTGCTTTTGATTTTATAATTTTACGTAAGTATGATTATGTTCTCATTTTATATATAGTGAAAAACTTCCATATAACTATATAAGTATAAGCATTACACAGTAGCATGCGTAAACATCAACAATTAATAATATCTGTAGTTCATCAACTGTATATGGCGTGATTTCGACCTCGGCACCTGTTGGCTGTGACGGCGCGCTTTACGGCCTGTACCTCAAAAACGGTTCACCGTATAAAAAAATGTTTTAAACAAAATTTGTAGAGAATTTTGTATTCTACAATATTGCCAACAAAGACAAAAAGCTAAAACCCATAGGAAATGAGATTTTTACAAAAATAACGATTTTTTGACACTTTGACCTTGAAATGTAATAGTTGCTCACACCCTACCATATGTAGGTTTTGAGACAACTTTAAGGATGTCAATATACAACTATTTACAAAATTACAGCCGGGTATCTCGAATTCCGAGATTCTTATCTAATATAAGCTAAAATGACCGGATTAGAAAGCGTGGATCCATACAGAACACTCCTGCGTGCATATGGACGTATTAAGCAGTTTTTCGCCTCTGTTAAAAACCTTTTTAGCACCTATAGATCTAGATGAGCGATATTTGGGTGGATTTTCGAGCTTTTGAGACGCCGTCATTGTCTACATCTATATTTAAGAACAGAGTCGATAAGTAACACAAATTGAAGTGATATTATCCCCCGGTGCTGGTACAAATACTGCTAGGGTGAGCTCACCTCGGAGCGCTCCCCATTTTGTCCGGTGAAGCTAGGGTTGCCAACTTCTATTGGAAGAAATAAAGTATATCTGGTTTCAGAGGAGGTAAATAAAGAGTACAGACTTATAAAAAAGAGTATTTTTTATTTTACATTTTTAAAACGGTATTTTTGTACTTCTTGCGGTTTCTAAGTTTTTCCTGTTTTTAAAGCAATTATATGAATCTAAGCATTCTAAATCTAAATTCGAATAAACAAAGAGCTCATTTTTTATTAAATTAATGATGCCCTGTTCCGATGCTGGATTTTCATATAATTGCATGACTGGCATTGAGCAATTGAGCAAAAAAGAGTATTTTAGCATACTCTATTAGAGTTTTAGATTATAGAGTACACCTACATGATATAGAATAGGTACAATACTCTATTTTAGAGTACGGTTGGCAACCCTAGGTGGAGCAGTAACGGCCCCAGGGCCAACTGTATACAGTCACTAACCAAAAAAAAAAAAAAAAAAAAATATTTGCAGCCATTATAGATATAGATGTAGACAATGACAAGAGTGTCAAACGCTCAAAGATCCGCCCTTCTTTAGCAAAGTTTATCAAAATCGGTTCAACGGTTTTGGCGTGAAAATTATTATATGATAAGTTGGAAATAACTTGACGTTTTTAAAGTGGTATTTTGGTGTATTAACTAATATTACTAATTTCTTTTATGTATATAGATAATTTATTTAAAAGAAGTAGATTTTTTTTTTGAGGAAAAATTCGGCATGGTCAAGTAAAATATGCATGGTGCTTTTTTTTAAAATGAAAATATATTTTTTTTAAATTTAAGCTATTAGAGTTCGCGTACTGTTCTATTTTTACCGCATTTTAACCCCCTTAATTTTCTTTTAACTCCTTTTTCATCCCATTAGGAGATGAATCTTTAACTATCAATTTTATTTTTTTGAGAATTTTATACAAAATTTTAAATAAATCTGGTTTTTAAATATTTACACAAATTTTCAACCCTCGTTTTACCCCATTAAGGGGTGAATTTCTAGTTGATACCTAACAGACAGACAGATTAATCTTTTATACACATACATAGATATTCTATTAAATTATTTAGCTTAATAAGACTAGAATTTTTGAAATAATATTGTTGCATTATTTTTTCTTATACAATATATTTTATTGCATGTTCCTATTTAAATAATTATTTATATTTTTCTTTATTTTACTATAATTAATAGTTTCTATGATCATCGTTTTAAGTTGTGTTTAAGACAGAGGATTTTATTTCATTTCACTATTTTGCACCCTTAGGGGGTCAAATGAAACATATTTAATGAAATGATTTTAAGAGTATACATCTTAAGTTTTATAAAAATCTACTAACGTAAAGATTGGAATGAAACAACTATTAACGGATTTAACTCGCGTATTTTTATTTTATTTTATTTGCTGACGTTTCGGATTCTTTACAGTTTCCATAATCGTAGCACGACTGAGCTGACAATAGTCTAACGCTAAAGTGATTTATACAGTTATGCAAACTACCTTATATTTAAATTACAAATTTTGAAAAACTACCCTATTCTGAATTATGAAATACTAATGTTACATTTTACGCAAAAAAATTTACTTTTATACATTACAATTAAAACCTAAAATAATAAAATAAAAATACGCGAGTTAAATCCGTTAATAGTTGTTTCATTCCAATGTGTAATAACCGCGAAGGCATCAGAAATTATAACGTAAAGATTTTTGCATACAAACTTTCGACCCCTATTTCATCCCTTTAAGATTAATATTTTTGAAAATCCCTTGTTAGTGTGTTATCGCATTTTGAAATAAAATAAAAACTGTCCAAATATCTCGTTTTACTATTAGCGGTTACGGCTGTGCGTATGTCAGCGGGAACTCTTTTTGTATATAAAAATTACGAACGCACCCGGGTGCTAAAACTAGTCTTGCTATGGTATAACAACGCTAGTGCTGTGTTTACTAATAAAAGGTAAGTCTATATAGTATATTATGTGTGTAATATCTGTATTTTTTTTATGTATGTGTTTTTTTTTAATTATTTATGTTGTATGTGTGTATTTTTATTGGATTGCTTTAAGGGTGGAAGGGGGTCAAAAATGTGTGGCATCTTAAGTTAGGGGGTTAAAAGTTTTGATATTTTACATATCGCACCCCTAGATCTAAAGGGAGCTAACTCAAAAAAAGTAACTTTTTCGGGAGAGGCGAAATTTTTGTAAGGAATCGGAATCTTTTTTTTAGCGTGTGTTTAATTTAAATCTTCAGATTTTTGATTTAGCTCCCTTTAGATCTAGGTGTGCGATATCCGCACGCCTAGATCTAAAGACAGCTAACTCGCAACCCCGCTGGTTTGTGTTACGCGCGCCATCGAGTTCACAGCGAGACCGACACCGACAGAACAGATGCAAGACAACTCTCCCAGCTTCATATAGAAAGCGTGAATCTATACAGAACACTCCTGCGTGCATATCGACATATTAATCAGTCTTTCACCTCTGCTGATAAAAATACTTTATTGAGTTAGCTCCTTTTAGAAGTAGGTGTGCGATGTATTAATCTACAAGTAACTTACTGGTAAAATATGTGGTTAATAATATTAATGGGTTAAAAATTCGTGGAAGTCCAAAAAAGATTTATGTTGGAATGAAACAACTTTAAACGGATTTAACTCGCGTATTTTATTTTATTGTCTGATGTTTCGGAGTCTTTACAGATTCCATAATCGTAGCACGACTAAGCTGACAATAGTCTTATATTATTATAAAATATGCTAAAGGTTTATATGGCTAGGAATTTTCGAATAAAAAAAAAAAGATAAACACTACGAAAATCTTCGGGTTAGCTAGTAGGTACAATTAATTAAAAGTGAAAATTTAAAATAAAATAAAAATGCGCGAGTTAAACCCGTTAATAGTTGTTTCTTTCCAATGTGTAATAACCGCGAAGACATGAGATTTTTTTATGTACCTACATAAAAATGTAAATTATACTTAATATAATTCATTTTTGTTTCATGGCTTGTATTTTATTTTTTTCTGTTTCTGTTACTAACCGAAGCTTGTATTGTTTTTTTTGTGTCTAACTGCGGCTTTGATTTTTTTTGTTTTTTGTTCTTATTGTTTTTTTTTCTTTGCCACAGGTTATTACTGAGGTCCTCCTAGCGGCGACTTGGTGTTGTTTTTATTTGTTATAGAGGTAGAGTAGAAATTCATATTTAATTAAAAAATATTCTGGTACAGTCAAGGCCGGAGTTGGTCATTTATTTACTAACTTTTGGCCGCGACTTCGTCTGCGCAGATTTAGAATCAGGTGCGTGCAGTGGGGGGGAGCGTGTGTATGGCGCCAGGGTAGGCACTCCATACATTACTGACATTGTGCCTATATGGAATGCACGCCCTTGTTAGTAGTACAGACTATATGTGTACGTTTTTGAACCCACGCCATTTATTATTCAGAGTACATAGTCATAAAATCCTACTACTATTATAAAGGCGAAAGTTTGTAAGTATGGATGTATGGATGTTTGTTACTCTTTCACGTAAAAACTACTGAATGCATTTGAATGAAACTTTACCACAATATAGCTTATACATCAGAATAACACATAGGCTACAATTTTTGACACTAGACTAGACGGGACGAACCTGAAGTTCACGCGAACGAAGTCGCGGGCAAAAGCTATAATGAAATAAGCCAAAAAACATAAATAGCTGAGTATTTATTATGAAATTATGACTTTTTATTCATCATCAGAAAGTATTGCAAACGTAATTTTTTACTTTCTCAATCCCACAAAAAAGGTTAAAATTAAGTGTTCAAAAATTTCGGTTGTGTTATCTGACATCACATTTTTTTAATCTTTTTGACCCTTGACTGTACTAGTTTCTAGCCTTATTTTTTTTATTTCTTAGTGTTTTTTTTATCGTGCTATAAAATCGATATAACTATCGCAATTATAGAATTATTACATTGGAATGAAATAAATACTTTAATTGGTTGAAATGAGTGATTATGACAACACAGCGAAAGATCGTGGGTTCGAATCCTACACGGGGCAAATGTTTGTGTGACAAACTCTTGCCACTATACCTTGCTTTGGGTGTCCTGTGTGTATTTATGTTTGATTGTGCCTATTTCGGAATAAGGTCTATAAGGGTAGCCGATTCATGAATCTGCTATAAGCGCGTCGTGTAGAATGAGGTCCAGCTGTCATGTTCCACCAATTAGAGAGTAGAGACAAGCTACTGGCCTGTGATGAGAGACAAGATCCCGGCCTGTGATGAGAGACAAGTTACAGGCCTGTGATGAGAGACAAGCGACAGGCCTGTGATGAGAGACAAGATACTGGCCTGCGATGAGAGACAAGCTACTGGCCTGTGATGAGAGACAAGCTACTGGCCTGTAATGAGAGACAAGCTACTGGCCTGTGATGAGAGACAAGCTACTGGCCTGTGATGAGAGACAAGCTACAGGTCTATAATTAGAGACAAGCTACAGGCCTGTGATGAGAGACAAGCTACTGGCCTGCGATGAGAGACAAGCTACTGGCCTGTGACGAGAGACAAGCTACAGGCCTGTGATGAGAGACAAGCTACAGGCCTGTGATGAGAGACAAGCTACTGGCCTGTGATTGGAACATGACAGCTGGACCTCATTGTACACGACGCGCATCTAGCGATTTAAACACACGGCTACCTCCTATCGGTGTTAATTGTCTATTTTTTTGTTTTATTTATTTTTTTCTTTTTCAGGTGCCTTGTAAAGGAAAATACTGTTAAATCGGATCATCTATAATTATGGATATTTCTTTAAAAAATATTTATGATTGTTAGCAATTAAAATTTACACTGAAAGTGTTATTTTCGATATGTTTACCCTTATTTTGTGATTTTTTTAAGACGTCTACGTCACTGGATAGAATCTCGAGCGTGGCGAGGGATTCAAACGCTAGTAGTTTTGTGACTGATACGGTTTTTTACATCACCTATATAGAAAATTAGTAATAGTCATTAATAATTCAATTTATTTAAATTAAGATGGTTTTGTAAAAAATGCAAAATTATATTAATATTGTATTTTTCTGTCCTCCGGCCAGAAAGCGCCAACATTCGGGCCGCTGCGTTAAATAAAATTGCCGCTTTCTGGCTTCGTCGAACAGAAAAATAGTATACTGACCTCGGCCAGTAAATAAAAAAGCCTCAGATCACATTTTTGTCAACCTCGGCTTCGCCTCGGATGACAATTACATGTGATCTGAGACATTTTTTATTTTATGACCTAGGTGCGTAATGTACTATTGTTCCTATTTCTGTAAGAAATAATTTATTCCTTTTTTTCTAAAAATAGGTGAAGTGAAAAACTCATTACATGTATTTAAGGTAAAGCATTTATTAAAGAAAAATGTAAAATTAAATATTATAAATTGTTTAACAAAGAGTAGGTATAAAAAAGTTTTCTGTCTAAAATCATTTTTTTTTGTATGTTTTTAATCATTTTGATTAAGTAAAAAATTTTGAAATCTTAGTTTTTTATAATTGTTAAAATACCGAATAATCGTAGTTTTGTACTGTTGATTTTTTTTAGATATGTTTAAATAGGCATTACAATGTTCATTTTGTAATCGCTTTTTAAGAGAAAATGAAAATATTCACGTTTATATGTATGATGGTTAATAAAAATATTGAATTAACTCGATGGTGTTTTAGTAATACGAAAAAACCTAGCCAAAAAATAATAATAATAACTTAATATTAGGTACCTTAGTATTTAAAACAAGACAGCAAACAAAAAAACCACTCCGTTGCGTAGTTTTAAAGATTTAAGCATACATATGGACGGACAGACTGCGACAGCGACTTTGTTTTATACTAGGTATATACTAATACTAGCTTCTGCCCGCGACTTCGTCCGCGTGGAACCCCTCCTTTTTGCAGTCGGTTAAAAAATAGCCTATGTCCTTTCTGAGGCTCCAGCCTTTTTTTTTTTACCAAATTTCATTAAAATCGGTCCAGTGGTTTTAGCGTGAAAGCGTAACAGACAGACAGTTAATTTTGCATTTATAATATTAGTAGGGATAATAAAAAAGTTTTTTGTTTGGATTGAATAGGCTCTATAACGGCTGGAGCGATTGAAAAATTCTTTCACTGTTGGGAAACTACGTTCACCCTGAGTGACATAGGCTATAGAATATTTTGAGAAAAATAGGGATCCGTGCGAAGCCGGGGCGAACCGCTAGTATAGTATAGGTAGAGATATACAACTGGAGAAGCCTTCGACAGACGTTCCTCTCTGCCAAGGTACAAGAAAAAAATATCTTGCACGTGTGTAAAAACTGTTTTTAAACTCTTTTCTGATGCCTTCGCGGTTATTATACATTGGAATGTAACAACTTTAAACGGATTTAACTCGCGTATTTTATTTTATTAGCTGACTTTAACATAAGACTATTGTCAGGTCAGTCGTGCTACGATTATGGAATCTGTAAAGGCTCCGAAACGTCAGCCAATAAAATAAAATACGCGAGTTAAATCCGTTTAAAGTTGTTTCATTCCAATGTTTTCAAACTGGTCACTTTGAAAACAGAGTTGTATATGTTCTAAGGTCAGTGTATATTATCGTGGTTAGATTAGTTTTTTATGTGCTTTAGAAAAATAGCAACACTTCTTCTGTCAAAATGTCGGAATGTCTGTCACTTTTAAAATCAACAAATAATCAAAAAAATAAATAAATTCAACCTCCTACACCATGGATTATAATAATTTTAAGCTGTTAATTGGTTTATTCTAAAAGAAAAGTTATTGTGCTTAAACGAATCACAATGAATTTAAAAAGTTACAACCTACTCTGAAGTTACTTGGACATCTATATAAATAAAAATCAATCACAGAAATGTATGTACTATCAACTGTGCTGGCGATGTTACACCTTTAAGGCAATAATCGCTTGAACGACCCTGGTACCTGGCGGCTGTGTGTGAAGCAACAAGTGCAAGCAATTTTTTTCTAAAATGGCGTACCCCGAAAGCATCCGATAGTACCTACGCGCATAACTTATACTTTTGTAACTTTTGCCCGCGACTCCGTCCGCGAAGAATTTCTTACAACATTTCATCCCCCCTTTTAACCCCTCTTTCGCAATGAGGGCCACCGCGTGTCAGAAATCCGCTAGATGCGCAAGTGTAGAATGAGGTCCAGCTGTCATGTACCACCAATCACAGGCCAGTAGCTTGCCTCATTGGTGGAACATGACAGCTAGACCTCATTCTACACTAGCGCATCTAGCGGATTTCTGACACGCGGTGGCCCTCATTAAAAGTAGCCTATGTCCTTTCTCAGGCTATATACATCTATAGACTATCTGGATACTAAGTTTCATTTAAATCATTTCAGTAGTTTTAGCGTGAAAGAAAGACATACAGAGTTACTTTCGCATTTATAATATTAGTTAGGATTAGGATTTGTGTTCGTTTATATTAGAACAATGTTTGTATAACAGAACCCGCCCGAAACCTGGGCGGGCAGCTCGTTATTAAATAAACACAAAAGTGGGTGATCGGACGTACGAGCCTATACCGGTTTAAAAGAACGACGGTTTTACTCGCGGCTCATTGTGTTGCAATGATACACCGACGAGCTATACCGACGAGTCTTAAAACCGCGGTTTTACTCGCTCGTCGATCAGGGCCTAAATACTAACTTGCCTAGTGATTATAATGTTAAAAAAAAAACAAATAATTAATTACATATTTATTTATTGTTCACAGGTACCCAACCAGTGGTAAGTTGTAATATTCTTTATGTATTATATGAATAGGCTATGTGTCTTCAATCCGCTAGATGCGCGTCGTGTAGAATGAGGTCCAGCTGTCATGTTACACCAATGAGAGACAAGCTACTGGCCTACGATGAGAGTCAAGCTATTGGCCTGTGATGAGAGACAAGCTACTGGCCTGTGATGAGAGACAAGCTACTGGCCTGTGATGAGAGACAAGCTACTGGCCTGTGATGAGAGACAAGCTACTGGCCTGTGATGAGAGACAAGCTACTGGCCTGTGATGAGATACAAGCTGCTGGCCTGTGATGAGAGACAAGCTACTGGCCTGTGACGAGAGACAAGCTACTGGCCTGTGATGAGAGACAAGCTACTAGCCTGTGATGAGAGACACCAGAGGTTGCGGGTTCAAATCCTGCTAAGGGCAGATGTCGGTGTGGGCACTAACATCTGTACCTACCTTTATATATTGTTTATTACCCATAATATAATCTTAATTGGGACTAGATTTATTAGTGTGAATTGTCCAAATAAGTATTTTTTATTACCCAGCGATCTTCGTACCGCGTTTTAAGGGAATCCTTTCCTGGAATTCCACGAATATTTCGAAACCAAATTTAGCCAAATCCGTCCTCGAGTTTTAGTGAGACAAACGGACAGCAATTCATTTTTATATAGTTAGATTTAGGTATATTAAGAATTCAACTCCTATCCTATCCTAATCCTATCCTATCATTCCAGCTACAATGCCTTGAACCAGTATGAAGCTAGAATCAAACAGAAATGAAGCTAGACTTCTTCCGGTTCGGCCATAAACGAGATAACCGTAGACAAAACTCCGCTTCTAGAACAGATACACAAAACGCAAATAACCAACAAGACAACCGCGGGGGCCCTAATAACCAACAAGACAACCGCGGGGGACCCAATAACTATCAAGACAACCGCGGGCCGTATAACCAGCAAGACATCCGCGGGGGCCCGTATAACCAACAAGACAACCGCGGTCCTTATAACCAATATGACAACCGCGGAGGCCCTAATAACCAATATGACAACCGCGGAGGCCCGAATAACCAATATGACAACCGCGGGGGCCCTAATAACTATCAAGACAACCGCCCTTATAACCAACAAGATAACCGCGCAGCGCCACAAGTGCCAAGTGGCGCTCAAACGTGTTTTCAGTCCTGCCTCGGCGCCATGGCTGGGTCGATGATTGGCAATTGTTTGTTTGGGGCCTGTGCTGGTGGCGGTGGTGGTAGTGGTGGTGGTGGTCCCCCTGGTGACAGCTACCACCCACCACCAGCGCCACCAGCAGCTGGTCAAGGTCCGAACGTGTCTGATGGAGCCTCTAGTGAAGGTCCTAGCATGTTTGGAGGTATAGGCGGTAGTGATGACATAGGAGATGATTAAATAAATAATTGATACGGATGTGATATTTATTTACTGATTTTTATTTACTAGCTTCTGCTCGCGACTAGGAACTCCTCCCTATTTTGCAGTCGGTTAAAAAGTAGCCTATAGCCAGTCCTTTCTCAGGCTCCAAACTTTGAAACAAATTTCATTTAAATCGGTCCAGTAGTTTTAGCGTGAAAGCGTAACAAACAGACAGAGTAACTTTCGCACTTATAATATTAGTTAGGACTAGCGGTCTGCCCGGCTTCGCACGGATCCCTATTAATCTCAATAAAAGGTAGCCTATGTCCTTTCTCAGGGTCTAAAGACTGCTGTGCCAAATTTCATCAAAATCGGTTGAGAGGTTTAAGCGGGAAAGCGTAACAGACAGACAGTTACTTTCGCATTTATAATATTAGTAGGGATAGGCGTAGGTATAGCTTAGTTTCTGGCCGCGATTTCGTCTACACGTGAGTACGTTATACAATAAAATAAATTATAGTCAAAAAAATCCATTCTGTAGATTTTGCGTGAAAGTAACAATAGTACATTACGCACCGAGGCCAGTAAAATAAAAAATGTCTCAGATCACATGTAATTGTCGTCCGAGGCGAAGCCGAGGTTGACAAAAATGTGATCTAAGGCTTTTTTATTTTACTGGCCGAGGTCAGTATTCTATTTTTCTGTTCGACCAAAAGCCAGAAAGCGGCAATTTCATTTAGGGCAGCGGCCACAAAGTTGGCGCTGTTAAAGTTGGCATACATACAAACTTTCACGTTTATAGTATTAGTAAGGATAAGAATTAATAGAGAATTGACGGCCTGTTGGTCTAGTGGTCAGAGGCCCTGACTACGAAACCGGAGGTTGCGGGTTCGAATCCCGCTAGGGGCAGATGTCAATGTGATGAGCACTGGCATCTGTACCTGAGTCTTGGATGTCTTATATGTATTTATGTAGGTATATTTATCCGTTGTCTAGTACCCATAACACAAGCAAAAAGCTTTGCTTAAAATGGGACTAGATAATTGGTGTGAATTGTCCAAAGATATTTATTTATTTTATACATCCGAATGTTTTAGGATGTTTTTCAACGCACTTGCGAGGGAGGTACATGTTTTGAAAGTTCCATTGTTATTTGTTAGTTTGTATTATATGCTATGGTGATAAACGTCAAATGTTTTTCTTTACGCGCTTTGCGCCATTGATGCGCATAGGTAATCGACAAACAGCCAATGTTGTCTATGAAGTCACTATGTCTATGTTCACAAAAATATTATAAGTTTGTATATCGGGTAATTCTCTTTTTAAAGATAACTTATAATAAATTATATTAATTGAAGATATAATATACCTAAGTCATTTATTTTTCATAATTAAGGAAGAAAAATTTTGGCATAAATGTCTGTTTACGATTAAAAAAATATATATTTATTAGCCGGTTAAATTGAGAATGTTTTGTTGACATACATATAGTTTAAAGGGAGGTATCAACTTATTGGGATTTTATTTATTTATTTATTTATTTATTTATTTATTCTTTATTGCACAAAAAAACTAAATTATGTACAAAAGGCGAACTTAATGCCATACGGCATTCTCTACCAGCCAACCTTTGAAATGATCAGAGAGCATGTGTAGGCGCAAATAAATAATACACATATGATAAATACAATAAAAATAGGAAGATATTACACTACATACATAAATACATAAATTTATATACTTAATAATATATATAGACACACAAAAATACATAAATAACCACAATGACGGAAGATGAAAACTAATGTTCAAGAAAGTGCTTACGTAGCAGACGCTTGAATGCTAGCTTACTCGGTGCCTGCCTGATAGCTAGAGGGAGAGAATTCCAGAGACGGATTGCCTGAAGGGCGAAGGAGTTGGAAATGAAATTAGTATGGTGAAGGGGAATACTAAGAGTGAGGGATCGGGAAGAACGGAGTTCACAGCCCGGCCGTGCAGTGTGAAAAGAGAAAGGGGACTTTAAATAATCAGGAGAGGAATTATCAAAAAGAATAGAAAAGAGTATACAGAGAGTACGATAACTTCTACGGTCACGGATGGTAAGCCACTTGAGTTGACGCCGGTAGGAAGACACATGGTCATATTTTCGAAGGCCGTAAATAAACCGAATACAGTTATTAAGTAACTTGTCCAGTTTGTTGAGAGATATTTGAGAAATGTTAGAATAACACACATCAGCATAGTCAATTGTAGGCAACACGAGTGCCTGGATCAGCAGTATTTTAGTACTTACAGGGAGAAAATTCTTAAATCTATATAACGTGCGCAGTGTGTTGGTTACTTTGCGACTAACCTCCGCCACCTGAACATCCCAAGACAAATAGCTGTCAATAATCAACCCGAGATTCTTGACTTGAGCCGACAGAGGTATAACAACGTCATTAAACAGAATCGGTGTGACGAGAGTATAGTCTAATGCAGATAGTTGACGCGAACTGCCAACAATGATGGCCTGACACTTAGTGGGATTTACAGAAATACCAAATTTGGCAGACCAGTCAGAAATATGGTTCAGGTCATCATTTATAAGACAGATAGCACGACTAATGTCCTTAATGTGAGCTTGAGCGTACAGTTGCAAATCGTCTGCATACAGATGGTAAGAGCCTTGGAGGTTGGTGGTAATTAAATTAATAAATATAGAGAATAATAAAGGAGAGAGAATTCCACCCTGAGGCACACCAGAAGATAGATCGCACCACTCAGACGTAGATTTGTCGATACGAATAGCTTGACAACGGTCGCGGAGGTATGACGAAAACCACTGTATCGCAGTGGACGACATCCGTAATCGTGTTAGAGTCGCAACGAGAAGATCATGGTCTACTGCATTAAAGGCATTAGAGAAGTCAATCAGCACTAAAACTGTTACCAGTGAGGATTCCATGCCTTGTCTAATATCCTCAGTGACCTTAAGCAGTGCAGTAGTAGTGCTGTGACCAGGGCGGAAACCAGATTGATAATTTGAAAGTAGACCATTGCTAAAGATAAACTGAGAGAGTTGCTTATGGACAGAAGCTTCTAAAACTTTTGAAAGAAAAGGGAGAATGGAAATGGGACGAAAATTATTCAGTGCCTCTGGGTTGGCTATTTTAGGAAGCGGAATAACGTAGGCGGCACGCCATACCTTTGGAAAATCACCAGTATAAAGGGAAAAATTAATGACGTGAGTAATAACAGGGAGAATGCACTCCAGTAAGAGAACGATCATATTACGACTGATCTCATCATGACCAACGGCGTTAGACTTGATGGACATTATAATTTTACGGATGTCGTCCTCAGACACCGGAGTGAAAGAAAATTCATTAATGTTAAGAGGAGGAAAGGATGCTAATAAAGAAAGTGTTTTAAACTTTACAATAGAATTAAGAGCATAACTACTCGAAAAATGAGAGTTAAGCTCATTAAGTGAGAATTGAGACGGAACATAAGAAAGTTTAGTTTTACCAACCCCAAGAGTGTTAAGAAATTTCCACGTATCGGACTGTGAAGATTTGAGGACATTGTCAAAAATGTATCGACGCTTAGCTGCTCTCACCATCTGATTGCAACGATTCCTAGCCACTTTAAAAGCAGACCAATTCTCATCACACCGATCCCGCTTGTACTTCCGAAAAGCCCTGTCGCGTCTGGTCATGGCCATACGCACACCTCTTGTTATCCACGGCGCGGGAGGGCGTCTCAGCTTAATCTGCCTAACAGGCGCGTGTACATCAAATAGCCCTAAAATTATGGAGTTTAAAATAGAAACTTTCTCTTCTAGTGTCGCAGCAGTCCACAAAGGATCCCAACTAACAGCAGCGACGTCAGACAACAGCTTGTCAGAGTTTAACCTAGCAAAATTTCGTAACTCAATCACAACAGCAGGATTCTTGGGAGGCTTAATTTTGTAGGTTAAAAAAATCAAATCATGGTGTGAAAACCCCGGCGCAGAAAACTGACCGAAAGTACTGACATGTTCAGTAGATGATATTATCATAAGATCAAGCCAAGAATCGACGGTATCGACATTATGATGCGTTGGTTCAAGTGGCAACAGAGAGAGTGCAGCAGAAGTAATTAAAGAATTAAGTTTTTTCGCACGCACATTATCCCCAAGTAGGTCAGTATTAAAGTCACCCATAACTATGTGATGTGTGTAATCTGAACATAAAGAAAAAAAGAGAGATTCGAGGTCAGAGAAGTAATCAATGGAAGGGGGACAATAGATGATACCAATCACTGCTTTGACTCCTTTAATATTGGCTTCGATGAACAGATATTCCATCGATCCCGTGTATTCAGAAGGCGAGGCATGGAGTATTTTGTACGAAATATCGGCTCTAAGGTAAATGGCAACACCACCTCCACGCCTACCAATACGATCGTTACGTATGAGAACAAAGCCAGGGAGACTAAAAGTTGTGGAAGGCAAAGAGGGTTTCAGCCAAGTCTCTGAAATAAGTATGGCATGCACATTACATGCAGTGAAAGTTTCGAAAAGTTCAGAGAAATGACTTGGAACGCTCTGTGCGTTAATGTGGCATACATTGAAAAGCTTAGGGAAACTCTGGAATTCTCTCGCTAAAATAGTACCAAGAGTTTCGAGCTCGACACTAGACGCATCGCACGAGAGAAAGGAAGCAGACAGATCGCACGCAGAATGGAAAGATTCATCATCGTTCATTGGACAAGAATGATATATTTATAAATATAAGATAAAGAAAAGAAAAAATATATATATATAAGTCTTAGTATATATAACTAAATATATAAAATTAAAACAAATAATATGCTCGCAATATTACCCACCGGTTGACTGCTTACAAAAATATAAAATAATAAATTTATATCTACGTCAAGCCGCTTATAGGTTTATTGAAACCTATAAACAACTTGACACAAATACAAACATATAATTAAAAGTAAACATAACATGTACAAAAGGTGCGAACAAAAACAAAACGCAACAAAAATATTATTTCTGAACGCACCATAAATGTCACACTGACAGAAACAAAGCAATAAATAATATAAAGTTGAAAAGTTACCCACAATACCAAATAAGAAAAAGAAGATAACTATAGAACAAACGTAAAACATGGCTAACTACACAAACAGAAATAAAAACTTGGTAACAAACTGTACATATATATAGAAGAAACGTCACAAACACCAACTACGCCTTCTTCGTGCGCTTTGGACGCGGCACAGTCTCAGTCCTCTTCACGACGGTAGCGTTAACCGCAGGTGCCCGCTCTCTCGAAGGTCCCGGGCCCGAGTTCTGCAAAGTGGTGGCGACTTCTGGTGCGACCTCGGCGATTAGCTTGTCCAGTTCCGCTGGAAAGTTTACACGGGATCTAGACCCATTAGGCAGCTTGATGAAGATAACACCATCATGGGTCCACACACTACGCATGCCAAAGTGTTTACGGGCAGCGAGAAAGGTGACCTGACGTTGCCGAGTCAAAAACTCAGAGAGGATAACTGAAGAGCCCTTGAGCAAGGTTTTAGCTTTCCAGGCAGATGCCCTACTTGCAGGATCCTTGAAGCGGACCAATATTGGCCGAGGCTTGCCCTCAAAAACAGTACCAAGTCGATGACACACTGAGAAGGACTCCGAAGACACATTAGGCAGCTGAAGGGTCCCTTGACAAATAGCAGCAACTTCAGCAGCGATATTCAATTGGTCATTCTCTGGGACACCACCAAAAACAAGAAATTTTCTGCGGTGCCGCATTTCTATAGTGTCCACAGAGTTAGCCATCTCGCTGATCTGCTGCCTGACCATCTTCAATATGCTCCACACATTTTCTTTAAAGCAGCAAAACTCCCTGCTTAAGCTAGCGACAGTGTCAGTCCGAGGAGAAGATTTCAAGCTGGCCTCAAAATCAGCCATTCGCTGCAATAAACTCTGCTCAAGTGCTTTCTGAGTCTCAGCAATATCCAATAATGTGGTCATTTTGACAAAGTGTATATATAATTTATTATATTCCTGTTATGAGTTGGTGTATAAATGATGAGTCACCGGTAGGTAATAATGAATTCACTCCAATAACATGTGAAAAGTGATTTCCACACAGTATATGCTGAATCAACTTGTAAGTAAGCAAATTAATCAAAAATTACTGTAAATTAATATTTTAAATACAATAAATAACACAGAACTAAGAGAGTGAGATGTTGCTTTTTTTTCTCCACCTACCCGAAAAAGGTACTATATAAGGTACCTGCATTACTTATTACGTTATCGTAAAAAACGCTCTTTTATAAAACTACTAATATTATAAACGCGAAAGTTTGGAGGAATTTATAGACGTAAGGAAAGATCTACACTAATATAATAAAGAGGAAAAAAGTTTGTTTGAATTGAATAGGCACCAAAAACCGAACCGATTTTAAAAATTCATTCACTGTTAGGAAGCTACACTATTCCCGAGTGACATAGGCTACAAAAAAAAGTTGATCCGTGCGAAGCCGGGGCGGACAGTTAGTCTCTTTATAATATTAGTATAGACTTACGATCTATCAATCGCAAATTCTATCAATATTTTTGGTTCAATAGGTATCATTAGTTAACTAGGGGTCTTAATTTTTCTACTCTTGTCTTTTTACAAAAATATCATTATCTTATATATAAAAATGAATCGCAAAATGTGTTGGTAAGCGCATAACTCGACAACGCCTGGACCAATTCGGCCAATTTTCTTTTTAAAATGATCGTTGAAGTCCAAGGATGGTTCTTACGGCGAGCAAAAATCGAATAATTGCCGGGAAAACCCTAAAAACAGCCCTTTTCTTTTCCCATACAAACGTTGTCTAACTAAAGTTACCTAATTTGAATTTCGAACGGGCAGGATGACGTCTGCCGGGACCACTAGTTATTTATAATTGTGTCATTCCAATATCTATTCTTATTCTACAGGTATACGACAGCCAATCATACGCAGCGCCCATGCAGCAGCAGCGAAGCGGGATGGGCACAGGCGCGGCGGTGGGCCTCGGCGTGGGGGCGCTCGCCGCCGGCGGCCTCGCTGGGTACGCGCTGGCTGGAGGCTTCAGCGGTGACAGCCCCACCAGAGAGGGGGTAATGAGCTATATCATCTATAACTGTGCTTGATTATATTTGAATGTCTACCTAAACAACTTTATTTATTAGTAAATAGAACTTAAAATACTTTAACACTCCACTTGAATCTACTTACTAGCGATTCGGAATGAATTAATAAGAAAAGAATTAATGTAACCTAAGACGTCTCTACTCGGTTTTCGTCCCAAAACAAAATCATGTGGTTATATCTAAAATCCCTAACAGACCGAAACCCACAAATAGCACTCGTTCACGCGCACTTACGTATATCATTACTCTGTGTTCATACTGAGCTTATGTCATTTATAATTAAGCCATCTATAGGTAGACTATGTTATACATAACTGAGCTAATTTATCTATAACTGAGTTACATCATTTACATGATCTATCTGAGCTACATATAACAGAATTGCCGTCGTCGTCTATAACTGGTCTACGTCATCTGTAATGGAGCTACACTTATGAGCTAGGTTATCTATAGCTGAGCTTCGACGCATATAACAGAGCTACGTCATCTATAATTATTATATATTAGAACTCCTGTTATCTGTAACTGGCCCACGTCATATATAACTAAGCTAGGTCATCTATACCTAACTGGGCTACAACATCTGTAATTGAGCTACACCATCTATGTCTGAGCTACGTCATCTATAGCTGAGATACATCTGAGCTTCGATTCATATATCAGTTGCAAAGTATAAATTGCTTATTCGTGAATTTGCTCATCAACTTTTAAGTCTATGTGGTATGTTAATTAATTATTAATTATATTAATTTGTTTTCAGGTACAAATTGAAGACTTCGGTGGAGATGATTGGATGGAATAGTAAAGTTAGAAATATATATAAAAAAACCACTTGGCTCCTAATTATCAACCACGTTTTCGTTGAACGAATTTAGTCCTTATAAACTTCGGCCATCTTGGTTTCTGAGCTGCGGTGGGCGTGGTCTAACAACGAGCCAATCAGCGCGCGCGAAACACAACACGCTAATTTCTGATGCCTTCGCGGTTATTACACATTGGAGTGAAACAACTATAATGTATTTAACTTGTATATTTTATTTGCTGACGTTTCGAAAACTTTACAGTTTCACATACTCATAGCATAACTGAGCTTACAATAGTCTAACTCAACCACACTTTAGCGGCAGTCGTGCCACGAATATGGGACCTGTAAAGTTTTCGAAACATTGGTAATTTAGAATAAAGGGCGCGAGTTTAATCCGTTATAATTGTTTAATTCAAATACACGCTAAATTTAAGTAAATGTCAAGCCAAGTGTTTAATATTAGCATTACGAATTAAAACAGTACAATTTACAGTAAAATAATTGTTTATAAAATTATTGTCTCGAAAGATTGTTTATGTAACTTTTTCCGTGAATAATAATTTCTGATGCCTTCGCGGCTATTACACATTGGAATGAAACAACAATAAACTTTTAACTCGCGTATTTTATTTTATTGGCTGACGTTTCGGAGCCATTACAGATTCCATAATCGTAGCACGACTGAGCTGACAATAGGCTAAACGATCTTATGCGAGAATAAAAGGTTCCGAAACGTCAGACAATAAAATAAAATACGCGAGTTAAATCCGTTTATAGTTGTTTCATTCCAAAGTTATGAATATATGTAGTTATTATAGGTACGAGTATGTGTACTGTTGTATTTTAATATATATGTCGCAGTCAGATGATGAAAACAGGGATTTTATCAAATCCCTCAGTGATATTGGTAAAATGTTTAAACCGAGTTAACTTAATTAGGTAAGTACTCGTTTTATCATGTCCCCAAAACAGCTCAGGTATTTGATCAAATAATTAAGTGTAATGAAGAAATCTAGCAGCCATTTCTATGATTCTTTCATTTCCCTAAAATGACTTGGAGACTTGAGCAAATCACTAAATTTCGCTAGGGAAATGACACAACGCGTGGTATTTTTATCATCTCCCGGGAGTTGATCATATCACTGAGGGATTTGATCAAATCCCTGTTTTCATCATATCACTGCGACATATATGTATTATATATTTAAACTTGCCTTAAGAAAGCCTTGAACAAAGATCATATATATATATTTAGATTATATAATATATATATTTAGCAGTTTAATAGACCTTTTTGTTATTATAATAAAAATCAAAAAAATAAATAAAAGTAAGCTTTTATGGAGATAATTTTGGAAGAACTTCACCGATTTTCATTATATCAATTTTACAATGTACATGTGATCCTTTTTCATTTGATACCCCACTCGGGTATATTTGTAGATATTTGGTTTTCCATCCCCCCTAGTGACCCCTTAATTTGGTTTTAGAATGACGTCACACAGTTAACCACGCATTGTCATCCAAACTGAACGTGTGTACAAAATATCAGCTCAATCGGTTAAAGATATCTGCTTCAAAATTGAGCAAGATTTCACCTGCACATTACATTGCAAGTTAAATAAAAATTTGTAATAATATTGTTTTCAGTCCTCCGGCCGGAAAGCGCCAACTTTGTGGCCGCTGCGCTAAATGAAATTGCCGCTTTCTGGCTTCGTCGAACAGAAAAATAGTATACTGACCTCGGCCAGTAAAATAAAAAGCCTCAGATCACATTTTTATATACATGTGATCTGAGACATTTTTTATTTTACTGGCCTTGGTGCGTAATGTACTATTTGTTTAAATGCATTTGAATATCGGTCATTCCTTATAAGCGATAATAAATTCTCTCTTTGTACCTAACTAAAGGACGGTTGCGGAGCACAGCGAAAAATGGACGTTGCCCTTTTTCTATTTGTCTCTGTCGCACGCGCGTAGTAATAGTGCCCTCACGCTCGCACAGTAACCTTGAACTTTTACAAAGGGCGACGTTCGTTTTTCGCTGTCCTCCGCGACCGTCCTTTAGTTACCAAATAGATAACTACATAATAAATTAAGTTATTTTGAATACATAAATAGTGATAGTAATGTATGCAGAAATTGTTGAAAAACGGAATTTTGTAATTCAATATTATAATTTCTGATGCCTTCGCGGTTATTACACATTGGAATGAAACAACTATTAACGGATTCAACTAGACTGATGTCGTGCTACGATTATGGAAACTGTTAAGAATCCGAAACGTCAGCAAATAAAATAAAAATACGCGAGTTAAATCCGTTAATAGTTGTTTCATTCCAATTCAATATTAGTTGAA
This sequence comes from Polylopha cassiicola, assembly GCA_038024825.1. Lineage (NCBI taxonomy): Eukaryota > Metazoa > Arthropoda > Insecta > Lepidoptera > Tortricidae > Polylopha > Polylopha cassiicola. The sequence goes on along the minus strand of CP149065.1, from coordinate 2,986,986 downwards.
AAATATACTATAAAAATTGGTCACACAAATTCGTAACGTGAATTTATTTTTATATTTTATAATTCTTTTATTTGTTATCAAAAACGAAATAAATTGTAAATATGTAAATTAAAAAAAGCTTTATCGTATTAAATGTGTAATCACGAAAAATGTAGATTTATATATCAGAAAATTAAAATATATTGTATTGTGTGATAAAAAATTTTTAGTTTACGATTGGCAGCTGTTTATATATTTTATTATTTAAAAAAGCATAAAATTTTAACTCACTCACCAGAAATATATTCAAGATAACTTTATTTTCAATATATTACTAAATATTCATAAATACAACCTAAGAAAATGTGTACCTAATCAAAAAACAAATTCTTGAAGAAAACGTTATTATAAGTAAATTATTCTAATAATTTGTTAATATTACAAGAATATAATTAAATAAAATTATAAACTAAATGTATTTATTTTTTATTCACCTTTAATTATCGAAATTAATACCTTAAAAAAGCGGTCTGTTGTTTATGAAACAATAGACCGTATTTTATTTAATTGGCAGACGTTTCGGAGCCTTTACAGATTCCATAATCGTAGCACGACTGAGCTGACAAGTCTTATGCTAAAGTCTGGTGGACTTACGCGAGTTAAATCCGTTAAAGTTATTTCATTCCAATACATTTTCTAAATTACTCCACTGTATTTACTCCACTGTGAATACACCCTTACCCTGTAGTTGTCACTATTTTCTTAACGCGAATGGACTAGCTTTTTTTTTTTTTTTCGAACTGAATACTGAAGCGCAGTTGGCCAGCTAATGGGCCTTCACTGCAAAACCGGACGCGTGGCGAGACTCCTGAAAGGAGGCTCTTAAGCCTTGGACTGTAGCTCGCTTATTCTGTCTCTATACAACCTTTAAGCCACTAAAAAGGTGAACTATTGGAGATTAAAGAAACCCAGTTATATGCATATAAGTTTATTTAACTAGTGTCTCGCCCCGGTTACGTCCGCTCCGGCGCCCACAGTTTGAAGGTGCGGTCGTAGGAACAAGTCGCTATGTACTTATTATCAGGCGATATGTCACCTGACATTACCTGAAAAAAAAAAAAAATCCAACTGATTTTTGACGTTTTTAGTTTTAATAATTTCTGATACCTTCGCGGTTATTACACATTGGAATGAAACAACTGTTAACGGATTTAACTCGCGTATCGTTAGCTAATAAAATAAAATAAAAATACGCGAGTTAAATCCGTTAACAGTTGTTTCATTCCAATGTGTTTTTAGTTTTATCAAGAAAAAAATAAGTGTCTTATATCTATAATAAATAAATAAATATCTTTGGACAATTTACACAAATAAATCTAGCCCCAAACTAAGCAAAGCTTGTACTATGGGTACTAGACAGCGGTAAAACATACATAAATACATATAAGACATCCAAGACTCAGGTACAGATGCCAATGCTCATCACACTGACATCTGCCCCTATTACACTGGTTCTTAATCTTTTTTAGGTCCACTACCCTTATGTCCTAGCTAGGGTCCCTGATTCCCTCCTCCCGCCGCCGAGCTCGCGCGCTAGTCGGCGCTGCGCTGCGCTCAGACTAGACACTTTGTAATGCGGCGTTCGAGACAACTACCAGCTGATTGTTGCCGCGAAATACAAGTTTTACCACCGCGGCGGTCATTACCCCCAGCAACCTCCGGTTTCGTAGTCAGAGGCTTTGACCACTAGACCAACAGGCCAGGCTGTTTGTTTGTTTGAACGCGCTAATCTCAGGAACTACTGGTTCGAATTCAAAAATTATTTTTTTGTTGGATAGACCATTTATCGAGGAAGGCTTTAAGCTATATGAAATCACGCTGCGACCAATAGGAGCGAAGAAACAGTGGAAAATGTGTAAAAAACGGGGAAAATATGAAGCCTTATGAAGAAGTGACAGAAGACTTTGACAGATCTTTGACGAAACAATCGGACGGGCAGGACGACGTCTGCCGGGGCCGCTAGTGGTCTTATATGTATGTATGTAAGTGTATTACCTTGTTGTCGTGTCCGGAGAGCGTCCGGAGCGGGTGCCATGCGGGGTGAGACCACAGCTTGGCGCCCTTGTCGTACGACGTCGTCAACAGGAAGTTGCCGTGGTCAGGTTGGTAGCGTACATCTGTGAAAAAAAAAGTACCTACTATCATTTATGAGGTAGAATACAATGTTTATTTATTGCGCTATCGTACACAAATATGACAATTTGTCACCATCCTTGGATACGCGTGGCACGCTGTACATAAACACACACGACATTCGCGCAAGCGCCCTGTGCCACCTAAACGGAGCAGCACACTCGGGCACGGTGGAAAGAGTGGGAGATACTAGTTCCTCTCCCTTCCCCATCTTACGCATTTTCGATCAGCATCACGTGACCCTGACGGGAGTTTGAAAGTTTTTACCCATACAAAAAAGTGCTCAGCGCCGCTAAAGAAGTTTTCACTTCAAAAACTAATAAAATCATTGTAAAATGTATCATATAATTGTTAGAACTTAAATAGTCATATTTGAATGAAAATGATTTAATAAATGAATATTCATATTTTTTAAAGCGATTATAATACATCGGAATGAAACAATTATACCGGATTTAACTCACGTATTTAATTTTATTTGCTGACGATCTAAAGTCTAATAGTCTACTGTCGTCAACTACGAATATGAGAACTATTAGTTTTTGAAACTTCAGCAAATACAATACGCGTTGTTTCATGCTAAATTACTATTATTTAAATTTCAAGATCAAGTCAGTTTGTATATAGCGGTGTGACGTCATACAACCACTAGACCGAACTAGAAACGACTAGAAACTTAAACTTAAACAATAATGTACACATTAAAGGAGTCTGCCCACTACACCGTATCATACCATGACCGTGCTATGAACGTGTCAGGCAAAAAAATATTCTTTGTATAGAAAAGCATGATACTATGTCCACTAGACCGTTCCGTCACCGACTCGTGCCGCCTTACGTATTACCTTCCGTGCTTGATACGTTCATAGCACGGTCATGGTATGATACGGTGTAGTGGGCAGACTCCTTAAATATACACGTGTCTCTCTCTCTCCGTGTGTGTGTGTGTGTGTGTGTGCGTGTGTGTGTGTGCACTCACCGCTGACTAGATGCGTGTGCGCCGCTATAGTGTATATGCAACTGCGTTTCCTTAGATCCCAGATTTTCACCTGAAACAAATAGATATTCGGATTTCATTAAATATCAGAGACTGACGGATAAAAAGAGAACTATTAAAATATAATATACTAGCTGTGCCCGCGACTTCGTTCGACTGGAATAGTTACTTTTCATATTTTTCGTCCCGTTTTTTACACATTTTCCACTGTTTCTTCGCTCCTATTGGTCGCAGCGTGATGTTATATATCTATACTAATATTATAAAGCTGATGAGTTTGTTTGTTTGTTTGTTTGAACGCGCTAATCTCAGGAACTACTGGTTCGAATTCAAAAATTCTTTTTTTGTTGGATAGACACCAGCGGCGCTAGCGTTGCACCGCGGCGACATAGATCCCTACTAATATTATAAATACGAAAATAACTCTGTCTGTCTGTCTGTTACGCTTTCACGCTAAAACTACTGAACCGATTTATATGAAATTTGGTACAAAGAATGTCTGGAGCCTGAGAAAGGACATAGGCTACTTTTTAACCGACTGCAAAAAAGGAGGAGTTCCACGCGGACGAAGTCGCGGGCAGAAGCTAGTATATTCGTTTACCTGGTGGTCGGCGGCGGCGGTGGCGAGCTGGTGTCCGGAGGGCGCCCACGCGGTACCCAGCACCGGGCCGAGGTGACCCTCGAGGAACATCACGCAGCGCCCCGTGCGCAAGTCCCAGACGCGACCGAACGCGTCCATACCGCTGTGGAACAGAAAAAACAATATCCAAAGTAAGCTTGTACTATGGGTAGGTACTAGACAACTAATAAACATACATAAATACATATAAGACATCCAAGACTCAGGTACAGATGCCAGTGCTCATCACACTGACATCTGCCACATAGGTGCGTCACCCTTATGTCCTAACTAGGGTCCCTGATTCCCTCCTCCCGCCGCCGAGCTCGCGCGCTAGTCGGCGCCGCGCTGCGCTCAGACTAGACACTTTGTAATGCGGCGCTCGAGACAACTGTCTACCAGCTGATTGTTGCCGCGACATACAAGTTTTACCCTGTGTGTGTGTGTGTGTGTGTGTGTGTGTGTCTGTGGCATCATAGCTCCCTAACGCATGAATCGATTTTATATAATCGAATAAAAACTTAATATTAGTTACCTAAATATTTTTTTTTTTTTTTTTTACTACTACGCTTAATATTATTTAATTTATTTATGACGTTACATAATTAAATTTCGCTAATAATATAATAAAGAGGAAAACTTTGTGTGTTTGTTTGTTTGGATTGAATAGACTCCTAAACACCTGGACCGATTCGAAAAGTTCTTTCACTGTTGGAAAGGACTATTCCCGAGTGACATAGGCTACAAAAAAAGGGAACCGAGCGAAGCCGGGACGGACAGCTAGTATCTATACTAATATAATAAAGAGGAAAGGTTTGCTTGGATTGAATATGCTCCTAAACGACGACTTGAAAAATTCTTTCACTGTTGGGAACCTACGTTCACCCTGGGTAACATACGGCTATAGAATATTTAAAAAAAAAATAATTAAGGATCCGTGCGAAGCCGGGGCGGACTGCTAGTATTTATTATAAATACTAACCCTGTGACTGCCAACGAGCCGTCGCATTGAAAAGCGACGCTGTACACCTCCTTCGCGTGACCTTCTTGATGTAACACTTCGGTAGCTAGAAAAAAAAAAATGATAATAAAAAAAACAAATACAAGATTTTCTGACGCCTTCGCGGTTATTACACATTGGAATGAAACAACTATTAACGGATTTAACTCGCGTATTTATATTTTATTTTATTTGCTAACGTTTCGGATTCTTAACAGTTTCCATAATCGTAGCACGACTGAGCTGACAATGGTCTAACGCTAAAGATAAATCCGTTAAAAGTTGTTTCATTCCAATGTATAACAACCGCGAAGACATCAGAAATTAAAATTAAAAATATTAGTACATTACGCACCGAGGGCAGTAAAATAAAAAAATGTCTCAGATCACATGTAATTGTCGTCCGAGGCGAAGCCGAGGTTGACAAAAATGTGATCTGAGGCTTTTTTATTTTACTGGCCGAGGTCAGTATACTATTTTTCTGTTCGACGAAGCCAGAAAGCGGAAATTTCATTTAGCGAAGCGGCCACAAAGTTGACGCTTTCTGGCCGGAGGACGGAAAATATATATTTACTTGCTTCTGCCCGCGACTTCGTCCGCGTGGAACTCCTCCTTTTTTGCAGTCGGTTAAAAAGTAGCCTATGTCCTTTCTCAGGCTCCAGACTTTCTTTGTACCAAATTTCATTTCAATCGGTACAATAGTTTTAGCGTGAAAGCGTAACAGACAGACAGACAGACAGACAGACAGACAGAGTTACTTTCGCATTTATAATATTAGTTTGGATGCGAAAGTAACTCTATCTGTCTGGACCAATTTAAATGAAATTTGGTACAAAGAAAGCCTGAGAAAGGACATAGGCTACTTTTTAACCGACTGCAAAAAAGGAGGAGTTCCACGCGGACGAAGTCGCGAGCAGAAGCTAGTTTATAATTAGTAGGGTATTATTAGGGTTATTATTAGTTTAACTATATCTTATCTTATGTTATCTATACCTGTCTCCAGGTCCCAGAGCCTCCAGGAGGCGTCGTGGACTGCGGCAGCGAGGAACCGCCCCGACGGGTGGAACTCCACCCGGGACACTCTGTGCGGACTGTGCCCGGGGAGGGACGCCACCGGGGAATCGCTGTAATACGAAAAAAATAATAATTTAATAATTAAAATAATTTCTGATGCCTTCGCGGTTATTATTTTAACGCTTTAGCAACAAAATATCGGTTTGTATATACCTTGTAATTTGGTTTTAAAAAGACATCACACAGTTTAGCATGCACGATATGCGGATATTTCCAAAAATATATACATCACTAGCTTCTGCCCGCGACTTCGTCCGCGTGGAACTCCTCTTTTTTTGCAGTCGGTTAAAAAGTAGCCTATGTCCTTTCTCAGGCTCCAGACTTTCTATGTACCAAATTTAATTTAAATCGGTCCAGTAGTTTTAGCGTGAAAGCGTAACAGACAGACAGACAGACAGAGTTACTTTCGCATTTATAATATTAGTAGGGATTTTTGTTCTGACGATCTCAATATGAGTGCACATAATTTGACATAATAGCGTAATGAGGGCCACCGCGTGTCAGAAATCCGCTCGATGGGCTAGTGTAGAATGAGGTCCAGCTGTCATGTACCACCAATGAGAGGCAAGCTACTGGCCTGTGATCGGTGGTACATGACAGCTAGACCTCATTCTACACTAGCGCATCTAGCGGATTTCTGACACGCGGTGGCCCTTATAATACTGTATGAATTTTGAGAAATAAATAAATTAATCTAATCTAATCTTTTAATTCACCACACAACCTTTATATATTTACTGTCATTTTCAATTTATTTGTATTTCAGTTCCTATTGTATTGCATGAGCCTACTGTACCTAGTTTTTGCCGCATTCTTTTGTAAACTTGTGTTTGTTTGATTCCCACGATACAGGCCCAGCCTAGTGTGGGGATCACTGATAATGTTGTGCATTCTTGTAAAAAATAATTAAGTTAAATAAATGATTTATTATTATTATTATTATTACCTGTCAAAGCTCCACAGGTACACGGTGCCGTCGTAGGCGCAGGTCGCCATCTTGCACACATCCGATTTCTCCTCGTTTGTCTCCATCGCTTCTTCACCTTCCACCTTCTGTTAAGAACGACAAGTGCGATTATAGTTCACTAGCTACTGCCCGCGACTTCGTCCGCGTGGCGCTCCTCCTTTTTTGCAGTCGGTTAAAAAGTAGCATATATATGTCCTTTCTCAGGCTCCAGACTTTCTTTGAACCAAATTTCATTTAAATCGGTCCAGTAGTTTTAGCGTGAAAGCGAAACAGACAGACAGACAGACAGAGTTACTTTCGCATTTATAATATTAGTAAGGATGTCACACGTGACGTCACATGTCCGTAAACTTTGTTTACCTAGTTGTGTTGCGCCTAGTTGTGTTAGATTATCTCAAACAGGCATGTGACGTCACCGACCTCATTGCGGCGCCATATTGTCAAAGTAGCGTTTTGGCACACTATTTAAATATTGAATTTTTAATTCGATGTTTTTCAGCTAATACATACCAGATTTAAAAAAAAACAACTTTTGCTGGGTTCCTTAGACTCTACTACATAATATAAAATGTATTTTAAAAACATGTCAAATACCCTATTTTCGTATGGGGATTGAAAAAGTGCATACCTTTTGAAAATGCGCCGGCATGACAGCCTCGGGGTGGAAAGCGCCGCCGCTGACGTTACACGTATGACCCTGCAGCACCTGCAGCTCGGTACAGTCAGGCACAGACCAAACTTTGCTGAGACCGGACCTGGGAAAAAAAAAAAAAATATTTACAATTTCTGACGATTTCGCGGTTATTACACACTGGCTTCTGCCCGCGTGGAACTCCTCCTTTTTTGCAGTCGGTTAAAAAGTAGCCTAAGTCATTTCTCAGGCTCCAGACTTTCTTTGTACCAAATTTCATTTAAATCGTTCCAGTAGTTTTAGCGTGAAAGAGTAATAGACAGACAGAGTTACTTTCGCATTTATAATATTAGTAGGGATTGGAATTAAACTATAACAAATTTAACTCGCCTATGTTTTAAAGTTTTACAGCTCCCATATTTATGTCCGCCTAGATGAATTCGAATGAAACAACTTTAAACGGATTTAACTCGCGTATTGTATTTTATTGGCTGCCGTTTCGGAGCGTTTACAGATTCCATAATCGTAGCACGACTTAGCTGACAATAGTCTTATGCTAAATCAGCGTCAGCCAATAAAATAAAATACGCGAGTTAAATCCGTTTATAGTATTGTTTAATTCCAATGAATATAGTACATTACGCACCAAGGCCAGTTAAATGAAAAATGTCTCAGATCACATGTAATTGTCGTCCGTGGCGAAGCCGAGGTTGACAAAAATGTGATCTGAGGCTTTTTTATTTGACTAGCCGAGGTCAGTATACTATTTTTCTGTTCGACGAAGCCAGAAAGCGGCAACTTCATTTAGCGCAGCGGCCAGAAAGTTGGCGCTTTCTGGCCGGAGGACAGAAAAATAGATTTTTTATTTAGATTAAAAAAACAATACTCACCAACTGGTCGTGATTAACATTTTACTATCGCTGCTAAATCTGCAGAAGCTTATCGGTCGAGTGTCGCCGATCTGCAATACAAAATAAAAGTCCCAGTTAACCTCCAAATAAGTAGCCGATAAAAATAAAACGCAGCATCATCGTGGATTCCCAAAAGTTGATATCAAAAAGTAAATATTGGAATATAACAACTTTAAACGGATTTAAGAGGATTGTGAACCTGTTAATTTTCATACAAAAGGCGATAACGTTTTACACCCTAAAAATCTATATATAGATCTATATATGCTAATAAATTTTAGCGTAAGCAATATTTCTTAAAAATCAAAACGTACAGACGTAGTTTCTCATTATATCTACAACATATCCAAAAATTATAAAAATCTAACTATATTTACTGGGTGTAAAACGTTATCGCCTTTTGTATGAAAATTAACAGGTTCACAATCCTCTTAACTCGCAAAGTTCTGTAAAGGCTCCGAAACGTCAGCCAATAAAATAAAATACGCGAGTTAAATCCGTTTAAAATTGTTTCATTCCAATCTATACTAATATTATAAAGCTGAAGAGTTTGTTTGTTTGAACGCGCTAATCTCAGGAACTACTGGTTCGAATTGAAAAAATCTTTTTTGTTGGATAGACCATTTATCGAGGAAGGCTTTAGGCTATATAACATCACGCTGCGACCAATAGGAGCGAAGAAACAGTGGAAAATATGTAAAAAACGGGGAAAATAAGTATTCCATGCGTCGAAGTCGCAGGCAGAAGCTAGTGTATAATAACCGCGAAGGCATCGGAAAATATTTAATTAATTTTTCAAATTACACTATTTAATACTTCAAGAAAATATTAGATTTTGAATGTGACATTTCGAAACTTAGGACCCCTTGTCAGACTTTGTCTCAGATCACATGTAATTGTCGTCCGAGGCGAAGCCGAGGTTGACAAAAATGCGATCTGAGGCTTTTATATTTTACTGGTCGAGGTCGGTATACTATTTTTCTGTTCGACGAAGCCAGAAAGCGGCAATTTCATTTAGCGAAGCGGCCACAAAGTTGGCGCTTTCCGGCCGGAGGACGGAAAAATATATTACCTGACTGCAGTATATGGACATAGCGGCGGCCTTCCTTTGCGCCTCCTGCCGGCTCGCCGCCCGCACGCTACCAGCCAATTTCAACTCTTCACGAGCCTTCTGTAACCTATAAAAGAAGAGATATATATTATGTCATTGAAAGCACAAAGTGCACCATAAAATATATACTTACACGTGTCATGATTTTTAAAAAGTATTGTTATTTGTTTAGTCTTAGTGGTATATTTAAGTTACGAATGGCAACATTCGCGCTGATCTATGATTGGCTATTGTATATTTTGACCAATGACGGACGAGCGAGCGTGGCCAATCAGCGGCGAGCCTCGGGCTGTCATGAGAGAAGACGCGGGAACGAGAATGGAGATGGCGGTTTTTGGACAAAGATTGTAAAATAAATTCGTAATGTTTGGAGGTTGAAAGTTAACGGCCTGTCAAGACTTATACGTCTAGCGGGACCATGTCTGACGGGACCACGTCATAATCCCTCTCTTAGCTACCAGGTGCCCTCGCGGTCCCGGTCCCGCTCGCTGTTCTATACGGTACGCGGCTCACCTCTCCTTGGCTCTCGGCAGCGAGTAGCCCGCCAGCCACAGACTCGCTCCGATCCTCGCGGTCCCGGTCCCGCTGGCTGCTCTATACGGTACGCGGGTCACCTCTCCTTGGCTCTCGGCAGCGAGTAGCCCGCCAGCCACAGCCTGGCTCCGCGCATCGCCCCCGCCCCTCGCGGTCCCGGTCCCGCTGGCTGCTCTATACGGTACGCGGCTCACCTCTCCTTGGCTCTCGGCAGCGAGTAGCCCGCCAGCCACAGCCTCGCCCCCGCCCCTCGCGGTCCCGGTCCCGCTGGCTGCTCTATACGGTACGCGGCTCACCTCTCCTTGGCTCTCGGCAGCGAGTAGCCCGCCAGCCACAGCCTCGCCCCCGCCCCTCGCGGTCCCGGTCCCGCTGGCTGCTCTATACGGTACGCGGCTCACCTCTCCTTGGCTCTCGGCAGCGAGTAGCCCGCCAGCCACAGCCTCGCCCCCGCCCCTCGCGGTCCCGGTCCCGCTGGCTGCTCTATACGGTACGCGGCTCACCTCTCCTTGGCTCTCGGCAGCGAGTAGCCCGCTAGCCACAGCCTCGCCCCCGCCCCTCGCGGTCCCGGTCCCGCTGGCTGCTCTATCCGGTACGCGGCTCACCTCTCCTTGGCTCTCGGCAGCGAGTAGCCCGCCAGCCACAGCCTCGCCCCCGCCCCTCGCGGTCCCGGTCCCGCTGGCTGCTCTATACGGTACGCGGCTCACCTCTCCTTGGCTCTCGGCAGCGAGTAGCCCGCCAGCCACAGCCTCGCCCCCGCCCCTCGCGGTCCCGGTCCCGCTGGCTGCTCTATACGGTACGCGGCTCACCTCTCCTTGGCTCTCGGCAGCGAGTAGCCCGCCAGCCACAGCCTCGCCCCCGCCCCTCGCGGTCCCGGTCCCGCTGGCTGCTCTATACGGTACGCGGCTCACCTCTCCTTGGCTCTCGGCAGCGAGTAGCCCGCCAGCCACAGCCTCGCCCCCGCCCCTCGCGGTCCCGGTCCCGCTGGCTGCTCTATACGGTACGCGGCTCACCTCTCCTTGGCTCTCGGCAGCGAGTAGCCCGCCAGCCACAGCCTCGCCCCCGCCCCTCGCGGTCCCGGTCCCGCTGGCTGCTCTATACGGTACGCGGCTCACCTCTCCTTGGCTCTCGGCAGCGAGTAGCCCGCCAGCCACAGCCTCGCTTTGCGCAGCGCTGCCGGTCCCTCGTGGTACCAGGTGCCCTCGCGGTCCCGGTCCCGCTCGATCCGCGCCTCCTCCTCTTCTAGCTTCTTGTGTATCGCATCTTCGCCGAGACTGAAATAAAATGGGCATATAAATAAATATCTTCACAGCAATTGATCTAGTCCCAAACTAAGCAAAGCTTGTACTATGGGTACTAGACAACGGATAAACATACATAAATACATATAAGACATCCAAGACTCATGTAAACTGTTGGAAACTGAATCAAAATTATGCATTTATCGTATTTCACTGTGTTTCAATCTTAACTCAATAGACAAAAAACACAAAAACTACTGAATGGCGATCGTAAAACGCGCCTCTACTGCGCTTATGCGCGCAGATACAGCGCGTTTTGCCCCTACTCTGCTCCTTTGTACGCGCGTTTGTATCGCTTCAAACGCGAGTATACGCGCTTCATGCGCGCGCTTGTTTCATCAATGTAAACGCAACAAGCAGCGTCCACAGCGCCGAAGACGCGCGTTCCTGAAACGCGCGTCGTCGGCGCGTTTAAAATACGCCGTGTACTATCGGCCTTATATATGTACTTGTAGAATAATATTAGTTGTGTTTAAGAGGATTGTGAACCTGTTGTTTTTCATACAAAAGGCGATAACGTTTTACACCCAGTAAATATAGTTAGATTTTTATAATTTTTGGATATGTTGTAGATATAATGAGAAACTACGTCTGTACGTTTTGATTTTTAAGAAATATTGATTACGCTAAAATTTATTAGCATCTAAAAATCTATATATAGATTTATAATCATAAAAATCTATATTATTTAAGCAATATTTCTTAAAAATCAAAACGTACAGACGTAGTTTCTCATTATATCTACAACATATCCAAAAATTATAAAAATCTAACTATATTTACTGGGTGTAAAACGTTATCGCCTTTTGTATGAAAATTAACAGGTTCACAATCCTCTTAAGTACTTACTAACTGAGCAGATCCCGAAGTCTCACTCGGCGCTCCGCCGGGCCCTCCCCGAACAGACAGACGGGCTCACCCAGCTGGCGGAGACTCCGCCGCACCTGGTGACATACACACATACATATCCTACTACTATTATAAAGGCAAAAGTTTGTAAGTATGGATGTATGGATGTATGGATGTTTGTTACTCTTTCACGTAAAAACTACTGAATGGATTTGAATGAAACTTTACCACAATATAGCTTATACATCAGAATAACATATAGGCTATATTTTATAACGATATTGTGTGAAGTACTCATTGTGCGCAGACGAAGTCGCTGGCAGAAGCTAGTATACACATAATACTACAAACGTGAAAGTTTGAAAGCAGTTCATCTATTAATTTCTGATGTTTTCGCGGTTATTATACATTGGAATGAAACTTTAGCATAAGACTATTGTCAGCTCAGTCGTGCTACTATTATGGAATATGTAAAGGCTCCGAAATGTCAGCCAGTAAAATAAAATAGAGTTTAATTCGTTTAAAGTTGTTTCATTCCAGTTCATCTATTATTTATTTGATTATTCGGCCACCCACACATCCCAGTCTTAATAATTTCTGATGCCTTCACGGTTATTACACATTGAAATGAAACTATTAACGACTTGCATATTTTTATTTTATTTTATTTGCTAACGTTTCGGATTCTTAACAGTTTCCATAATCGTAGCACGACTGAGCTGACAATAGTCTAACGCTAAACCAGTCTTGTTTATATACTGTTAGAGACACAAGAAGACCTACGGAAGTCCTAAAAGTATTACCTCGTCATCGTCAGTGGACACGTTGAGCTGGCGAGCCTTCCGTCTCCGTTCAAACTCTTCGAGCAACGCCTTCTTGTCTTTTGACACCTCCTCCTCCAGATCCATGTATTCTGTTAAAAATACGTAATTATCACTATCTATACTCTATACTTATATTATAAAGCTGAAGAGTTTGTTTGTTTGAACGCGCTAATCTCAGGAACTACTGGTTCGAATTGAAAAAATCTTTTTTTGTTGGATAAACCATTTATCGAGGAAGGCTTTAGGCTATTTAAGATCATGCTGTGACCAATAGGAGCGAAGAAACAGTGGAAAATGTGTAAAAAACGGGGGAAATATGAAGCCTATATGAAGAATAACTATTGACGTGTGCCGAGACCACTAATGTTTACTAATATTATAAGGAGGAAAACTTTATTTGGTTGTAATGAATAGGCTAAAAAACTACTGGACCGTTTTTAAAAATTCTTCCACCATTCGAAAGCTACATTATACACGAGTAACATAGGCTATAAAATATATTGAAAAAAATAGGGATCCGTGCAAAGCCGGGGCGGATCGCTAGTCTAGATAATTTATCAAATTACCATTTGAAATCTGGATGTCTCCAAGTTCTTTTCCGCCGGGTTCCACGGCTCCATCTTGAGCGGCCGCCGCCAGGGCAGCTAGCCGCGCCCTCTCCTGCTCCTCCAGAGACCCATACTGCACTTGTTTTGGTTTTTTAGTCACCAATATTACATCCTCATCGTCAGACATTTTGAGGTTATGTTGTCGGTAAAACTTTTATCGCTTTTGCATTTACGTAGGGAGTTATGAATTTTGGTAGCGTAGTTTTAACTTTAGACTTGTAATGGACATAAAGTATGTAATGAAAATTATTTAGTGTGTTAGAATAGCAAGTTCAAGCTTTGCTTGCAAACAAAACATTCTAGTATTGCCAACTGAACAAACTAAACATGTCATTATTAATAGTCCGTTTCACGTGAAAATTATTAAACGTAGATATTATATTTATAATTATTTATTAACTATGTAGATCAATAAAATGATAAAATTATTACATTTAAATAATAAAAATAGTAAACTGGGTTTCTTATCATGGTAAATAAAGATAAATGATTTTTAAAGTGGTCGACTGCTTGAAAAGTTGAAAGGGCTATTGCGTGCAATGAACTGCAATGTTATTATGTTAAAATTACTTTTTTTTTAAATGATTTAAGGCTTGGATTTATAATTTTTAAGGCACTGCTGAAAATATAGTAATGTCTCTTCTACAGAGGACGAGAACTAACTGGATTACAATTAAAATTGATTACACAACTCCAACAAAATCCAATATTCTTTTAATCATTAAATTACGTCCAAAGATCATTGCTTAAAAAAAGTAGACACTTATTTTTTAATGCATAGTTTCTTAACCTGGGGGTAATTACCCCCGCGGGGTAAAACTTGTATTTCACGATAACAATCAGCTGGTAGTTGTCTCGAACGCCGCATTACAAAGTGTCTAGTCTGAGCGCAGCGCAGCGCCGACTAGCGCGCGAGCTCGGCGGCGGGAGGAGGGAATCAGGGACCCTAGTTAGGTCATAAGGGTAATGGACCTTAAGAACTACTGCTTTAGAATAAGATCTGTGTATTTAATCCCTAATGTAGTGTTGAGATAGTAGGCGCTCAAAAATATTGTCTGTATCTATACTAATATAATCATGAGGAAAGGTTTCTTTGGTATTCAATCCAAAGAAACCTTTCCTCCAAAACGACTAGACAATTTGAAAAATTCTTTCACTGTTGGGAAGCTACATTATTCCCGATTGACATAGCCTATTAGAAAAAGGGACCCATGCAAAGCCAGGGTGAACTGCTAGTATCAAATATAGGAAGTTAAAAACGTTTAAATACCTATTTAGCAAAACTAAAACTTCCAGATGTGTCGCACACCTAGATCTAAAGAGAGCTAACTCAAAAAAGGTACTTTTTCAGGAGCGGCGAGAAACTGATTAATATGTCCATATGCACGCATGAGTTTTCTGTATAAATTTATACCTACTTTTTATAATAAAGCTAGCAGAGTTATATTAGCTGAAATCTGTTTTAGTGTAGGTGGGTTTTGCTGGAATCCGATGGTGTGCATAACTCAAATCTTCCGGTTTTTGAGTTAGATCCCTTTAGATCTAGGTGTGCGATATTATTCTTATAAGGGTTCCATAGTTGCTAAAAGAAATCGGAAGCCTTAATAATCTAGGTAAATACTTACAACTCTTGATACAATTGTCATTATCATTTAAATTAATGGTATTTATTAGAATGAAATGTATAGACTACTAGCTTCTGCCCGCAACTTCGTCCGCGTGAAACTCCTCCTTTTTTGCAGTCGGTTAAAAAGTAGCCTATGTCCTTTCTCAGGCTCCAGACTTTCTTTGTACCAAATTTCATTTAAATCGGTCCAGTAGTTTTAGCGTGAAAGCGTAACAGACAGACAGACAGACAGACAGACAGAGTTACTTTCGCATTTATAATATTAGTTAGGATTAGGATTGTCAGCTAAGTCGTGCTACGATTATGGAAACTGTGGAGAATTCGAAACGTCAGCAAATAAAATAAAAACACCTACGCGAGTTAAATCCGTTAATAGTGTTTCATTCCAATGTGTAATAACCGCGAAGGCATCAGAAATTATAATGGTATAAACTGTTTAATGGTTAATTGGAATAAAACAACTATGAACGGATTTAACTCGCGTATTTTATTTTGTTTGCTGACGTTTCGGAATCTTTACAGTTTCTATAAACATGTGTTAAATCCGTACGAAGTTGTTTCATTCCAATGTGTAATAACCGCGAAGGCAGAGATTATTTTTAATTGTTGTCTATTGTCATGTTACACGCTAAGTAGCTGATTATCATATGGAACCCTCTGCACCCGAATTGAACTAGCACTTGACCAGTATTTTAAACTTGTAATCTAAATTACTGTTATCCTGTATTTTTTCCTTAATTTCAAACTTACTTCTAATTCGTCAATTGTTCGTGTGAATTGTGATTTGTGAAGCAACAGTGGTCAACTGGTCACTCGGTGTTGTCAGCGAAAAAAATATTACAAACTAGCGGTCCCGGCAGACGTCATCCTGCCCCACACAAGTGAAATTTACGTAATTCATGGCCAATATTGCCAAAGACAAAGTTACTCCGATTTAAAAATAGTAAACTTATTTAGGAACACGACATATGACTCCATCTATTAATTATCTATCGAATGTTTGAAACTTTTTATTTAGATACCCACAACACTCGATTTAAACAGTTTTATTTATGGAGTAATTTATTAGAATTTTGAACATTAGTTTAACAACAAAGTTTAGTTTTTATTTAGTTGATATTAGGTGTAAAACGTAATGTAGTCTATACCTTAAGGTAAGTATGTTATTTCTGTATAATTAAAACGCTTATAAAACTTACGATTTCAAAGTTAAATAGTTTTGAATAGAAGGCTATACTTTAAGAGTTTAGTTTTTTTTTACATAGTGAAATAGTTCATACTCAATCGCACTCAATCAGTTTATTTTACATATTTCGAAAGAACATATCTATAGCTTTCATATGACAATAAAATTAGCTGCTACTACCTGCTTCACCTTAACAAAATAGAATAAAACTCAACAAGGTTTTTGAATAAAAAAAATGCTCTTGACAATTTTTCAGGCAGTTCCAGGCGTAGCATTCCAATTAGTCGAAAAGAACTATTGAATTAAGATAAAGAAGTATAATAATTTCTTTATCTTAATTGTATTTTTTTAACTTTATCATTTTTAATACTAGTAAGATTGAATATATCAATTAAACATGGTATCAATAAAGTTTAATTTTCTAAAGCACCTTCAAACTATTATTTTAGACAAACTACAGCAATGTACACACTTAACGTAATATTGGCCAGCTTTTGAGTAAATCTCACCTGTGTGTGCCCGTTCGAAATTCTAAATTAGGTAACTTTAGTTAGACAACGTTTGTATGGGAAAAGAAAAGGGCTGTTTTTAGTGTTTTCCCGGCAATTATTCGATTTTTTCTCGCCGTAAGAACCATCCTTGGATTCAACGAACATTTAAAAAAAAAAAATTGGCCAAATTGGTCCAGGCGTCGTCGAGTTATGCGCTTACCAACACATTTTGCGATTCATTTTTATATATAAGAAGATAAGAAGAAGAAGATATGCATATTTGGCAGTTGGTAGTTGTGGCTTGTATAATTGTACTGGGCGAAAAACAGACATTTGTAGAAGGCAAATATATAAATGGGACGAGCGAGCCACAATCGGAAGAAGAAAGAATAAATAAAGCCGTTACAAAGACTGATTTTGTACCAACAGATCTGCTGACACTTCCTAACTCTTCTGATTTTGCAAAACCAAAATTATTTTCGAATCTGTCGTTATGGGAAAATACCAACAAACCGTTCGAAAAAAAGAGACAATTTAAAAAATATTTCGAACCTCTCAACCAGTCCGAGATATTTCAATTTGGTGAATTGGGACCTTTTCCAAAAAACAATTTTACAATGCCAGCACAGACATCTTGGAATTTTCCAGAAAACAATTATACAATGCCAGCACCGACATCTTGGAATTTTCCAGTAAACAATTATACAATGCCAGCACCCACATCTTTCGACTCACCAAATTTTGATCAATTAAATATTAATATAACACAATCCGTTATTTTAAGAAATAATTTTACTGCAAGGGCCGAATATGAAGAAATTGAAAACAGAATGTCGGAAAGGAAAATGTATGCTGTTGCCGCGGGGTGCGTAACGATGGCTATAAATTTTTTTGGTATAATATTAGTAGCAATAACGCTCATTTGTTATAATTATTAAATCATATAACAACACTTAATATATTTACGTATGACATAATTATCATTTCTTATAATGATCATTTGATATAATATAATTTAATATAACATTCTTTAAGTATAATGCTTATTTCCTATAATTAGCTTATGGTATAACGTTATTTTCATATAAAATACAATTGGACTAACATTATTGATATAATGTATTACAGACATAATCACAAAACGAACTGCTATCAAAAAGTAGGTTAGGTTAGGTTTGAACTGCGTCCCCCTACCAAAACGAATGGCTATCAAAAAGTAGGTTAGGTTAGGTAAATAAAACACAATGTGCAAAAGTAAATTAAATATAGTTAAGTACATAAATCCCAGGCACATTACTTTAGATTTAAATTTGAAGCCATTGCTCGCAAAAATTCACCTTCGTTGTATTCTTCTTTTCGATGAAACTCACAGGTGTAACAATTTCAAATATGTAAATAGTAATAAAGATTTGTATACCTATTATACCTCTTGATTGTTATATATTATGATTTGTATATAAAATGAGCGTTATACCATATATGTATTTGTTATAGGAAATAAGCGTTATACCGAGCGATAAATATACGAAATAAATGTATGTATATATTTTAAAATTATACCAAACGTTTATTATACACAATGAGTGATTATATCAAACTAGCTTCTGCCCGCGACTTCGTCCGCGTGGAACTCCTCCTTTTTTGCAGTCGGTTAAAAAGTAGCCTATGTCCTTTCTCAGGATCCAGACTTTCTTTGTACCAATTTTCATTTAAATCGGTCCAGTAGTTTTAGCGTGAAAGCGTAACAGACAGACAGACAGACAGACAGAGTTACTTTCGCATTTATAATATTAGTAGGGATTATATCAAATGAAATTAAGTATATGAAATGGTGTTAACTTGCGTGTTGTACTGTATGTATAAGTTGGTAAAAAGGGGTGTGTAATGATCGATATAAAAATATTTAATATATTTTCTATTGATATATCAACATTTGATATAATTTCAAATAATTTCATTTGATATAATTTAATATAATCACTCATTGTGTATAATAAACATTTGGTATAATTTTAAAATATATAAATTTATTTCGTATATTTATCGTTCGGTATAACGCTTAATTCTTATAAAGATTATATGGTATATCGCTCATTTTATATACAAAACATAATGAATTATTAGCTGAATCTAACATTATTCTTGGAAATATACAATCATGTATGAAAAAAGAAAATATGGAGCAACAAAAAAGAATTGATAATATACTTAATCGAAAAGAAGAATACAACGAAGGTGTTTTTTTACGAGCAATTGCTTCAAATTTAAATCTAAAGTAATGTGCCTGGGATTTATGTACTTAACTATATTATATTTAATTTACTTTTGCACATTGTATTTTATTTACCTAATGTAACCTCCTTTTGGTAGCCATTCGTTTTGGTAGGGGGACGCAGTTCAAACCTAACCTAACCTACTTTTTGATAGCAGTTCGTTTTGTGATTATGTCTCTAATACATTATATCAAGAATGGTTATGCCAATTGTATTTTATATGAAAATAACGTTATACCATAAGTTCATTATAGGAAATAAGAATTATACTAAAATAATGTTATATTAAATTATATTATATCAAATGATCATTATAAGAAATGATAATTATGTCATATGTAAATATATTAAGTGTTGTTATATGATTTAATAATTATATCAAATGAGCGTTATTGCTACTAATATTATACCAAAAATTTATAGCCATCGTTACGCACCCGGTAAAAAGATGTTGCAAAAAAAACATAGGCCCCGGGCGTTAGGATGTTTCGCTAGAAACTCCTCTGTAATAGTGACGTCTCGCCTCGCCCTTACATAGAGCTGTATGTAACGGCCCTATTAATAGTTGTTTTTGAGACTAGATAAAAAGTCTCTTATCTGTGGTACTCATTCGAGAACCAGTTAGACTATGGGCCTATGTTAAAAAAATTATGGGTCATTTGAACCACCAGATGACCTATGTAGAACGATATAAGAGCATAAAATAATAAGATTTAGCATTGTGCCGTCACTTGTAAGCTGTCCAACTGAGTGCAGGTGAGAATTCAAAAGTACAGGTAGAGTGAGTACATTTTGGTCATATATTTTTGAACGGCATTGTTACCATCGATAGATCCATGAAAAATAATACTAAAACGCGTAGTGCCGTAAAAAAATGGTGATCCAAAAAGTCGGAATTTTTTAGGTTATCTGGTGGTTCAAATGACCCATCATTTTTTTAACATGGGCCCATAGTCTAAGTGTTAATGAAACTTGTGTTAAAACTTAAAGTTATCAGTTAATTAATGTACAAGATGTAACTTCCATTCAGTTATGTGGTTAAGAGGATTGTGAAGCTGTTGATTTTCATACAAAAGGCGATAACGTTTTACACCCAGTAAATATAGTTAGATTTTTATAATTTTTGGATATGTTGTAGATATAATGAGAAACTACGCCTGTACGTTTTGATTTTTAAGAAATATTGCTTACGCTAAAATTTATTAGCATTTAAAAATCTCTATATAAATCTAATAAATTTAATAAATTTTAGCGTAAGCAATATTTCTTAAAAATCAAAACGTACAGGCGTAGTTTCTCATTATATCTACAACATATCCAAAAATTATAAAAATCTAACTATATTTACTGGGTGTAAAACGTTATCGCCTTTTGTATGAAAATCAACAGCTTCACAATCCTCTTAATTAAATATGTTATGAAGAAGATCGCGTTTCCATTTCGAACCCAACGCAATATATACCAAACGTTATTGTTCACCATTCACCATATTATTATGTATTTTTCCGTCCTCCGGCTAGAAAGCGCCAACTTTCTGGCCGCTGCGCTAAATGAAATTGCCGCTTTCTGGCTTCGTCGAACAGAAAAGTAGTATACTGACCTCGGCCAGTAAAATAATAAAGCCTCAGATCACATTTTTGTCAACCTCGGCTTCGCCTCGGACGACAATTACATGTGATCTGAGACATTTTTTATTTTACTGGCCTCGGTGCGTAATGTACTATTACCGTATGTATATATTATCTATACGGTAAATTCGTTTTTCCCGATTCGATCACGGCTGCCATAGCGGCCGCCGCGCCCCCTCCTACGGACACAAACCGCACACCGACACACAGGCAGCTGCCGCGCGGCATGCGGCCTCACCCACACCTAGCATACTCGATAGTGTTACAGCGGCCCCGCCGGCGGGGTCGAAGACGTCCACATACACCCGGCGCGCGTCGGACTTATCCGCAGGGACCTTCTGTTCCCTTGCAACAAAATAGTCGTGTCAACACACCTCCTGACGGCCCGAGCCGAGGTGCGACCCCCACCTTGGGGGGCCCTCGGGTCGGTCAGGGCTAAAAACCCTAAACCCAACCCAAAAGGCTTAAGAGTCTCCTTTCAGGAGTCTCGCCACCCGTCCGGTTTTGCAGTAAAGGCCCATTAGCTGGCCAAAAAAAAAATTCGTTTTTACCGCGCGTTGTTTTAGGGCTAAGTTTTAATTATTGTATGTACTATTCATGCTCCGAAACGTCAGCCAATAAAATACGCGAGTTAAATCCGTTAAAGTTGTTTAATTCCAATGTGTAATCATTCAATTTAGTACAATCGTTTGGAAATTACGCGCGAACATAAAATTCAACCGATTGCAATTGTTTATCTACAAGGAAAAATGGATAACTAAATCTATTATATAAAAATAAGTCGGGTTTTCCTTCCTGACGCTATAACTCCAGAACGCACGAACCGATTTGGCTAATTTTGGTCTTGAATTATTCGTGGAAGTCCAGCGAAGGTTTGTAAGTAGAGAAAATTTAAAAAACATCTTGAAAAAGTGTAAAATCAACATCTTTCTATACTCCCATATTGACGGTAAGTGACAGAAGACTGACAGATCTTTGACGAAACAATCGGACGGGCAGGACGACCAGAGTGACCATTTGTGGCAGATTTCTGCCATTTTGGCAGATTTCGCCCCTAAATTTTGTCGGTGGCAGATCATGCTGACGGATTAAAAAAGTGGCAGATTTTGGCAGATTTTAAAGATTCCAAGAAAACTCATTCTTTTTCTATTTAAATTTTAAATAAATTTATTTTATTTAAGGTTTTATACATAATATTATTATAATAAGGTTACAAATTATTTTAGGAAACTGGCAACTTCTTAATGGTCTGATTATACAGGGACTTTACCTTTGTTCTGTTTTTAAACAAGTGCGTCAAGTAGTAGGTAACAATAACTAGAATAGTGTTCATATTCTTATCTTCTTTACTGATTTGGTTTTCAACTTTTGATTTGATTTTATCTCATTCTCTCTTGTGTATCGTGTGCGGTTCTGTGTAATAAATCATTAATTATGAAGAGAAAATACGAGCGTTCTTTTCGATCTGAGTGGGAGCAAGATCCCTTGCTTTTTTCCTGTTTGTCGAGTGCTAAGGATGACAACGAAAGAAAGAAAGAAAGAATATATTTAATTTGGCTATAAATAACTTACACTAATTATCTAGTAGGTTCATACAGTGAATAGAAAAGAAAGTACAAAATTAAGAAGAAAAACGATGACGTTGCATTTTGCAAAGATATTAATTACCTACCCGATTGTCTTGTTTAAAAGAGCTTGCATCAACTCATATCAGAAACATACAAAAAAAAACATAATCAGGTATAGTGGTCAATCATCGGTAAGTAGGTAGGTAGGTACTTTACCATAAATATAAATCTTTAATCAGACTTTTTAGATTTTTTTGAAAATTGATAATTTTAAAATTAAGCTGTTTCAGGTTCAACATATGTTTAAACTCCTTCACTCATTTTTAATTTTTATTTCTATTTTTTATTTTTACAAATTTGCAGGTGAAAGGAAAATGAAAACGAAAATTTAGAGGCAAATATTCAATACATAGAGTAATTAGTATAAGTATGATACTTAATGCATATGAAAAATGTTACATGTTTTTGTTTTATGTGTATTTTTCCATTTTTTTTTATGAGGCATATTTTTCGCATTTTAAGCGCTAGGTGTGGCAGATTTTGGCAGATTTTTTGCCTAGTCTGTGGCAGATTCGCTCTTTTTGAGATGGTCACCCTGAGGACGACGTCTGCCGGGGCCGCTATTAACTATAAATTGTACTAAGTAGGTAAATTGTTATTTATTAAATACTAGCGGTTCGCCCCGGCTTCGCACCGATCCCTTTTTTTTTTCAAAATATTCTATAGCCTATGTTACTCATGGTGACCGTAGCTTCCCAACAGTGAAAGAATTATTAAAATCGTCCAGTAGTTTTTGAGCCTATGAATTACAAACATACAAAAATAGGTACAAATCTTTCCTCTTTATAATATTAGTATAGATTACGGGAAATCCACAATGGAAATTTATATAAGTAAATGAAAGAAAGAACTCATCGAAAAAAATAAAATAAGTAGGTACCTTTAAATAGGGACGTTACAAAATTATAACTAGCGGTTCGCCCCGGCTTCGCACGGATCCCTAATTCTTTTTCAAAATATTCTATAGCCTATGTTACTCAGGGTGAACGTAGCTTCCCAACAGTGAAAGAATTTTTCAAATCGGTCCAGCCGTTTTGGAGCCTATTCAATCCAAACAAACAATTATACTAGTATAGAATACCTTTTTAGGAGATAATTTTTGAACGACTTAATCGATTTTCATTATAATTATTCAATTTTAGAATGTACCTACAAAATTCTCTTTCATTTGATACCCCACTCCATATATTTGTAGGCATTTGGTTTTCCACCCCCATTGTGCCCCCCTTAATTTGGTTTAAGAATGACGTCACACAGTTAACCATGCATTGTCAAACTGAACGTGTGTACAAAATATCAGCTCAATCAGTTAAAGATATACGGAGAGTATAAGGGAGGGGAAGAGGGGGATAAAATGTCTACATTATACCCGAGCGGGGTATCAAATGGTTTTGACAAACAAACGGAAAACAAAGTCATACTATCAAGGTTACGCGTTTTATTATTTACTTTCTAGAACGGAACCCTACAAAAATATTTCTCTCAATTTTTTTTTCCAAATCTATACTAATATTATAAAGCTGAAGAGTTTGTTTGTTTGTTTGAACGCGCTAATCTCAAGAACTACTGGTTCGAATTCAAAAATTCTTTTTTTGTTGGATAGACCATTTATCGAGGAAGGCTTTAGGCTATATAACATCACGCTGCGACCAATAGGAGCGAAGAAACAGTGGAAAATGTGTAAAAAACGGGGAAAATATGAAGCCTTATGAAGAAGTGACAGTTAGAAGACTGACAGATCTTTGACGAAACAATCGGACGGGCAGGACGACGTCTGCCGGGGCCGCTAGTTATTTAAATAAATAAAACAACAAATACATTACAAAATGCTATTTAATAAAAATTAGACATTATAAACATTGTATATGTACTGATTCATAAAAATAATTAAAAATACAATTTTCAATATACAATAATAATTAACTTATTAAATATGCCTTATCACAACACAAATATTATATTTGGCGATGTAAAAAAAAAAATCGACCAACGTTCTCATCTGTCAGTTGCAGTGGGCGTGGCTTAGAAACGAGCCAATCAGCGCGCGCCACAGCGCATACAAGCCTAAGTATTTGACATTACCTTATATTGCCCTTATATAAATATTTAAACAATTTAAAATATGGATAAAAACATATTTACACATGTACGCGGAGTGTGAAACATACATACAAGCTGCCGTCCCGGCTTCGCACAGGTGTTATACAAATCTTGTCATGACAATCTCGAAAAAAAAAAACTATTTGGTTCAGTCGCTCGGAAGCTAAGTGTAAGTGTAAAATTATATATTTGATAAATTGAAAAAGAAGCTAAGAAAAGTCATATATATATATTTTGAAATTCCAAAAACATAATTTTCCACATCGCCAAAAACAAAATCTTATCGCAAAAATCTTAAACACGTACCATAAAGCCTCAAAAACTGGCAACACTGCTTAAAATCTCATTTTTTAGTAATGTTGCCATTTTTAAACTCAAATTCTGAAATTGGGATTCAAAACGACATAATCCTTTACATGCAGTATGACACTTAGGCCCTTTGTTAGGACTTTAGAATTGTAAGTAAAATTAGAAAACCTCTTTTAAAAACAAGCTATTATAGAGATAATTGTAGAACGACTTAACCGATTTTATCCAATTTTACATTGTAGGTACATATCGCACACCTAGATCTAAAGGGATCTAACTCAAAAACCGGAAGATTTGAGTTATGCACACCATCGGATTCCAGCAAAACCCACCTACCACTAAAACTGATTTCAGCTAATATAACTCTGCTAGCTTTATTATAAAAGGTATAAATTTATACAGACAACTCATGCGTGCATATGGACATATTAATCAGTTTCTCGCCTCTCCTGAAAAAGTATCTTTTTTGAGTTAGCTCTCTTTAGATCTAGGTGTGCGATATGTATAATCTTACAACTCAATTTTGAAGCAGATATCTTTAATAGATTGAGCTGTTATTTTGTACACACGTTCAGTTTGGATTACGATGCATGGTTAACTGTGTGACGTCACTCTAAAACCAAATTAAGGGGGCACAAAGAGGCGATGTAAAACCAAACCCCTACAAATATACCCGAGTGGGGTATCAAATGAAAGAGAATCACGTGTACATTGTAAAATTATAAAAGCTTGTTTTTAAAAAATTTTTTTTTTTTAGTTTTAATTAGCTTCAAAGTTGATGTTTAACAATTTTTGCGACAAGACTTAAAAAATTACTTTGTTCATTGAGTATTTTTCGAATAAAAAATATATTTACATTTTCCATCCATTGCGTCGTATTTGGCTAACTGCCTGTGCCAACTAGTTTCTGCCCGCGACTTCGTCTGCACACAATGAGTACTTTACGCAATATCGTCATAAAATATATGTGATGTGTAAGCTATATTATAGTAAAGTTTCACCAAATTCTTTCAATAGTATTTATGTGAAAGAGTAACAACCATACATCCATACATTCTCACAAAATTTCTTGTTTATAATATTAGTAAGGATAAATCAGAATAACATATAGGCAATTTTAGCAATAAAAGATATTTTCTAACGATATTATATAAAGTACTTATCGTACGCAGACGAAGTCGCGGGCAGAAACTAGTCTGTAGTGCGTAATAATTGTTTCATTCCAATGTGTAATAACCGCGAAGGCATCAGAATTTTTTTCAGCATTGCCACTTTTCTCATATAAAATTATTTACTAAAAACAGGCCCGGATCTGTACAACGCAAAATAGACCTTAACACGTACATAATAAAATCGATAATCCCGCGACAAAAAATAAATCCCTATACACACTAAATGCCTTTTACGAATGTTTCATTTTTTATTATTCATTAGTTCATTACAATAAACATCAATTATTATAATTATAATACAATATCTACGTATACATTGTTTTTTTTTTAATAAGCATAGCTTTTTTGTGACCGCACATGATAAATTTTACGTGACAGCTGTCAAAGTCATTTTTACATTTTTTTTGTCAAGATGAGGCCGTTCAAGTATTACGTAAGTCGATTTATTACAATTATTGACCCCCCCGTCCACTTCGTGAGTAAAAGTAAGCAAATACCCCCCTAAAATGCTTACGTAATTCTTGAACAACCCAGCGCTATCAGAAAATCTGACATCTGTCATATTCACAGTCACTTCTTATTTGATAAGCGTGGCTTTTTAGAGCACACACGAATTATGACAGCTGTCACAGTATTTTTTAAAATCATAAAACTTACCATCTCTCTTCTGAAGTGTCACTTTGTCCCACTTGTGAGACAAAGTCTGTTTAATCATTTAAAGTATACAATATTAGAATGTACTTGTCATATTATTAATCCGTCGAGTGGAATGAGGTCCAGCTGTCATATTCCACCAATCACACTATTACCTTGTCTCTCATCACAGGCGAGTAGCTTGTCTCTCATCACAGGCCAGTAGCTTGTCTCTCATCACAGGCCAGTAGCTTGTCTCTCATCGCAGGCCTGTAGCTTGTCTCTCATCACAGGCCTGTAGCTTGTCTCTCATCGCAGACCAGTAGCTTGTCTCTCATCACACGGCAGCAGCTTGTCTCTCATCACAGGCCAGTAGCTTGTCTCTCATCACACGGCAGTAGCTTGTCTCTCATCACAGGCCAGTGGCTTGTCTCTCAAGTCTCATCACAGGCCAGTAGCTTGTCTCTCATCATACGGCAGTAGCTTGTCTCTCATCGCAGGCCAGTAGCTTGTCTCTCATCACAGGCCAGTAGCTTGTCTCTCATCGCAGGCCTGTAGCTTGTCTCTCGTCACAGGACAGTAGCTTGTCTCTCATCGCAGGCCAGTAGCTTGTCTCTCATCGCAGGCCAGTAGCTTGTCTCTCATCGCAGGCCTGTAGCTTGTCTCTCATCGCAGGCCAGTAGCTTGTCTCTCATCGCAGGCCAGTAGCTTGTCTCTCATCACAGGCCAGTAGCTTGTCTCTCATCACAGGCCTGTAGCTTGTCTCTCATCACAGGCCTGTAGCTTGTCTCTCATCGCAGGCCAGTAGCTTGTCTCTCATCACAGGCCAGTAGCTTGTCTCTCATCACAGGCCTGTAGCTTGTGTCTCATCACAGGCCTGTAGCTTGTCTCTCATCACAGGCCAGTAGCTTGTCTCTCATCACAGGCCAGTAGCTTGTCTCTCATCACAGGCCTGTAGCTTGTCTCTCATCACAGGCCTGTAGCTTGTCTCTCATCACAGGCCTGTAGCTTGGCTCTCATTGGTGGAGCATGATACCATGATCTCTTCTGGTTTAAATTATATATATTACTCCTACATTCTCATACTGTGTACTTTAAATGATTTATCTATAAATTACTTTATAGATTCCTCAATTAATTTTAGTAGGAAATATGCAACTTACAGAAAGCTCAGGGCAAAATCAATATGTACTAATATTTTGTGAAAACATTGGGTACTAAGTAACGTACAAATAAAAAAAATATATACAGGTTAATATTTAAATATTTGCCCTACTCGGTATTCGAACCAGTGTTCTGGGTGCAGATTTTTGTAATAACTCTCGATTTTATTTAAATCTTGTCTTGGTTCAATTACGAATTGTTTTATTTCTTTTTAGGGTTCCATAGAATGTAAAACGGGACGCTATTACTGAGACAGTGCGTCAGTATGTCACCAGCCTCTCATGAAATAGTCAGTTGAAATTTTAGATAAGATTCCTTTGCAGTTTTTATAGAAAACTAGCTTCTGCCCGCGACTTCGTCCGCGTGGAACTCCTCCTTTTCTGCAGTCGGTTAAAAAGTAGTCTATGTCCTTTCTCAGGCTTCCGACTTTCTTAAATCGGTCCAGTAGTTTGAGCGTGAAAGCGTAACAGACAAGACAGAGTTACTTTCGCATTTATAATATTAGTAGGGATTATACGGGACCCTTAGTGCGCGAGTCGGTGCACTTGGCCGGTCATTTTAATTTATCAGCCCAAAAATCTGCCCCCAACCGGATTCGAACCCGTATACCTTTCATAATACCAGAGATACACTACCCTACTAGTAATCATTTTAATTTTTATTTCATTAATACTAGTATATAAATATTTTTAAATGACAAACCTATTGTCAGCGATAAGTATAATACTACACATTAAATTATATTTACAATACTTTACACAGGAAAAATAAAAATATGGCTTCATTAAAAAACTAAAAGAATGACAATGTTTTTGAATAGTTTTCACGAAAAATGGTTATTTTAGTAAAATATGCATACAAATGTACTTAATAAATTTACAAAATACAGATTACAAATAATTAAAAAAATGGCACATTATCTAATCAATTCCGTAATAAAAGAAAATACTTCAAAAATGCTGTGGAATTCAAAAAAAAAAATGGCAGTAATTTCATACAATTCTAATTTTTTTTCGATATTAAATACTTCTTTACGATACATTTATCTATTTAATTTTGGAAATTTTCATAAAAAAATAAAGACTCAGTCAGCTCAGTGCTACGATTATGGAAACTGTGAAGTTTTCGAAACGTCAGCCAATAACATAAATTACGCGAGAATCCGTTTAAAGTCGTTTAATTTAAAAAAAGTACATTTTTCAGCAACTATGTAGTTAAACTTTAATTTTTATACAAAAAATAAAAACGGCCGTTGCAGACTGATACGAATATGGGAACTGTAACGTCTTGATAAAATACCCGAGCAAGTGTCGAGATTTATTTTATTTGTTATTCATTTATTTTTTTGTAATTTTAAATATATATTGTTTAAGTCAAATAAATCATTCTTTAATTTATTATTTTATGTTTTGTTAATTTTAATTTTATTTTCATTATTAAATAGATAAATACAACATAAAAATACTAACCAGGCCTAACCTACTGATATATACAAACCTGTATTTTTCCTTAAATATTAAAAAAATACCTGTCTCTTGCATTAACCGACTTACAAAAAGGAAAACATGAATTGGACTGTTTTTTATTCATTGGAATGAAACAACTATAAACGGATTTAACTCGCGAAATTTTATTTTATTGACGTTTCGGGGCCTTTACAGATTCCATAATCGTAGCACGACTGAGCTGACAATAGTCTAACGCTAAAGTGAAATCCGTTAATAGTTGTTTCATTCCAATGTGTAATAACCGCGAAGGCATGAGAAATTATACAAAAAAAATATATATAAAAGACAATTTCGATATTATTTGACTGAAATCTGTATTAAAAAATAATTAACATACATACAGAAAATAAACCTTAATTATTATTATTCAATGCAACAGAGACAGGTAGAAAATTGTTTAAAAATCTATTTTTTTTTTACTATATTTTAAAAAAATGGCGTCATTATTGAAATTATTAATTAAATAAAAACGAGTACCTCTCATTATAGATTAAACGCTTCCTATTATACAAACTTTTCACTCCCTTTCACCCCGTTAGGGGTTGAAAATATGAATTTCGAAAAAACGCGTTATGATGTTTTTTTCTACTCTCATCTTGATACAAATATCATTATAGTGACATTTCGAATTAACACCTGTCAGCGACAATTGTCGCGAAATCAGGTCAAGAGGCGAGGGTGGCTACAGCCCGAACTGCATACAAAAAATTTGTTAGCAGTTCGGGACAAAGCGGTATTAGCTTCACAGTGTTATATTAAAATTATAATCCTAAGACGCCATATTTTATTGCCATAACATATATTTAAACACTAATAACATAGTATTAGTATATTTGGCAGTTGCGGCAGATTTGCCTTCATAGCTCGCTCCTGAAAAAAAAAAACAACTGTATTCAAAAGTATTTAGATTACTATGTAATTTGATTACTAAGTAATTTGATTACAGAGAAATTTGATTACTAAGTAATTTGATTACAGAGAAATTAGATTACTAAGTAATTTTATTACAGATAAATTTGATTACCAAGTAATTTGCTGAGAAATTTGATCACTAAGTAATTTGATTGCAGAGAAATTTGATTAGATACAGTCTACAAATTAAATATTGCCTTTTTTCATCAAATTACTAATTGAACGAATTACATTTTCAGTACTCTGTAATCACATTACTGATTACAATGTAATCAAATTACTGATTACTATGTAATCAAATTACAGATTACAATGTAATCAGATTACTGATTACAATGTAATCAAATTACTGATTACAAAATAATCAAAACAGCGTATCGATTACATTTCCACCACTGACCGTTATAGGAACAGCACGGGCCGGTCCTGCGCGCGCGTGGATCCGCTCGAGTGGGAGCGCCGCGCGCCGTCCGCGGCGGAGGCGCCGGAGCCCGACGAGTTGGACTTCACGTCGCCCTCCCGCGCGCCTGAGAAAGAGAAAAAAAAAAAAGATTAATACCTTTACCTTTTACGACGAAAAAAACGGAGGAGGTTCTCAAGTCGACGCGTATATTTTTTTTTTTTTTTTTTATGTATGATCACGCATAACTTTTTACAGAGTGGTTGGATTTTGATAATTCTTTTTTTATTGGAAAGGGTATACTTCGAAATTGGTCCCATTTTATTTTGAAAAAAAAATTCCAACCCTAAGGGTAGGAAAAGAGGGGATGATTGAGAGAGAGTTAATTTTTCACGCACCGATTGTATCGTATGACCACGCATAACTTATTACAGAGTAGTCCGATTTTGATAATTCTTTTTTTATTGGATAAAGAAACCTACCTTAAGGGTGGGAAAATAGGGGTAATTTACTGTTCACTAAAAGTTAATAGCAAAAACATAGTAGGTAGCTATTTCAAAAGTACCTAATTCAAAATTAAGCATGTAATAATTTGTACAAATTATGGCCACAGAAAATTATAAAATAATAACTTTTTAATAAAAAAATTTAACCGCCGAAAAAAAACTAAAAGGCAAATACAATAGCGCACTAAAAAGAGAAAAATAATAATTTTGTCCTTTATAACGACTACTATTTTGGTTGTTACGTTGATATTTTTGGAGTCGGTGCCAGCCTCAAACAAACTTGAGCACCTTAGTGAAGAGTTGAGAGTGAAGAGTTGCTGCATTAATAAAAGATTAATACCTTTACCTTTTTAACATAAGACTATTGTCAGCTCAGTCGCGCTACGATTATGGAATCTGTGAAGGCTCCGAAACGTCAGCCAGCATTTTATATTACCTGTGTTGTGCTCTTTGGCCGTGAGGTGATCTGAGCCGGCGCTCGAACCACCGCTACCAGACAGCACGCTCTCTTCGCGGTTGTACCTTGAAATAAAAAAAAAATACATAAGATTTTATTTTTTTGGGCCAAGTTACACAACATCTATACTAATATTATAAAGCTGAAGAGTTTGTTTGTTTGTTTGTTTGAACGCGCTAATCTCAGGAACTACTGGCTCGAATTCAAAAATTCTTTTTTTGTTGGATAGACCATTTATCGAGGAAGGCTTTAGGCTATATAACATCACGCTGCGACCAATAGGAGCGAAGAAACAGTGGAAAATGTGTAAAAAACGGGGAAAATACGAAGCCTTATGAAGAAGTGACAGAAGACTGACAGATCTTTGACGAAACAATCGGACGGACAGGACGACGTCTGCCGGGGCCGCTAGTTAACTATAATAATGAAGTAATTGCAGTAAGCAACCTTAGACTTGGCACGAGTTTGTCTATATTTCATTACATTTGACGGCCTGCTGGTCTAGTGGTCAGAGGCCCTGACTACGAAACCGAAGGTTGCGGGTTCGAATCCTGCTAGGGGCAGATGTCAGTGTGATGAACACTGGCATCTGTACCTGAGTGTTGGATGTCTTATATGTATGTTTATCCGTTGTCTAGTGCCCATAGTACAAGCTTTGCTTAGTTTGGGACTAGATCAATTACAATTACCAGGCTATAGAATATTTTGAAAAAAATTAGGGATCCGTGCGAAGCCGGGGCGAACCGCTAGTTATAGATAAAAGAAGATATATATATACAACTAGCGGTCCCGGCAGACGTCATCCTGCCCGTTCGAAATTCAAATTAGGTAACTTTAGTTAGACAACGTTTGTATGGGAAAAGAAAAGGGCTGTTTTTAGGGTTTTCCCGGCAATTATTCGATTTTTTCTCGCCGTAAGAACCATCCTTGGACTTCAACGAACATTTAAAAAAAAATTGGCCAAATTGGTCCAGGCGTTGTCGAGTTATGCGCTTACCAACACATTTTGCGATTCATTTTTATATATATAAGAGAAGAAGAAGAAGATTTGACAAGGATATTGGATTGGATACCTATTGGAATAATTTTATTATGTATGTATGTACTTATTAGATCCGCGAATAAAACAATTTTTAGTCGCGAATATAGAAATTGGGTCGCACTTTTTTAATCCGCGAATAGTATATCAGTCATTTAGCATTTTTACCTGGAAAGTTTTCCGGGAGTTTTGAAATTTGGCAATTTTATAGATTTTGGTATGCTCTTGCCAAATTTCAACTTTGCCACCTCGTATGGCCGCCGCTCGCGCCGCCATTTTGAAAAAATGGCGCCCAAAAGCAGTTTTTTGATAATTACTCCTTTCTGGCGCATTTTACAGGAAAAAAAATTGTAAATTGGTTTACGGTCCTCGTACGCCGAAACTATTGATTTTAGGAAAGAAAAGGTTAAAACATAAATTGTAGGAAATTTTCTCTACTTTTATTTTGTATTACATGTTTTTCCTGTAAAATGCGCCAGAAAGGAGTAATTATCGAAAAACTGCTTTTGGGCGCCATTTTTTCAAAATGCCGGCTCGAGCGGCAGCCATACGAGGTGGCAAAGTTGAAATTTGGCCAGAGCATACCAATATCTATAAAATTGCCAAATTTCAAAACTCCCGGAAAACTTTCCAGGTAACCTCAATTTTTTTGACCAAATGACTGTACTATAGTGAAAACGCGAATAAAGAGCTTTTACTGTATAATATACTCACCCATATATAGTGTGTTCGCTGGTGAGACAGGAGCTATATTTGAACGGTATCGGCTGGTAGCCATACGAGCCAGCGTACGGCATGTACCCGGGGCCCATCATGCTGGAAACAGACGGACAAAAACACATTTAATAAGGTACCTACTAATTATAAGCAGACGAAGTCGGGGGGCAGAAGCTAGATTCTCATAAAAGGCCACTTGGGCTTAAGTGGGATATTTTTAGGTTATAATTTAAAAATAAGCGGATTATTTTAAACTAGCTTCTGCCCGCGACTTCGTCCGCATGGAGCTCCTCCTTTTTTGCAGTCGGTTAAAAAGTAGCCTATGTCCTTTCTCAGGCTCCAGACTTTCTTTGTACCAAATTTCATTTAAATCGGTCCAGTAGTTTTAGCGTGAAAGCGTAACAGACAGACAGACAGACAGACAGAGTTATTTTCGCATTTATAATATTAGTAAGGATTATACGCGTGTTTCGATATTGTTATCAGTTCCTTTATCGCTTTCGTAGGTAAAGGACGGTCGCCGAGCAGAGCGAAAAACGGACGTTGCCCTTTTTCTATCTGTATCTGTCGCACGCGCGTAGTAATAGTGCCCTCACGCTCGCACAGTACAAGTTCAAGGTTACAGTGCGAGCGTGAGGATATATTATAGGCATATGTTAATTATTTTTTCTGTCCTCCGGCCAGAAAGCGTCAACTTTCTGGCCGCTTCGCTAAATGAAATTTCCGCTTTCTGGCTTCGTAGAACAGAAAAATAGTATACTGACCTCGGCCAGTAAAATAAAAAAGCCTCAGATCACATTTTTGTCAACCTCGGCCTCGCCTCGGACGACAATTACATGTGATCTGAGACATTTTTTATTTTACTGGCCTCGGCGCGTAATGCACTATTATTTTATAACTGAAATATTTTCGTTATAAGTGATATATTATATCATTAAAGGATATAATAATATCTAATCATAAGCGGAATAAATTCCATTACAGAAATGGTAATCCTCACCACAACACTGATATCACATTATAAAAGGGACATTTACCATCACAACTTAGACATGTTCCAACACAAGTATAATTTATAATTCCCACAATAACCACCAAAATTCCACTAATAACCAAAAAAATTCCAACAATAACCGACTCACTTCGGGTTCGGCAGCGGCGCGAGCGTGTCGCTGGCGAGGCTGTCCTGGTCGGCGCTGCGCAGCCTCAATGCGGCCATGTCCGCGCACAGCTCGCCGGCCACGTAGTAGCACTGCTCGGAGAATGTTATCTTGTTCACCGTGTGCCTTATGAAACCGGCCTGGAATGGAAAAAAGAAAATATGAACATGGCTTCAAAAATTAAAATAGTCCACTGCAGTGGCGGATTTACAAATTTGCCGCCAGTCGGCTACCTATTCAATTTTTGCCGCCCCTATTGACCTCATACGCTAGTTTAGTTCACAATCATAATATAAGTATTTAATTTAATAAATGGGTCAAAGTTCTTTGTGTAGGTATATAATTTTATTTTATTTCTGTAAGACAAAATAAAATGTTTGGGCCAAATTTGCCGCCCCCTAAAATCTGCCGCCCTAGGCTCCAGCCTACTCAGCCTGCTGATAAATCCCCCACTGGTCCGCTGCTTTTCTGGAATAGTGTCACAACTCGAAATGTGTCACCATTCTGAATTGAAATTTATATGTGACGGTTCACAATCTTAAATGGAGTAACAAATTATTTC
This sequence comes from Polylopha cassiicola, assembly GCA_038024825.1. NCBI lineage: Eukaryota > Metazoa > Arthropoda > Insecta > Lepidoptera > Tortricidae > Polylopha > Polylopha cassiicola. The sequence goes on along the minus strand of CP149065.1, from coordinate 2,951,919 downwards.
GAGTTGTGACACTATTCTAGAAAAGCAGCGACTACGATAAACACATCAAAAGTTTCTCAAGTAATCACAGTAGTCACCTCTAACACACACACACACACACAAACACTTCTACTTTATTAATATACTATTGGTTTGCCCCGACTTCGCACGGTTCCCCATTTTTTTTATTTTTTTTTATTTTCTAAAGCCTATATAGCTCTCAGGGTGAACGTAGTTTCTTTCACTGTTCGGAAGCTACACTATTCGTGAGTGACATCTCTATTATATAAAAATAAGTCGGGTTTTCCTCCCTGACGCTATAACTCCAGAACGCACGAACCGATTTGGCTAATTTTGGTCTTGAATTATTCGTGGAAGTCCAGGGAAGGTTTGTAAGTAGAGAAAATTTAAAAAACATCTTGAAAAAGTGTACAATCAACATCTTTCTATACCCCATATACAAAGTGGTTGACGGTAAGTGACAGAAGACTTTGACAGATCTTTGACGAGACAATCGGACGGGCAGGACGACGTCTGCCGGTACCGCTAGTAGGCTATAAAAAAAAGATGATCCGTGCGAAGCCGGGGCAGACAATAAGGCAGGTAATGTAATAAAGAGGAAAAAATTGTTTGTTTGTTTGGATTGAATAGGCTCCAAAACGGCTGGACCGATTTGCAAAATCCTTTCACTGTTGGGAAGCTACACTATTCCTGAGTGACTGACGTGATTTTTGAAATCGGCCCAGCTGTTTTGGAGATTATTCAATCCAAACAAACAAATCTTTCCCTGTATAGATACTGTAGATTATAGTATAGAAAATCATGAGTATTTTTTTTTAATATACCTTTAGCATATGCGCCGCGTATTTCCTCGCGTCCCGTCTGTCCGTCACGCCGGCCACGTGCTGCAGTATCCAGTCGACCACGTCCGCGCCGATGAACGCGTTGGGTATTGTGATCTTTAGCCACATACGGTCGCGTATTTCGAGCCCTGGGAATAGATTAGATTAGATCTCCATAGATTAGATTAGATTAGATCTCCCAATTGGCCAGACGTCCCCCTTCTCTAAATAATTTCCCCTGTTATAATGATATTTTTTGTACAAAGACAAGAGTAGAAAAATTTTAGACCCCCAGTGGGATTCAACTTGGTTGGTCCCTATGGTGTAATGGTTAGCACGCTGCCGCTAGTAAAGGCATAGGCGTGGGTTCGAATCCCACTGGGGGTCTAAAATTTTTCTACTCTTGTCTTTGTACAAAAAATATCATCCCTACTAATATTATAAATGCGAAAGTAACTCTGTCTGTCTGTTACGCTTTCACGCTAAAACTACTGAACCGATTTAAATGAAATTTGGTACAAAGAAAGTCTGGAGCCTGAGAAAGGACATAGGCTACTTTTTAACCGACTGCAAAAAAGGAGGAGTTCCACGCGGACGAAGTCGCGGGCAGAAGCTAGTATCATTATAATTAAAAACTAATGGTATTGAACCAAAAATATCAATCGAATTTCGATTGATAGATCATAGTCAAATTTCCCCTGTTGTCTAAATGCCCCTCCCTTCTCTAAATAAACCCTCATTGATGCCTACCGAGTTCCCCTCTTATCTAAATAAGCTCTCATTCTCTTCTAAAACACTATATGAATCCCCTTGTTTTCGAAATAACCTTTCGTTATAGTTCCCTATTCCCATAAATACTCTCTCATCAGAGGCCCCAGCTCTCTAAAACCTCCCTGTCCTCTAAATAAGCACTTGCCTAAATCCCCACTCTCTAAAAAAAAATATTTATTTACATGCCCGCGTTCTCTAAAAAAGTACACCCACATCCCCCCGTCCTCTAAAAAAAAGCACTAACCAGAATCCGGCTGCAACATGGCTCGCACCACAATCGCCATGTCGCACGAGACAGACAGCTGGGGCTCCAGGGCTCCGGCGGGCAGGGTGCTGCAGTCCGAGGCGCCCCGCATGGACACCGAGGATACGGGCAGCGCCGACAGAGAGGGCGGCGGCGGGGGGTAGGCCTCGCGTAGGGCTTGGGTGTGCGCTACCCACGCTCCTGAAAAATTGAGGTTATTTTGTAAATAAATAACTTAAGGCAACTCTTATTTACAAAAGTTAAAAACTTGTCCCTTACTTGTGCTAATATATTTATATTAACTGAGCTTGCCATCACATTCTATATCCAACTTTTTTTAAACATACCCCACTTTGTCTAAACCTACCCACACATTCTCTAAAATTGTATCTAAGTTTACTTACATTCTCTAAACTTACTCTATTTTCACCCTACCTTCTCTAAATGTACTGCCGCTTTCTCTAAGCACACTCCCACATTCACTAATCATACCCCCACTTTCTCTAAACCAAACCCCTTCTTCTCTAAACCTACCCCCAATCTCTCTAACACCCCCTACAATACATACCAGGGTCAATAGGCCTGACGGGCTCCGTCCTGGGTATAGTGAAGTACCCCTTAGGGTTAGGGTCCCAACATTTGGCCACCACCAATTTTATGGGACCAGGTTTTTGCACCACCTCCCTTAACACTCGCACCGCCTCGTCGTTGGTCATATCTTCAAAATTTACGTCATTCACCTGAAAAAAAAAAGAAAAATATTAGAAATCTATCCTAACTAATATTATAAATGCGAAAGTAACTCCTGTCTCGCTTTCACGCTAAAACTACTGAACCGATTTAAAAGAAATTTGTTACACAGATAGTCTATAATCTAATTTCCATTCTTAATACTCACATACACACAGACAATGGTCTTCTATAGATTTATACAGTTTTTTAAATTATATTGCATTAGACTATGCAGCTCACTAATGCTACGAATATGGGAACTGTAAAGTTTTCGAAACGTCAGCAAACGCGAGTTAAATCCGTCATATCATTCTAATATATAAAAACTTCAAAACATTTCTAACACTGTGTAGACAAAGTTAAATTAATATAAATGAGATCTCCATCCATCATTTTGTTAAAGACACTTGAAAATGATAATTTCACTCTTAAAACATAGCAATAAGGTTTGCTTTTGTGTAGCAATAATTAAATTACGAAATCCTGACAATTCACACCAATTGATCTAGTTCCAAAGTAAAAGATTAACAAACCAACATTATAATAATATTATATAGATACAAGCTTCTGCCCGCAACTTCGTCCGCGTGGAACTCCTCCTTTTTTTGCAGTCGGTTAAAAAGTAGCCTATGTCCTTTCTCAGGCTCCAGACTTTCTTCTTATCAAATTTCATTTAAATCGGTTCAGTAGTTTTAGCGTGAAAGCGTAACAGACAGACAGACAGAGTTACTTTCGCATTTATATTATTAGTTAAGATTTTTTGACGGCCTGTTGGTCTAGTTGTCAGAGGCCCTGACTACGAAACCGGAGGTTGCGGGTTCGAGTCCTGCTAGGCTCAGTCAGTGTGATGAACACTGGCATTTGTACCTGAGTCTTGGATGTCTTATATGTATTTATGTATATTTATCCGTTGTCTAGTACCCATAACACAAGCTTTGCTTAAAATGGGACTAGATAATTGGTGTGAATTGTCGAAAGATATTTTATTTATTTATTTATAAGATTATTGAAAACGTAATGTGATGATTTGGTATCATAAACTACATATATTACACAATTAAAATCTCATATTTGTAATTACATACATCCTGTTTTTAAGTTTTAACCTGCCTCAATATTATGTCATTAAGATCAGGTGTCTGTAAACTAGGTGTCACATTTATGTTTGTGCCTTATTGTGCCATTTCTTAAGGCAGAGGAATCTACCAGTTAACTTATGTGTATCTTTTAATTGCAGTGTGTGTAGATTCTTTGAGGGCACAATTTTGAAAAATTAGTCTATCCTGGCCTCTAAAACTACACCCTTCTGGATATATCCTTACTAATATTATAAATGCGAAAGTAACTCTGTCTGTCTGTTACGCTTTCACGCCTTAACTACTGGACCGATTTAAATGGAATTTGGTACAAAGATAGTCTGGAGCCTGAGAAAGGACATAGGCTACTTTTTAGCCGACTGCAAAAAGGAGGAGTTCCACGCGGACGAAGTCGCGGGCAGAAGCTAGTCTATATTATAAAAGAAGCTGACTTAATGACTAATATCAACACAGGGCCCTAACTATAAGGGTTAGAAACTTGAAATTTTGCACAGGGGTTCCTTTTATAAGGTAGGGGAGCACTAAGAATGGATTTTTGAAAATTCACTCCCGTACGTTATTGTGCTCAGACAAAGCTAGTAGATACAATCCCTACTAATATTATAAATGCAAAAGTAACTCTGTCTGTCTGTTACACTTTCACATTAAAACTACTGGACCGATTTAAATGAAATTTGGTACAAAGAAAGTTTGGAGCCTGAGAAAGGACATAGGCTATTTTATAACCGACTGCAATAAAGGGGGAAGTTCCATGCGGACAATGTCGTGGGCAGAAGCTAGTATTAAACAACTTACTTGCAATATCATGTCCCCAGGCTCTATCCGTCCGTCCAGCGCCACAGCCCCGCCTTTCATAATACTCCCAACATATATACCACCATCACCACCCTTGTTGGACTGCCCCACAATGGAAATACCAAGGAAATTCACCGTGTCCATGTTCAACGTCACCGTAATTATATGCATAGACATAGTAGAGTCCGTTATCGAGGAGTAGGAACTCGTCCGTGACATGACCTGGGGCTTCTTTCGTCTCCGCTGAGGTCTTTTGCGCGAACTAACTTGTAAATGGGACACACTGCTGCATTCTGTCAGTGCACGGTCCACTGAGGCATTTGTATGTCTACCGGTGGTCGTTGTAATCTCAGATTGACTGTCAAACAAGCTGGTGGAGTCCAGGTCGGAGCTGAGGACTGATGCTGTCTCGTATTCGAGGCCATGGTTGCCGTATTTGGAGTGCCCGTTGATCCTAAGGCCCCGGTACTTGTATTTATCGCAGGAGGCTCTGTGGCCCGGCCGCGAGCTTATGGTACTGTCCGTGTCCGTGCAGGTGTCCCGAGTAAGGGGCGCCGACGGAGCCCCGTGGGCGTTCGGTTTACCTTTACCAGCATTACTGTCCGTACACTGCGAAGCCCCGTCGGAAGGGTTTGAGCCCTCCGCCGACACGAGCCAAGACACCACACGACCGTTGAAACACGGCAAATGAGCGTTATCATCAACTATTTCCTCTTTAACGACACCGAAATCATCGTCCATGGATTTAAAGAAAAACTTATAGTTTGGCCTATTCAATTGATTCTTAAAATCTAACAACGTCACTTTCTCCGGCGATATGGGGATTTTCACTAAATACGGCGTTTCTTCATCGTCTATGTAGTAAATAACTTTCGTTTCCTCCATTTTAGAACATTTATTATTGATAAAAAACAACACCCTTAGGATCTATAAATATCAGTCGCCATCACAAAATATGGCGATAAAACTAGTTCCGTTTTCTGACGGTACGTGTCGCTGTCAGCAGCTAATGCACTTGAGGTCCGAATCGCAGTCAAAAAAAGTCTACAATGAATTCATAAAAAAAATTAACACTGAAAATTAATGAATAATAGAAAAACACATTAAAAGAATAATGATAAAGTTGATTCCAGTTCAATTATTTTGGATTAAGTAACAGCAATATGGCTAATTATATTTAATTTAATCTCAATTATGTAGAAGTAAAAATGCTACATGGTTTGATAAAGTGTTATAAGAAAATGCTTAAATTATTCACAAAATATGTCAATTTTCTGAAAATCTCAATTGATTCGCTGGTTTTGAAAAATGTATTCAATTAATTATGATAAAATAAAAAATGTTATCTACTTGGCAACATTATATACACCGTCAAGTGTCAAACTTAACGTCAAATTTTCATAACAATTTCACGTGTTTCTGAAACACGATTTTTAATTTTATATTCGTTTGCTATTATTACATTAATAATTAGAAATTAAAATGCCAATAAAAGAAGAAGATCAAGAGATAGATATATTTGTTGCGACCAGAATCGGTTCATTCAAACGTAAGTGTGAGAAAAGATTATTAACATAAATAGTTTATGTAGTCGATGCTTGAAAAACAGTACCTAATTTGTGTTTCTCCAAGCGTTTCAGACGTCGTTATATCTAAAATAGTTGCAAATAATATTATTAAGTATCAATTGAAACAGTATTTGTACCAGTACCAGTAGATAATTTAATTTAAGTTTTTCTAACTTATTAATCCATGTCTTAAGACTATGTATAGTTTGAGATGACAATGACGGTGTCTCAAACGCTCGAAGATCCGCCCTGTTATCAATAAAAATACATAGGTACCTAATCAACAATTTATATTTTTATTAATTATCTTTACAAATGAAACAACTTTAGATGGATTTAACTTGCGTATTTTATGTTATTGGCTGACGTTTCGGAGCCTTTACAGATTCCATAATCGTAGCACGACTGAGCTAACTGTCTTATGTGTAATAACTGCGAAGGCATCAGAAATTATTAATTATCTTATTTACTTTTCCCAGATGTAAAGTACCACTCGGATCCTACAAAAAACAGTAAAAAGTGTGTAGAGAACTTAATAGACATAAAAACTCTTCAAAAAGATGAAGCCATCACTTGCATGGAGTGGGGAAATAAGGAACAGACCGAAATATTGATCGGTAGAAAGAATCAGCAGGTAAATTAATATCAAAATGGATTTGAATCAAAATTTTGCTAATTTTGATATTGTAACATTTATGGAATTCCACAGAACGTTTATATATAAATCATTCCTGTCATTTCAGTATTACTTATTTAAATAAAAAAATGGTGATGATGTGTTAACAATGAAAGAAATAGAATATATTTATCTAAAATATATGAAAAAGTTTTTTGGATCAGCTAGTATAATAATAATATAGTGTATTATTATTAATGTTACTATGTATCACACATGTATATATTACTAGCGGTCGGCCCCAGCTTCACATGAATCCCTAATTTTTTCAAAAATTGAATATAGCTTATGTCACTCACAAATAGTGTGGCTTCCAATCAGTGAAAGAATTTTTCTTATAGGTCCAGTCATTTTGGAGCCTATTCAATACAAACAAAAGCCTTTCCTCTATTAGTATAGATATATGAATTTCCCCCATTTACTTGCCAGATACAACTCTACAACACAGATCAGTCTGTATTCACCAAAACATACACCGCTGACTTTGGAACTGGTCACGTTGTGGGGCTCGGCCGCTGGAAGAGGAAGCTCCTGGCCGCCCTCTCGGGGGGTGTTGTGAGGATATGGAGCAAGAAGGACGAGGTCCTCGTGGATACGGGCGGCAAGTTGGATCATATGACGATGTGTAGAGATGAAGATACTCTGTTTGCGACAGGTAAGACAATAATAATAGAAAACCTTTATTTATACTGAACTAATCAGCTTGGTATTTGATCGCTAGGCGAATTTCGCCTAAAAGGAGGAGTTCTACGCGGACGAAGTCGCGGGCGGAAGCTAGTATTGTATATTTTCAGTGAGCATCGTAAGTCCTGAAGCTCAGTTTGCGTCTTGGCATAGGCCTCCTCTAACATTTTCCATTGAAGTCTGTCACAGGCTACTCCAATGTGGTCCAGTCGTCTTCCCATCTAATTGGTTGTCGTCCTCTACTTTTTTTGCAAAAATTTTGAAAATATATCTGCCATCTGAAAGCTATTTTGTCGCGCGCTGCAAAAACATTGGAATATAAAGTAAAATACTTACTTATTCTGCGCAGACAAAGTCGCGTGCAGAAGCCAGTATCACTAGCACTGTCTCTGTCCGTCCCTATGTATGCATCTTTAAAACTACACAACGGATTTTGATGCAGTTTTTCAATAGAAAGAGTGATTCAAGAGGAAGGTTTACAGCATGCGAAGCTGGGGCTACTCTATACTTAATATTATAAAGAGGAAAGGTTTGTTTGTTTTTTTGAACTGAATAAGGCTCCAGAACGGTTGGACCGATTTCAAAAATTCTTTCACTGTTGGGGAGCTACACTATGCCCCAGTGACATAGGCTATAAAAAAAATATATAAATAAAAATGAATTGATTGGAATGAAACAACTATTAACGGATTTAACTCGCGTATTTTTATTTTATTAGCTGACGTTTCGATAAAATAAAATAAAAATACACGAGTTAAATCCGTTAATAGTTGTTTCATTCCAATGTGTAATAACCGCGAAGGCATCAGAAATTATAATGAATTTATGTTCGTTAGTCTGGCTAAAACTCGAGAACGGCTGAACCGATTTGGCTGATTTTAGTTTTAAAATGTTTGTATATATATATATTTGTTTACAAGGTGGGGAAGAAAATGATTTAAAGATATATAGGATTGGAGAACCGCAGCCGACATTTGTAGCGAAGAACCTGCCACAGGACTGGCTGCAGCTGAGACAGCCGGTCTGGGTCTCGGGGGCTGCGTTCCTGCCCAACGAGGGCGGAGCCCTAGCGGCCGTGTGCTCCAGACACGGTTATGTCAGGTGAGATTATTTTATCAAATATCATGACGAATGCTTTTTTTTTTATCCATCAAGTAGATTGCCCAAAAATATTGAACACGTATTGTTTGGAATGAAACAACTATTAACGGATTTAACTCGCGTATTTTTATTTTATTTTATTAGCTGACGTTTCGGATTCTTTACAGTAATAATTCAGAATAGGGTAGTTTTTCAAAATTTGTAATTTAAATATAAGGTAGTTTGCATAACTGTATAAATCACTTTAGCGTTAGACTATTGTCAGCTCAGTCGTGCTACGATTATGGAAACTGTAAAGAATCCGAAACGTCAGCAAATAAAATAAAATAAAAATACGCGAGTTAAATCCGTTAACAGTTGTCTCATTCCAATGTGTAATAACCGAGAAGGCATTAGAAATTATTACGTATTTTTTCTTTTCTCAATTGAACAATTAATGCTAAAGATAAGCGCTTCCAAAGTTCGAAAGTGGGAGCTAGTGACGTCATGATATGGTACAATTTATACGTCGCCGTGACGTCACAAGCCGAATAATTTGTAATGATCTAAACAAACAAACTTTTCCTCTTTATTATATTAGTGTAGATTAGTACATTACGCACCGAGGCCAGTAAAATAAAAAATGTCTCAGATCACATGTAATTGTCGTCCGAGGCGAAGCCGAGGTTGACAAAAATGTGATCTGAGGCTTATTTATTTTACTGGCCGAGGTCAGTATACTATTTTTCTGTTCGACGAAGCCAGAAGGCGGCAATTTCAGTTAGCGCAGCGGCCACAAAGTTAGCGCTTTCTGGTCGGAGGACAGAAAAGTTAGATTAATCTATACTAATATTATAAAGCTGAAGAGTTTGTTTGTTTGTTTGAACGCGCTAATCTCGAGAACTACTGGTTAGAATTCAAAAATTCTTTTTTTGTTGGATAGACCATTTATCGAGGAAGGCTTTAGGCTATATAACATCACGCTGCGACCAATAGGAGCGAAGGAACAGTGGAAAATGTGTAAAAAACGGGGAAAATATGAAGCCTTATGAAGAATCACTATTCATTAAAATATGAAGCCTTATGAAGAAGTGACAGAAGACTTTGACAGATCTTTGACGAAACAATCGGACGGGCAGGACGACGTCTGCCGGGGCCGCTAGTTATATTATAATGATTTTGTTTCCAGGTTGTACGACACCAGGGCGCAGCGGCGTCCGGTGTGCAACGTGGCGTTAGAGAAGATGCCCGGCACGTGCATAGCGCCCAGCTTCGATTCACGGTAAACTCCCAACGTAAAAACAACGGGGTGTTTTAAGTTTGACGTGTGTGTGTGTGTGTGTGTGTGAGAGAGAGGGAGAGAGAGAGAGAGAGAGAGAGAGAGAGAGAGAGAGAGGGGGAGTGGGTGAGTGGGTGTGTGTGTGGAAATTGGTTAAGTTATTTAAAAACTAGCTTCTGCCCGCGACTTCGTCCGCATGGAACTCCTCCTTTTTTTGCAGTCGGTTAAAAAGTAGCCTATGTCCTTTCTCAGGCTCCATACTTTCTTTGTACCAAATTTCATTTAAATCGGTCCAGTAGTTTTTGCGTGAAAGCGTAACAGACAGACAGACAGACGGACAGACGGAGTTACTTTCGCATTTATAATATTGGTAGGGATTATAGTGAGTTTAATATTAATATTAGGAATATTACAAATATTGAATTAGGTCAATATTAAGTCATGCCTCGGTTATAATATAAAGTAATATTATTATTTTTTGAGGGCAGACAGCTATAGCGACTTTATTTTATACTTTGTAAAGCACGGTCGCCGAGCACAGCGAAAAACGGACGTTGCCCTTTTTCTATTTGTCTCTGTCGCACGCGCGTAGTAATAGTGCCCTCACGCTCGCACAGTAACCTTCAAGGTTACTGTGCGAGCGTGAGAGAACTTTTCTCTATGCTCGGCGACCGCCCTTTAGTGATACTGATTCTATTTGTTTTTCTCAGACAAGTTTTGGTTGGTTTCGGCCGCGGTCAACTCCACCAAGTCGATCTTCGTATCGGCCGCCTGGACAAAGGGTTCGTGGGCAGCGCCGGGGCGGTCACTAGTGTGGCGGCCGTGAGCGGACCGAGCGGGCCGAGGGTGTTCAGCGTGGGCCTGGACAGACATCTGAGGATACACTGCTTTGATACTAAGAAATTATTGCACAAGGTAATAATAACATTTATCTTATAAAATATTATAATACTAGCTTCTGCCCGCGACTTCGTCCGCGTGGTACTCCTCCTTTTTTGCAGTCGGTTAAAAAGTAGCCTATGTCCTTTCTCAGGCTCTACACTTTCTTTGTACCAAATTTCATTTAAATCGGTCCAGTAGTTTTAACGTGAAAGCGTAACAGACAGACAGACAGACAGAGTTACTTTCGCATTTATAATATTAGTAGGGATTATAATATACTAGAGGTTCGCCCCGGCTTCGCGCGGATCCCTAATTTTTTTCAAAATATTCTATAGCCTATGTCACTCAGGGTGAACATAGTTTCCCAACAGTGAAAGAATTTTTCAAATCGGTCCAGCCGTTCTTTAGCCTATTCAATCCAAGCAAACCTTTTTTTATGACATTAGTATAGATATCTATACTAATATAATAAAGAAGAAAAGTTTGTTTCTTTGTATTGAATAGGATTTTAAAAGACTGGACTGATTTGAAAAAAAAATCACTGTTGGGAAACTACACTATTCGTGGGTGACATAGGCTATATTAAATTTTGAAAAAAAAAAGGGGAACCGTGCGAAGGCGGGGCGGACCGCTAGTTTTTATATATGTAGATTAGTTACCCGTTTATATTATTATTCCTCTTGAATCACTCTATTAAAAGCCATTTCAAAATCCGTTGCGTAGTTTTAAAAATCTAGACAGACAAAGGAAAGAGACATATTATAAACATATAGACTATGGGCCCATGTTAAAAAAATGATGGGTCATTTGAACCACCAGATGACCTATGTAGAACGATATAAGAGCATAAAATAATAAGATTTAGCATTGTGCCGTCACTTGTAAGCTGTCCAACTGAGTGCAGGTGAGAATTCAAAAGTACAAGTAGAGTGAGTACATTTTGGTCATATATTTTTGAACGGCATTGTTACCATCGATAGATCCATGAAAAATAATACTAAAACGCGTAGTGCCGTAAAAAAATGGTGATCCAAAAAGTCGGATTTTTTTTTGATTTTCCGACAATTTCCAGGGTGAATTTGGTCATTTGATACTGTACGGCATCAGTTTCATACTATTTCAATACTGCTTCTAATCCATCATTCCACAACGCCGTAAAAAAATCAAGCGACAAGGGGAAAAAACCGAGGGTTGCAACCCCCTCTCTTTCCGTGGTCCAGGGGGTGATTTGATAAAGTACGGCTTCGGTTCCAAAACATTATCTAGCACTTAAAAGTACTTTTAAAAATAATGCCGTCAAGAAATGATTGTTCATTTGAATGTATATCAATAATTATCTTAATTTCATCGTATTCTTGATTTATAAAGCTGTAAAATCATTTGATCCTGTACGGGAACTATTTTTCTAACATAATATTGTAAAATACAATTGTTATATAGTACTGCCGTTCAAAAGAAACTGTTCTGAAAAAAATTATGGAGAAATACAAAAACTGAAATTTTGCAAATTATTGCAGTAATTTAAATATCATATATTAATGAAATATAGCAGTTTTCTACATTGTATCCCATGTTTTAAATAGTATTAACATATATAAATTAGGAAAAAATGATGCCGTAAGTACATTTTAATGCAGACCATATCTTTTAGGTTCATGAAAATGACGCTACCATTTTAAGGGTACTTTATGGCCATCTGATACAGTACGGCATTAACATATTTTTGAAGAGAACAATTGATAATATGATAAAATCACTATGACGTCTAACTGAAGTGAAACGGTTCCTCATCCGGTGCCGTTATGTCACAGACTTTTTGAACCAACGAAAATGTACGGCATATGAAAAAATATTATCTATGCATAAAATACTTTCGAAATAAATTAATTTGACGTTGTGTCAAATCACCCCCTGGACCACGGAAAGAGAGGGGGTTGCAACCCTCGGTTTTTTTCCCTTGTCGCATGATTTTTGTACGGCGTTGCGGAATAATGGATTAGAAGCAGTATTGAAATAGTATGACACTGATGCCGTACAGTATCAAATGACCAAATTCACCCTGGAAATTGTCGGAAAATCAAAAAAAATTCCGACTTTTTGGATCACCATTTTTTTACGGCACTACGCGTTTTAGTATTATTTTTCATGGATCTATCGATGGTAACAATGCCGTTCAAAAATATATGACCAAAATGTACTCACTCTACCTGTACTTTTGAATTCTCACCTGCACTCAGTTGGACAGCTTACAAGTGACGGCACAATGCTAAATCTTATTATTTTATGCTCTTATATCGTTCTACATAGGTTATCTGGTGGTTCAAATGACCCATCATTTTTTTAACATGGGCCCATAGTCTAATAGGGACGGACGGACAGCGACAACGACTTTTTTTATATTCATTTATTTATTTTTATTGCACAAAAAATAAACTAATGTACAAAGGGACTTAATGCCATGCGGCATTCTTTACCAGTCAACCTTTGAAGTACTTCAAATTTATGTAGTGATAATGTTACGACGGCCTGCTGGTCTAGTGGTCAGAGGCCCTGACTACGAAACCGGAGGTTGCGGGTTCGAATCCCGCTAGGGGCAGATGTTAGTGTGATGAGCACTGGCATCTGTACCTGAGTCTTGGATGTCTTATATGTTATGTATATTTATCCGTTGTCTAGTACCCATAACACAAGCTTTGCTTAAAATGGGACTAGATAATTGGTGTGAATTGTCCAAAGATATTTATTATTATTATTATTATTAATGTTACTTTTTTTTTCAGCAATACCTAACCTCAAAGTTGTCTTGCGTACTAGTACAATCGGAGACAAACACGCCTCTCAGACTTCCAGAGACAGAGATAAAGGAAGAGGCGGAAGAGGTGGCCGACGACTTGGATCAGCTGTTTGACAATATGGAGACAGTCGGGTAACATATAACATACTAGCGGTCCGCCCCGGCTTCGCACGGATCCCTTTTTTATATACTACTAGCTTCTGCCCGCGACTTCGTCCGCGTGGAACTCCTCCTTTTTTGCAGTCGGTTAAAAAGTAGCCTATGTCCTTTCTCAGGCTCCAGACTTTCTTTGTACCAAATTTCATTTAAATCGGTCCAGTAGTTTTAGCGTGAAAGCGTAACAGTCAGACAGACAGAGTTACTTTCGCATTTATAATATTAGTCAGGATGTTACTCAGGAATAGTGTAGCTTCCCAACAGTTAAAGATTTTTTCAAATTGGTCCAGTCGTTTTGACGCCTGTTCAATCCAAGCAAACCTTTCCTCTTTATTATATTAGTATAGATATACTGGCTGAGCCAGTGAACTTCGTACCGCGTTTACAGTTTTTTTTTTCGTTTTTTTTTAAGTTTTCTCACCTTTTAAACTTTTCCTGGAGTTCCATAAACATTTTCTTAGCGGTTATTACACATTGGAATGAAACAACTTTAACGGATTTAACTCGAGTATTTTATTTTATTTGCTGACGTTTCGGAGCTTTTACAGATTCCATAATCGTAGCACGACGGAGCTGACAATAGTCTTATGCTAAATAACATACACACAGTGCAATAGTACTTATATATTATTTTTATTTTAGAGATAAACCAAAAAGAAAATTACCGGTTCCGGAATCAAATGCAAAGAAAAATAAACCTTCTCTAGAAGGAAGTACAATAGACTTGGACAATTTAGAAGTACCAGAAGAGAAAGAGACAGAAGACAAGGAGGATACAGAAGACGCGATTAAGAAGCTTCTGCGAAGCACAGAGAAGCAGAAGAGGAGAATGGAGAAGAAGAAAAAAGAGAAGAAGTCTAAGAGCGTGTTCCATAATGCTTAGATTAAATTTTGAATTAAATTTTTGTTTTATTTTTGCGTTATCTGTCCGATGTAAATAAATGAGAGTAAAATTATAAGCGATGAAATTGTTAAATTATTCAAAATCAAGTCTGTGAGTGTAGGTAGTGTAATTTATGAAATTATTTTATATTGGAATGAAACAACTATTATCGGATTTAACTAGCGTATTCTTATTTTATTTTATTTGCTGACGTTTCGGATTATTTGCAGTTTCCATAATCGTAGCACGACTGAGCTGACAATAGTCTAACGCTAAAGATATTTATAATCTATAAAGTACCTTCATAATAAGTTTATGCTACTCGACAATAGATGGCGCTGTTACATTAAATAAAAGTTATGTTCGTTGTGTTGGTTAACATGATTTTAATTCTTTTAATACAGTGAAAACGCCTTAGAGCTGTCAAAATTTCATAAATATAAACATTAGTCGTTATATTAACTTATATTATTTCTGTTTTTTTAATTTTATGAAAATTTTAATAGGAAACGCTTAAATATCGATAAATGAAAAATCGTAATTATATCGTAGGAGTGTCACGTAATTAAAGAATACTTTTCTCTAATAATAACTCGTAAATATGGATTTTGCGGGCATTTGCCGTACATGCCTTGGAACTGATTTTTTGAATCCAATTTTCGCCGATATTAATAAACATCAACGTTATAGTAGTGCTGTATTCGCCACAACTGGTATTAAAGTAAGTATTTAACAATATTTCAGTAGAGTTACCTTTGTTTATATTTAACTATGACCAAATATAAATTTAAAAAAGATTCTTATAAGAAACTGATAAAAAAGATTTATTTCAGGTACAATTAAATGATGGTCTACCTCAAAACATGTGCACCAACTGCATAAACACTTTAAACAACTTCCTAAAATTTAGAAAACATTGCCAAGACTCTGAAAAAGAATTACAAAAGATCAAAAAGGAATACAAAGACGAAAAAACAAATTTAAAAACAAAAAATGATCATGAAAAAATTGAATTTGTAAATGAGTATTTAGGAAAAATAGAGAAAGATTTAGAAGATATCCCATTGAAGTATTTGATTGGGAATAAAGTTGAAATAAACAAGAATAGAGTCCCTTGTAAAATATGTCAGAAGGTTCTGTCTGTCCGTAGTATTGACGTGCATATGGCCCGGAGTCATCCTGGAGCTGACGAGAAGCGGGTCAAGTGCGAACTGTGTGATAGTTATATCCTTAAAGACAAGTTGGAGAGGCATCAGAAGCTAATACATGGAACTGAGAGTTTTCAATGTGGGGTTAGTCTTTTTTATCATTGTATTAGAATGTCACCCCAAACTTATGATTTTAGGAAAGATATTTTTTTTTTGAATCAGTAGTTCCTACTAATATAATAAATGCGAAATTAACTCTGTCTGTTACGCTTTCACGCTAAAATTACTGGACCGATTTAAATGAAATTTGGTACAAAGAAAGTCTGGAGCTTGAAACAGGACATAGGTTACTTTTTAATAGCTTTTAACCGACTGCAAAATAGGAGGAGTTCCACACGGACAAAGGCGCGGGCAGAAGCTAGTAGGCTATAAAAAAAAGGGATCTAAAAATAAGAGGAAGCTGGGGCGGGCCGCTAGTCATTGTATTAAAGTAAGATCAGTCCCAAACTTATGATTATAGAAAATATATTTTTTTTGTTTGGATCAGTATTATAAAATAAACTTAGGAATGGATACTCCCTAAGCTGAAAGCTGCCTTTTACAGATAGCAGGTATCAAATACGAAAAAAAATCATTTATACTTTCTATATGAAGCTGGAAGAGTTGTCTTGCATCTGTTCTGTCGGTGTCGGTCTCGCAGTGAACTCGATGGCGCGTGACACAAACCAGCAGGGTTACGAGTTAGCTGCCTTTAGATCCTTACTAATATTATAAATGCGAAAGTAACTCTGTCTATCTGTCTGTCTGACTGTCTGTTACGCTTTCACGCTAAAACTACTGGACCGATAAAAATGAAATTTGGTACAAAGAAAGTCTGGAACCTGTGAAGGAACATAGGCTACTTTTTAACCGACTACAAAAAAGGAGGAGTTCCACGCGGACGAAGTCGCGGGCAGAAGCTAGTATGAAATATTTTCAGGAATTAATCTTATATATATAAAAATGTATATTTAGAGTTGTTGCTAAAATTGTTATTTTATAATTGCTTTTTATTTTAGTATTGTAAAATGGAGTATGATAGCAAGGCAGTGCTTATAGAACATGTTGCAACCTGCTCAGCAAAGAAAAGAAAACGAAGAGTGTGGGAAACGGTGAGTACTATAACTATACATAATAATATATATAACTAGCTGTCCGCCCCGGCTTCGCGCGGATCCCTTTTTTTTATAGCTTATGTCACTCGGGAATAGTGTAGCTTCCCAACAGTAAAATAATTTTTCAGTTGTTTTTAATATATAAAATACTTTGTTCTGACTGACTGACTGACGGATACACACAGCCTAAACCGCTGATCGCAGAGACCTGCAACTAGGAGGATCTGTTCTTTGTATGACGAAGACCGAAAATGTGTGAAAAAAAATGGCAAAGATTCCTTGGTGCAATCTATTTAAAATTTAATATAAACATTCCAACAGAATTGATGGGAGAAGCGTTTACTTTTATTGAAATTTACCCCCTGACGGGTTTTAAATGTAGAGAAACGAAGTCGCGGGCTAAAACTAGTGGATTTATATAATTAGAATTGTTAATAGTTATCTCATTGCAGGGCCGGCAGCTGGCGAAGTGCAATGTATGCGAGAAGACGATGCAGAAGGCGAGTCTTAGGATGCACGTTGCAGTCAAACACGCAGGCCTAGGGCCCGTCTGTGAGGTACTTGATATAATAATATCTATACTAATATTATAAAGGTGAAGAGTTTGTTTGTTTGTTTGAACGCGCTAATCTCAGGAACTACTGGTTCGAATTCAAAAATTCTTATTTTGTTGGATAGACCATTTATCGAGGAAGGCTTTAGGCTATATAACATCACGCTGCGACCAATAGGAGCGAAGAAACAGTGGAAAATGTGTAAAAAACGGGGAAAATATGAAGCCTTATGAAGAATTACTATTACACGGGGACGAAGTCGCGGGCACAGCTAGTATTTAATACTAGCGGTTCGCCCTGGCTTCGCACGGATCCCTATTTTTTTTCAAAATATTCTATAGCCTATGTTATTTAGGGTGAACGTAGCTTCCCAACAGTGAAAGAATTATTAAAATCGGTCCAGTAGTTTTTGAGCCTATTCATTATAAACATACAAAAATAGGTACAAATCTTTCCTCTTTATAATATTAGTATAGACTTTCTGATGCCTCCGCGGTTATTACACATTGGAATGAAACAACTATTAACGGATTTAACTCGCGTATTTTTATTTAGTTTGGTCTTTAGCGTTAGACTATTGTCAGCTCAGTCGTGCTATGATTATGGAAACTGTGAGTCAGCAAATAAAAACAAAAAAACGCGAGTTAAATCCGTTAATAGCTGTTTCATTCCACAGTGATATTTGTCATTGGAATGGAAAAACTAATAACGGATTTAACTCGCGTATTTTATTTTATTGGATGACTTTTCGGATTCTTTACAGTTTCCATAATCGTAACACGACTGAGCTGACAATAGTGTAACGCTAAAGTAAAGAATCCGAAATGTCAGTAAATAAAATAAAATACGTTAATACTTGTTTCATTTCAATCCCTACTAATATCCCTACTAATCCCTACTAATATTTACTAATATTATAAATGCGAAAGTAACTCTGTCTGTCTGTTACGCTTTCACGCTAAAACTACTGGACGGATTTAAATGAAATTTGGTACAAAGAAAGTCTGGAGCCTGAGAAAGGACATAGGCTACTTTTTAACCGACTGCAAAAAAGGAGGAGTTCCACGCGGACGAAGTCGCGGGCATAAGCTAGTGTGTAATAACCGCGAAGGCATCAGAAATAATTACAGTGATATTCGTATCATGATCAAAACCCATACGTATGCCTAAATTAATACACGCACACGTAAATGATGATATGTACATGTATGTATGTGGGATCGAGTAAATAAAACCGGAGACTTTGCTTCAAATTATATTGAAAAAAAAACTACTTATTTTAAAATTACATCGATAGCGGACACATCTACACCGTTCAACGCACACAACTCGTCTCCACTCTCATTCCATTGCTCGTTCACTCTCTCCTTCTCACTACATTCACTCATTCCTCTTTCATAACACATTCAATCCCACATGTATGTGTGTGTGTGTGTCGCAGCACTGCGGCGTGCGTCTCGGCAACGGGTACCGGCTGCGGGAGCACCTGCGGGCGAAGCACTCCGCGCTCGGGCACGAGAGGCTGCGGTGTCACCTCTGCGAGTTCACCGCCGCCGGCAGCGCCGCGCTGCAGGTGAGAGAGAGAGAGGGGGGGAGAGTAGAGGGGGACCGAGCGTGTTGGGGGGAGAAGAGAGAGAGAGTAGAGAGAGGGAGGAAGAGAGAGAGAGAGAGTAGAGAGAGAGAGCGAGAGGGGGAGAGAGAGACAGGGAGGGAGATGTGGAGAGAGAGAGAGGGAGAGACTGTTTAAGAGATCAGATTCAATTAATTATGTACCTCTAGAATACTTAGGCTTTGCTGGAGAGTTTTGAATAAATAGTCTTTCGTCCTACAACTGTTGTCTTGCAGGGTGAGCGCACCTCGGAGCGCTCCCCTTTCATCCGGTGGAGCAGTAACGGCCCCAGGGCCAATTGTAGAAGGTCGATCAGAAAAAAAATGTTGTCTCTTTCTATTAGTGCCTAGGTTCTAGGGTAAAACTTGTATTCGCGGCAATCAGCTGGTAGTTGTCTCTCACGCCGCATTACAAAGTGTCTAGTCTGAGCGCAGCGCGGCGCCGACTAGCGCGCGAGCTCGGCGGCGGGAGGAGGGGATCAGGGACCCTAGTTAGGACATAAGGGTGACGGACCTAAGAAAGTTAACCGATTGGGCAGAAAATTGGAAGGTAGCCTTTTGTACTAGATTATTGCACGTATCTGTCTAATAAGTGCCGGATTGAGATTCTGTATGTTTACAACAGCCTGTTCGACGGCCTGTTGGTCTAGTGGTCAAAGGCCATGACTACGAAACCGGAGGTTGCGGGTTCAAATCCTGCTAGGGGCAGTCAGTATAATGAGCACTGGCACTGTACCTGAGTGTTGGATTATTTATTTACTAGCGACCCGCCCCGGCTTCACGCAGGTGCTATAAACCTTCCTCTTGAATCACTCTCTATTAAAAAAAACTGCATCAAAATCCGTACATAGGGATATAGGGACAGAAAAAGCGACTTTGTTTTATAGTATGTAGTGATGTTTATCCGTTGTCTAGTAGGTACCCATAGTACAAGCTTTGTTTTGTTTGGGACTAGATGAATTGGTCTGAAATGTCCAAAGATATTTGTTTATTAGAATCACCTGCGTCGTCACGCCGGCGAGAAGCCGTTCGTCTGCGAGGTGTGCGGGGCGGGGTTCCACGCGCCCTCGCTGCTGCTGCAGCACAGACACTCGCACCGCACCGAGCGCCAAGCCAAGGTAACATAATATAGAAAAAAAAGTATAATAATAATAAAAACTTGATATTAGGTAGGTACGTACCTAAGTATTAATAGGTATTTCTACAAAGAAAACGTCATGTCGGGGGGACCGCTCATCATTTATTGTACCTACCTATATTTACAATGTACCGAAACCTACAGTCCCCCCGACATGACGTTTTCTTTGTAGAAATACCTATTAATACTTAGGTCCGTACCTACCTAATATCAAGTTTTTATTATTATTATACTTTTTAGAAGGCTTTTAGGTTTTTATGTCGGGGGTTTGATAAAATTTTTAATTTATTTTTTTTATTTCATACTTTTTGAAAGTCGGTAGGTACCTATTACCTACCTATATTTTTTTAACCAATTTCCATTTTACATGGAATTTTGTAATGTTCATGTGATCCTCTTTCATTTGATACCCCACTCGGTTATATTTGTAGTCATTTAGTTAACCATCCACACTTTCACTCCTTATATTTTTTTAACTACTTAACCGATTTGCATTATAACATCAATTTTGTAATGTACACGTGATCCTCTTTCATTTGATACCCCACTCGGGTATATTTGTAGACATTTGGTTTTCCATCCCCACTTTAGCTCGCTATAATTTTTAAACGACTCAACCGATTTTCATTATAGTTTCAATTTTGTTATGTACACGTGATCCTCTTTCATTTGATACCCCACACGAGTACCTT
Source organism: Polylopha cassiicola (assembly GCA_038024825.1). NCBI lineage: Eukaryota > Metazoa > Arthropoda > Insecta > Lepidoptera > Tortricidae > Polylopha > Polylopha cassiicola. The sequence continues at coordinate 2,931,163 of CP149065.1, read as the reverse complement.
TGTAGACTTTTATTTTTCCATCCCCTCTTTTATGCTCCCTAATTATTAAACTACTGAACCGATTTTCATCAAACATAGCTAAGAACACTCCCGACATATTCACCTTTCAAACAAAAAAAACAGAATCAAAATCGGTTCATGCGTTAGGGAGCTATGATGCCACAGACAGACACACACACACACAGACAGACAGACAGACAGACAGACAGACAGACGGACAGACAGACAGACAGACAGACAGACAGACAGACAGACAGACAGACACGTCAAACTTATAACACCCCTTCGTTTTTTCGTCGGGGGTTAAAAAATAGCACTCCGGGAGTGCCGGCAGAAGTGAAAATTTCAATATGAACGTTGTGTTTAATTATAAGTACAAAATTACTATCATTTATGAGGTATACAATGTTTATTTATTGCGCTATCGTACACAAATATGACAATTTGTCACCATCCTTGGATACGCGTGGCGCGCTGTACATAAACACACACGACATTCGCGCAAGCGCCCTGTGCCACCTAAACGGAGCAGCACACTCGGGCACGGTAGAAAGAGTGGGAGATACTAGTTCCTCTCCCTTCCCCATCTTACGCATTTTCGATCAGCATCACGTGACCCTGACGCGAGTTTGAAAGTTTTTACCCATACAAAAAAGTGCTCAGCGCCGCTAAAGAAGTTTTCACTTTGAAAATTGGAATTTATTTATAACTTAAGGATGGTCGCGGAGCACAGCCAAAAACGGACGTTGCCCTTTTTCTATTTGTCTCTGTCGCACGCGCGTAGTGATAGTGCCCTCACGCTCGCACAGTAACCTTGAATGATAATGTCCGTTTTTCGCTGTGCTCCGCGACCATCCTTTAGTGATAAAATACTATTATTTAAAAAACTAGAACGAACTGATCAACTCCTTTTTTGACGTTCCATTGAATCTCATACTAATGAATTTACTGATCTATACTAATATGATAAAGAGGAAAAGTTTGTTTGTTTGTTTGTTGGGATTGAATAGGCTCCTAAACGACTGGAAAGTTAAAGTTCTTTCACTGTTGGAAAACTACATTATTCCCGAGTGACATAGGCTATAAAAAAAGAGATCCGAGGGAAGCCGGGACGGGCCGCTTGTTTTTAACCCCCGACGAAAAAACGACGGGGTGTTATAAGTTTGACGTGTCTGTCTGTCTGTCTGTGTGTGTGTGTGTGTGTGTGTGTCTGTCTGTGGCATCATAGCTCCCTAACGCATGAACCGATTTTGATTCTGTTTTTTTTGTTTGAAAGGTGAATATGTCGGGAGTGTTCTTAGCTATGTTTAATGAAAATCGGTTCAGTAGTTTAATAATTAGGGGGGATGAAAGAGGGGATGGAAAAATAAAAGTCTACAAAGGTACTCGTGTGGGGTATCAAATGAAAGAGGATCACGTGTACATTACAAAATTGAAACTATAATGAAAATCGGTTGAGTCGTTCAAAAAATATAGGGAGTGAAAGTGTGGATGTTTAACAAAATGATTACAAATATAACCAAGTGGGGTATCAAATGAAAGAGGATCACATGAACATTACAAAATTCCATGTAAAATGGAAATTGGTTAAAAAAAAAATAGGTAATAGGTACCTACCTACTTTCAAAAAGTATGAAATAAAAAAATAAATTAAAAATTTTAACAAACCCCCGACATAAAAACCTAAAAGCCTTCTAAAAAGTATAATAATAATAAAAACTTGATATTAGGTAGGTACGTACCTAAGTATTAATAGGTATTTCTACAAAGAAAACGTCATGTCGGGGGGACTGTAGGTTTCGGTACATTGTAAATATAGGTAGGTACAATAAATGATGAGCGGTCCCCCCGACATGACGTTTTCTTTGTAGAAATACCTATTAATACTTAGGTACGTACCTACCTAATATCAAGTTTTTATTATTATTATACTTTTACGAAGACTTTTAGGTTTTTATGTCGGGGGTTTGTTAAAATTTTTAATTTATTTTTTTTATATAAAGATAATTACTTACGACCAATCCTACTACTATTATAAAGGCAAAAGTTTGTATGTATGGATGTATGGATGTTTGTTACTCTTTCACGTAAAAACTACTGAATGGATTTGAATGAAACTTTACCACAATATAGCTTATACATCAGAATAACACATAGGCTACAATTTTTGACACTAGACTAGACGGGACGAACCTGAAGTCCACGCGAATGAAGTCGCGGGCAAAAGCTAGTATTATATAATATGGTAAAGGTGAACATGACAAATACTAAAATAAGCCTACATTACTAATAGAGAATAAATAAATAAAAATATAATAATTTCTAATGCCTTCGCGGTTATTATACATTGTAATGACACAACTATAAACGAATTTAACTCTCGTATTTTATTAAATTGGCTGACGTTTCGAAAATGTATGTATCAAGGGCGTGCATTCCATATAGGCACAATGGTATAAATGTATAGAGTGCCTACCCTGACGTAGTACATGCGCGAACCTCACCGCACGCGCCTGGTATGTATTGAAGACTAGCTGTGCCCGCGACTTCGTCCCCGTGGAATAGTTATTCTTCATATAGGCTTCATAGTTTCCTCGTTTTTTACACATTTTCCACTGTTTCTTCGCTCCTATTGGTCGCAGCGTGATGTTATATAGCCTAAAGCCTTCCTCGATAAATGGTCTATCCAACAAAAAAAGAATTTTTGAATTCGAACCAGTAGTTCCTGAGATTAGCGCGTTCAAACAAACAAACTCTTCAGCTTTATAATATTAGTATAGATAATTACTTACTAACAATATAATATGGTAAAGGTAAACATGACAAATACTAAAATAAGCCTACATTACCAATAGAGAATAAATAAATAAAAATATAATAATTTCTGATGCCTTCGCGGTTATTACACATTGGAATGTAACAACTATAAACAAATTTACGTCGCGTATTTTATTAAATTGGCTGACGATTCGAAAACGTTTCCAGTGAAAAATTATCAATGTAATTTGTACTTTTTTTTTTTTTTTCGAACTGAATACTGAAGCGCAGTTGGCCAGCTTACTGCAAAACCGGACGGGTGGCGAGCCTCCTGAGAGGAGGCTCTTAAGCCTTTTGGGTTGGGTTTAGGGTTTTTAGCCCTGACCGACCCGAGGGCCCCCCAAGGTGGGGGTCGCACCTCGGCTCGGGCCGTCAGGAGGTGTGTTGACACGACTATTATGTTGCAAGGGAACAGAAGGTCCCTGCGGACAAGTCCGACGCGCGCCGGGTGTATGTGGACGTCTTCGACCCCGCCGGCGGGGAATTTCTTATTTTTGTTATGACGATCTCAATATTAGTGCATATAATTTGACATAATAGTGTAATAATATAATTGTTTTGTGAAATAAACAAATCTAATCTAAATGTAATCTATTCCCCAGTGCGACATATGCGGTGCATCGTTCAAGGCCAACAACAGCCTGCGCATGCACCGGCGCGCGGTGCACGGCGCGGCGCGGGTGCAGTGCTCGCAGTGTCCGCGGCTGTATCGCACGCGGCACTACGCGGTCAAGCATCTGAGAACTGTACATAGGTATAAGGTCCGTATCTATCCCTACTAATATTATAAATGCGAAAGTAACTCTGTCTGTCTGTCTGTTGCTCTTTCACGCCTAAACGGCTGAACGGATTTTGATGAAATTTGATATGGTAATAGATGATAACCTAGAAATGGACATAGGCTATAAATAATCACGCCATCGTTCTTAGGGGGTAGGCAGTAGGCAGATAACTAAATTGAGATAGTGATTTTTAGTCGTTTTGGTTGGGACTTTTGCTCTATTGCTCTATCCCTACTTCCCTACTAATATTATAAATGCGAAAGTAACTCTGTCTGTCTGTCTGTTACGCTTTCACGCTAAAACTACTGGACCGATTTAAATTAAATTTGGTACAATGATAGTCTGGAGCCTGAGAAAGGACATAGGCTACTTTTTAACCGACTGCAAAAAAGACGAAGACGAAGTCGCGGGCAGAAGCTAGTAGTTAATATATTTGACATTGTATGTACAACTACATCTTATTGTAATGAAGTTGTAATATTGTTCATTGGAATGAAACAAGTATTAACGGATTTAACTCACGTATTTTTATTTTACTTGCTGACGACGGATTCTTTAAAGTTTCCATAATCGTAGCACGACTGAGCTGACAATAGTCTAACGCGTGAGCGAGTTTCAGTCCAATGTGTAATAACCGCGAAGGCATCAGAAGTATTTTACTATTTTAAGTTTATAATTATGATAGATGTGATCTAACCAGCTCTCTTATATCTATAACTAGCGGCCCCGGCAGACGTCGTCCTGCCCGTCCGATTGTTTCGTCAAAGATCTGTCAAAGTCTTCTGTCACTTACCGTCAATCACTTTGTATATGGGAGTATAGAGAGATGTTTATTTTACACTTTTTCAAGATGATTTTTTTATTTTCTCTACTTACAAACCTTCCCTGGACTTCCACGAATAATTCAAGACCAAAATCAGGCGTTGTTCAGTTATAAAATTACAACGAAAAGTGGCATTGATTTTTATATATATAACTATAAGCTTCTGCCCGCGACTTCGTCCGCGTGGAACTCCTCCTTTTTTGCAGTTGGTTAAAAAGTAGCCTATGTCCTTTCTCAGGCTCCAGACTTTCTTTGTACCAAATTTCATTTAAATCGGTCCAGTAGTTTTAGCGTGAAAGCGTAACAGACAGACAGACAGAGTTACTTTCGCATTTATAATATTAGTAGGGATAACAGGTTTTTCTCATTAGTCGTCAATATTAAATTTTACTCAACGGTTTTTTTGTTTTAGGGTCCTGTACCTCAACTGCAAACTCTGTCTGCCACCACTGATCAACCGGAAGACGAAATAAAATGATTGTCTATTTAAAATATATTGTTTTATTTTTAAACAGTCAGAATTTGCATATATTACAATAGATGAAATTAATAGATTTATTTCTCAAAAGCCATTAATAATATTTATCATAATTACAATATTAAAATATATTTTCTTTCATAGTGTTTAAAATTTGACAAAAGTACCTAATAAATTTAGGGACACAAACTGGTGACTGTTTTTAGTTACTGTGGCAGATATTACGTTATCGGTATAATTAATACTTAGAAACGGTTTAAATTAAATGAATTACTGGTAAAATAAATACAAATACTGCCATCAGTTGCCCTATATAAACCCAATTGAATTTACAAAACCACATTTAAGAAAACATTTACGGAGTCACACTGGAGAAACGTATTTGAAAATGTGGATGCATTTAATTTTGATATAATGCTTAGGAAGCGATAAAAAGAAAATAGATGTGTTTTATTTAGTGCTAATTTAAAACGATTAGTGTCAACAATTAATTTATTTGGCTGTAAGCAATCGTGTCAAAGTCCAACTAAATTAAAACCAATCTCGCGTTACCATAGCAACTAAGTTCATAACAATGGCGGCTGAAGATGGCGTATAGTAGTTACATGTAGCATGTAGTTATTAGTCGTTTTCGATCCTTTTAATAAGTTTTTTTATTCTAGTTACTAAAATATTATATTATGCAAACGTTATTCATTATTTTAATATTACGTATTTGTACATCGTATGATTTTTTTAACAAGAAAGTATTTAAAATACGACATCAAAAACGTTGACTTCTAAAATCAATTTTGATAGTTTTCGTATATATAATTATATTAAGTCATATTAAAGTGGTAAATTAAATTGCTGCGTAAAAGCAAGAAAGCGAATAGTAATACGCCTTTTTAAAAAGTTATCTGTGAAGTCTAAAAAAGAAACAAAATCCCGTTGCCGTGGTAACGCGTAAAAACGAACAAACTGTCTTACAAAACAATTGTCTGTAAGTAGCTCAATTTAGATAAAATCTAAGCCTCAACAATATGTCTAATTTAAGCGGCTACGACAGCGAAGCCGTGGGTTTCACATCTATAAGCCAAAACAAATCTGCAGGCAATGCTTGTAGCACTCAAACTACAGAATTCAGTGAAAGCGGCGTCGGTTCTCAGACCAATACGTCACGAGACTGCGGTTGTATGGCCACCCCAGAAGACCTGAACGCGCAAAATACTTGCTCATACACACCTGGCTTGAACGAGTTCTTGAAAAAAGTAGTCCCAACAATGATGGAACAACTCGATCAACAAGAGTACCACAACTCCTCAGATTCTGAAGAAGAAGAAGTATTTACTGCTAAACTTATCCAGGAATTCAAAGCCAACGTCTCCACGCCAAGTCTTGGTTCAGGAGATCACCAAAGTTCCACAATTTTAGATCTATCGTTCAGCAGCGCTGGGAATTCGTTAGCCGTTTCTATAGGAAAATCGCAGCATGAGCAATGGTGTCAACATGACGGTCTGATCAGAGTTTATACAATAAAAAGAGCGGAAGACAACAAGTTTGTCCACGCTTTAGATATAACTGAGAAGAACTGCGTTTCAGTTGTGAAATATCATCCTTCTGTCGCCGCTTTGTTAGCGTATGGGACAACTTCGGGCGATGTTGTTATATGCAGTTTGAGAAATACAGAGAATAGCGCCCAAGCTCTATTGACCTCTCCTTCTGGGTGTCACGGTTCTAAACGCGTATCAGCTTTAAAATGGGCAGATTCAACCTTAGCCAACACTTATTTAACCATGCAGATCTTAAATACGGGAAAACGGCGCGGGGCCTCCGACCAAATTTTAATCACAGCTGGCAGTGACGAAATAAATATTTGGCAGGTTAATTCTAACCTCAAAATCTTTGAAAGCGTTGTTGGTTACTCTGTGAACGGATCTCGCAAGATGGCCGCTCCGGACATCAGCTGTTTCGATTATATAAAAACTTATCCGCTGAGGCCTTGCGATGAGAAGATTCCCGACGATATTTTCGTTGTCGGAACGAAATGTGGGAAACTTTATATCTGTAAGATTAAAAACTGTTCACAGATTATGGATAGTTCGAAAGTCGATCCGGTTTTCGAAGTATTTGAGGGGCATCAGACGTGTGTGTTGGATGTAACATTTAGCTATCAACGGCCGGGGGTTTTCGCCTCTATTTCTATGGACTCAGAGTTGAGATTGTACAGCGTTAGTCAGATGACCCCGTTAAAGGTAAATTTATAATACGATATTCTTTATTGGCTCGTGTTTGTGCCTCAGCCACACTTTACTCCTCGCGCTACCGCAACGATGCTGTCGCCACAAACTCCCCTTGCACATTTATCGCGACGTTTCGCCTTGCGGCCCTTTGAGTCGCGTCAAAATACCGCTAAAAAGCAGAGCGGTGTATGACGAGTAGAGTACCCACACGAATGCTCCTTTCCTCGCCTCTGCGAGAGTATGTGGCAAGGATATTATGAAGCTTTAAAGACTAGTAGACTAGACTTTAGCACGATAAAAATGGCAACACTGTGCATAACTATTTATTCTAACTCTATGCCAACAAAATAAAATGTTTTGTTTATAAACCTATCGTATTTCTGATAAACGTGTTTATTGATAAATATTATCTTTCAAGGTTCTATTTATGGACTCGCCCCTAACTTGCATATCGTGGCTGCCTAATAGCCCCTGCTGTGTGCTCTGCGGGGTCCGAGACGGAGCCCTGATAGTCTACGACGAGGCCCGCGGCGCTCCGCTGCCGGCCTCGGGGCTCCGCGGCGAGGCGATTTGTTTAACTATCGTACAAGCTGGGTAAGAATTTAGTGTTACGAATTACTTTTAAATCATTACTGGCTGAAATATAGCGAGCCACGCCCTAAAATAATAAAAATAAACAAAATTGACAGCTTAAAATGGCTGAACCGTTGAAAAAAGTAATATTTTTATTTTAATCTTAAATATAAGATAAAATAAATATATAGCTATGTGATATATATTTATGATATTTTTTTTATTACAATTTATTCAATTAGGTACATTTATACAATTTATTCAATTTTACACATATTTTTGTCTTACCTACGCTATATTTTTCATAATCTCTCAATCGCCCAAAGGTTAAGTGGAAGAGATCCCTTTAAGGGAAATTCGCCTTTGTACATTTATTGTGTTTTCGTTTATGTATTTGTTTTGCGATTGTACAATAAAGTGTTTACTTACATAATAATATGTAGATTTATATATGTTAATATGTTTGTGCAGAGCAACACAGGTCGCCGCCGGCGCGTCGGACGGTACCGTGCGAATATGGGAGCTGCCGCCGCGGACCACGCGCTATTGGCCGGAAGACCTTTAACTGTATGATATCTGGGACTTACCCAAGGGCGTAGCGTATTTTGTTGAGGGGGGCATAGAAAAACTAAGAATATATCTAAGTTACTTTTCGAAACTTCGTACAACAAGGGCGTGCATTCCATATAGGCACAGTGTCACTATTAATGTATGGAGTGCCTACCCGGGCGCCATTCTTACGCTCCTCCCACTGCACGCGCTTACGTACAAGAACAAGAGTATCAAAACCTACGGGTTACTTGTAGAGGGGGTTGCCTGTAGAGGGGGTTGCTTGTAGAGGGGGTTACCTATAGAGAGGGTTGCTTGTAGAGGGGGTTACCTATAGAGAGGGTTACTTGTCGAGGGGGTTACCTATAGAGAGGGTTGCTTGTAGAGGGGGTTACCTATAGAGAGGGTTGCTTGTAGAGGGGGTTACCTATAGAGAGGGTTGCTTGTAGAGGGAATTACCTGTAGAGGGGGTTGCTTGTAGAGGGAATTACCTGTAGAGGGGGTTGCTTGTAGAGGGAATTACCTGTAGAGGGGGTTGCTTGTAGAGGGAATTACCTGTAGAGGGGGTTGCCTGTAGAGGGGGTTGCCTGTAGAGGGGGTTGCCTGTAGAGGGGGTTGCCTGTAGAGGGGGTTGCCTGTAGAGGGGGTTGCCTGTAGAGGGGGTTGCTTGTAGAGGGGGTTGTACCCGTACTTCGCTACGCCCTTGCTTACCCAAAAACCAATGTTAAAGAGATTCTTCTAATAACAAAATAATGTTACTGTTAGTGGAATGATATTCGAGCGTTTGGGACGCCGTTATTGTCTCTAGCTATATCTATAATGGTTGCAAATATTACTTAATACTGTTTCAATTGATACTTATCAATAGAAATAGTATTTTCCGTCCTCCGGCCGGAAAGTGCCAACTTTGTGGCCGCTGCGCTCAATGATATTGCCGCTTTCTGGCTTCGTCGAACAGAAAAATAGTATACTGACCTCGGCCAGTAAAATAAAAAAGCCTCAGATCACATTTTTGTCAACCTCGGCTTCGCCTCGGACGACAATTACATTTGATCTGAGACATTTTTTATTTTACTGGCCTTGGTGCGTAATGTACTATTGTGCTAGTGCCAAGGGACATAAATAGTTATATTATAATGATAAATTGAGTTTAAATATGACTTATTAAATATTTAGGGCAGACCGGCAACTGTTGAAACGCCCGTACCTCTAATTTTATTAAGATAATTGTCGAATATAATTTTACTTTCATTCTATTATTATTTTTTAATAAATAAAACACTCAAAACAATGTTGAATCATTTTATTTCAAATTCATTATAATTGTATTAGCCTAGAGGAATTTCTTAGTCAATATACATGTCGGGGCGAGCTGGTTCGCTCGTTTTTGGTGCATCACGCGCTTCCGCGTCTGTCGTCAGGAACTACAACAAAATATAGCAATAAATAATACTATAATATAAATATACACTATTATAAAGAGGAAAGATTATTATTTTTGTGTGTATGTTTGTCACTACAGTGTGTGTGTGTTCGTGTGTGTGTGTGTGTGTGTGTGTGTGTGTGTGTGCGTGTCTGTATGCCTGCGTGTGTCTTTACGTCTCGTTCACCGTACATATACAAACACATTTATGTGTCTATATATGTTTGTGTCGAAAAATTGACTAGAATAATATCAGAGTGGTACCCTAGGGATGGAAAAAGAAATAAAGGTAGACCAATAAAACGCTGGGAAGACGATAAAAGGAGTAGCCGGTCCAGAATAGACCAGAATCGCAAGAGACAGGGATAGATGGAAATCTTTTGAGGAGGCCTTTGTCGAAAGGCAAGCTGTAATGAAAAAACCGATCGTCAACAAAATGTAAAAATGTATGTTTAACAGCAATAAAGGCTTATTTTAATTTTACGGTCATTCTCAGGAGAGGCGAATTTCTATCGTACAAGCAAATATTTATGAAAAGTATGGATATTTTGGCCATTTCTTATTTTTTATCGCTAATACTAGGTCTCTTCTATTTGATGTAACAGGCCTTAAATAAATTTGAACCCTATTAATATTTTTTAAAAATTGTTAAAACCCATTCTCATAAGCTCCATTTAGCGAGCAGACTCCCGAATTCGGTATAAAATCATCTGTATTTTATAAACTTTAACCAATGGCTCGTATTTAGTATTTCTTATTTAAAGCTTATTAGTTAAACTAATTAAATAAAAATATACACTGCTTTAAAACGTTTTTATTAATTAAGTATGAATTATATTGTGCGCGAGCAAACATGCGTACAAAATCCGCCAACGCATACAAAAGTCTCGATATTACTCTAACCCATAAGGTTACGCGCAACCTTAGTGGCTAGTCGGCTAGTGTTTAGCTGTGCCTAGGTATTAGAGAAGGAACGATACGCGAGACGCATTGCCGAACAAAATTACAAACGCATTTACCTACGTTCCATTCACGTGGATTCCATTTCCTATAAACTCCGTTCAGCTATTTTATTTCTTAATTAGGTGTTCGTTAAACTTGTTCTTTTATTATATAATAGAGTCTTCTAATATGTTTACAATACTTACGCTGTTATTACTTTATCTATTTTGAAAACCATGATAAAAAATAAAAAAAGGCTTTCTCCCGCTAAGCTCCATCAACTAAACTCCTGTTGGAGTTTAGGCAATTTTGTTTTTATTTGCTTGTGGTGTCTTCATTAAAACAAAATGTGATTTTGATTAGTGTTTTTAATATTTTAGTCGGTTTGATTTTAACATATTTTGACGTTTTCTATTATTTTTAGAAGTTTTTGAAAAAAAATTTTTTTTCGTTTGTAAATGTCCCATTGCTTTTATAACAAATGTAATGAGATATTAATGTACAACATTAAAGTGATTTCTCGTTTTTTAACGTTTCATTTTTATTTTAGTATGAAAGTCCTACAGATTTTCTAAGCTCTGTCATATTAATCCTAAACTCCGTATTTAAGAAATCTAAAATTATTTTTTACTTCAAATCTACTTGGTATATTTGATGGAGAATGACACAGACCCATTAAATTTTGCCTAATCTTTCATGTTTTATTATAATTGTAGCCACAAAATCAAATTTCAAAATGATGATGGAGTTTAGCCTGAGAACACCTTTTCGTGAGAATGACCGTTTAATATGTTTGTGTCTCCGTCTCTGCGCCGGGTTGGTGGTTTGTGTGTAAGTATGACTGTATGTCTGTGTGTGTATATCTCGCTCACCGGCGCTGGTGTCTACTGCTTGGCGCGGTGGCTGGGCTCGGTGTCTGTCTGTCTGGCTGTGTGTATATATGTCTATATGTCTCTGCGTGTGTGTCTGTGTGTGTACGTCTCTCTCACCGGCGCCGGTGTGCTGCTGTCTACTGCTTGGCGCGGCGGCACGGCTCGGTGGCGGTGGGCGGCGGCGGGGGGCCCTTCTTCTCGATCTCCTCGAGGTAGCTCGCTATGATCTCGCCGCGCTCCTCCGGGATGTGCTCCAGCGCCAGGTACCTGCAGACAGACGGAAATATAAATATACATTACTATATGTAATAATAATATTACAGAATCATATAATGTAATATAACATTACCTGAAATCACAGAGATAGAATGTTTGGTGTGATCATAGACTACTGTAGTGTTGAGGTATGACGTACGGGCACTAGTGTCCATTAATATAAGAGAGAGAGAGAGAGAGAGAGAGAAAAACAGAGTGCTATCTCGTAAATACTTAGTCTGTCATGCTCTGTGTAACCGTACACGGCCTGTACGTTGTCTGTCACTACGGTTCTTGATGTATGAGAGTGGAAGGGACAGACACTGTATGTGTGAGAGAGAGAGAGAAAGAGAGAGAGAGTTGTCCCGCAGCGCGGCGCGCGTCTTGTGCGTGATGGCGCGCGTCTCCTGCAGCAGCTGCCGGAGCGCGGTCTTGTCTCTCTCTGTCTCTGTGTCTCTGTGTGTGTGCGTGTCTGTGTGTGTGTGTGTGTCTGTGTGTGTGCGTGTACCTGGCGTCGTGCTTGATGTAGTCGTGCACGGCGAGCGCGTTGTCCCGCAGCGCGGCGCGCGTCTTGTGCGTGATGGCGCGCGTCTCCTGCAGCAGCTGCCGGAGCGCGGTCTTGTCTCTCTCTGTCTCTGTGTCTCTGTGTGTCTGTCTGTGTGTGTGTGTGTGCGTGTACCTGGCGTCGTGCTTGATGTAGTCGTGCACGGCGAGCGCGTTGTCCCGCAGCGCGGCGCGCGTCTTGTGCGTGATGGCGCGCGTCTCCTGCAGCAGCTGCCGGAGCGCGGTCTTGTCTCTCTCTGTCTCTGTGTCTCTGTGTGTGTCTGTGTGTGTGTGTGTGCGTGTACCTGGCGTCGTGCTTGATGTAGTCGTGCACGGCGAGCGCGTTGTCCCGCAGCGCGGCGCGCGTCTTGTGCGTGATGGCGCGCGTCTCCTGCAGCAGCTGCCGGAGCGCGGTCTTGTCTCTCTCTGTCTCTGTGTCTCTGTGTGTGTGGGTGTGTCTGTGTGTGTGCGTGTACCTGGCGTCGTGCTTGATGTAGTCGTGCACGGCGAGCGCGTTGTCCCGCAGCGCGGCGCGCGTCTTGTGCGTGATGGCGCGCGTCTCCTGCAGCAGCTGCCGGAGCGCGGTCTTGTCTCTCTCTGTCTCTGTGTCTCTGTGTGTGTGGGTGTGTCTGTGTGTGTGCGTGTACCTGGCGTCGTGCTTGATGTAGTCGTGCACGGCGAGCGCGTTGTCCCGCAGCGCGGCGCGCGTCTTGTGCGTGATGGCGCGCGTCTCCTGCAGCAGCTGCCGGAGCGCGGTCTTGTCTCTCTCTGTCTCTGTGTCTCTGTGTGTGTGTGTGTCTGTGTGTGTGCGTGTACCTGGCGTCGTGCTTGATGTAGTCGTGCACGGCGAGCGCGTTGTCCCGCAGCGCGGCGCGCGTCTTGTGCGTGATGGCGCGCGTCTCCTGCAGCAGCTGCCGGAGCGCGGTCTTGTCTCTCTCTGTCTCTGTGTCTCTGTGTGTCTGTCTGTGTGTGTGTGTGTGCGTGTACCTGGCGTCGTGCTTGATGTAGTCGTGCACGGCGAGCGCGTTGTCCCGCAGCGCGGCGCGCGTCTTGTGCGTGATGGCGCGCGTCTCCTGCAGCAGCTGCCGGAGCGCGGTCTTGTCTCTCTCTGTCTCTGTGTCTCTGTGTGTGTGGGTGTGTGCGTGTACCTGGCGTCGTGCTTGATGTAGTCGTGCACGGCGAGCGCGTTGTCCCGCAGCGCGGCGCGCGTCTTGTGCGTGATGGCGCGCGTCTCCTGCAGCAGCTGCCGGAGCGCGGTCTTGTCTCTCTCTGTCTCTGTGTCTCTGTGTGTGTGTGTGTCTGTGTGTGTGCGTGTACCTGGCGTCGTGCTTGATGTAGTCGTGCACGGCGAGCGCGTTGTCCCGCAGCGCGGCGCGCGTCTTGTGCGTGATGGCGCGCGTCTCCTGCAGCAGCTGCCGGAGCGCGGTCTTGTCTCTCTCTGTCTCTGTGTCTCTGTGTGTGTGTGTCTGTGTGTGTGCGTGTACCTGGCGTCGTGCTTGATGTAGTCGTGCACGGCGAGCGCGTTGTCCCGCAGCGCGGCGCGCGTCTTGTGCGTGATGGCGCGCGTCTCCTGCAGCAGCTGCCGGAGCGCGGTCTTGTCTCTCTCTGTCTCTGTGTCTCTGTGTGTCTGTCTGTGTGTGTGTGTGTGCGTGTACCTGGCGTCGTGCTTGATGTAGTCGTGCACGGCGAGCGCGTTGTCCCGCAGCGCGGCGCGCGTCTTGTGCGTGATGGCGCGCGTCTCCTGCAGCAGCTGCCGGAGCGCGGTCTTGTCTCTCTCTGTCTCTGTGTCTCTGTGTGTCTGTCTGTGTGTGTGTGTGTGCGTGTACCTGGCGTCGTGCTTGATGTAGTCGTGCACGGCGAGCGCGTTGTCCCGCAGCGCGGCGCGCGTCTTGTGCGTGATGGCGCGCGTCTCCTGCAGCAGCTGCCGGAGCGCGGTCTTGTCTCTCTCTGTCTCTGTGTCTCTGTGTGTCTGTCTGTGTGTGTGTGTGTGCGTGTACCTGGCGTCGTGCTTGATGTAGTCGTGCACGGCGAGCGCGTTGTCCCGCAGCGCGGCGCGCGTCTTGTGCGTGATGGCGCGCGTCTCCTGCAGCAGCTGCCGGAGCGCGGTCTTGTCTCTCTCTGTCTCTGTGTCTCTGTGTGTGTGTGTGTCTGTGTGTGTGCGTGTACCTGGCGTCGTGCTTGATGTAGTCGTGCACGGCGAGCGCGTTGTCCCGCAGCGCGGCGCGCGTCTTGTGCGTGATGGCGCGCGTCTCCTGCAGCAGCTGCCGGAGCGCGGTCTTGTCTCTCTCTGTCTCTGTGTCTCTGTGTGTGTGTGCGTGTCTGTGTGTGTGCGTGTACCTGGCGTCGTGCTTGATGTAGTCGTGCACGGCGAGCGCGTTGTCCCGCAGCGCGGCGCGCGTCTTGTGCGTGATGGCGCGCGTCTCCTGCAGCAGCTGCCGGAGCGCGGTCTTGTCTCTCTCTGTCTCTGTGTCTCTGTGTGTCTGTCTGTGTGTCTGTGTGTGTGCGTGTACCTGGCGTCGTGCTTGATGTAGTCGTGCACGGCGAGCGCGTTGTCCCGCAGCGCGGCGCGCGTCTTGTGCGTGATGGCGCGCGTCTCCTGCAGCAGCTGCCGGAGCGCGGTCTTGTCTCTCTCTGTCTCTGTGTGTCTGTCTGTGTGTCTGTGTGTGTGCGTGTACCTGGCGTCGTGCTTGATGTAGTCGTGCACGGCGAGCGCGTTGTCCCGCAGCGCGGCGCGCGTCTTGTGCGTGATGGCGCGCGTCTCCTGCAGCAGCTGCCGGAGCGCGGTCTTGTCTCTCTCTGTCTCTGTGTGTGTGTGTGTCTGTGTGTGTGCGTGTACCTGGCGTCGTGCTTGATGTAGTCGTGCACGGCGAGCGCGTTGTCCCGCAGCGCGGCGCGCGTCTTGTGCGTGATGGCGCGCGTCTCCTGCAGCAGCTGCCGGAGCGCGGTCTTGTCTCTCTCTGTCTCTGTGTGTCTGTCTGTGTGTCTGTGTGTGTGCGTGTACCTGGCGTCGTGCTTGATGTAGTCGTGCACGGCGAGCGCGTTGTCCCGCAGCGCGGCGCGCGTCTTGTGCGTGATGGCGCGCGTCTCCTGCAGCAGCTGCCGGAGCGCGGTCTTGTCTCTCTCTGTCTCTGTGTCTCTGTGTGTGTGTGTGTCTGTGTGTGTGCGTGTACCTGGCGTCGTGCTTGATGTAGTCGTGCACGGCGAGCGCGTTGTCCCGCAGCGCGGCGCGCGTCTTGTGCGTGATGGCGCGCGTCTCCTGCAGCAGCTGCCGGAGCGCGGTCTTGTCTCTCTCTGTCTCTGTGTGTGTGTGTCTGTGTGTGTGCGTGTACCTGGCGTCGTGCTTGATGTAGTCGTGCACGGCGAGCGCGTTGTCCCGCAGCGCGGCGCGCGTCTTGTGCGTGATGGCGCGCGTCTCCTGCAGCAGCTGCCGGAGCGCGGTCTTGTCTCTCTCTGTCTCTGTGTCTCTGTGTGTGTGTGTGTCTGTGTGTGTGCGTGTACCTGGCGTCGTGCTTGATGTAGTCGTGCACGGCGAGCGCGTTGTCCCGCAGCGCGGCGCGCGTCTTGTGCGTGATGGCGCGCGTCTCCTGCAGCAGCTGCCGGAGCGCGGTCTTGTCTCTCTCTGTCTCTGTGTCTCTGTGTCTGTGTCTGTGTGTGTGCGTGTACCTGGCGTCGTGCTTGATGTAGTCGTGCACGGCGAGCGCGTTGTCCCGCAGCGCGGCGCGCGTCTTGTGCGTGATGGCGCGCGTCTCCTGCAGCAGCTGCCGGAGCGCGGTCTTGTCTCTCTCTGTCTCTGTGTGTCTGTCTGTGTGTCTGTGTGTGTGCGTGTACCTGGCGTCGTGCTTGATGTAGTCGTGCACGGCGAGCGCGTTGTCCCGCAGCGCGGCGCGCGTCTTGTGCGTGATGGCGCGCGTCTCCTGCAGCAGCTGCCGGAGCGCGGTCTTGTCTCTCTCTGTCTCTGTGTGTCTGTCTGTGTGTCTGTGTGTGTGCGTGTACCTGGCGTCGTGCTTGATGTAGTCGTGCACGGCGAGCGCGTTGTCCCGCAGCGCGGCGCGCGTCTTGTGCGTGATGGCGCGCGTCTCCTGCAGCAGCTGCCGGAGCGCGGTCTTGTCTCTCTCTGTCTCTGTGTCTCTGTGTGTGTGTGTGTCTGTGTGTGTGCGTGTACCTGGCGTCGTGCTTGATGTAGTCGTGCACGGCGAGCGCGTTGTCCCGCAGCGCGGCGCGCGTCTTGTGCGTGATGGCGCGCGTCTCCTGCAGCAGCTGCCGGAGCGCGGTCTTGTCTCTCTCTGTCTCTGTGTGTCTGTGTGTGTGTGTCTGTGTGTGTGCGTGTACCTGGCGTCGTGCTTGATGTAGTCGTGCACGGCGAGCGCGTTGTCCCGCAGCGCGGCGCGCGTCTTGTGCGTGATGGCGCGCGTCTCCTGCAGCAGCTGCCGGAGCGCGGTCTTGTCTCTCTCTGTCTCTGTGTCTCTGTGTGTCTGTGTGTGCGTGTCTGTGTGTGTGCGTGTACCTGGCGTCGTGCTTGATGTAGTCGTGCACGGCGAGCGCGTTGTCCCGCAGCGCGGCGCGCGTCTTGTGCGTGATGGCGCGCGTCTCCTGCAGCAGCTGCCGGAGCGCGGTCTTGTCTCTCTCTGTCTCTGTGTCTCTGTGTGTCTGTCTGTGTGTCTGTGTGTGTGCGTGTACCTGGCGTCGTGCTTGATGTAGTCGTGCACGGCGAGCGCGTTGTCCCGCAGCGCGGCGCGCGTCTTGTGCGTGATGGCGCGCGTCTCCTGCAGCAGCTGCCGGAGCGCGGTCTTGTCTCTCTCTGTCTCTCTGTCTCTGTGTGTGTGTGCGTGTCTGTGTGTGTGCGTGTACCTGGCGTCGTGCTTGATGTAGTCGTGCACGGCGAGCGCGTTGTCCCGCAGCGCGGCGCGCGTCTTGTGCGTGATGGCGCGCGTCTCCTGCAGCAGCTGCCGGAGCGCGGTCTTGTCTCTCTCTGTCTCTGTGTCTCTGTGTGTGTGTGTCTGTGTGTGTGCGTGTACCTGGCGTCGTGCTTGATGTAGTCGTGCACGGCGAGCGCGTTGTCCCGCAGCGCGGCGCGCGTCTTGTGCGTGATGGCGCGCGTCTCCTGCAGCAGCTGCCGGAGCGCGGTCTTGTCTCTCTCTGTCTCTGTGTCTCTGTGTGTGTGTGTCTGTGTGTGTGCGTGTACCTGGCGTCGTGCTTGATGTAGTCGTGCACGGCGAGCGCGTTGTCCCGCAGCGCGGCGCGCGTCTTGTGCGTGATGGCGCGCGTCTCCTGCAGCAGCTGCCGGAGCGCGGTCTTGTCTCTCTCTGTCTCTGTGTGTGTGTGTCTGTGTGTGTGCGTGTACCTGGCGTCGTGCTTGATGTAGTCGTGCACGGCGAGCGCGTTGTCCCGCAGCGCGGCGCGCGTCTTGTGCGTGATGGCGCGCGTCTCCTGCAGCAGCTGCCGGAGCGCGGTCTTGTC
Source organism: Polylopha cassiicola (assembly GCA_038024825.1). NCBI lineage: Eukaryota > Metazoa > Arthropoda > Insecta > Lepidoptera > Tortricidae > Polylopha > Polylopha cassiicola. Next base: position 2,913,427 of record CP149065.1, on the reverse strand, counting down.
TCTCTCTGTCTCTGTGTGTCTGTCTGTGTGTCTGTGTGTGTGCGTGTACCTGGCGTCGTGCTTGATGTAGTCGTGCACGGCGAGCGCGTTGTCCCGCAGCGCGGCGCGCGTCTTGTGCGTGATGGCGCGCGTCTCCTGCAGCAGCTGCCGGAGCGCGGTCTTGTCTCTCTCTGTCTCTGTGTCTCTGTGTGTGTGTGTGTCTGTGTGTGTGCGTGTACCTGGCGTCGTGCTTGATGTAGTCGTGCACGGCGAGCGCGTTGTCCCGCAGCGCGGCGCGCGTCTTGTGCGTGATGGCGCGCGTCTCCTGCAGCAGCTGCCGGAGCGCGGTCTTGTCTCTCTCTGTCTCTGTGTGTCTGTGTGTGTGTGTCTGTGTGTGTGCGTGTACCTGGCGTCGTGCTTGATGTAGTCGTGCACGGCGAGCGCGTTGTCCCGCAGCGCGGCGCGCGTCTTGTGCGTGATGGCGCGCGTCTCCTGCAGCAGCTGCCGGAGCGCGGTCTTGTCTCTCTCTGTCTCTGTGTCTCTGTGTGTCTGTGTGTGCGTGTCTGTGTGTGTGCGTGTACCTGGCGTCGTGCTTGATGTAGTCGTGCACGGCGAGCGCGTTGTCCCGCAGCGCGGCGCGCGTCTTGTGCGTGATGGCGCGCGTCTCCTGCAGCAGCTGCCGGAGCGCGGTCTTGTCTCTCTCTGTCTCTCTGTCTCTGTGTGTGTGTGCGTGTCTGTGTGTGTGCGTGTACCTGGCGTCGTGCTTGATGTAGTCGTGCACGGCGAGCGCGTTGTCCCGCAGCGCGGCGCGCGTCTTGTGCGTGATGGCGCGCGTCTCCTGCAGCAGCTGCCGGAGCGCGGTCTTGTCTCTCTCTGTCTCTGTGTCTCTGTGTGTGTGTGTGTCTGTGTGTGTGCGTGTACCTGGCGTCGTGCTTGATGTAGTCGTGCACGGCGAGCGCGTTGTCCCGCAGCGCGGCGCGCGTCTTGTGCGTGATGGCGCGCGTCTCCTGCAGCAGCTGCCGGAGCGCGGTCTTGTCTCTCTCTGTCTCTCTGTCTCTGTGTGTGTGTGCGTGTCTGTGTGTGTGCGTGTACCTGGCGTCGTGCTTGATGTAGTCGTGCACGGCGAGCGCGTTGTCCCGCAGCGCGGCGCGCGTCTTGTGCGTGATGGCGCGCGTCTCCTGCAGCAGCTGCCGGAGCGCGGTCTTGTCTCTCTCTGTCTCTGTGTCTCTGTGTGTGTGTGTGTCTGTGTGTGTGCGTGTACCTGGCGTCGTGCTTGATGTAGTCGTGCACGGCGAGCGCGTTGTCCCGCAGCGCGGCGCGCGTCTTGTGCGTGATGGCGCGCGTCTCCTGCAGCAGCTGCCGGAGCGCGGTCTTGTCTCTCTCTGTCTCTGTGTCTCTGTGTGTGTGTGTGTCTGTGTGTGTGCGTGTACCTGGCGTCGTGCTTGATGTAGTCGTGCACGGCGAGCGCGTTGTCCCGCAGCGCGGCGCGCGTCTTGTGCGTGATGGCGCGCGTCTCCTGCAGCAGCTGCCGGAGCGCGGTCTTGTCTCTCTCTGTCTCTGTGTCTCTGTGTGTGTGTGTGTGTCTGTGTGTGTGCGTGTACCTGGCGTCGTGCTTGATGTAGTCGTGCACGGCGAGCGCGTTGTCCCGCAGCGCGGCGCGCGTCTTGTGCGTGATGGCGCGCGTCTCCTGCAGCAGCTGCCGGAGCGCGGTCTTGTCTCTCTCTGTCTCTGTGTCTCTGTGTGTGTGTGTGTCTGTGTGTGTGCGTGTACCTGGCGTCGTGCTTGATGTAGTCGTGCACGGCGAGCGCGTTGTCCCGCAGCGCGGCGCGCGTCTTGTGCGTGATGGCGCGCGTCTCCTGCAGCAGCTGCCGGAGCGCGGTCTTGTCTCTCTCTGTCTCTGTGTCTCTGTGTGTGTGTGTGTGTCTGTGTGTGTGCGTGTACCTGGCGTCGTGCTTGATGTAGTCGTGCACGGCGAGCGCGTTGTCCCGCAGCGCGGCGCGCGTCTTGTGCGTGATGGCGCGCGTCTCCTGCAGCAGCTGCCGGAGCGCGGTCTTGTCTCTCTCTGTCTCTGTGTGTCTGTCTGTGTGTCTGTGTGTGTGCGTGTACCTGGCGTCGTGCTTGATGTAGTCGTGCACGGCGAGCGCGTTGTCCCGCAGCGCGGCGCGCGTCTTGTGCGTGATGGCGCGCGTCTCCTGCAGCAGCTGCCGGAGCGCGGTCTTGTCTCTCTCTGTCTCTGTGTCTCTGTGTGTGTGGGTGTGTCTGTGTGTGTGCGTGTACCTGGCGTCGTGCTTGATGTAGTCGTGCACGGCGAGCGCGTTGTCCCGCAGCGCGGCGCGCGTCTTGTGCGTGATGGCGCGCGTCTCCTGCAGCAGCTGCCGGAGCGCGGTCTTGTCTCTCTCTGTCTCTGTGTCTCTGTGTGTGTGTGTGTGTCTGTGTGTGTGCGTGTACCTGGCGTCGTGCTTGATGTAGTCGTGCACGGCGAGCGCGTTGTCCCGCAGCGCGGCGCGCGTCTTGTGCGTGATGGCGCGCGTCTCCTGCAGCAGCTGCCGGAGCGCGGTCTTGTCTCTCTCTGTCTCTGTGTGTCTGTCTGTGTGTCTGTGTGTGTGCGTGTACCTGGCGTCGTGCTTGATGTAGTCGTGCACGGCGAGCGCGTTGTCCCGCAGCGCGGCGCGCGTCTTGTGCGTGATGGCGCGCGTCTCCTGCAGCAGCTGCCGGAGCGCGGTCTTGTCTCTCTCTGTCTCTGTGTGTCTGTCTGTGTGTCTGTGTGTGTGCGTGTACCTGGCGTCGTGCTTGATGTAGTCGTGCACGGCGAGCGCGTTGTCCCGCAGCGCGGCGCGCGTCTTGTGCGTGATGGCGCGCGTCTCCTGCAGCAGCTGCCGGAGCGCGGTCTTGGCGGCGCTCTGCCTGTCCCGCTGGAACTCGCGGAACTCTCTCTCCATCTGCATAAAATAATACCAGACCATATATTAACTATCAAGTATATATAACAAGTTCTTTCCCGCGACTTCGTCCGCGTAATTTTTAAGCTGACGCTTCGCCGGACGCTACAAGGTCACGGTTCTACCTGAAACTCCTCCTCGCTTCGCTCGTCGTCGTACCTAATGTACCATACAATAGAGATTTTGACAGCCATATCTTAGGGAATAATGCCTAATTTATTAACAATTTATAAGACACTATCGCCTTAACGACTTTTGTGCTTAAATAATGTAAAGTACCTATTTTGCCTATTTACCTTCGTTTTTTAGTTTTTTACCCCCCGTTTAAACCTTCCCTGAGCCTCCCCAAATAAAAAAAGCCGTTCGCGAGTTATAGCGTGACTAAGAGAAATAGGAGTATTTTTATATATATATATATATATATATATATGTATATAGATAGATAGACGATAGATAACACTTATAACATCTAAAACAGTGGTTCTTAACCTAGGTCCGTTGTTATGACCTAGCTCGCGCGCTATTTGGCGCTGCGCTGTGCTCAGACTTGGTATCTTGAAATTCGAGACAACCTACCAGCTGATTGTTTCCGCGAAATACAAGTATTGATGATATATACTATTTATAAATGTCTGTATATTTAAATTGCAGTTGCAGGGTTATGTTGAAGCTTATTTTTTGTATTTAAAATCATAATGCAAAAAATAATATACAACATAGTATAAAACAAAGTCGCTTTTTCTGTTCCTTAACCCTATACACGCTTAAATATAAATTCCTAATTATGTATATAAATATACCCACCTTATCCGGCTGCGTGTATGTCGGCGCGTCTGTCAGCTTGTCGCGCACGTCCCGCCAGTGCGCTGTGGGGGACACGCCCATGTCTGTCAACAGTGTGCGCAGCTTGTCGCGCCGTCTCGTCGCCAGGTTAGAGGTGTGTTGCACGAATAACCGCTCCTGGGGGTAATTGTATAAAATTTTAGGTATTTTATTACGTGTATGTCAATCGGGAATAGTGTAGCTTTCGAACAGTGAAATAATTTAAAAACCAGTCGTTTTGGAGCCTATTCAATCCAAACAAACTTTTCCCCTTTATTTAAGAACAGAGTCGATAATTAACAAAAAATTGAGTGATATTAACTACCTACATTAAGACTATGTCATATTAATAGTACATTACGCACCGAGGCCAGTAAAATAAAAAATTTCTCAGATCACATGTAATTGTCGTCCGAGGCGAAGCCGAGGTTGACAAAAATGTGATCTGAGGCTTTTTTATTTACTGGCCGAGGTCAGTATACTATTTTTCTGTTCGACGAAGCCAGAAAGCGGCAATTTCATTTAGCGCAGCGGCCACAAAGTTGGCGCTTTCCGGTCAGAGGACAGAAAATTATATTGTAGGTACATATTTCTTTACGTGTCAGTAAAAATATCTAGATTAGATTAGATTCGTTTGCTTCAGCCGTTCTGAAGCCTATTCAATTCAAACAAACAAACAAACCTTTCATCTTTATAATATTAGTATAGACGACTATGTAATTATAGTCCAATGTCATATTAAATAATATAATTGTATCCTTATCTATACTAATATTATAAAGAGGAAAGGTTTGTTTGTTTGTTTGGATTGAATAGGCTCCAAAACGACTGAAGCGATTTGAAAAATTCTTTCACTGTTGGGAAATTACACTATTCTCGAGTGACATAAGCTATAAAAAAAGATGATCCGTGCGAAGTCGGGGCGGACAGGTAGTCCTATATATATATGTTCATTTTACCTTATCTTCCTTGGACAGGAGTTCGGCCAGGTTGTATCGATGATCCTTCTTCAGCTGCTTCTTCGCCTCGCGCCAGGAGAGGTCGGGGTTCCGTACTAGGTCAGCTAATAACGCGTTGAAATGCTGAAAATAAAAAAAAAAAACATAATTCCTACTAACTTTATAAACGCAAAAGTTCGTAAGTATGTCTGGATGTAGGTATGTTTGTTACTCTTTCACGCAAAAACTACTGAATGCATTTTAATTAAACTTTGGCGTAGACAAATCCCTACTAATATTATAAATGCGGAAGTAACTCTGTCTGTCTGTCTGTTACGCTTTCACGCTAAAACTACTGGACCGATTTAAATGAAATTTGGTACAAAGAAAGGCGGACTTAATGCCATACGGCATTCTCTACCAGACTACAAAAAAGGAGGAGTTCCACGCGGACGAAGTCGCGGGCAGAAATTAGTTAAGAATATATCAAAGGTAATTTTCGACAATCGCTAAGGAATCAAAACCTACCCCCTACTACTACTACTACTACTTCATGAGGGGGACACTTGCCCTGTAATACTGTATACCTATCAGCAGGCGCGTGCAGTGGCAAGCAAGGGCGTGCATTCCATATAGGCACGATGTCACTAAACTCACGCTCATCCCACCAGGCGCGTGCAGTGAAGGGCGGGTAAGTATGGCGCCAGGGTAGGCACTCCATACATTAGTGACACTGTGCCTGCATGGAATGCGCGCCCTTGTGTTATGTATGTGTTTCAAGGGCGTAGCTAGGATTTTGTTTAAGGGGGTGGGGGGGGTGGGGGGAGGCGTAACAAACTAAGAATATATCTAAGGTAATTTTCGACACTCGCAAGGGTATCAAAACCTACATGGTATGTATGTTACAGTACCTTTTAAGAGGGGTCCTGTTGTATAATTATGTGTGTGAGTGAACTGTCACACACATACAAACACTACCTATACTAATATTACAAAGCTCAAGAGTTTGTTTGTTTGAACGCGCTAATCTCAGGAACTACCGGTTCGAATTGAAAAAATCTTTTCGTGTTGGATAGACCATTTACCGAGGAAGGCTTTAGGCTATATAACATCACGCTGCGACCAATAGGAGCGAAGAAACAGTGAAAAATGTGTAAAAAAACGGGGAAAATATGAAGAATAACTGCCGCTAGTAAAGGCATAGGCGTGGGTTCGAATCCCACTGAGGGTCTAAAAATTTTCTACTCTTGTCTTTGTACAAAAAAAACATTATAATTAAAAAACTAATGGTATTGAACCAAAAATATCAATCGAATTATCGATTGATAGATCGTAGTTAATATGAAGAATAACTATTCCACGCGGACGAAGTCGCGGGCACAGCTAGTCTCTTGTATTTGGCTACTGACCTGCACCGCCTCGTCCCTCTTGTGCTGCTCCCTCTCCTTGTCGCGGTCCCGGAGGCTGGTGGCGAGCGCGCGCTGCACCTCTCTCTCTCGCTCCTTGATCGACGCGGCGGCGCGCGCCTCGCGCGAGCGGGACGGCGAGTCGCCGCTCGACTCCTCCGCCTCCTCCGCCTCGGACGGCTCCGCCGGTTGCTCCTGCGGGAATATGAGTGCCTGGTACCGATATCTAATATCTATACTAATATTATAAAACTGAAGAGTTTGTTTGTTTCAACGCGCTAATCTCAGGAACTACTGGTTCGAATTCAAAAAATATTTTTTTGTTGGATAGATCATTTATCGAGGAAGGCTTTAGGCTATATAACATCACGCTGCAACCAATAGGAGCGAAGAAACAATAGAAAATGTGTAAAAAACGGGGAAAATATGAAGCCTTATGAAGAAGTGACAGTTAGAAGACTTTGACGAAACAATCGGACGGGCAGGACGACGTCTGCCGGGGCCGCTTGTATTAGTATATATGGTAATTAACTAACAGATATAGTACATTACGCACCTAGGCCAGTAAAATAAAAATTGTCTCAGATCACATGTAATTGTCGTCCGAGGCGAAGCCGAGGTTGACAAAAATGTGACCTGAGGCTTTTTTATTTTACTGGCCGAGGTCAGTATACTATTTTTCCCTCCTCCGGCCAGAAAGCGCCAACTTTGTGGCCGTTCGCTAAATGAAGTTTCCGCTTTCTAGCTTCGTCGAACAGAAAAATAGTATACTGACCTCGGCAACTAAAATAAAAAAGCCTCAGATCACATTTTTGTCAACCTCGGCTTCGCCTCGGACGACAATTACATGTGATCTGAGACATTTTTTATTTTACTGGCCTAGGTGCGTAATGTACTATTTCTGTTCGACGAAGCAAGAAAGCGGCAATTTCATATAGCGCAGCGGCCAGAAAGTTGGCGCTTTCTGGCCGGAGAACAGAAAAGGTAGTTAACGTCCAAGTTTGTTGACACTTTTCTGATAGAAAGAAAAAAATGTTAGGACTGCTATGCCGGTTGCTCCTGCAGGAATATGCGAGCCTGGTACCAATTATCCATACTAATATTATAAAGAATTTAAGAAAGGTTTGTTTGTTTGGATTGAATATGCTGTAAAACGACTGGGCAGATTCGTATTTTCGATAGAAAAGTTCTTTCACTGTTGGGAACCTACACTATTCCCGAGTGACATAGGCTATAAAAAAAAGGGATCCGGGCGAAGCTGGGGCGGGCCGCTAGTCTGTAATATTTTAGCTAGGACTTCTCTGCCGGTTGCTCCTGCGGGAATATGCGAGCCTGGTACCGATATCTCATAATAGTTAAGTTCTGGGTAAGTCTTCTGAAGCTAAAACTACTGGCCTGTGATAAGAGACAAGCTACCGGCCTGTGATGAGACAAGCTACCTGCCTGTGATGAGAGACAAGCTACTGGCCTGCGATGAGAGACAAGCTACTGGCCTGTGATGAGAGACAAGCTACTGGCCTGTGATGAGAGACAAGCTACTGGCCTGTGATGAGAGACAAGCTACCGGCCTGCGATGACAGACAAGCTACTGGCCTGTGATGAGATACAAGCTACTGGCCTGTGATGACAGACAAGCTACTGGCCTGTGATGACAGACAAGCTACTGGCCTGTGATGAGAGACAAGCTACTGGCCTGTGATGAGAGACAAGCTACTGGCCTGTGATGAGAGACAAGCTACTGGCCTGTGATGAGACACAAGCTACTGGCCTGTGATGAGAGACAAGCTACTGGCCTGTGATGAGAGACAAGCTACTGGCCTGTGATGAGAGACAAGCTACTGGCCTGTGATGACAGACAAGCTACTGGCCTGTGATGAGAGACAAGCTACCGGCCTGCGATGACAGACAAGCTACTGGCCTGTGATGAGATACAAGCTACTGGCTCGTGATGAGAGACAAGCTACCTTCACATTGGATTAGTGAGTTTGATTTAAATATTTCTAGAGATTTTGATGATTGATTTTTCGTAATAAAATATATTATGTATAGACAAAGTAACTCTGTTACCCTCATCAAGTTAAAATAGCTGAACAGATTCAGACGGAATTTCATGATGTAAGGGGGTGAAAAAAAGGATAAATATAGGGAACTAGCTTCTGCCCGCGACTTCGTCCGCGTGGAACTCCTCCTTTTTTGAAGTCGGTTAAAAAGTAGCCTATGTTCTTTCTCGGGCTCCAGACTTTCTTTGTACCAAATTTCATTTAAATCGGTCCAGTAGTTTTAGCGTGAAAGCGTAACAGACAGACAGACAGACAGAGTTACTTTCGCATTTATAATATTAGTTAGGATATCTATTTACTATGAAATTGCGATGATTGATGCACCTACGCGGGGAATTTTCAAGAATAATAAAAGTTAAATTAAAAAAATAAAACAAATTAATCAATATATTTTATTCACAATTGTTTTGGACATCGTTTAATACTAAAAACCGTACACACATACATACCTACTATTTACAATATTAAAATACTTACAACTAATTGAAAACAATTATAATTTTAAGATAACAAGTGCAGATATTTTTTTGAAAAAAATCTGCAATCTAATTTATGTGTCTACTTCATTTTGAAGTTACTTGCGACTCTTTTTTTTAGCGGATAACAAAATATATTATAAAACTTAGTTTATCAAATGGATATTTAATTGAATGAGAAAAAAAGAAAAAAAAAATTGGAGCAGAAATCCTAATCTTATAAATGTGGCAGGCACAGATAAAACTTTTTTTTAACAATCAAAAATTTTCTTTGGAATGAAACAACTATAACGGATTTAACTCGCGCACCTAAATTTATTTGCTAACGTTTTTAAAACTTTACAGCTCCCCTATTCGTAGCACGACTGAGCTGACGATAGAACGCTAAACTTTAGCTTCAAATCCGTTAATAGTTGTTTCATGTCAATGTGTAATAACCGCGAAGGCTTCAGACTCTAAAAATTGTATATGATAGTACAGATCAAATTAAAATATATTTTTTTTGACACCAAGTTAATTTAACACCAATTTAGAATTCATTTAATACAACCATCGTTATGTAATAGTACATTACGCACCTAGGCCAATAAAATAAAAAATGTCTCAGATCACATGTAATTGTCGTCCGAGGCGAAGCCGAGGTTGACAAAAATGTGATCTGAGGCTTTTTTATTTTACTGGCCGAGGTCAGTATACTATTTTTCTGTTCGACGAAGCCAGAAAGCGGAAATTTCATTTAGCGCAGCGGCCACAAAGTTGGCGCTTTCCGGCCGGAGGACAGAAAAATATATTTAATTAATTTCTATTGTAATTTATTAAAATATACAGAGCCTCCATCATAACTTCTGAGTAAGTATTGAATAAGTTATATTTCGTTATTCGAAATATTTAACTATACATCTATATATAAAAAAAAATAAATTAAAAATTTTAACAAACCCCCGACATAAAAACATAAAAGCCGTCTAAAAAGTATAAAAATAATAAAAACTTGATATTAGGTAGTTACCTAAGTATTAATAGGTATTTCTACAAAGAAAACGTCACGTCGGGGGGACCGCTCATCATTTACCTAATTGTACTCTACCTATATTTATCTACTATGTATCGAAATCTAAGGTCCCCCCGACATGACGTTTTCTTTGTAGAAATACCTATTAATACTTAGGTAACTACCTAATATCAAGTTTTTATTATTTTTATACTTTTTAGACGGCTTTTATGTTTTTATGTCGGGGGTTTGTTAAAATTTTTAATTTATTTTTTTTATTTCATACTTTTTGAAAGTAGGTAGGTAACTCATTATTTTTTCAACCAATTTCCATTTTACATGGATTTCTGTAATGTACATGTTATCCTCTTTCATTTGATACCTCACTCGGTTATATTTGTAGTCATTTGGTTAACCATTTCCACACTTTCAGTCCCTATATTTTTTGAACTACTTAACCGATTTTCATTGTAATATCAATTTTGTAATGTACACGTGATCCTCTTTCATTTGATACCCCACTCGAGTATATTTGTGGCCATTTATTTTTCCATCCCCTCTTTCACCCCCTATATTTTTTGAACGGCTCAACCGATTTTCATTATAATTTCAATTTTGTAATGTACTCGCGACCCTCTTTCATTTGATACCCCACTCGAGTATATTTGTGGACATTTATTTTTCCATCCCCTCTTTCACCCCCTCTATTTATTAAACTACTGGTCCGATTTTCATCAAACATAGCTAAGAACACTCCCGACATATTCACCTTTCAAACAAAAAAAACAGAATCAAAATCGGTTCATGCGTTTGGGAGCTATGATGCCACAGACAGACACACACACACACACACACACAGACACGTCAAACTTATAACACCCCGTCGTTTTTGCGTCGGGGGTTAATAAAAGAAAGTCGTGTTAGTTACACCGTTTATAACTCGAGAACGGCTGAACCGATTTGGCTGAAAATTGGCTGGATGTAGCTCAGAGCTAGGAGAAGGACATAGGATACTTTTTATCACGTTCCAGTGAAAAAAAAAGAAAAAAATATTAAGCTGATTTGTTGAAAATAGTATAACAAAACGCAACAATGACAACTGTCAAATCGACATTGCCGGGCAGGACGAAGTCCGCGTGGAACTCCTCCTTTTTTGAAGTCGGTTAAAAAGTAGCCTATGTCCTTTCTCAGGCTCCAGACTTTCTTTGTACCAAATTTCATTTAAATCGGTCCAGTAGTTTTAGCGTGAAAGCGTAACAGACAGACAGACAGAGTTACTTTCGCATTTATAATATTAGTAGGGATTATAGAAGAAGTCGGCGTAGAGAACGACTGGACCGGTTTGGTTTTGAAATATTCATGAAAGTCTAGGTAAGGTTTTACGGTGTGAAAATAAAAAAAAAACTGGGTCTGCTATTAGCATATAAAAAACTAATTTAACTCGTGTATTGGAATGAAACAACTTTAATGGATTTAACTCGCGTATTTTATTTTTATTTGCTGACGTTTCGGAGCCTTTACGGATTCCATAATCGTAGCATGATTGAGCTGACAATAATCTCTTGCTAAAGTGAAAAAATACGCGAGTTAAATCCGTCTAAAGTTGTTTCATTCCAACGTATAATAACCGCGAAGGCATCAGAAATTATTAACTCGTGTATTTTATTCTGACCTTTGAGCGATAGGTTTTATCGCTCCCATGTTCGTAAGCTAGCTGAGTAGTACTGTAAAGTATAGTTGTTTCATTCCAATGTGTAATAACCGCGAATACATCAGAAATTATTAGTGTTATACAAATTATAATATATTAAAATAAATATGATTTTAGTTAAATGTATTTAATTTCATTATTAAATATCCCGTCCTTAAATCATTTTAAATGATAATTATTTTGATTTTATACATAATTATAAAATAATTGGCAGTACCTAAGATCTATTTTAATTACAAAACTTAATTTATTTAACGTACATTTTTGTTGATAATATACAATTCCTGAATTTTCGTTAATTTTTACATTATCTTATTTATTATATTAACAAACTTTCCTTTTTTCACTTTCGTAACTACATAACGTCAGAATCAAACAACTTTAAACGGATTTAACTCGCGTATTTTATTTTATTGGCTGAACGTTTCGGAGCCTTTACAGAGACAGTTAAATCCGTTTTAAGTTGTTTCATTCCAATGTATAATAACCGCGAAGGCATCAGAAATTATTATTTAAAAACTCATAGTTATAAAAACAGTTACGAAAGCGAAAAAGGTGTTATGTTTCATATCCAAAAATAGTTAAGACTAATTCAGGCACAATTTTTTTTTTTTATAAATTAATTGTCAATTCGAAAGTGTGACGAAAAATATAATTTACTTACTTTCATAAATTTGGATTCTCCTATTCTCGTACATACAGTAACTGGGTTACACTTAAGTAATAATATTTTTTAAAAAATAATTAAACAAAGTAATTATTCAATACGATAATATGTTTATGTTATTTTAATTTGAATTATATTTCCATCAATATATATTAATATTTTTATGAGTTACATAGGTACATGAAGTTATCTTAAATATTATATTTTTATTTTTTATTAAAGGAGTCTGCCCACTACACAGTATCATACCATGACCGTGCTATGAACGTGTCAGGCAAAAAAATATTCTTTGTATAGAAAAGCATGATACTATGTCCACTAGACCGTTCCGTCACCGACTCGTACCGCCTTACGTATTACCTTCCGTGCTTGATACGTTCATAGCACGGTCATGGTATGATACGGTGTAGTGGGCAGACTCCTTAATAGTTGTTTTTATACATACATAAATCATTATTACATATTTCAATGCAATGCACAGCAGGATTCGAACCCGCAACCTAAGGTTGGAGAGTCAGTGGCTCTAACCACTAGATTAATAGGTCGACTCTATTATATATTTGGGTGATTCCACGGGCGTTTCAACCGCCGTCAGTCCTTTGTCCTGAATATTGAAGAAATGAGCTACAACAAGAATTACGTTTTGATGCGACGACATACTGCGCTCGCGCTTGTCGTCAAAATTAATAGAGTTTAAATCTTATTGTAGCTTGATTCTTCAATATTTATGGCAAAGGACTGACGGCGGTTGAAACGCCCGTGGAATCACCCAAATATATAATAGAGTCGACCTTTTAATCTAGTGGTTAGAGCCACTGACTCTCCAACCTTAGGTTGCGGGTCCGAATCTTGCTGTGGGCAGACGTCAGTATAAGCACGAGCAATTGCACCAGAATCTTGTGTCTTATATATATTTACGCACTGTTTGAACCCATCAATTTTAAGATAGTATCAGTGCAAACAAAATTGACATACAATTTTTTACAAATGTCAAAAAATACATTTTGAAAAAATTCGTCTGACAAAAACGCAAAAAATATCCTCCATCATACAGGGTGTCCAATCTTAAAACCTATCTATATACAATGTACAACACAAAAAAAAAACACTCTCAAATAGTCACTTTCTCTGCGTTTTAAAGAAAACGTACATCAAACACTATTCCTTCTCACTCTTCTTTCTTCTTCTCTTGTCCGTTTTCACGTTCTTCTTCATCTCCTCCGACTCCGCTTTCCTCTTCTTCGGACTCTGTTTCTGCGGCGATTTCAACTCGGGGGTAGACTGCAACTCTTTTTTCGAAGATCTCAACTGTTTCGGAGACCTAACAACTTCAGGTGAGCTCGAGGAGCGTTCTTCCCTCTCTTCTTGTTGTCTCTTCTTCAACTCCTTCTCTCTCTCTTCTTGGTCTTTCTTCTCTTTGTCGGGGATGCCTAATATCTCCGCCCACTGGTCGGGAGGAGGGGTGGGTTGTTTCCTCTCCTCTTCAGCAGTCGATTGGTCTGATTTCTGTGGAGGACAGTGAGGTTACGGTATGCCGGCGTGATATTAGGGTCATTCTAAGTTAAGAGGTAATGTGTTGTATGAAATGATGGCACGGCAATTTTTTAAATATTTTTACATTAGTATACATTTTTTTTATAGAAACCTTTAATTTGAAAATGTTTACAAAGTGGCCAGTCAATTTGTTGGTTTTATCTCGTTTTATAAGTGACCAGGGGAAATACTCGGTACAGGGTAGAGACAGGATGCAGAGGGGAGGATACTTTATGGACAGGGAAGAGACATAGACATATGAAAAAAGAGATTTATTTTAAAAATCAACTTTATTTATTTATTTTTATATGAATTATAAATTATTTATAATCAGACTTTTCATTTCTTAGCAGCTCAGCCTTTGTTTATAGAAAGTTTATTTTTTATTTTTTTAAGCGCTACGTACAAAACATATGTAGGTACGTTCTACGCACATCATTTTTTTTCTAGATGCCATTTTTTCTGTAAAAAGACATTAAATTGTAAAGCTACGATATGTATATAATGCTTAGTAAAGGTTCAGCGAAAAATGCAGAAGTATTTATGACAACGCATACAAATGTACCTCCCCTGGACATTAAGTATCAAAAGAGCCAGGGGAAATACGCCAGGGGAGATACATTTTCGATTTATTTTTAATATAGCCGTAAAAGTGTTTCTCGTACGCAATTCACAACCAAGCATAACAAAGTATGCACTATTCATAGCTAATATTTAAGGTTACGTTAATAGTTTAACAAATAATAGCAAAATAAAACTTACCAGAGGAAAGACTGCATTCACTCGACACTTCCACACTCAGCGAGTGGCGAAACAAAAATGGCCGTTAAAATGGCTTCGCAGTTGGCTTATGCGCTGCTTGCTGCTACCTTCACATTAAAACCTATGTACTCAAGGTCACAACTTCCACAGTCTAGCAAAAAAATAACTGATTTTTGACCGAAAACAAAAAGCCAGGGGAGGAGACACGAAACACGGAGGACAAATTTTAGAGTTCATATTATTTATGAAAAATTGGAATACAAGTAATTTGAGTTATAAGACATTGTTACTAAGTTATTGTTCTGTATGGTATTAACGATGATAGAGTAATTATTGAATTTTAATACATACATAATAATTAGTTTATAAATAAATTCAGGTAAGGGACAACCCAGGGTAGAGACTTTTTCCTTATATTAGAATTTATTGTGACTAAACTATGTACATTTCTGTAATAAATTTAAGTGAGCATTTAGAAAACATTTTGTTTTAAGTAATAAATAGGTTATTTAAGAACTTAGTATAAAAAAAAGGTACTTTTTTGTCCTGGCCATCGAAAGTACCTCTTAACTTAGAATGACCCATTAGGTAAATGCGTTTTGAATGCGTGTAACTTTACAGACATTTATTTATTCCTCAGAGAATTTAGATACTTATTTTGTTAGCAGCGAAAATAAAAATAATTTCTGAAGCCTTCGCGGTTATTATACATTGGAATGAAACATCTATAAACGGATTTAACTCGCTTATTATATTTTATTTACTAACCATTCAGTTTTTTTTAGCATTAGTCTATCGTCAGCTCAGTCGTGCTACGATTATGGACATTGTTACTTAACTAGGCACGATGTGCCAGGCATATAAATTTTGCTTTTTGTGGTCTAACTTTCATATTTATTGGCTGATAGTTAAGCGAATCCTCGAGCGTTCGAGACACCGTCATTGTCTCTAACTATATCAATAATGGCTGTTAATAAAATTATTCATCAATTGAAATAGTATTTGTAACAGTACCGGGGGATAATATAACTTATTGACTCTGTTCTTAAATAAAGATGTAGACAATGACGGCGTCTCAAACCCTCGAAGATCTACCCACATATCCCTACATATATTCATATCCCTACTAATATTATAAATGCGAAAGTAACTCTGTCTGTCTGTCTGTTACGCTTTCACGCCAAAACTACTGGACCGATTTAAATGAAATTTGGTACAAAGAAAATCAGAAGCCCGAGAAAGAACATAGGCTACTTTTTGACCGACTGCGAAAATGGAGGAGTTCCACGCGGACGAAGTCGCGGGCAGAAGCTAGTAGGCTATAAAAAAAGAGATCCGTGCGCAGCCGGGGCGGACAGCTAGTCTTAAATACATATAGATGTAGACAATGACAGTGTCTTAAACGCTCGAAGATCCACCCACATTACCCTACATATATTCATATCTGTTATATATATTTTGTTACCGCATTCAAAACGCACCACCGTTTAATTCACGCAATAGCATACCGTTGTTAGGAGCCATACACACAACAAGAGAAATGAACCTGCATCGGATTTTAATTAAAAAAAAAACATACGGCATTGTGATACGGCCTCGAATCGAAAACATACTGTTATTATTCGCTGTATATACCCGCCTGGTATAGTCTAGATTTCTAGAACATAAAAAGTAAATTAGTAAAAAAATTATTTATACCAGACGGTACCCTAATTCCCTAAGGCCGTGTCATATCTGCGGGTTCCGTTGCAGGTTTGTTATGGCTCCTAACGCCTCACCGTCGCTCCGTACGTCCGTCTGTCTCCAGTTAACACTCGAAAAGGTTTACTGCAAACACACACTTTTTAATGATTAAGTTTTTTTTTTTTTGGTTGTCCAATTTTTTTTTGTGTCACGTCGGGTCGCCAACGGCCCCCCGCAGATTCTGACAATCGGCATTTTTTTTTTCGTTAACCCATATGGTTAAATTTTAACGGTCACTGATTCAAAAACATATACTTACATAATATATAGTAATTTTATTATTTTTAGTGCTCCGTACATGTAAATTTATTTTATGACTGCTGATAATGAGGGCCACCGCGTGTCAGAAATCCGCTAGATGCGCTAGTGTAGAATGAGGTCTAGCTGTCATGTACCACCAATGAGAGGCAAGTTGGTGGAACATGACAGCTGGACCTCATTCTACACTAGCGCATCTAGCGGATTTCTGACACGCGGTGGCCCTCATTGACAGTCGTGATTTCCAGGTTTAAAATTCGGATCTTTTGAACAAAGGTTCATAGCATGAGGTATTTATTTGTTTTTAATTTTAATTTATAAAAAAATATGTTTTTTTTTTACAAAAGACAAATAAATACTATTTCATTATTTATCTGTACCGAACAAATATTATTAAATTAACCAAGTAACACTTAGCAATAATTTTTAAATTATTTAACCTGTAATAAAAAACAGCCGCAATAATAAAAATACGAATTATATTTAAATAAAATCATATCCGACGCAGGTTCACGTGTAATAAAAAAATAAATAAAAATAGCATTAATAAAAAAAAAATCTGTAAAATAAAAATAAAATTTAACGGCCATTTTCCAAATCCAAGTAAATAAGCCAGAAGATAAAAAAAGCATAATTTAAACTCTAAATAAGTAACTTAAGTGAGTAGACAAATTGCCTATTGGATTATCTATAAAAGAGGAAAGATTTGTACCTATTTTTGTATGTTTGTAATGAATAGGCTCAAAAACTACTGGACCAATTTTCATAATTCTTTCACTGTTGGGAAGCTACGTTCACCCTGAGTAACATAGGCTATAGAATATTTTGAAAAAAAAAAAATAGGGATCCGTGCGAAGCCGGGGCGAACCGCTAGTGTCTAATATATAAAATTCTCGTGTCTGTTGCCATACTCCTCCAAAACGGCTGGACAGATTTTTATGAAATTTCGTGTGCCTGGTAGGTATGATAATCCAACATCTATGTTTCTCCCCTAAATGTTAAGGGTGATTCACCCCAAAGTATTTTTATTATATTTAGACAATTTGATTTTATTATTTTATGACATATCATTAAAAAAAAACATAACGCTAAACGTTTACCCTTTTTTAAAATTGCTACCAGAAAAGAAAACTGCGAAAATCCGGCTTTTTGTCGAACCGCCGTATTTCAAAACGGTCAAATAATATACATATAACTATGCGTGACTCACCTCGCTGCCCTTCTCTTTCTTCTTGTCCTTCTTGCTGTCCTTCTCCTTCTCCTTTTCTTTATCTCTGTCCTTGTCCTTTTTCTCCTTTTTACTGCTGCTTCGGTCGCGTTCTGAAGAAGAAATATATATTTTTAATGTACACAAGAGCAAGTATGAAATTTACGACAATATCTTTACAACAGTCATTTCACATAGATTTCATTTAAGACTTTTTAAATTAATAATACGGAAATAGATTGTTCTTTTTTTCTATTAAGAATAACCTGTTTTTCGTCTTATACTCGTAAGTTATTAAAGCAGCTCATTAGATTATTGATATTTTGGTTTTATAATTTTTTTCTGTGGCCGCTTCGCTAAATGAAATTTCCGCTTTCTGGCTTCGTCGAACAGAAAAATAGTATACTGACCTCGGCCAGTAAAATAAAAAAGCCTCAGATCACATTTTTCTCAATCTCGGCTTCGCCTCGGACGACAATTACATGTGATCTGAGACATTTTTTATTTTACTGGCCTGGCATTAGTCCGCGTGGAATTTTATAGAACATTTCATCCTGCCTTATAACCCGTTACAATCCTTTTTTCGCAATGAAAATTAGTATATCGCACACCTAGATCTAAAGGGAGCTAACTCAAAAAAGTAACTTTTTCAGGAGAGGTGAAAAACCGATTAATATGTCCATATGCACGCATGAGTTTTATGTATAGATTTTTTATAATGAAGCTAGCAGAGTTACATTAGCTAAAATCTGTTTTAGTGGTAGGTGGGTTTTACTGGAATCCGATGGTGTGCATAACTAAAATCTTCAGGTTTTTGAGTTAGCTCCCTTTAGATCTAGGTGTGCGATATGTCCTTTCTCAGGCTAGAGCCTACTTTCATTTCATTTAAATCGTTCAGTAGTTTCTGCATGAGTTACTTTCGAATTAATAATATTAATAAATATATAATCCTTCACTTTCTTTTTGTAAACCTCTACTTTTCTTAAAAATATATTTTAGACAAATTTCAAACGCACAAACCTTTATCCTTCGAGCTGTCTTTATCTTTCTTCCTCTCGACTTTGACAATTTTGCAGTACTCCCTGAAATAGTCTTCTCTCAGCGTACTACTCTCCACAGCCTTGTATCTAGCTTCAGAATCCACTTTCTTCTTGGCGTCCGCCCACCGCGCGTGGCGGTCGACAGACTTCTCTTTGAGTAGAGCGATGAAGTCTGTTTTTGCCTAGAAGAAATATAAAAATTTAATATAACCGCTTTGGTTGGTGTTTGCTGGGCCGGCGGGGCCGTGGTCGGCTGTGATTGGTTGAGGTTTGTTTTTTGTTTTTATCGGCCATTTGCTAACCTATCCTAATCTGTATATATTATATTTGTACAACTGTCTGTGTTTTTAGACAGATTATCTTATCTGCGCTAATATAATAAAGAAGCAAGACATGTTTGTTTGTTTGTATTTAATAGGCTCCATAATGACTGGACTGACCCGAGCAGGGGCGTACCTACCGCCGTATTTGCCGTATTAATTATACGGGGCCCCCAAAGTGTGTAAGGAAAAAAAATAAAAACTTTATTTTTCTGAAAAATCTTTACCCCCATATAAGGGCCTCCAAAAAAAAATTTTTATACGGGGCCCCGACAAGGCACGCTACTCCACTGAACCAGAGTGACAAAATATAAAAAAAATAGGGTGCGGGTCGTTAGTCTATACCGATGTAATAAGGAGGAAAGATTTGTTTGTTTGTATTGAATAGGCTCCAAAACGACTGGACCGATTTAAAATCCATTGTTGGGAAGCTACGATATTCCCGAGTGACATAGGTGTTCAAAGTTAGTATGACACTTCGCCGTTTTTAAAGTTATTTGAATGAAATTCAGTATGAAAATTCTTCATTAAAAGTTACGAAACACGAGTAAAATATTTTTTCGAAAATTATCCCTTGAGGGGGTAAAAGGTGGGGTGAAATTAGAATGAAAGTTGCGTACAAATTAGTTGGCTAGTCTACATATATAAAAGGAGAAGCTGACTTAATGACAGACATACCAACTCAGGCCTAAACTATAAGGGTTAGAAACTTAAAATTTTGCACATTTCCTTTTATAACGTCGGAAAGCGATAAGAAAGGATTTTTGAAAATTCAGCCCCTAAGGGGATAAAACGGGGGTGCTTATCGTACAGACGAATTCGCGGTCAGAACATGAGTTTTTGTTTTTTTTTTAATTGACGAAAAAAAAATGTTAACGACTGACTAAGATTTTTTTTTTTATATATTTTTAAATAGCCATATATATTCGCCCAGCGACCTCAACCTCACACACACAGACACACACGCACACCACCTTCTTAATCTAACGCTGTCTCGTCTCTGCAATAAAGAAAAATGGTTAAACGCTGAAAAGGAACATACATTCATTAGAGGCTGTGGATTAAATAATTATTAGTTCCTGAAAATAAAAATTAATTAGTCAGTGTTGTGAGAGTAGAGGTAATCTATACTAATATTATAAAGCTGAAGAGTTTGTTTGTTTGTTTGTTTGTTTGAACGCGCTAATCTCAGGAACTACTGGTTCGAATTCAAAAATTCTTTTTTTGTTGGATAGACCATTTATCGAGGAAGGCTTTAGGCTATATAACATCACGCTGCGACCAATAGGCGCGAAGAAATAGTGGAAAATATGTAAAAAACGGGGAAAATATGAAGCCTTATGAAGAAGTGACAGAAGACTTTGACAGATCTTTGACGAAACAATCGGACGGGCAGGACGACCTCTGCCGGGGCCGCTAGTTTTGTTATAAAACAATTATAACGGAATAATTTCTGATGCCTTCGCGGTTATTATACATTGGAATGAAACAACTTTAAGGCGGATTTAACTCACGTATATTATTTTATTAGCTGACGTTTCTTCATTTTTAATCCTTTACAGATTCTATAACCGTAGCACGACTGAGCTGACAATAGTCGTTTGCTAAAGTTACTTTAAATTAATATATAAAATTTTTGAGTGACGTTTCGAAAACTTTACAATTCTCATATTAGTAGTCGACTGATATATTCTAGTTCTCTATCATTATTAATATTATAAACGCAAAAGTTTGTAATAATGTATGTATGTTTTCAGACAAACTACTGAATGGATTTTGACGAAACTTTACAATAATATGCTTATACATCAGAAAAGCCTATTCTTATTAATATTATAAAAGGGAAAGTTTGTAAAAATGTATGAATGTAAGGATGGATGTCTGGATGTATGTTTGTTCCACTTTCACGCAAAAACTACTGAATGGATTTTGATGAAACTTTACAATAATATAGCTTACACAACAGAAAAACATATAGGCTATATTTTATAACGATATTGTGTAAATCATCGTGCGCAGACGAAATCGCGGGCGGAAGCTAGTTATTTTTTTTTTTACCTCTACTCTCATTTCACTATTTTCTTCCTATATCCTTGATTCTACATAGGCTTTCAATTTCTTCAAAACAAACCTTACAGAAAAAAATACAAATGTATAGATCAAATTATCATATCGTTCATATATTTTGCTCAGTCTGCGGCCTCGCTCACAACCACATTCTACAAGCTTGACTGACTTGAATGTAGGTACATTTGGAATATTATTTACAAAAAAATAACCAAGATAGGATTCGAACCTACCATCATTGCATTAGTAATAATTTCTCATTTAATCATTATATTTGATAGCTGTTCATTTTAAATTATTTATATAAAAACATTAATCAATATGGGAGTCGAACCCATGTGACATTTTCATAATTTTTTCACATTATATATGTTCATCCGCTGGTACAGTTAAGGTCATGAAAATACATAAAAAAAATATCTTTGGACAATTCACACTAATTAGTCCCAAACTAAGCAAAGCTTGTACTATGGGTACTAAATAACTATACATATAAGACATCTAAGACTCAGGTACAGATGCCAGTGCTCATCACACTGACTGCCCCTAGCAGGATTCGAACCCGCAACCTCCGGTTTCGTAGTCAGGGGCTTTGACCACTAGACGAACAAACCGTCAAATATATTTGCACCAAGAATTTGGTTTTGATGCAATAATATACAGCACTCTTACATGTTGTACAAAAACCATTTTTCAAAAATATATACACATTCTTAATATATGACCTTAACTGTATATACATTATAAACTTTGTACTGAACCAAAATGGGAATCGAACCCAAATAAACTTATTATAACTAAATTCTTACTTTATATATATTTTTATATTTATAGCGCCCAAATAATCAACTTCAAATAAAATTGCTTTTAACCACGATATGATAAAAAAACATTAATTATAGTATTCAATAAATTCTGTAAGATTCATTTCCTTATTAAAATTTACATTTCAATTTGCCTTTCTCATATTCTTATTCTCTTTGAAAACTTGACAATATTCATTTATTTATTTATTTCATTTAATTTCAAATATAAAATTTAACTTTAAACTTTATAAAATAATTAATTCATATATCTCTTTATTTGATTTCTATGTTTGTTTGATTACTTTCAAAATTTTGTCAACCAAGAATTTTTGAGTATTTTTTTTAATTATCACAAATATTTCATACGGTTCAGTAGTTTTCGAACAAAACTTGCCTTCAATTTATTCGTTACAAAAAAAAACAAATTCCAATTTAAAATAAGCAAATTGCATACACCAAAAAACAGCCTCAAAAATTCTTAACCGACCCAAAACAAAAAAAAACCTGTAAAAGAAAATAAATTAGTATAAAAAAAATCTCCGAATTTCTCTTTAGGCCAATCAAAATGGCGTCTCAAATATATACAATCTTTTTTTTTTGTCTACTACTTCATTACATCCCAACACCAAAAATGGTCTTTAGAAAAACTACCAAAATAGTAGTATATTTTCATATGGCAACACTGCCTTACATTTGCTTAGGTCATGCACTTTTCAAATTCCAAAAAAAGGAAGCTGGGAACTGGGACAACTCTATATAATAAAAAATATTTTTTACACTCACCAAAGACTGGCAAATGTTTGGCCTTCATTCGAAATATTAGTTAGGGTGACCAGGCCATCGTTTCAAAAAAAAGTTACTATATGTTATATTATAAATTTCGTTCTGCTTAAAATAATATCTAACCTTATATATTTTTGTTGCGTTTGGCGTGACCATTTGACGTATAAATCAGTATTTCAATTTCTCAATCACCCATATACGTATGCTGTTGACAAAAACAACAATTTGTCAACAAAATATATATTTAAATTTAATATTAATATAACTCTGATGATAGAAAGATATATATGGATACTTAATTCTGTAAATTCTGACCTACTATATTTATATATCACTTTCAGTTTTATGTCTTAAATACTATTTCCTACTATATATCTGTTTATCACAAATCGACATTAAAAATCTTCAAGGCACGTTGTTCGCGGTTAAAAAAAGTTTTTTTTAAAAGGCGTACAAGTAATAAACGATATCCCAAATTGTACGAAAGATTGTGTGAAAGAGATTTCTTTTTTTAGGAAGGCCGCCTATTGTATATGCCATTTTTTTTTTCCTTTATAACACTACTTTGCATTTGGCGAACGAAGTGTATTTTATATTTAGCACTACAACGATAAAAATATAATAGTACATTACGCACCTAGGCCGGTAAAATAAAAAATGTCTCAGATCACATGTAATTGTCGTCCGAGGCGAAGCCGAGGTTGACAAAAATGTGATCTGAGGCTTTTTTATTTTACTGGCCGAGGTCAGTATACTATTTTTCTGTTCGACGAAGCCAGAAAGCGGAAATTTCATTTAGCGAAGCGGCCACAAAGTTTACGCTTTCTGGCCGGAGGACGGAAAAATATATGTAACAATAAAATATTTTATTCCAAACTATCATATTGTGAAGTCGATATCTCGACTTTACATTTCTATTATAGTCTATATAGTCTACATAAAAAGTCAACCAAAAAAAGACAAATGTAGTAAAAGCAACATTTTGAATGGATGAATGTCCGTTCTTCTTTCACTTATAAACGACTGGACTTTCTCATAAATCAGAATAACACATAAGCTGTAATAATTTCTGATGCCTTCGCGGTTATTACACATTGGAATGAAACAACTATAAACGGATTTAACTCGCGTATTTATTTTATTTGCTGACGTTTCTATAATTCAAAAAGATATTGCGTTACTAACGCTGACGAAGACGCGGGCAGAAGATAGTTCCACCATTCGTATATTTAAGAAATAGTTTATTACTTGTCTAATTGACGAATAAAACAAATTTACTGACAATTTCAGATAAAGTTCTTTTTTTCAAAGCTTTTATTCAACTTGCAATGTAAGTATGTGCGGGTGAAATCTTGCTCAATTTTGAAGCAGATTTCTTTAACCGATTGAGCTGTAATTTTGTACACACGTTTAGTTTAGATGACAATGCATGGTTAACTGTGTGACGTCATTCTCAAACCAAATTAAATGTCCATAGTGGGGTATTAAATGAAAGAGGATCACGTGTCCATTGTACCGAAATACAAGATAATTATAACAATTTTTAAATAGGTTTTTTTACTTTTTAACGGAATTAATGGTATAGAAACTAACTTAAAAAATTCTCAGTATTTCTGCTCCCTGAGACAAGTGACATTTTACAGAAAACCGGCGGCCAAGTGACCAAACCAGGGTTCCTGATTCCGCCCCTCCTCCCGCCGCCGAGCTCGCGCGCTAGTCGGCGCTGCGCTGCGCTCAGACTAGACACTTTGTAATGCGGCGCTCGAGACAACTACCGGCTGATTGTTGCCGCGACATACAAGTTTGACCCCCGCGGGGGTCAATACCCCCAGGTTATGAACCTAGGTTTTAAAATATCACTTGTGGAAAGAGTTTCTATTCGTCAATATCAAAACGCCTTAAGCCCTAAGGTCTCATTATTTGCTCTATCCCGTACCTAAAAACGTCAATTGGTCAAACCGCTTTAGTCCGTTCCGCTTCCGCGTCCGCTCCCGCGCCCGCCGCCGCTCGTGCGCCGCCGCCGCTACACTGGCGGGCGAGGGCGTTACCTCACTATGCCACGTTTTTATACCTAATCATTTTATATTATTATTATACTATTTTTTAAATGCACAACTTTTTTAATGTATTGATTATTTTTATGGTAAAAAGATTTCATAGATTTAATTTAAAAAAAAAGATGACCAGCTGCCAGTTTCACTATAAAATATTAGTCAATAGATTTAAAAAAAAAGAGTATTTTAAGTTCTTCGAAATTCATTACACAATTGCAATAAATGAATTATGGCGGATTTAGGAATGAAACAATTTAAATTATTATTGCAAAACTGATCTATCCAAATAAGTTATTTGCGATTTTCTTTTGCATATAAAAACATTGTATAAGATTTAAATATTTAACTTATAAAACAAATTATCCATTGAATATGTATGAAAAACAAAGTAGTTGTCGCTGTCCGTACGTCTCTATATATGCTTAAATCTTTAAAACTACGCAACGGATTGAAGCAGTTTTTTAAATGGAAAAAGTGATGCGAGTGGAAGGTTTCTAGCACCCGTGCGAAGCCGGGGCAAGTCGCTAGTATATAATAAACAGTTTTTTCTCCTATAAAAGTGAAAAATAACTAAACCAGACTTACTCGGAGATAGTGAAACAGGTTCTATAACTTCATCCCTTTTTAACTTCAAGTAATAATTAAATATATAAAAAATAGCGTAAAATTACTATATAAAATTTAAATTCTTCATTAAATCAATACATAAAAATTAATAGAATGCATTTAACATATCAAAATACTTATTAAAATTAGTTTCTTAAAATCTGCCTCTTCCAAAATTATTATTTTTCAAAAGCATGGCAGCATTTTCAATATATTACCGTATTTTTTGATATTCAAAACTTTTTTAGGTCTCCTTCGGGCATAATGACGTGACACCTTCGCCTGATCGTATTAAAAAAAAACATGTTTCAATGTTCATTATAATAAAACTAGAAATTTTCATTCCTTTAAATATATTCCACAAATGACAAATTGTTTTTGATACATTTTTTTTTACGAAAATATCCATTATTTTTTATTATTAAATTCCAATTTCAATTAAAAAAAAATGGATCATAAACAACATAAAATTTAATTCATAAAAATTGCAAAATGTTTAAATCTCAACAAACATTTAAGTAAAAACATTCACTAAGTATAATTATTAATATAACAAAAAAACTATATGTGCGCAGAGCATTTCGCATTAGCAAAAACATATAAAATATATGACATCGATAAATGGGATTCGAACCCAAATATAATATTTTCAAAAATATATTTCATAAAAAAAAACGTGCTCAGGAATCGAACCTAACGCACTTCTGAAATATAAAAAAATATCATTATTATATAAAATTCTTATATTATTAACATAAAAAAAAAACTTGCTATTTTCAATACAGCACGAGGCTAATTTTAAATATTTGCCTATGACAGGGATCGAACCTGATAGGCTTCTATTATAATATAGCTTTTATTCTCTTAATTTTTACTTTATTTATAAATTGTTATAAAAAGTTAATATTCTTATTTAAATTATATTATTTAGAATATATATTATTTTTTACTTGGTATTAATATAAATTAATTAATTATTAATTGCAAAGCGTAAAATTAAATTATTTTTGTAATTTATTTTGAAACCGATTTTGATGAAACAATATTATCAAGTAACCTAATTAAAAATTTTGATTGCATTTGCTTTTTTTTAAAAAAAAAAAGACCAATTATTCAAAAATAGCGCATTTATGCTTTGCAATTTAAATTAAATGCGCTTTTGTAATAAAATAATATTTTCTATTTTTTTTAAAAATCTCTATATTAAAAATTGTATTTTGCCTCTTTTTTTTTATTTTCAAATAAACAAATTAATTCGCATATTATATATATGAGAAGATGGCTCTTTGGATATATATATATATATATCTAAAAAAAAAAACTATTGATGGTACAGTAGTGAGTTTATAACATTTTTTATATTTAAGTTTTTTAATAAATTTCCTCTATTTTCTAAATTTTAATAGCACCTACCTATGTAACATTTTCAAAATCGTATCAGAAGTTTGGTTGCTATGGAGATAAGCGTATATGCATACAAACATATCCACATACATACATAAATGTAATAAAAAACCTTGACAAATTTTTATCAATATAAAATTTATGTGGAATTTCTTCAATCGAGATTTTTTTTTCAAGATTTTTTCAACCTGAAGTAGTAGTTCCTGAGATTAGCGCGTTCAAACAAACAAACAAACAAACAAACAAACAAACTCTTCAGCTTTATAATATTAAGGCGCCCTAAAAAACTAACCAAGTTTTTCTGTGTCAGACAGATGGACGGATAGTTAAATCGTAGCACTCAAGTGCGTGCAGCGTCGAGGGTAGACATATGTATCCCTTCTAATCACTCTAAACTACCGTGTACCAAATACAATTATCCTCAAATCCCAGAGCCACCTTCCACACCCGCCCTCCCCTTCTCCATCTCGCCCCACTGACCTGTTCTCTCTTCTTCTCCTTCTCCTCCTTCTCCCGCTTCCTCAGCTCGGCGATGTGCTCGTTGAAGAAGGTCACCCTGTCGCGCGGCTTGTCGATCCCCTTGAAGCGATCGTCACGCCCGTGCTTGGTTGAGAAGTCGCTAAACGACGATCTAGGGAAGGAAGTATAATTTGGTATTTGTTTTATAACTGTTGGATAAGTTTTGTTGTAACTAACTGGTTCACCGGTTACTTTTAAATTAAAATCCCGTAAAAAACTAGCCAAGTCTCGATGAAACTGAAATCTCTAAAAAGTAATGAAATCTAGACAAAGTCGTGCCAAGTCTCAGGTTCCGTACTGCGATTTCTTTATTATTATAGTTAATGTCGTGTGACTGGTGAACAGGCTTTTGAAAACTGTAAATAATCCGAAACGTCAGCTAATAAAATAAAAATACGCGAGTTAAATCCGTTAATAGTTGTTTCATTCTAATGTGTAATAACCACGAAGGCATCAGAAATTATTAAGTATAATTAGGTATTGTTTTATAACTGTTGGGTCACGCTTCACGACCTCTACAGTTTCCATAATCGTAGCACGACTGAGCTGACAATAGTCTTATGCTAAAATAACGCCAATTAAATAAAATACGCGAGTTGAATCGGTTTATAGTTGTTTAATTCTAATGTGTAATAACCGCGAAGGCATCAGAAATTATAATATTTAGGTACCTAATAAATTTTAATAGTTTTTATTATTTACTGCGTAAACTAGCGACCCGACCCGGCTTCCCACGGGTGCAATAAGCCTTCCTCTTGAATCACTCTATCTATTAAAAAGAACCGCATAACAATCTGTTGGCTGGTTTTAAAGATTTAAGCGTACATAGGGATATAGGGACAGACTAAATCTGCACATTTAAATTTTAATTCGTGTGGTGCGATGTGTATGTAAACAACTCACTTGGAATGCAGCTTGGCTTCTTCCATCAGCTGTTTGAACGCGTTCTTCTTCTGTTGCAGTTTGTTTTTCTTCTCTTTCCTCTCCTCCTCGGCTCTCTCTCGCACGTATTTGTTGTATACCTGAGGGTAAAATATCATTGTTTGTAATTTACTTATCTATACTAATATTATGAAGAAAAAATGTTTGTTTGTTTGGATTGAATAGGCTCCTAAACGACTGGATCGATTTGAAAAATTCTTTCACTGTTGGGAAGCTACACTATTCCCGAGTGACATCCTACTACTATTATAAAGGCGAAAGTTTGTAAGTATGGATGTATGGATGTTTGTTACTCTTTCACGTAAAAACTACTGAATGGATTTGAATGAAACTTTACCACAATATAGCTTATACATCAGAATAACACATAGGCTACAATTTTTGACACTAGACTAGACGGGACGAACCTGAAGTCCACGCGAACGAAGTCGCGGGCAAAAGCTAGTAGGCTATAAAAAAGGGATCCGTGCGACAGCTACAGTTGCAAATAAAGTATCAATTGAAAAAGTATTTCTACCAGAACCGGGGGATAATATCACTTAATTTTTTCTTTACTTATTGAATCTGTTTTAAAATACAACGACAATGACGGCGTTTCAAACGCTCCCAGGTCCCACCCAACTCCATATTCCACCGACATACCTGCTAGAGGCTTGAAAGCCTCTCAAGAGGCATTTTTTTTTTTTTTTTTTTTTTTCGGAGTGACTGTATACAGTTGGCCCTGGGGCCGTTACTGCTCCACCGGACGAATGAGGAGCGCTCCGAGGTGCGCTCACCCTGGTCTTAAGAGGCTCGCCACCCTTTTGGTTTTGCAGTAAAGGCCCATTAGCTGGCCAACTGCGCTTCAGTATTCAGTTCGAAAAAAAACAAACATACCTGCTTCCTCTCCTCCGAAGTGAGCAGTAGATATCTACAATCGCACACGATCTTCTTCAACTCCTTCTCCCACGTGCTGAACGCCGACACGTCTCTCTCTGCCAGCATCTGTCTGAAGATGCGTATGCGCTGGTCGAGGGGGACGAGGGCGCGCTGTCTCGCGGCTCGCGCCTCCGCCTCCACGCGGGCCTCCTTGCCGGCGTCGATTAGGGACGAGTTGGAGGCTGCCTTCTTGGCTGCCGCTACGGCTGTGAGAATACAACAACACGTCAGCCAATAAAAATAAAATACGCGAGTTAAATCCGTTAAAGTTAATAA
Source organism: Polylopha cassiicola (assembly GCA_038024825.1). Classification (NCBI taxonomy): domain Eukaryota; kingdom Metazoa; phylum Arthropoda; class Insecta; order Lepidoptera; family Tortricidae; genus Polylopha; species Polylopha cassiicola. Next base: position 2,884,200 of record CP149065.1, on the reverse strand, counting down.
TTTCTGATGCCTTCGCGGTTATTATACTTTGGAATGAAACAACTGTTAACGGATTTAACTCGCGTATTTTTATTTTATTTTATTAGCTGACGTTTCGGATTCTTTACAGTTTCCATAATCGTAGCACGACTGAGCTGACAATAGTCTAACGCTAAAGTGATTTATACAATTATGCAAACTACCTTATATTTAAATTACAAATTTTGAAAAACTACCCTATTCTGAATTATGAAATACTAATGTTACGAAACTGGAAAGAAACTGTAAAGAATCCGAAACGTGAGCTAATAAAATAAAATAAAAATACGCGAGTTATATCCGTTAACAACTTTCATTCCAATCCGTTAAAGTTGTTTAATTCCAATTTATCAGTAGCAAATTTTAAACTAGTCTTGATGCATGCCTTCGCGGTTATTATACATTGGAATTAAACAAATTTAACGGATTTAACTCCCGTATTATTATTTTATTGGCTGACGTTTCGGAGCCTTTACAAATTCCATAATTGTAGCAATAGTACCGTATATATATCGTATCGTAGCGTATTATTGAATCTGTAAAGACTCCTAAACGTCAGCCAATAAAATAAAATACGCGAGCTAAATCCGTCTACAGTTGTTTCATTCCAAATTTTTTTTAAATAATTAATTTGTTTGTATAAACATACCGTCGTCAGTTTTCGCCTTCTTGGCGGGTTCGCTGTCGGAATCTTCGCTGTCGGAGTCGGCTGTTCTCTTCAGCTCGCCGTTCGCGGGCTTCGCCGCGGCCGGCGCCGTCGCCTCTTTGCGTTGGAAATACTGTATGGGAAAAATAGTAATATTTATAATGATACTAGCGGCCCCGGCAGACGTCGTCCTGCCCGTCCGATTGTTTCGACAAAGATCTGTCAAAGTCTTCTGTCACTTACCGTTAATCACTTTGTATATGGGAGTATAGAAAGATGTTAATTTTACACTTTTGAATCAAGATGTTTTTTTAAATTTTCTCTACTTACAAACGTTACCTGGACTTTCACGAATAATTCAAGAACAAAATTATCCAAATCGGTTCGTGCGTTCTGGAGTTATAGCGTCAGGAAGGAAAACCCGACTTATTCTTACACAATAGATTTTTGTACAAATACAAGAGCAATAAAAATTTTAAGACCCCCAGTGGGATTCGAACCCACGTCTTTACTAGCGGCAATAAGAAAAATTCGCATGTAAACAATGAAGTACAAGACCGAATTGTATGGAGTAGAGAAATTCGATGAGTGGTCCCTATGGTGTAAAGGTTTAGCACGCCTACTGTCTAAATTTTTCTACTCTTGTCTTTGTACAAAAATATCATCATAATTAAAAACTAATGGTAATGAACCAAGAATATCGAATTTCGATTGATAGGTCGTAGTTAATATTGAATAGTAATATTTAGTAATATCTAGTCCCAAACTAAGCAAAGCTTGTACTATGGGTACTGGACCGTTGTCCATAAACATATATAATTGATAAAAATACATAAATACATATAAGACATTCAAGATTCAGGTACAGATGCCAGTGCTCATCACACTGACATCTGCCCCTAGCAGGATTGAAACCCGCAACCTCCGGTTTCGTAGTCAGGGCCTCTGACCACTAGACCAACAGCACAGAATAGATAATAGTACAAGTACAGAAGTTTCACTGCTTTGATGTTTACAAATGCCGCCTTTTTTTGTGCCTACATAATATTAGCAAACGGACCGCAAGCGAGCAGCCGACATTGAGCTCTCTGGCGCCGCGCGAAGGTCGACATTGTTCCGCAGCTTGTCAGACGTTCTGAATAGGGTTGTCAGTACTGTAGCTGCGTAAGAAGAGCGCGCGTGCGTCACGGGCCACTGCGCGGCAACCACTGACGATTCGCCCCCAGTTGGGGGTGGCCCGATACGCATTGTTAGCTCGGCGGCGGAACGGCGGAGTGAAACCCCCCTGCCAACCGGCAGTCGAGTGCCTGTGTGTGAGTGGCGAGTGGCTGTGTGTGAGTACAGACCTGCGTGACGGCGGGGGGCGGGCAGGAGACGGCGCGGTCGACGTCGGCGCGGCCGATGAGCTGGTCGGGGCGCTCCCACACCGACGTGTGCGCCGTCGGGTTGTAGAAGAACACGCGCCCGTCGCCGGACCACACCAGGCACCTGTCGGACACAATACAATATAGGTAACCGTTTGTTATGCCTTCGCTGTTATTATACACTTGCTGTGCACGCGACTTCGTCCCCGTGGAAAAGTAATTCTTTATAAGGCTTCATATTTTCCCCGGTTTTTACACATTTTCCACTGTTTCTTCGCACCTATTGGTCGCAGCTTGATGTTATATAGCCTAAAGCCTTCCTCGATAAATGGTCTATCCAACAAAAAAAGAATTATTGAATTCGAACCAGTAGTTCCTGAGATTAGCGCGTTCAAACAAACAAACAAACAAACTCTTCAGTTTTATAATATTAGTACAGATTGGAATGAAACAACTTCAAACGAATTTAACTCGCGTATTTTATCTTATTGGCCTACGTTTCAGAGCCTTTACAGACTCCATAATCATTACACAATTGAACTGACAATAGTCTAACGCTAAATTATGCATAAATCACTTTAGACTATTGTCAGCTCAGTCGTGCTACGATTATGGAAACTGTGAAGAATTCGAAACGTCAGCAAATAAAATAAAATAAAAATACGCGAGTTAAATCCGTTAATAAGAATTGAATATAGTTTATTTTCATACCAATTTATATATATATTTTCAGAATAACATAATCTATACTAATATTATAAAGAGGAAAAGTTTGTTTGTTTGGAATGAATAGGATTCAAAACAACTGAACCGATTAGAAAAATTCTTCCACTGTTTTTACACTATTATCGAGTGACATAGGCTGTGCGAAGCCGGGACGAACTGCTAGTGTCATATATATACACTTACCACGGCGTCCCACTGATGGGCATGATCGATATGGGCTTGTTCTTCCTCTGCTTAGCCTTCTCCTTCTCGGCCTTCTCTTTCTCCTTCTCCTGCTCCTGCCTCTCCTTCTCCTCCCTCTCCTTGGCGCGCTCCTTCTCCCTCTCAATCTCTTGCTGCTTCTCTCTCTCAGCCGCCTCGGCCGCCGCCACCGCCTCCGCGTGCGCTTCCACATCTATAACTGTATAGAGTGATTAATGAACTCGTTTTTTAATATGATTACTAATATTATAAACGCGAAAGTTTGTGAGAATGTATCGATGTATGTTTCTAACACTTTCACGCCAAGAATACTGAATGGATTACTATTTTTATACTTCAAAATTGAGTTGCAATATATCACTTAACATAAATTTAAAATGGAATAAGACACTACAGTGCTTGTCAAATAAACATACCTTCGACTTTACTGTCGACGTCCATTTTGTCTTTCTTCTCTGGTTTTTCACCTTTTTCCTCTGCAATTTTGGCTTGTAACTCTGTAAAAAAGTAATAATAATTTAATTTGCCAATTATTTCAATTTTGTTATTTATTTCATACCGGACTAGAACTCTCATGAGACAAACTCCTGGCCTGCAATGAGAGACAAGCTACTGGCCTGCGACGAGAGACAAGCTACTGGCTTGCGACGAGAGACAAGCTACTGGCCTGCGATGAGATACAAACTACTGGCCTGTGATGAGAGACAAGCTACTGGCCTGCGATGAGAGACAAGCTAGCGGCCTGTGATGAGAGACAAGCTACCGGCCTGTGATGAGAAACAAGCTACTGGCCTGCGACGAGAGACAAGCTACTGGCCTGCGACGAGAGACAAGCTACCGGCCTGCGATGAGATACAAGCTACAGGCTTGTGATGAGAGACAAGCTACCGGCCTGCGATGAGATACAAGCTACTGGCCTGCGACGAGAGACAAGCTACCGGCCCGTGATGAGAGACAAGCTACCGGCCTGTGATGACAGACAAGCTACTGGCCCTGTGGCCACACACTGGTGATTACCCACCTTCCAGCTCCCTCATGGGCTTGGGCTTCTCCCACACGCTCTCCTGGCGCTCGGCGTGGTAGTAGTAGGGGCGGCCGTCCGGCGCGCGGTGTGCGCTCCACTCCGCCGCCGCCGCCGCCAGCGCCGCCGGGATCACCTGCACAGACAGACAGACAGACACGTAAATATTTAAAAAAAAAACAAACTGTTACACATATATATTACACTAGCTGTGCCCGCGACTTCGTCCCCGTGGAATAGTAATCTATACTAATATTATAAAGCTGAAGAGTTTCTTTTGTTTGAACGCGCTAATCTCAGGAACTACTGGTTCGAATTCAAAATTCTTTTTTAGTTGGATAGACCATTTATCGAGGAAGGCTTTAGGCTATATAACATCACGCTGCGACCAATAGGAGCGAAGAAATAGTGGAAAATGTGTAAAAAACGGGGAAAATATGAAGCCTTATGAAGAGGTGACAGAAGACTTTAACAGATCTTTGACGAAACAATCGGACGGGCAGGACGACGTCTGCCGGGGCCGCTAGTTCTTCATAAGGCTTCATATTTTCCCTGTTTTTTACACATTTTCCACTGTTTCTTCGCTCCTATTGGTCGCAGCGTGATGTTATATAGCCTAAAGCCTTCCTCGATAAATGGTCTATCCAACTAAAAAAGAATTTTGAATTCGAACCAGTAGTTCCTGAGATTAGCGCGTTCAAACAAACAAACTCTTCAGCTTTATAATATTAGTATAGATAAATAAATTCACACCAATTGATCTAGTCCTAGACTAAGCAAAGCTTGTACTATGGGTACTGGTCAACGGATAAACATACATACAAGACTCAGGTACAGATGCCAGTGTTCATCGCATTGACATCTGCCCCGAGCAGGTTTCGCAACCTCCGGTTTCGTAGTCAGGGCCCCTGACCACTAGACCAAAAGGCCGTCAAACAAACACAGTGAAAGTTGTTCATTGTGCAGTATTACATTTTGTTTATTTAGTACTAGCTTCTGCCCGTAACTTTGTCCGAGTGGAACTCCTACTTATCTGCAGTCGGTTAAAAATTAGCCTGTGTTCTTTCTCAGGCTCCAGACTTTCTTTGTACCAAATTTCATTTAAATCCAGTAGTTTTAGCGTGAAAGCGTAACAGACAGACAGACTGAGTTACTTTCGCATTTATAATATTACTAGCTTTTGCCCGCGACTTCGTTCGCGTGGACTTCAGGTTCGTCCCGTCTAGTCTAGTGTCAAAAATTGAAGCCTATGTGTTATTCTGATGTATAAGCTATATTGTGGTAAAGTTTCATTCAAATCCATTCAGTAGTTTTTACGTGAAAGAGTAACAAACATCCATACATCCATACTTACAAACTTTCGCCTTTATAATAGTAGTAGGAAGTAGGGATGATACTGACCGTTTCCTCCTTCTTGGGCGCCTGCACCGGCGGGGGCTCCGCCGCCGGCTCGGGCTCTCCCGGCTGTGACGTCGCACCTGATAAATTAAATATCGTATAACATTAACAACAAAGCACTGCACACATTTGACTAGTCTTTTTTACAATTTCTAACACAAAAATTACTTGACTGTAATCATTTTTTCTGTCCTCCGGCCGGAAAGCGCCAACTTTCTGGCCGCTGCGCTAAATGAAATTGCCGCTTTCTGGCTTCGTCGAACAGAAAAATAGTATACTGACCTCGGCCAGTAAAATAAAAAAGCCTCAGATCACATTTTTGTCAACCTCGGCTTCGCCTCGGACGACAATTACATGTGATCTGAGACATTTTTTATTTTACTGGCCTCGGTGCGTAATGTACTATATCTTGACGTTAATACGTAACCTATGAAAACTGTATGAGCATTATATATGTCGTATATATACTATCATAATAAATTTAAAAGCCTAAAGATAATCTCAGATATATAATTGTATGTATGCGTTAACTTACCAGCACTACCGTGCAGCGGGGGCGGCCACCCGCCCCAGCCGCCCCACGCGCCGGGGCCGCCCGGGCCGCCCGCGCCCTGCCCGGGGGGGAAGCCTCCCGCGCCGGGGGGGAAGCCGCCGGGAGCGCCGCCCGGGCCGCCGGGGAACCCGCCCGGGGGGCCGCCGGGCGCGCCGGGGAACCCGCCCGGGGGCGCGTTCAGACCTGTACACGTAGATACAAATTATTTAATACCAGCTTTTGCCCGCGACTTCGTCCGCGTGGAACTCCTTCTTTTTTGCAGTCGGTTAAAAAATAGCCTATGTCCTTTCTCAGGCTCCAGACTTTCTTTGTACCAAATTTCATTTAAATCGGTCCAGTAGTTTTAGCGTGAAAGCGTAACAGACAGACAGACAGACAGACAGACAGAGTTACTTTCGCATTTATAATACTATAGTAGGGATGTATATAACTAAAATTCTACAAAATAAATTTCACACAATACTAGCTGTATTCATTCCAATCCCTACTAATATTATAAATGCGAAAGTAATCTCTGTCTGTCTGTTACGCTTTCACGCTAAAACTACTGGACCGATTTAAATGAAATTTGGTACAAAGAAAGTCTGGAGTCTGAGAAAGGACATAGGCTATTTTTTAACCGACTGCAAAAAAGGAGGAGTTCCACGCGGACGAAGTCGCGGGCAGAAGCTAGTATCGTTATAAAATACTAGCGGTCCCGGCAGACGTCATCCTGCCCGTTCGAAATTCAAATTAGGTAACTTTAGTTAGACAACGTTTGTATGGTAGAAGAAAAGGGCTGTTTTTAGGGTTTTCCCGGCAATTATTAGATTTTTTTCTCGCCGTAAAAACCATCCTTGGTCTTCAACGAACATTTAAAAAAAAAAATTGGCCAAATTGGTCCAGGCGTTGTCGAGTTATGCGCTTACCAACACATTTTGCGATTCATTTTTATATATAAGAAAGAAAAGAAGATAAGAATAAGATAGCCTACGTGTTTTGATGTATAAGCTATATAGTTGTTTATAATTGTTACATTCCCAACGTAACATGTAACAACCGCGAAGCTATATTATTTTAAAGTTTTATCAAATCAATTCAGCGTGCGTGGAAAAGTAAAAATATCATTATGACATTTTATAAATTGCTTATAACAGTTTTAATTTTATGTGTTCTCTGTTTTGTTTAAATATATGTACATATTATTGTCGATCTCACTATTAGTGCATATAAAGTGGCATAAAACTATATATTGGTATGAAACAACTATAAACGGATTCAACTCGCGTATTTTATTTTTATTGGCTGACGTTTCGGAGTCTTTACAGATTCCATAATCGTAGCACAAGCATAAGACTTGTCAGCTCAGTCGTGTAGTTGTTTAATTCCAAAGTAGTGCGAATGTGGTTACCCGGCGGGTGCGGGAAGCCGGGCGGCGCGCCGGGGAAGGCGGCGGGGGGGCTGCTGTAGGCGGCTGCGGCGGCCGCGGCGGCGGCGAAGCCCGGCGGCGCGCTCGTGTGCGCCGGGAAGTGAGACGTACCTGAAATATACAATATACAATTTAATTATAAAATAGAACATTACCACAGAATAGATAATAGTACAAGTACAGAAGGTTCACTGCTTTGATGTTCACAAATGCCGCCTTTTATGTGCCTACATAATTATTATTAGCAAACGGACCGCAAGCGAGCAGCCGACATTGAACTCTCTGGCGCCGCGCGAAGGTCGACATTATTCCGCACCTTGTCAGACGTTCTGAATAGGGTTGTCAGTACTGTAGCTGCGTAAGAAGCGCGCGCGTGCGTCACGGGATGCGCGGGAACCACTGACGATACGCCCCAAGCATTGGGGCGGCGCCTAGCTCGGCGCCGGAATGGCGCGGCGGCGGAGTGAAACCCCCCTGACATTACGCACCAAGGCCAGTAAAATAAAAAAATGTCTCAGATCACATGTAATTGTCGTCCGAGGCGAAGCCGAGGTTGACAAAAATGTGATCTGAGGCTTTTATATTTTACTGGCCGAGGTCAGTATACTATTTTTCCCACGAATATCAGTCGGTTTTCCTTAATTTGTCAATTACTTAATGAAAACTCTTACCATTTGGCTGCGGCCTCGGTTCGGTCTCGCCGGGCGGCGCGTCGTCGCTCTCGATGGGACTGTCAGCTTCCGTCGACTTCTCTTTGTTACCACCTTAAAACAAAAAAAAAACATAATTTAATTTTTGAAGTGAAAACTTCTTTAGCGGCGCTGAGCACTTTTTTGTATGGGTAAAAACTTTCAAACTCGCGTCAGGGTCACGTGATGCTGATCGAAAATGCGTAAGATGGGGAAGGGAGAGGAACTAGTATCTCCCACTCTTTCTACCGTGCCTGAGTGTGCTGCTCCGTTTAGGTGGCACAGGGCGCTTGCGCGAATGTCGTGTGTGTTTATGTACAGCGTGCCACGCGTATCCAAGGATGGTGACAAATTGTCATATTTGTGTACGATAGCGCAATAAATAAACATTGTATTCTACCTCATAAATGATAGTACTTTTGTACTTATAATTAAACACAACGTTCATATTGAAGTTTTCACTTCTGCCGGCACTCCCGGAGTGCTATTTTTTTTTTAACTAGCAATGTACTAATTATGAGTGGGTGAAATCTTGCAACTCAATTTAGAAGATATCATATTTAGCCGATTGTGCTGAAATTTCATACACACGTTCAGTTTGGATGACGATGTGTGGTTAACTGTGAGACGTCATTCTAAAACCAAATTAAGGGGGTACAAGGGGAAACTTCTTAAAAAACTCTACTCCATCTTGTATTATATTTTCAAATTTCCATTAATTATTTCGTAATCTTCTTTCTTATAAGTATATAAAAATGAATCGCAATATGTGTTGGTAAGCGCATGCATAACTGGACAACGCCTGGACCAATTTGGCCAATTTTTTCTTTTAAATGTTCGTTGAAGTCCAAGGATGGTTCTTACGGCGAGAAAAAATCGAATAATTGCCGGGAAAACCCTAAAAACAGCCCTTTTCTTTTCCCATACAAACGTTGTCTAACTAAAGTTACCTAATTTGAATTTCGAACGGGCAGGATGACGTCTGCCGGGACCGCTAGTATTTTATAAAAAGTGGATATAAAACAAATTTATGTTAACTCTTATATCAATGTATCCTTACTTTAATTTCCTTCAAAATCTAGAAAAGAATCTTGCAGTTTAAAGAGATTACCATATCCAAAACACTCACCATCTTTAACCCAGGGCGGCGGCTGCGTCATGAAGGGCGGGAGCGTGGGCGCCGCCCCGGGCGCGGGGCCCCCCGGGCCGCCCTGGAGCCCCATGCCGCCCATCATGCCGGGCCCCATGCCCATGCCCATGGGACCGTTCATCGGCATCGACTGAGGCCCGCCCATGCCAGGCATTTGACCTGTAAATAACAAATTAAAAATTTTAAAAAATCCTTGACATAATATATCTATACTAATATTATAAAGAGGAAAGATTTGTCCCTATTTTTGTATGTTTGTATGTTTCTAATGAATAGGCTCAAAAACAACTGGATCGATTTTAATAATTCTTTAAGTGTTGGGAAGCTACATTCACCCTGACTAACATAGGCTATAGAATATTTTGAAAAAAAATATGGATCCGTGCGAAGCCGGGGCGAACCGCTAGTGATACTATAATAGTAAGTATTAATCTAAATCTATATAAGTGAAAGATGACTGACTGATGTATCAACACAGGGTCTAAATTATAAGGATTCGAAACCAAGAAGTTCCCTGTCGATTTTGATTCCCTTGCGAGTGTCGAAAATTACCTTAAATATATTCTCAGTTTGTTGACGCTCCAAAACGACTGGACCGATTTGAAAAATTTGTTCACTTTTGGGAAGCTACACTATTCCCCAGTGACATCTGTACTAATATAATAAAGAGGAAAGGTCTGTCTTTTTGTTTGTTAGTTTGTTTGGATTGAATAGGACCCAAAATGACTGGCCGATTAAAAAAATCTTTCACTGTTGGGAAGCTACAGAATTCCCGAGTGACATAGGTTATAAAAATGGGATCCATGCGAAGCCGGGGCGGACTGCTAGTAAATAATATGATGTACTCACCAGCAGCAGCCATCGCCTCCATCTCCCCCTGGGTGATGACCTTGCACGTGGGGCTCTCCTGCGGCCTGGTCCAGGTGGTCTCGCGAGTGCGGGCGTGGTAGTAGTAGGATTTACCCTCTTCGGACTTCGTCTCCACCCAAAGTTCTGGTGCGGGCTGTGAATAATAGAGATGACGAATCGGTAAAAGGAAATTCTATTTGGTCTGTCAATGTGATTATTTAAAACTAGCTTCTGCCCGCGACTTTGTCCGCGTGGAACTCCTCCTTTTTTGAAGTCGGTTAAAAAGTAGCCTATGTCCTTTCTCAGGCTCCAGACTTTCTTTGTAACAAATTTCATTTAAATCGGTCCAGTGGTTTTAGCGTGAAAGCATGACAGACAAACAGACAGACAGACAGACAGAGTTACTTTCGCATTTATAATATTAGTAAGGATAAGGATTATTGGACATATACTGCCATATTCTGATTTTAAAAATACCTAGGTATTTATATACATTTCTAATTCAATTTTCTTCTATACAAATGTTGACCTCCACAAAAAAGAATCATCCAATTTGGTGCAGTGATCGAAAGTTATGCTTGACGATTTAATTTTATTTATAAAGGTGTATTTTTCCTTTTCTCAAACAATCAAAAACTGACAAAGTGTTTTAAAGTGAGGCTTCATGTCATATATAAAACTCAAGTACAAATGCTCACGCCTATCACACTGACATCTGCCATTGGCGGGAATCGAACCACCGAACCGACAAACCGTCGAAATAGAATATAATTATGTGTGATAAATTGCTAAATAATTACCATATTCGGCGGCGGCATGCCAGGAGGCCCGCCGAAGGGCGGCTGCCCCATCATATTAGGCGGGGGCCCCATAGGGCCACCGGGGCCCATCATACCGGGAGGGGGCCCAAACGGCGGGGGCCCGCCCATCATCCCGGGCGGGGGCGGCCCCATAGGCCCCCAGTTGTTGTCGAAGTTGGGGCCGTTGTTGGGGCCATATCTTGGGCCTCCACGGCCCCTGAAGAAGCCTCGGCCACGCATAGGGGGTCCGCCCGGGCCGTAGCCTCGCCCTCGGAACCGCATGGGGGGCGGGCCGTTCATCCAGCCGGGTGGGGGGCCTCTACCCCGGCCTCTGTAATTAAATTTGATTTTAATTATAACATAAGTGATGTTAATGAACTCGATGGGACAATGTAAGTTACGTCTGCAACTTTTATAAACTACTAGCTTCTGCCCGCGACTTCATCCGCGTGGAACTCCTCCTTTTTTGCAGTCGGTTAAAAGTAGCCTATCTCAGGCTTTACCGTGAAAGCGTAACAGACAGTGTTACTTTCGCATTTATAATATTATTAGTAGGGATAGCACTTGCATATAATATATATTTTTTTATTAACTGATTATTTACAGTATTACAGTTCCCATAAGTGGTGTCTAATATCTTGTTTCATTCATTTTGTCTAATCTCTGGTTTAACAAAATATACAGGTTTGTATCACTATTCTATGAAAGCAGCAAATATTTTCATATATTTATGCTGATAATATATTCTGAACATCAAACCTTCTTTACATTAGTTATTTAAATTATATTATGTCATACCTGTTTACTGCTGCATTAAATTACTTTTGAATAATAAATATTAAGGGTAGAGTCAAGATTATTAATACATAAACCACATGCAAGCTCAATGATATTTGTACAAAGACAAGAGTAGAACTAGACTTGCTGTATAATATTCACTTGTAAAGAAGAAAGTACAATATCACAATTTCTGATGCCTTCGCGGTTATTACATGTTGGAAAGAAACATCATCCTGCCTTTCGATGGTTTCATCATAATATAAGCCAAAGTACTTATTATAAGAATCAGGATAATCTTTTTTTTTAATGTTACTTCTATACAGATATCAAAGTATAACAAGATAAATTTCACATTCATAATGTGTAGGATTTATAAATTATCAAAATATTGGAATGAAACAATTATTAATGGATTTAACTCGCACATTTTTATTTTATTTTATTTGCTGACATTTCGGATTCTTTACAGTTTCCATAATCGTAGCATGATTGAGCTGACAATAGTCTAACGCTAAAGTGACTTTATTGTTCATTCCAATGTGTAATAACTGGCTATAGTGACTTTAGTGTTCATTCCAATGTGTAATAACCGTGAAGGCATCAGAAATTATTATGATCAAAATAGCTGACAAAGTCTACAAGTAAATTAGTAAAAAATATTGAAACATAATCTATACTAATATTATAAAGCTGAAGAGTTTGTTTGTTTGTTTTAATGGGCTAATCTCAGCAACTACTGGTTCGAATTGAAAAAAATCTCTTTTTGTTGGATAGACCATTTATTGAGGAAGGCTTTAGGCTATATAACATCACGCTGCGACCAATACGAGCAAAGAAACAGTGAAAAATGTGTATAAAATGGGTAAAATTATTATATTAAGAATAATTATTCCATGCGGATGAAGTCGCGGGCACAGCTAGTATATTCTTAAATATTTAAATGCATGTCTCCGTTGTCTAGTGTTTATTGTGTTATTGGAATTATAGTGTTTCATCTGGAACTTAATTTTGACTACCTCAACTGTTAATTACATTGGACTGAAACAACTATAAATGGATTTAACTCGCATATTTCATTGGCTGATGTTTCTGAACCTTTACAGTTTCCATAATCGTAGCACGATTGAGCAGACAAGTTTCCATAATCGTAGCATGATTGAGCAGTCAAATCCGTTTATAGTTGTTTCATACCAATGTGTAATAACCGCAAACGCATCAGAAGTTATGGGTATATTATATTTGATTCATGCTTAAACTAAATAGCACAGACTAAATAATTAAATAAAGTGAGGTTCATATTTATATAATGGAACTAACATTTCTATATCTTGTTTACCAGTAAAAAAATACAGAAAAAATAGTATTAACAAATTTAGCAAAGCCTTAATGCTCTGATAACGCACGAATAACACAAATTGTTAAAATTTACACTAAGCAATGTGCACGGCCATGCATGATCTATAAATTATAATAAGGTGGCATTTAAACGACGCAATTGTTTTTAACTTAGTAATAAATAGTAAAGTAACCTTTAGGGAACCTTATTGAAATGTAATTATATGAATTAAAGTGGATTTAAACATGTTTTATGCTAAAATTCCATAGGGCAACGTTGACTGAGCAAAAATACGCGCGCACGGCGTATCATTAATATCGGTATAAGTACATAGAAAATACGTGAAATTAGTTACCTGAAGTTCCCGCGCCCTCGGCCTCCTCTAAAGTTGTTCCCGCCATCGTCATCCTCGTAACTATCATCGAAATTCACTTCACCAAAGTCTTTTGAGGCATCGCTAATGCTATCATTTCCTTCACTCCGATTCACAACCTCATTCATGGAAGAGTCCTGGGCGTCAACATATTCGTCCTCCATCGTGATTGTTGACTTCGAATATTCTCTAAGCACACCTCGTCATGCCGGACGAGTTTATTTTTGACCGATTAGTTCTATATTTCGCAGTCGCAGAACAACAGAAATGTCACACCAAAATGGCGGATAATGGCGGACGGCTTCTGTAGTGATGGGACAAAGCGGACAACGGAATCGTAACGATTTCGATTATGATTTTGTAATCGAAATTTTATTTATTTAATGTTAATAAACATAATTTCTACAACATATTATATTGCTTATTTAAATTAATAATACCAATATTTTATCAATGTTATTTATAATTTACTGTTGACTGACTGCAGTTTTTGCTATCGAGTCAAAATTCATGCTGTTAACACTATCAATGACTACTTACGTACCAAGGTACTCAACGGTACGAATACGGATATATAAATTTATTAACAATGTGTCTGGGTTCGAAGTACAGGTTTTACATATATTACAGATTAGAGAGGTGTACCGGCTTGGCGGGTATTCATTGTAGATACTAATTATTATTATTTTCGCCTTCATTTAATATTGTTTCTTAAGCTAAGGTTTTCACAATATAAGTATATCACAGCATATTATATTATTCTTATTGTACAATGTCATATATACCTTCCGTTTAAAATCCGTAGTGTAGCTTAAACCGTAGTGTTACTAATAAGATTCAATTCAGAATGTATTATCTTGTTTGGCTTATTTAAGAAATCAGTTATATTTAGGCAAATATATTTAAAAAAAGTTCACTTTAGCGTTAGACTATTGTCAGCTCAGTCGTGCTACGATTATGGAAACTGTAAAGAACCCAAAACGTCTGCTAATAAAATAAAAAATAAAAAAAAAAAATACGCGAGTTAAATCCGTTAATAGTTGTTTCATTCCAATGTGTAATAACCGCGAAGGCATCAGAAATTATTATTTATTGTTTACTTTTTTTGGCAAGAAATAAAAGGCTTTTTTATTTTTATTTATTTTATTATTTAAAAAAAGCTCAAATAAGTATTCTTCGCTAGTTCTCATTTCGAGTTTAAAATTTATTTCTGCGATAGGTACTAGAGTACTTAGCTGACAGAAGGACCCATCAAAATGCTTAGTTGTTTCAAAGTGGTGTCCAATTACGTACCCTTATAATTATTATAAAGTAGGTACCCATAATACAAAGGCGTTAAAAGTGTTACCTAAATTTTCAGGTAATACATAAAAGACTAACAGTAGTTGTTCCAACAGCTGGTTTCTCATTTGCCTAATCTCGAGACAGTATTACTTTTTCGTTTTTAATTTCTTAATGCAAATAATATGAGCAAGACCGTGTCGGGCCATGCGTATCCGTAGGTACAATTATCACTATGCAATAAAAATAAGATAGGTATTTAAATAACATTTATAAATTTTACTATTAATTTAAATAATTGGTTAGATAGCATTAATACACATCCTACAGATTTTTTTAAAAAGTGCATTTTGTATGCACTATTTCTGCAGTTGACACAGTACCTAGTATAAAAATGCATTTAGCAAGCAGCGATACAGATTTTGGTCTAATGCAGTTTTGTTGCAGTCAATGTTGTTACTAGGTGCATGTGCAATATGTACCTACTGCAACGGCTTGTATGTAAAGGTTGTCGCGGCGCGACATGCTTAAACTTGCACTGACAGTGACAGTGGCTGGTAGAGAGCTACCGCGATAAAGACCTAGTCTTACTAAGTGCGCCCTATCAGCCTATTATATCCTATAAGTGTACCTATCTAGAATATTCTAATGCACTATTTTGTAACCTATCAAACTGCACTATTTGATAAAGACTATCAATAAATAACAAATATCACTTAATAAATTGTTTATTAGTAAAATTTATAATTGTTCGGTCACAAAGTTATTTTTACATAAAATGTTCAATGCAAGCTTCTGTCTTCAGTCGAAACGGATTTCCGTTGCCAAGGGTTTCTTTGGTCATTGGAGTTTAAAAATTTCATGCCTTGTTGGCAATTTTGATTATCACCACGTAGACCAGTGTTCGACTTCTTCGTCTCATCTTGAGATAGCAAAGTGCCGTCATTATCATAGTAAGGTAGAATATCAGGATTACAAAACAGGCAGCAGTTGTAGAAATGCTTATCATCCGCGTTGAAGCAGCTATGAACGCCTGGCAGTCCACAATCTCCGCCTTTACTCTTGCGATTCTGTTTCTTCGATCCCTGAGAACTCGTGGAGTAAAAGCAGCTTTGGTTCACTTGCGGGAAAAACTGCTGGTGCCTATGATTTGGGTTATTAAAAGGATAGTTTTTAGCCAACTCTGGATTAATGCCACCACAAGGCTGGTGAGGTTTAGGGGGCATGCTGGGATAAGAGTTCGTTATATTAGATTGATCAGCTAAGTTACTTCTTTTGGCGCGGCAAGAAGGGCAAAAGCACGTCGTGGCTGGATCCAGGGGACCTGATGCAATACTCTTCATCCATTGCGGCATTTGGTCTGCGCCAATACCGCTAGCTGCGGCTTGATTTTGAAAGACACAGCATTTCGGGAGAGGTCCTTCAGGGCCGGGCTTGCTGGGGCTTGTGCCAGGTGGGGGAGAACCTTTTAAACCAGGTCCAGCGGAGGGGGTAGTGCACAATCCACAGAAACCGCATGGGCCACAAGGACCGCAAGGGAAGGGTCCGCACGGGAAGGGGCCACAGGGTCCACAAGGGCCGCAAGGGCCGCAGGGTCCACAAGGGCCGCAAGGACCACAGGGTCCACAAGGACCGCATGGTCCGCAAGGGAAGGGGCCGCAAGGGAAGGGACCACAAGGTCCACAAGGGCCGCAGGGTCCGCAAGGGCCGCAAGGTCCACAAGGGCCGCAGGGTCCACAGGGGCCGCAAGGGAAGGGACCACAAGGGCCACAAGGTCCACAGGGGCCGCAAGGTCCACACGGGCCGCAAGGTCCACAAGGGCCGCAAGGTCCACAAGGACCGCATGGCCCACACCCGCATGGGCCTAAGCAAAATGCTCCAGGGTTGGGTGGTGCAGGGCCACAGGCATTACCTGGTTGACAAGGGCCGCAACAGGGTATCCCACCAGTGGAAACGTGATAGGGCCCGCAGAACCAAGTGCCGTAGGGGTAATGATAATATCCATTCATATATTGCAGGCAGCGAGGTGAAGTGTTGCAGGGAGGCGGCAGACAGCCGCAACCGAGGCCGCAGCCGCACGGCCCGCAGTTCGGCGCACAGCCACAAGGCCCCGGGCACCCACATGTAGTACAGATTTCTTTCAACGCTTCAACGGCCAGGTTCTCCGGAGACTCTTTACCTTGAGACTGGGAATTAGGAAAAACAGGTTTCGCATTTACCTTTGCGTTGGTTGGAAAAGACCCGTGCGGGCAAAAGTAATGAGGTAACATGTGAGGGTGGGGAGTCAAGTGCATTGTGGGGCACACGGGGCTATTGTTCCGGCTTAGCTCCGTCGCGAAGACTGCAGACTTGGTGCGTGGCAGCCCATCGTTAGTTATAATGAAGTTTTCAGGTCCGTTCCTCGGGTATATGAACGCCGGGCACGACGCACTTCGGAACACAAAGTTATGGGGTCTCTTCTGGACTCGGGGCTTGTGTTCCGCTTTCGGCTCTATCTTGACC
This sequence comes from Polylopha cassiicola, assembly GCA_038024825.1. Classification (NCBI taxonomy): domain Eukaryota; kingdom Metazoa; phylum Arthropoda; class Insecta; order Lepidoptera; family Tortricidae; genus Polylopha; species Polylopha cassiicola. Next base: position 2,867,105 of record CP149065.1, on the reverse strand, counting down.
GATGCCGTATCGAAAATTGACTTTATTTGCTCTCGAAAGCTCTTCCTCTTGACTGATGTTGCTGAAAGGATGAGTCGTATTGAAATAACCTATAATAATGCAATATTAGGGAGACCTATGTAAAGCAAAGGGCATTTTTTAATTGATATTAAATGTTATAAATAAATAAAACTAGAAGATATTGTTATTGGGTTTATTTCTGAATTACAAAAGGTTTCATATTGAATAATATTAGTAAGTTTTCAGATTTGAAAATAGAAAATTTGAGTGATTAATACCAAATGGTTACTACGTCGTTTGCCAAACAAGTGGTATACAATGCCCAAGGTCTAAATTATTATTACTGAAAGGAAATTAATGAGATTGAGACCCCGGACATTCAGGAATCGTAAGGTTTAAATTCAGAGTCAGAGTAATGTGCAGGATAGTAGCTTTTAGTATAAACGGTTCCATAAGTACCAGAATTCTGAGAAAGGGGGTTATATTTTGGACTTATTTTGTGGGTTTTTCCCTTAGATAAAGAATTGGTAGACCGGCTAAACCTTCGGAAGGGTTGAACGTTTGTGCGGTGGCTATTGATCTTTGAAATAGTTTTTTTACTAGAACAAGAGTTAGTTTTGTTTGGGGCAGGAGTAGTAAAGCTGTTTATTTTGTTGGTTGAGGCAGTAGTACTAAAGGAATTCGTTTTGTTCGTATTAGGGGCAGGGGGGCCACGAGGGATTGCGTCAATGTTAAAAGCGGGACAAATCAAGTTAGGCATGGGAGGGCCATCAGGTTTTTTCTCGCTCGAAGAATTAGCAGCGCTTGGCCAAGGACTGGTAGTATTGAATGGAAAGAATTTAGTGATACCCAATCGGGTAGACTTATCAGATTCTTGCGTTGAAGTCGACTTGACAGTTCCTTTGAGGCCTTGGTTCACGCCTGCTGCAATGGCAGCCGCGTCTGGAAAGAGACAGCAACCGCAGCACTTGACTGGGCCACACGGGCCGCAGGGGCCACATGGTCCGCATGGGCCGCAAGGTCCACAAGGTCCGCAAGGCCCACAAGGCCCACACGGACCACAGCCACATCCGACCGGACAGCAGGTCCCCGTTACATGATACGGACCACAAAACCAATAGCCATAGGGGTAATAGTAGTACCCAGTCATGTATTGAATACAGCGAGGCGGTGTGTTACAGGGAGGCGGTAGACAGCCGCACCCACATCCACACCCACAAGGGCCGCAAGGCGGCGGGCAGGGTGCCGGCTTACATGCGAACGTGCGTCGAGCCAGCATCAATGTGCTGCAGGGGTTCAAGAAGTTACGCGTCGTATTAAAAACTGAGAAAGAAGCTAAGGATCGCGGCAGGGACATGACGCAGATAGCACTGGTCCTAGGAGGGCTGAAGTGACGTGGTCGAATGTAGGGACGGCTCCGCGACTCCGGCACGAGCTCGGGGCAAGACAAGCTGCGGCGGATGAGAACAGGCGCCCGGTCTTCGCAACGGCAGCGCGTCGCGGCTAGTTTCGTGCCGCCAGTCTTGACACGCCCCAACGGCTTCAGCATGACCTCATTCTTCAGTCTTCGGCACATCGCGGCCCTCGCTGCAAATTTATTTTACGCTATTGACCTTGAATAAAGCCCACCATTATGGAGTCAAGTGCCTACCTAGCGTTCAGTAAATAAATTCAAAGGAGTTTCACTCACTACCCTAATATTCGTGATGCAAATCAAACTAATAAATAACAAATGTATAAACAAAGAGTTCATTTATTTCAAAAAATATTTATTACAAATAATGTAGAATAAATAACAGTGATGTTTAACTTATTTGCAGAACATTATTAAACTTGTGTAAAATCCAAATAATCTCGTCACGGTGAAACCTTAGCGGCATATTGGCCGGAGTGAGTTTTTCTGTCGCCTGTTAGCTGCTTCTTCATCTCAGGGGCAACCTCTACTCTCAGGGGAGGCGCTGGTTCACTCACACACGGAGGGCACGACCCACACTCGCACTTCTTTGGGGGAGGCTTGCATGGGCACGGGCAGGGGCAGGGTCCGCAGGGACCACAAGGGCCACAGGGGCCGCAGGGGCCGCAGGGGCCGCAGGGTCCACAAGGGCCGCAGGGGCATGGACAGCGGCAGGGCCCACAAGGGCCACATGGACCGCAAGGCCCACACGGGCCGCAGGGACCGCAAGGACCGCATGGGCCGCAGGGACCACAAGGCCCGCAAGGTCCACAGGGGCCGCATGGGCACGGGTAACGGCATGGCCCACAAGGGCCACAGGGGCCGCAGGGCCCGCAAGGTCCGCAGGGTCCACAAGGTCCGCAAGGTCCACAAGGTCCGCAAGGTCCACAAGGTCCGCAAGGATAGCCACAGGGTCCACAAGGTCCGCACGGCCCACAAGGCCCACAAGGCCCGCAAGGTCCACAGGGTCCGCAAGGTCCACAGGGGCACCCACACGTTGGACAAGAGCTAGCGCTGTCTTTCTTTTCATCCTCCTTTTTTCCAGAGTAAAAACGCAATGTGCCGCTCTGTTTGCCGCAGTTATTCAAAGAAGTGCGCCCGTCACTGCGGGATCGGAACACCGACGACCCAGGTGCCACTGCAAAAGGACATCCATGCTTATAATACTCTCACGCTGGCTGGTGATATGCTATTGCGAAGAACGCGCCCTGTCGAGTATTATAGCGTGGAGGTCCTTTGGCGTTAAAAGTTCTCCGAAATAACACCTCACCAGCACGCAAAGGCAGTTCGAAAACGCGAAAATTCAAAACCAATCGGACCCGAGCAGCGATCGTCATTTTTTTCAAATTATGTCAAACGTTTGAATTGAATTTGCCGTCCCGTCAATTTAATAAGAATACGAATAGGTACTCCTAAAACTAAAACGTTATATTCACCTAATATGAAACCTTACGCATTAAATACACTTACCGTTCATATTACACTCGCTAATACTAAAAATTAATGCTAATTACTGATTATTACAAAATAAGCAACATAGCATATGAGAATACTTACTGCAAGTCAAGCGTAATACAATTTAAAAGCAAACAATTACGAAATTACAAACAAAAGCTAATATTCGATTATTACATGAAAATCACAATTTCGATTAAAACTACGTGTAAATCGAAATTACATCACTACAACGTTACTCATCACACTACGTTATTTCATTCTACGCCTAACACGAAATAAAACAAATATAATTACGTAGAAAACTAAAGAAATAGAGAGATATGTAAACTACTTAATTATATTAAATAGTTGATTATATAAATTACTTACATAGAGGTGCGGGATTATTTTTGTTCGCCGCAGTGACTAGAGGCCGCCCCTTCACGCATTTCAGGAGCGATACATTTTTGGTCAAAGCGGCCTTCCTTAGAACTAGAGCCATGTTTTTCGATGAGGAATTAACTTTTACTTGATATTTATCCGGTATTTACTTGATAATTTTGAATAATTGTAGGTTATTTTTGTATTACTTGAGAAGTTAGGCCATGGCAGGAACGGAACGTAGCGTGTAGTGTGGGTTTGGGCAAAAGCAACGGATATTTGATTTAAACTTCGAACTAGCATTTTGTATTCTTCTTTTTCCGTGCTTCCACTTAAAGATTTGAAAATTTATGGCCAGTGTTATTTTTTTCTTCTGTAAAGAGGTTGTATCAAAATATAAAAAAACTAAGTAAGTAATAGTAAGTAGTATTTAGAGATTCGTAACAACGAATAAACGTACGTACTTACTTAATGTTTTAGTACAAAATTAGTACTAGACAACAGATAACCATACCTATATAAATAAGTTTAAAATATGCAAGACTCAGGTAGTAAATCTTTGTTTTTATAGAGCAACTCCTATTTAAATTTGGCTAAAATCTGAGATTTTATTAAAAAAATATGTATTAAAATCATTAAATTATCTTCTTTTTATTCACTGATAATAAAGAAGACAAAGGGCTATTACCAAATATATATATACCCGACTCAACCTAGTTATGATAGGTACCTACCTACTTATACCATAGGTAGGTTATAGGTACTTATATGAAACCAGCATTGAAACAGTATCAATAAAATATTTTAAGAGCGGATTTTTTACATTTAATCACACGATTTAACGTTATTCATTGCTTAGAAAGTATGTTAAACTTTTTTGATCTACGTATTTTTAATTAAAAATATTATTTCATAACCTCTTTCGATTACCTAGAACGACCAATCAAAATAAAAATTAAAGTTCTAAAATTCGAAAATGTCTACTGTAAATTGTAACCGGCCAGTATTTTTTTTGTCGAAAAAATTAGATACCGACCTTTTTAAATATGTACCTACTTAATATTCTGTTCGATCATAATATTTATATTTATTATTTTATAAGTATGGTTTACGTGGATCTATTTTATTGGTGTTCTTAACTGCAGGCTATCTATTGAATAATAAATAATACACTCTATGTGTACCATAGATGTATTAAAAACAAAGCGATAAAGTGCAAACTAGATGATATCATATGTAGTACTTTTTTACACTTTATTTCAAGGTCTTGCGGCCTAAAAAATTCCAGCTTACCTTAAAGGTGGTTTTTACTGTTGCGATTAGTCGCAGAATATAAATGAAGTCCAAATATTTAAAGATTAAATTTAATTTTCTGTCCTCCGGCCAGAAAGCACATACTTTGTGGCCGCTGCGCTAAATGAAATTTCCGCTTTCTGGCTTCGTCGAACAGAAAAATAGTATACTGACCTCGGCCAGTAAAATGAAAAAGCCTCAGATCACATTTTTGTCAACCTCGGCTTCGCCTCGGACGACAATTACATGTGATCTGAGACATTTTTATTTTACTGGCCTCGGTGCGTAATGTACTATTAAGTATCTACATAATGTTTGCGTATTTCATACAAGTTTTTATTTAACTTGCAATGTAAGTAGGTATGTACGGGGGAAATCCTGCAACTCAATTTTGAAGCAGATATCTTTAACCGATTGAACTGATATTTTGTTCACTCGTTCAGTTTAGATGACCATTGACAATGCATGGTTGAATGTGTGACGTTATTATTCTTAAACCAAATTAAGGGGGGTGTTATCAAATCCCATCAAAAACATTCTGTAAAAAACTAGCCAAGCCTCTATAAAGCAGCTTGTTTATCTCTAAAAAAGAAATGAAATGTAGACAAACTCGTGCCAAGTCTAAGGTTCCTTACTGCTGTTTCTTTATTATTATAGTTAATGTCGTGTGACTTGGCCGTTGAACATTCTTTACTACCTATATTTGTAAAGCGAGAAAAAAATAGCCCATAAGAATGTTTAATTCCGATAATCTCATTCCCTATCGAATCTTTAATCACATTTTGCTCAACAAATCGTACCAATAAAACCTAACCTTTATCAAACTTTATAAATAGCATTAATTTTGCCTTCCTGTTTTCAGTCGCGCGCGAGACGCCATCGTGTAAGTACGTTACGTAACAAAATGGCCGCCAGTTCTCCGGTGATTTTTAACAATGGAAAAAGTTGTCCCGTCCTTGGACTTGGCACTTGGAAAGTAAGTTAATACTTTATAATAATAGCAATTATTATTTTAATTTATTGTAATACTAGCTTCTGCCCGCGACTTCGTCCACATGGAACTCCTCCTTTTTTGCAGTCGGTTAAAAAGTAGCCTATGTCCTTTCTCAGGCTCCAGACTTTCTTTGTACCAAATTTCATTTAAATCGGTCCAGTAGTTTTAGCGTGAAAGCGTAACAGACAGACAGACAGACAGACAGACAGACAGAGTTACTTTCGCATTTATAATAATACTAGCTTCTGCCCGCGACTTCGTCCACATGGAACTCCTCCTTTTTTGCAGTCGGTTAAAAAGTAGCCTATGTCCTTTCTCAGGCTCCAGACTTTCTTTGTACCAAATTTCATTTAAATCGGTCCAGTAGTTTTAGCGTGAAAGCGTAACAGACAGACAGACAGACAGACAGACAGAGTTACTTTCGCATTTATAATATTAGTAGGGATGTCACTCGGGAATAGTGTAGCTTCCCAACAGTCAAAGACTGTGAAAGAATTTTTCAAATCGGACCAGTAGTTTACAAACAAACCTTTCCTCTTTATAAAATTAGTATAGACAAGCGGCCTGCCCCGGCTTCGCCCGGGTCATTATTTTTTTTCCTTTAATTCTTTAATTTATTTTCTTGGCTGACGTTTCTGAGCCTTTACAGATTCCATAATCGTAGCACGACTGAGCTGACAGTAGTCTTATGATAAAGTAATTAATACAGCTATATTTATTTTGCAGTCGAAACCCGGTGAAGTGACTCAAGCAGTCAAGGACGCCATTGACGTGGGGTACCGTCACATCGATTGTGCCCACGTGTATGGGAACGAAAAAGAGGTCGGCGATGCCTTGAAAGCCAAGTTTGAAGAGGGCGTTGTTAAAAGGTAAACATAATTGGAATGAAACAACTATTAACGGATTTAACTCGCGTATTTTTATTTTAACAAACTTTTAGCGTTAGACTATTGTCAGCTCAGTCGTGCTACGATTATGGAAACTGTAAAGAATCCGAAACGTCAGCTAATAAAATAAAAATACGCGAGTTAAATCCGTTAATAGTTGTTTCATTCCAATGTGTAATAACCGAGAAGGCATCAGAAATTATTAGGTAAACATAATTGTTACATCCTATCTAAAGGACGGTCGCGGAGCACAGCGAAAAACGAACGTTGCCCTTTTTCCAGGGCACTATTACTACGCGCGTGATATAGAGACAAATAGAAAAAGGGCCCTTGCCCTTAATTTGGTTTTAGAATGACGTCACACAGTTAACCATGCATTGTCATCCAAACTGAACGTGTACAAAATTTCAGCTTAATCGAATTGGGACGTCCGTTCATAGTTGTCTCATTCCAATCTATACTATCTATATTAATATTATAAAGCTGAAGAGTTTGTTTCTTTGTTTGTTTGAACGCGCTAATCTCAGGAACTACTGGTTCAAATTCAAAAATTCTTTTTTTGTTGGATATACCATTTATCGAGGAAGGCTTGAGGCTATATAACATCACGCTGCGACCAATAGGAGCGAAGAAACAGTGGAAAATGTGTAAAAAACGGGGAAAATATGAAGTCTTATGAAGAAGTGACCGAAGACTTTGACAGATCTTTGACGAAATAATCGGACAGGCAGGACGACGTCTGCCGGGGCCGCTAGTGTGTAATAACCGCGAAGGCGTCAGAAATTACAAAGATATAATTTTTCCTTAATAGGATAAAAATCTAATAATTTATTAAGTGGTCGATTAACTTGAGTTCGCTAAACTGTTATCGAATACTATTGAAAACCTTGTAATAATTAATACGCCATTGTTCTCGGTTGAATGTTAATTCTCTTTTAATAGATTGCAATTTTGTTGCTTTTAGTCTGATGGAATGAAGGTACTATTAACGGATAATTGTCCCAACCCGATTGAGCTGTTGTTTGTACACACGTTCAGTTTGGATGACAATGCATGGTTAACTGTGTGACGTCATTTTAAAACCAAATTAAGTGGGGTACAAGGGGGGTGGAAAACCAAATGTCTACAAATATACCCGAGTGGGGTATCAAATGAAAGAGAATCATAATATATACATTATTAAATTATAAAAGGCTTTTTTAAAAGTTTTTCACTTTTAATCTAATTATAATACTAGCTTCTGCCAGCGACTACGTCCGCGTGGAACTACTCCTTTTGCAGTCGGTTAAAAAGTAGCGTCCTTTCTCAGGCTCCAGACTTTCTTTGTACCAAATTTCATTTAAATCGGTCCAGTAGTTTTAGCGTGAAAGCGTAACAGACAGACAGACAGACAGAGTTACTTTCGCATTTATAATATTAGTAGGGATATATTAGTAGGGATTGTTTCAATTTTTTTTACTTTCAAATCTTATTATATAGGTAATGATATTGTGTAAAGAACTTAACATGGCCAGGCGAAGTCGCGGGCAGAAGCTAGTAACATTATAATAGAATGAGGTATTCTAAGCGTATCATTTTGTAAAGTAACAGTTAATACGTGATAAGTATACAAGCTGAACTCTTGTAAATATAAACTTATTCTTTATTGGATAAGGTATAAAATTCAATGATCAAGCTATATTTGAAATAGCCTATAGTGATACCGCTGAATAAATAATGATTTATTGATTTTGTGTATTTATTTTATGAAATTTTATACTGGTTTCTTTAACCTGTGTGTAAAATAATATACCTACCTAGTAAAATGTATATGTACTGTACCAAACTTCCTACTTAGTAACATTATCACAGTCTAAGGAAGGTCGCGGAGCACAGCGAAAAACGGACGTTGCCCTATTTCTATTTGTCTCTGTCGCACGCGCGTAGTGATAGTGCCCTCCCGCTCACACAGTAACCTTGACGGCATTTATTTACCGACTAGCGATTCGGCCCGCCTTCGCACGGATATTTATATTCTATAGCCTATGTTACTTAGGGTGAACCTAGCTTCCCAACAGTGAAAGATTTTTTCAAATTGGTCCAGTAGTTTTTGAGCCTATTCGTTACAACCAAACGAAGTTTTCCTCTTTATAATATTAGTATAAATATGTATGTATGTTTATGTATGTTTTTAGAGAGGACATGTTCATAACCTCAAAGTTGTGGTGTACCTTCCACCGCCCAGACCTGGTGGAGGGCGCCGTGAAGACCTCGCTCCAGGACCTAGGTCTAGAGTACCTAGACCTATACCTGATACACTGGCCTCAAGCGTACAAGGTTAGTTTTTTTTTTTTTTAACGTCTATTGTGTCACAGCGGCCCCGCCGGCGGGGTGAAAGACGTGCACTCGGCATGAGTCGGATTTATCCGCAGAAACCTTCTGTCTCTCTGCAACATAATCGTGTTAACACATGAGTGATATTCACACTGGGGGGCCCTCAGGTCGGTCAGGGCTAAACACTCAAGAAATAGTCATGACGACAGCTTTTTTTTCTTTATCCATCAAGTAGATTTCCAATATTGGACACGTATTTGTCATTGTCTCAATCGAACAATAAATGATAATGATAATAATATAATAATAATAATAATATATATATATATTCTATATATATATATATATAATATAATATATCGCACACCTAGATCTAAAGAGAGCTAACTCAAAAAAGGTACTTTTTCAGGAGAGGTAAGAAACTGATTAATAAGTCCATATGCACGCATGAGTTTTCTGTATAAATTTATACTTTTTATAATAAAGCTAGCAGAGCTATATTAGCTGAAATCAGTTTTAGTGTAGGTGGGTTTTGCTGGAATCCGATGGTGTGCATAACTCAAATCTTCCGGTTTTTGAGTTAGATCCCTTTAAATCTAGGTGTGCGATATATAATAATATAATATAATATAATATAATATTATAAAGAGGAAAGATTTGTATTTTTGTATGTTTGTAATGAATAGGCTCCGAAACTACTGGACCGATTTCAAAATTCTTTCACCTTTGGAAAGCTACATTATCCCCGAGTAACATAGGCTATATAATATCACGCTAGGTCTTATAGTTGCGGAGCAGTAACCGAAAATGTTTCAAAAACTGGGGAAAAGTATCGTTTCTGAGGCCTTAAAAACGCCGGCTAACGGCCGCTAGTAAATGATAAAGATAAACGTAAACTTATTATAAGCTTTGAAGCCTCTCTTCTGGTCTGTCTGGAGGCTAGCGTACCGTTCGGTTTTGTAGTAAAGGCCAACCAGCTGGCGAACTGGCCAACCATAGTCGTAGCGAGGTACTAGAAAAAACCTTTAGGTTTTGATTCCCTAGCGAGTGTCGAAAATTACCTTAGATATTATATTCTTAGTTTGTATACGCTTGTCCCCCTTCTACAAAATCATGAATTCGCCCATGTGGCCAACTGCGCTTCAGTATTTTGTTTTAAAAAAAAGTTTTGTTCTTTCTTCTTCACTACATAGTATTTATATAAAAACTAAAATGCCCTCTAAAAAGTATAACAATAATAAAATCATAATATTAGTTACCTAAGTATTAATATTTCTACAAAGAAAACGTCATGTCGGAGGGACCGCTTTTCATTTAGGTGTACTTACTTACCTAATATTTACAATCTACCTAAACCTACGGTCCCCCCGACATGACGTTTTCTTTGTAGAAATATTAATACTTAGGTAACTAATATTATGATTTTATTATTGTTATACTTTTTAGAGGGCATTTTAGTTTTTATGTCGGGGGTTTGTTAAATTTTTAATTTATTTTTTTATTTCATACTTTTTGTAAGTAGGTACGTAGGTACCTACTACATATTATTATTTTTAACTAATTTCCATTTAACACGGAATTTCGTAATGTACATGTAATCCTCTTACATTTGATACCCCACCCGAGTATATTTGACGACATTGGGCTTACCATTTACGCTATTACTCCCCATAATTTTTGAACTACTTAACCGATTTTCATTACGATTTCAATTTTGTAATGTTCACGCGATCCTCTTTCATTTGATACCCCACTCGGGTATATTTGTAGACATTTGGTTTTCCATCCCCACTTTCACTCCCAATATTTTTTGAACGACTCAACCGATTTTCATTATGATTTCAATTTTGTAATGTACCCGTCACCCTCTTTCATTGGATACCCCACTCGAGTATATTAGTAGACATTTATTTTTACATCCCCTCTTTAACCCCCCCTAATTATTAAACTACTTAGCCGATTTTTATAAAACATAGCTAAGAACACTCCCGACATATACACCTTTCAAACAAAAAAAACAGAATCAAAATCGGTTCATGCGTTAGGGAGCTATGATGCCACAGACAGACACACACACACACACACACACACACACACACACAGACAGACAGACAGACAGACACGTCAAACTTATAACACCCCGTCGTTTTTGCGTCGGGGGTTAAAAACAAAGTCGCTTTTTCTGTCCCTATTCTCTATGTACGCTTAAATCTTTAAAACTACGCAACGGATTTTGATGCGGTTTTTTTTAATAGATAGAGTGATACAAGAGGAAGGTTTATAGCCATGTGAAGCCGGGGCGGGTCGCTAGTAGATTATAAAATAACCTATACCTCCAGGAAGGAGGTGATCTCTTCCCCTCAGACCCTACAGGTAAGGTCCAGTACTCCAACGTGGACTACATTGAGACCTGGTCAGCCATGGAAGCCCTGGTGACAGCTGGTCTGGTCAAGAGCATCGGGGTCTCCAACTTCAGTAGGAGACAGCTGGAGAGAGTCCTGGAGGTGGCTAAAGTGAAGCCAGTTGTCAACCAGGTGAGATTAGATTGGGTTTATTTAATTTTATTTGCTGTCGTTTCGGAGTCTACAGATTACATAATCGTAGCACGACTGAGCTGACAATAGTCTAACGCTAAAGTGATTTATACAGTGCAAACTACCTTATATTTAGATGCGTTTTAGCGTTAGACTATTGTCAGCTCAGTCGTGCTACGATTATGGAAACTGTAAAGAATCCGAAACTTCAGCCAATTATAAATAAAATACGCGAGTCAAATCCGTTAAAGTTGTTTCATTCCAGTATATTGGGTTTAGTCAAAGTCAAATATTTTTTTCAAAATAATTTTTGATGCCTTCGCGGTTAACTTTAATGAAACCAGGGGCGTGCAGTGTATGGCGCTAGGGTAGGCACTTTACATTAGTGACACTGTGCCTATATGGAATGCACGCCCTTAAATGAAACAACTGTAGACTGATTTACCTCGCGTATTTTATTTTATTGGCTGTAGTGATAATAAAGAGGAAAGGTTTGTTTGTATTGAATAGGCTCCAAAACGACTAGACGAACGGATTTGAAAAATTCTTTCACTGTTGGGAAGCTACACTATTCCCGAGTGACATAGGCTGTAAAAAAAGATGATCCGTGCAAACCCGGGGCGGACAGCTAGTATTTTTTTTATATACTATAGCCTATGTTACTCGTGGATGATGTAGCTTTCGAATGGTGAAAGAATTTTTAAAATCGGTCCAGTAGTTTTCGAGCCTATTCATTACAACCAAACAAAGAAACCTTTCCTCTTTAAAATATTAGAAGGTAAAACATTTTTAAACATTATGTTCTAAAATATATAATTTTATATTACAGATCGAAGTACATCCATATCTCAACCAGCAGAAGTTACTAGACTTCTGCAAGTCAAAGGGCATAGTGGTGACAGCGTACTCTCCGCTGGGGTCCCCGGACAGGCCGTGGGCGAAGCCAGGCGACCCCCAGCTATTAGAGGACCCCAGGCTGCAGGGGGTCGCTGGTAAATACAAGAGGAATATCGCACAAGTGCTTATCAGGTTAGTATATATAGTTAAAAGAAATTTATTTATTTATTCTTTACTAGCTTCTGCCCGCGACTTCGTCCGCGTGGAACTCCTCCTTTTTTGCAGTCGGTTAAAAAGTAGCCTATGTCCTTTCTCAGACTCCAGACTTTCTTTGTACCAAATTTCATTTAAATCGGTCCAGTAGTTTTAGCGTGAAAGCGTAACAGACAGACAGACAGACAGACTTTCGCATTTATAATATTAGTAGGGATTGCACAAAAAAACTAAATATTGTACAAAAGGCGAACTTAATGCCATACGGCATTCTCTACCAGTCAACCTTTGAAAAAAACAGAGAGCATGTGTAGGCGCAAATAAATAATACACATAATATGATAGATATTATTGCTAAAATAGGAAGATATTACAGCATACTTAAATAAATACATAAATTTATATACTTAATAATATGTACACAAAAATACATACATAAATTTAATAATACAATGCTTGGTATTGGAATGAAACAACTATTAACGGATTCGGATTCTTTACAGTTTCCATAATCGTAGCACGACTGAGCTGACAATAGTCTAACGCTAAAGTGATTTATACAGTTATGCAAACTACCTTATATTTAAATTACAAATTTTGAAAAACTACCCTATTCTGAATTATGAAATACTAATGTTACAGTTAAATCCGGGCCGTTAATAGTTGTTTCATTCCAATGTGTAATAACCGCTAAGGCATCAGAAATTATTATATTAAACCTTATTTTATGTATGTACCCACTATATTATATAAAAATCGGTTCATCACACACACACACCGCACACATTGGCACGGTACACACACACGCAGGCGCGTGCAGTGTGAGTAGTGTAAGTATGGCGGCAGGGTAGGCACTCCATACATAGTGACACTGTGCCTGTATGGAATGCACGCCCCTGGACACACGCACGCACAGACAACTTTCTACCAAGCCAAGAGTAGAATCAATCGAGAGCCTAGTGCAGTTCTTAACCTTTTTAGGTTCGTTACCCTTATGACTTACTAGCTTCTGCCCGCGACTTCGTCCGCGTGGAACTCCTCCTTTTTTGCAGTCGGTTAAAAAGTAGCCTATGTCCTTTCTCAGGCTCCAGACTTTCTTTGTACCAAATTTCATTTAAATCGGTCCAGTAGTTTTAGCGTGAAAGCGTAACAGACAGACAGAGTTACTTTCGCATTTATAATATTAGTAGGTACACGCGGACGAAGTCGCGGGCAGAAGCAAGTCTGTACATATATGTTCACCTATGTTCTAAACTTTCAATATCGATCACAGATACGCGATCGATCGCGGCATGATAGTGATCCCCAAATCCGTGACGTCATCGCGCATCCGCGACAACTTCAATGTGTTCGACTTCACGCTGTTGCCGGAAGATCTCGCCGCCATTGCTGCGCTGGAGTGCAACGGGCGCGTGTGCGTTATGACAGAGTGAGTGTATAAGTGTTACTATTATCACAGAATAGATAATAGTACAAGTACAGAAGGTTCACTGCTTTGATGTTTACAAATGCCGCCTTTTATGTGCCAACATAATTATTATTAGCAAACGGACTTCAAGCGAGCAGCCGACATTGAGCTCTCTGGCGCCGCGCGAAGGTCGACATTGTTCCGTACCTTGTCAGACGTTCTGAATAGGGTTGTCAGTACTGTAGCTGCGTAAGAAGCGCGCGCGTGCGTCACGGGCCACTGCGCGGCAACCACTGACGATTCGCCCCAAGCATTGGGGCGGCGCCTAGCTCGGCGCCGGAATGGCGCGGCGGCGGAGTGAAACCCCCCTGCTATTATAAACGCGAGTTTATTAGAATGATGCAATGAGGGCCACCGCGTGTCAGAAATCCGCTAGATGCGCTAGTGTAGAATGAGGTCCAGCTGTCATACCACCAATCACAGGCCAGTAGCTTGCCTCTCATTGGTGGAACATGACAGCTGGACTTCATTCTACACTAGCGCATCTAGCGGATTTCTGACACGCGGTGGCCCTCATTAAACTACTTTAAAAGATTAGATTAGATTTAGAGAAAGCATAAGACTATTGTCAGCTTAGTCGTGCTACGATTATGTAGTACTACCTATATTTGTTAAGCGAAAATAGCTCATAAGAATATTAAGCCAAGTCACACAATATTAACTATAATAAAGAAATCGCAGTAAGGAACCTTAGACTTGGCACGAGTTTGTCTAGATTTCATTACTTTTTAGAGATGAACAAGCTGCTTTATTGAGACTTGGCCAGTTTTTTTACAGAATGTTTTTGATGGGATTTACTTTGTTATAATACTAGTTTTTTCCGCGACTTTGCGTGCAGTTGATTTTTATATATTTTTTTATTTTTGTTTCAGCTCGGACCACCCCCACTTTCCGTTCAACGATGAATATTAATATAAAGAAAATGTATAATTGTACGCTAACTTATAATGGTAAACTATATATTATAACTTGTATATAAATACTTGGTCTAGATTGTGAAATGATTATTCAGATAAAATAAAACACTGATGCAGTAATGTTGATACCACAGTGTTGTAATTGTAAGACAAGTATTATTCATTATTAACCTAAAATCTATGAAATAAGATCTCTTTACCAGCAAGGGTGTTGAAATAGTACATTACGCACCAAGGCCAGTAAAATAAAAAATGTCTCAGATCACATGTAATTGCCGTCCGAGGCGAAGCCGAGGTTGACAATAATGTGATCTGAGGCTTTTTTATTTACTGGCCGAGGTCAGTATACTATTTTTCTGTTCGACGAAGCCAGAAAGCGGCAATTTCATTTAGCGCAGCGGCCAGAATGTTGGCGCTTTCTGGCCGGAGGACAGATTTTTTTTTTTATTGCATAGACCATTTATAGAGGAAGGCTTTAAGGCTATAACATCACGCTGCGACCAATAGGAGCGAAGAAACAGTGGAAAATGTGTAAAAAACGGGGAAAGTAACTATTCCACGCGGACGAAGCTAGTGTATAATAACCGCGAAGGCATCAGAAATTATTATAATAAGACATTATATTTTAATAGGTAGTTTTTATTCACACAAACGACATTTTTATTTAAATAATAACTTAAAATAATCAGCTTTGCACTTAAAATAAATGGAATGACAGTGAGTATTCATTATTCATTATTACATAACTAGTTGGAATCCGAACGTAAATAAATAAATTAATAATTTCTGATGCCTTCGCGGTTATTACACATCGGAATGAAACACTAACGGAAGTAACTAGCGTATTTTATTTTATTTGCTAACGTTTCGAAAACTTTACAGTTCCCATATTCGTAGCCCGACTGACAATAGTCTAACGTTAAAAAAAATACGAGAGTCAAATACGGTAAAAGTTGTTTCATTCCAATGTGTTAACCGCGAAGGTATCAGAAATTATTCATTTGTAATATTAATACTATTACATAAATAACTTAATTTTGACAAGAATTTGGTTTAGCCTCAAATATTATCAACCAATAACATTTTTTTAAATGGCCTCACTAAGCCTTATTGGGCCTCAGACGGCCTTTTTAATGCTTCATGTCTACAATTACATAACCTCTTTGACATATATTATCTGGTTCTGATGGGACTTATTTGGCCTTAAATGACCTGTAATATTTTTTAAAGTTTACAAATTACATAGCCACTGTAATGTTCTTTTGCCATAATTAGACTCATTTGGCCTTAAAGGCTTTTAATTCTTTATAATTACATATTCACTGCACAGTATTCTTCCGTCTTGATTGGACTTACTTGGCCTTAGGTGGCCTTTAATATTTTAGTTTAAAGTTTAAAAATAACTGCATAATATTAACTTTAAACAAAGGCATTGACAGCCTTTCAATACCTATATATATTTTTTACAATTACATAACCTGTTTTTAAAGTATTATCTTGCCTTAAATGGACTTATTTGGCCTTAAACATCATTGCAATTTGTCGAAGATGTTCCTTTGAGATTAAAACTATCTATCCATTTTGCCTTGACAAGACATATTTTGCCTTAAATGATTTTTTTAAGATTGGAATGAAACAAATATTAACGGATTTAACTCGCGTATTTTTATTTTATATTAATTGCTGACGTTTCGGATTTTTTACAGTTTCCATAATCGTAGCACGACTGAGCTGACAACAGTCTAACGCTAAAAAAGTAAAGAATTCGAAACGTCAGCAAATAAAATAAAAATACGCAAGTTAAATCCGTTAATAGTTCTGTTTCATTCCAATGTGTAATAACCGCGAAGGCATCAGAAATTATTATGTTTTTTTTAAGTTTACAATTACATAACTATTGCACAATATTCTTGCCTTGATAGGATTTACATGGCCTTAGATAAGCTTCAATGTCACTTTAGATTCACAATAACCAATTTCAAAATACTATTTTGCCTTAAATAGATTTATTTGGCCTTACACATCATTTTAGTTCCTCTGAAATTACTACATAACCATTTTGCATAATTTCATTTTGCCTTATATGGACTTACTCGGCCTCAAATGGCCTTTTTAAAGATATGAGATTCTAAACGCTTGGAATATAGCTTTCAATTCTAACCTAGATAATTGTTATCCGGTCTAATCTAGATATTTTTAGAGGCTTGTGCCCAGCAGTGAGATGATTATAGGCTGTTTTTTTTATGGTCTCTAAAACTTTTTTGAAAGTTAATAAGGCCCTTAATATTTTAATAGGGTCAGTGTGACATATTCTTTCCATAGTATGTGAATAAGTACATTACGCACCGAGGCCAGTAAAATAAAAAATGTCTCAGATCACATGTAATTGTCGTCCGAGGCGAAGCCGAGGTTGACAAAAATGTGATCTGAGGCTTTTTTATTTTACTGGCCGAGGTCAGTATACTATTTTTTTGTTCGACGAAGCCAGAAAGCGGCAATTTCATTTAGCGCAGCGGCCAAAAAGTTGGCGCTTTCCGGCCGGAGGACAGAAAAAGTTATAACATTGACATTCATAAGTGCCTGTAAGAGCCTAGCCTGAATAAACGATTATTTGAGTTTGACTGAGTTTTGTGGAGCTGGTATTATGTAAAACGGTCTATGGAAGAAATCTTAGTTCATATATTGTTTCTTACTATATCTTTCTCCTAAACAATTTAATTTGGATATATCGCACACCTAGATCAAAAAAGGTACTTTTTCAGGAGAGGCGAGAAACTGATTAGTATGTCCATATGCACGCATGAGTTTTCTGTATAAATTTATACTTTTTATAATAAAGCTAGCAGAGTTATATTGGCTGAAACCTGTTTTAGTGTAGGTGGGTTTTGCTGGAATCCGATGGTGTGCATAACTCAAATCTTCCGGTTTTTGAGTTAGATCCCTTTAGATCTAGGTGTGCGATATAGTTTCTTACTATATCTTTCTCCTAAACAATTTAATTTCGATATATATAACATAGTACAATAAATTTCATTTGTGCCATATTAATAGCAACGTAACGCATAGTTCATTTGGCTGTTACGAGCGTGGTGAGCGTAGGGCATTAAAACGGGGCAGCTTCGTCTAACGTGTGTAGCCAGTTGAATATCATCATGTTTCTTTCATACTTTGATAGAGGGCGACCCCTTTCGCGCTCTAAGTCCGCCGCCGTGAGGGCCAAGTGCGCCGCTTCTGGAATATAATAAGATTAAAAACAATAAGGGGTCATTCTACTTTTAAGTGCAGGTTTTTGTCTAAGAGAAAAACAAATATGTTACCCTAAAACTCCACTTTGATATTGTTCATATTTTGAATTATATACAATACTAGCGGCCCGTCCCGGCTTCGCACGGGGGGACTTAAGATTTTTTCCCCCCGTTTTTGAAACATTTTCGGTTACTGCTCCGCAACTATAAGACCTAGCGTGAATATAATATCAGCCTATGTTACTCGGGGATAATGTAGCTTTCCAAAGGTGAAAGAATTTTTGAAATCGGTCCAGTAGTTTCGGAGCCTATTCATTACAAACATACAAAAATACAAATCTTTCCTCTTTATAATATTAGTATAGATTTAAATTAAAATGTTAACACAAGTTAAAGAAATAATGCGGCAATTTCACGTACTGTGAATTTTCTTATATTTTCCATATTACTATAGTTTATATTCGTTTTACATTATTTTTGTGGGGGACACAAAAATCTGCACTTAAAAGTAGAATGGCCCTATAAACCTTTTTAAAAACAAGATTTTATAATTTTACAATGTACATGTGATCCTCTTTCATTTGATACCTCACTCGAGTATATTTGTAGACATTTGGTTTTCCACCCCTTCTTGTACCCCCTAATTTGGTTTTAGAATGACGTCACACATTTTTAATTGTATTTTTTTATTTTCTACATAAAATATAATTTATTATATACCCCTAAAATAATTTCCTGCCCCTTTGAACCCCGTTAAGGGATGAATTTCAACAAAATCAAAAACGTCTACCATCAATTAAGTTAAAGAATGTTTATGCAAAATTTTACCTAAGAATCACGTTGACACAAACAAACTTTGCAACCATTTTTCACCCCTTTAGAGGTAGAATTTCGGAAAATCCTCTATTATTTTATTGGGTGCCTACGTCATACAAAGAATACACACAAATTTCAGGTCTCAACGATCAGCGGTTTAGGCTGTCTATCCGTCAGTCAGTCAGTCAAAGCATTTTATATGTATACTAGCTGTCTGCCCCGGCTATATATATATATCCGCACATCTAGATCTAAAGAGAGCTAACTCAAAAAAGGTACTTTTTCAGGAGAGGCGAGAAACTGATTAATCCCTACTAATATTATAAATGCGAAAGTAACTCTGTCTGTCTGTCTGTCTGTCTGTCTGTTACGCTTTCACGCTAAAACTACTGGACCGATTTAAATGAAATTTGGTACAGTCTGGAGCCTGAGAGAGAACATAGGCTACTTTTTAACCGACTGCAAAAAAGGAGGAGTTCCACGCGGACGAAGTCGCGGGCAGAAGCTAGTATTTTATAACGATATTGTGTGAAGTACTCATCGTGCGCAGACGAAGTCGCGGGCAGAAGCTAGTTTATTATATACCACTAAAATAATTTCCTGTCCCTTTGAATCCCGTAAACTTTACGGCGTAAAGGGATGAATTACAACAAAAGCAAGTTTCAGGTCTCTACGATCAGCTATTTAGGCTGTATTTATTCGTCAGTCAGTCAGTCGAAGCATTTTATTTGTATAGATATATAATAATATGTTACCTGGGTGCACAAACCGCGCGTGCAGCGGTCTCGGGGGCACAGCCAGCATGGTCGGTCCGGGGCCGGCCAGCGCCGACGCCATGGCCGCCGCCTGCGCATCGCACACTCGCATACAGACCCCGCGCACTTACAGACTCACAAAGATATGGGGCAAGGCTGGGGAAGATTGGAAGGGAGGAGGTTTGGGAAGAAAGGGGAGAGGATTGGAAAGGAAGGGGCGAGGATTGGAAAGGAAGGGGCGATGTTTGGAAAGGAAGGGGCGATGTTTGGAAAGGAAGGGGCGATGTTTGGAAAGGAAGGGGCGATGTTTGGAAAGGTAGGGGCGATGTTTGGAAAGGTAGGGGCGAGGTTTGGGAAGGAACGGGGGGAGGCATATCTCGGAAGGAAGGGCGGAAGTTTGGGAAGGAAGGGGCGAGGTTTGGGAAGGGTGGACGAAGTTCGGGAAGGAAGGGGCGAAGTTTGGGAAAGAACGGGGGGGCATATCTCGGAAGGAAGGGCGGAGGTTTGGGAAGGAAGGGGCGAGGTTTGGGAAGGAACGGGGGGTCATGTCTCGGAAGGAAGGGCGGAGGTTTGGGAAGGAAGGGGCGAAGTTTGGGAAGGAAGGGGCGAGGTTTGGAAAGGAAGGGGCGAGGTTTGTGAAGGAACGGGGGGTCATGTCTCGGAAGGAAGGGCGGAGGTTTGGGAAGGAAGGGGCGAGGTTTGGGAAGGGGGGGACGAAGTTCGGGAAGGAAGGGGCGAGGTTTGGGAAGGAACGGGGGGGCATGTCTCGGAAGGAAGGGCGGAAGTTTGGGAAGGAAGGGGCGAGGTTTGGGAAGGGGGGGACGAAGTTCGGGAAGGAAGGGGCGAAGTTTGGGAAGGAACGGGGGGGACATATCTCGGAAGGAAAGGCGGAGGTTTGGGAAGGAAGGGGGGAGGTTTGGAAAGGAAGGGGGAGGTTTGGGAAGGAAGGGGGGAGGCATGTCTCGGAAGGAAGGGCGGAGGTTTGGAAAGGAAGGGGCGAGGTTTGGGAAGGGGGGGACGAAGTTCGGGAAGGAAGGGGCGAAGTTTGGGAAGGAAGGGGCGAGGTTTGGGATGGAAGGGAGGAGGTTTGGAAAGGAAGGGGCGAGGTTTGGAAAGGAAGGGGCGAGGTTTGGAAAGGAAGGGGCGAGGTTTGGGAAGGGGGGACGAAGTTCGGGAAGGAAGGGGCGAGGTTTGGAAAGGAAG
This sequence comes from Polylopha cassiicola, assembly GCA_038024825.1. Classification (NCBI taxonomy): domain Eukaryota; kingdom Metazoa; phylum Arthropoda; class Insecta; order Lepidoptera; family Tortricidae; genus Polylopha; species Polylopha cassiicola. Next base: position 2,846,359 of record CP149065.1, on the reverse strand, counting down.
TGGCGAGGTTTGGAAAGGAAGGGGCGAGGTTTGGGAAGGGGGGGACGAAGTTCGGGAAGGAAGGGGCGAGGTTTGGAAAGGAAGTGGCGAGGTTTGGAAAGGAAGGGGCGAGGTTTGGAAAGGAAGGGGCGAGGTTTGGGAAGGAACGGGGGGGCATGTCCCGGAAAGAAGGGGGGAGGTTTGGAAAGGAAGGGGCGAGGTTTGGAAAGGAAGGGGCGAGGTTTGGGAAGGGGGGGACGACGTTCGGGAAGGAAGGGGCGAGGTTTGGAAAGGAAGTGGCGAGGTTTGGAAAGGAAGGGGCGAGGTTTGGAAAGGAAGGGGCGAGGTTTGGGAAGGAACGGGGGGGCATGTCCCGGAAAGAAGGGGGGAGGTTTGGGAAGGAAGGGGGGAGGTTTGGGAAGGAAGGGGGGAAGTTTGGGAGGGAGGGGGGAAGTCTGGGAATGTTTGGGAATAGTTGGTCTGGGACGACATAAAGGCGTGGAGGTCTGGGATGGCTTAAAATGGGGGGTGAATCTAAACTAGTCTGGAAAGGGGGAGGTCTAGGAAAGTTAAGGTAGGTTCCGGAGGGCATGGGGTTGTATCCACAATAAGGTGTCAAAATGGTCAAATATATATGAGAACATAATACCCTTCGTAAGAGACAAGTACCAATATTGGAATGAAACAACTATTAACGGATTTAACTTGCGTATTTTTTATTTTATTTTATTAGCTGACGTTTCGGATTCTTTACAGTTTCCATAACCGTAGCACGACTGAGCTGACAATAGTCTAACGCTAAAGTGATTTATACAGTTATGCAAACTACCTTATATTTAAACTACAAATTTTGAAAAACTACCCTATTCTGAATTATGAAATACTAATGTTACATTTTACGCAAAATACGTCAGCTAATAAAAAAAATTTTTAAAAAAATACGCGAGTTAAATCCGTTAACAGTTGTTTCATTCCAATGTGTAATAACCGCGAAGGCGTCAGAAATTATTAAGTACCGATATGTTCGACAGAGATTTTTACATAAATAGTCGTCATAAGATCTGTCAGATATCTGTTATTTTGACATATAATGATTGTAACACGTAAGTTACTGATTCTTTATAAGAAAACATTTACTTACTAACTTACACTTCATTGCACAATAAAAAACAAATGTACAAAAGGCGGACTTAATGCCATACAGCATTCTCTACCAGACAACCTTTAAAGCAAACAGAGAGCATGTGTAGGCGCAAAAAGAATAATACATATAATATAATAGATACAATATATTATTATGACAGGATGATATTACACTACATAAATACAATACATAAATAATATACTAAAATATATAGATATATAAAAATACATAAATAACTACAAATGATGAAAACTAAAGATTTAAATAGAAAAGTTTCCTGACAATAACTATTTTTTTTTTATATTAGAAAATAATATATATATATATATATTTTTACCTCCAATTTGTCCAAATTGAATTCAGATTGAGACATCCTCTCCAGCGCTTTGTAAGTAGTTAGAATTCTCCGCTTTATATAGCTCTGACGTATCTGAGAAAAAAAAAAATATCTATACTAATATTATAAGGCTGAAGAGTTTGTTTGTTTGTTTGTACGCGCTAATCTCAGGAACTACTGGTTCGAATTCAAAAATTCTTTTTTTGTTGGATAGACCATTTATCGAGGAAGGCTTTAGGCTATATAACATCACGCTGCGACCAATAGGAGCGAAGAAACAGTGGAAAATGTTTAAAAAACGGGGAAAATATGAAGCCTTATGAAGAATTACTATTCATTAAGTGACAGTTAGAAGACTTTGACAGATCTTTGAGGAAACAATCGGACGACGTCTGCCGGGGCCGCTAGTATACAATACTAGCGGTACGCCCCGGCTTCGCACGGATCCCTAATTTTTTTCAAAATATTCTATAGCCTATGTTACTTGTGGATAATGTAGCTTTCCAACAGTGACAGAATTTTTCAAATCGGTATAGCCGCTTTGGAGCCTATTCAATACAAACAAACAAACAAACCTTTCCTCTTTATTATTAGTATAGAATAGAAGTATAGATATAGATTTCTGATGCACATCAACTAATCTAGTCCCAAACTAAGCAAAGCTTGTACTACGGGTACTAGACAACGCATAAACATATAAGACATCCAAGACTCGGGTACAGATGCCAGTGCTCACACTGACTGCCCCTAGCAGGATTCGAACCCGCAACCTCCGGTTTCGTAGTCAGGGCCTCTGACCACTAGACCAACAGGCCGATGAAGTTAACCTATGTATTTATGTTATTACCAGGCGCGTGCAGTGAGGGGAGCGTAGGTATGGCGCCAGGCTAGGCACTCCATACATTAGTGACACTGTGCCTATATGTAATGCACGCCCTTGGTTACCTTTCTGTTGTCCAATAATATGGTCCTCTGCGGCGGCGCCGGGTTTGCTCGCTGCGGGGACGGCAGCTGCGACCCGCCCACTGAAATACATAAATAAATACACATAAATCAACAGATAATAAAGAGGAAAGGTTTGTTTGTTTGTTTGGATTGAAAAGGCTTTAAAACTATTTTAAAAAATCTTCACTGTTGGGAAGCTACACTATTCCCGAGTGGTATCCAAACTAATATTATAAATGCGAAAGTCACTCTGTCTGTTAAGCTTTCATGCTAAAACTACTGAACCGATTTAAATGAAATTGTGCACAAAGAAAGTCTGGAGCCTGAGAAAGGACATAGGCTACTTTTTAACCGACTGCAAAAAAGGAGGAGTTCCACCTAGCCAGCCAGCTAATTGTATAAAAAAAGGTTCGCCGACACTTGTCTTGGTACAAATATCATTATTTATTTATTTATTCTTTATTGCACAAAAAAAACTACCTAATTAATGTACAAAAGGCGAACTTAATGCCATATAACACTACATAAATAAATACATAAATTTATATAATTAATAATATATATAGATACACAAAACTACATAAATAACCACAATGACGGATGATGAAAACTAATGTCCAAGAAAGTGCTTACGTAACAGACGCTTGAATGCTAGCTTACTCGGTGCCTGCCTGATAGCTAGAGGGAGATTATCATAGGGATGTTTCTGTATGTATGTGTGTCACTCACCGGCGACCCAAGTGCTGCAAGAGCGAGAGCCGGCGCTAAGAGTTAGCGCTTCTAGCGCCGCGCACAAACCAACTTCTGATGTAGCGCTGAAAAACAACACGCCATCTATATATATCGCACACCTAGATCTAAAGGGAGCTAACTCAAAAATCTGAAGATTTTTAATAAACACACGCTAAAAAAAAAATAATTAAAAATTTAACAAACCCCCGACATAAAAACTAAAAGACCCTCTAAAAAGTATAACAATAATAAAATCTTAATATTAGTTACCTAACTATTAATATTTCTACAAAGAAAACGTCATGTCGGGGTGACCACTTCTCATTTAGGTGTACCTACTTACTTAATATTTACAATCTACCTAAACCTACGGTCCCCCCGACATGACGTTTTCTTTGTAGAGTTTAGTTTGCATAACTGTATAAATCACTTTAGCGTTAGACTATTGTCAGCTCAGTCGTGCTACGATTATGGAAACTGTAAAGAATCCGAAACGTCAGCTAATATAATAAAATAAAAATACGCGAGTTAAATCCGTTAACAGTTGTTCATTCCAATGTGTAATAACCGCGAAGGCATCAGAAATTACCCCTTTAAGGGTTAAAAACGGGGTGGAACTTACTATTGGAATGAAACAACTATTAACGGATTTAACTCGCGTATTTTTTATTTTATTTTATTAGCTGACGTTTCGGATTCTTTACAGTTTCCATAATCGTAGCACGACTGAGCTGACAATAGTCTAACGCTAAAATACGCGAGTTAAATCCGTTAATAGTTGTTTCTGCCGCGAAGGCATCAGAAATTATTATGGAACTTACTATATCAAAATATTATTAAAGTGTTTACCTGCGGGGCGGGGGCGCAGTCTCCGCCCTGACGTCGCCCGCGCTGAGCGACCGCCGGAGCCCTAGGGCTGCGCAGAGCGCCGCGCAGCCCGCCAGGAGCGAGCGACACGCGTCCACGTTGGCGAGAGGCAATCCCGAAGACGGCCGTCTTTGAAAAGAAAGAAATATGATATACTACCTTCTGCCCGCGACTTCGTCTGCGTATGATTAGTATTTTACACAATATCGTTATAAAACATAGCCTATATGTTATTCTGATGTACCTATAAGCTATATTGTGGTAAAGTTTCATTCAAATCCATTCAGTAGTTTTTACGTGAAAGAGTAACAAACATCCATACATCCATACTTACAAACTTTCGCCTTTATAATAGTAGTAGGACTAGCTTCTGCCCGCGACTTCGTCCGCGTGGAACTCCTCCTTTTTTGCAGTCGGTTAAAAAGTAGCCTATGTCCTTTCTCAGGCTCCATACTTTCTTTGTACCAATTTTCATTTCAATCGGTCCAGTAGTTTTAGCGTGAAAGCGTAACAGACAGACAGACAGAGTTACTTTCGCATTTATAATATTAGTAGGGATTAGTAGGGATAAGTAGGGATTTTGATAATCTACACTAATATTATAAAGGGGAAAGGTTTGTTTGTTTGGATTGAATAGGCTCCAGAACGACTGGACCGATTTGAAAAAATATTTCATTGTTGGAAAGCTACACTATTCCCGAGTGACATAGGCTATAAAAAAAAAGGGAACCGGGGCCCGGGCGAACCCGGGGCGGGCCGCTAGTTAAAAATAAAGAAACATGATATGTAGACGTTAGACTATTGTCAGCTCAGTCGTGCTACGATTATGGAAACTGTAAAGAATCCGAAACGTCAGAAAATTAGTTAATAGTTGTTTTATATATAACTAGCTTCTGCCCGCGACTTCGTACGCGTGGAACTCCTCCTTTTTGCAGTCGGTTAAAAATAGCCTATGTCCTTTCTCAGGCTTCAGACTTTCTTTGTACCAAATTTCATTTAAATCGGTCCAGTAGTTTTAGCGTGAAAGCGTAACAGACAGACAGACAGACAGACAGAGTTACTTTCGCATTTATAATATTAGTAAGGATAGTAGGGATTTTGATAATCTACACTAATATTATAAAGAGGAAAAGTTTGTTTGTTTGTTTGGATTGAATAGGCTCCAGAACGACTGGACCGATTTGAAAAAATATTTTACTGTTGTAAAGCTACACTATTCCCGAGTGACATAGGCTATACAAAAAAAAGGCATCCGAGCGAACCCAGGGCGGGCCGCTAGTTAAAAATAAAGAAATATGATATGTAGACTTTAGACTATTGTCAGCCCAGTCGTGCTACGATTATGGAATCTTTAAAGAATCCGAAACGTCAGAAAATTAGTTAATAGTTGTTTTATATATAACTAGCTTCTGCCCGCGACTTCGTCCGCGTGGAGCTCCTCCTTTTTTGCAGTCGGTTAAAAAGTAGCCTATGTCCTTTCTCAGGCTCCCGACTTTCTTTGTACCAAATTTCATTTAAATCGGTCCAGTAGTTTTAGCGTGAAAGCGTAACAGACAGACAGACAGACAGACAGACAGAGTTACTTTCGCATTTATAATATTAGTAAGGATAGTAGGGATTTTGATAATCTACACTAATATTATAAAGAGGAAAAGTTTGTTTGTTTGTTTGGATTGAATAGGCTCCAGAACGACTGGACCGATTTGAAAAAATATTTTACTGTTGTAAAGCTACACTATTCCCGAGTGACATAGGCTATACAAAAAAAAGGCACCCGAGCGAACCCAGGGCGGGCCGCTAGTTAAAAATAAATAAATATGATATGTAGACTTTAGACTATGTCAGCTCAGTCATGCTACGATTATGGAAACTGTAAAGAATCCGAAACGTCAGAAAATTAGTTGATGTTTTATATTTAATAGTTGCGTTACAATACTGCCCTCTCGCTCGCTCAGTAACCTTGAACTTGTACTGTGCGAGCGTGAGGGTACTATTACTACGCGCGTGCGACAGAGACAGATAGAAAAAGGGCAACGTCCGTTTTTCGCTCTGCTCCGCGACCGTCCTTTAGTCTGGGACACACTAGTATTGAGATACTTTATTACCCAATTTAGTTTTGGTGTTGTTTTTGAACCCTATATATCAGGCGCGTGCAGTGAGAGTTGTGCGTCAGGGAAGGCACACCATACAATTATACCATTGTGCCTATATGGAACTAGCTTCTGCCCGCGACTTCGTCCGCGTGGAACTTCTCCTTTTTTGCAGTCGGTTAAAAAGTAGCCTATGTCCTTTCTCAGGCTCCAGACTTTCTTTGTACCAAATTTCATTTTAGCGTGAAAGCGTAACAGACAGACAGACAGACAGACAGACAGAGTTACTTTCGCATTTATAATATTAGTAAGGATGTACGCCCTTGCTATGTATGCCCAGTAGTGGAACCTTATATCTAAACAGCTTACTTCTGCAGCCTGCTTTCTGGATTCGGGCTGGCGACTCTCAAATTTGGATCCGGACCCTGCCCAGCCTGAAATAAAATTAACAATATTATAAGAAGCCATCCATAATAGTACATTACGCACCGAGGCCAGTAAAATAAAAAATGTCTCAGATCATATGTAATTGTCGTCCGAGGCGAAGCCGAGGTTGACAAAAATGTGATCTGAGGCTTTTTATTTTACTGGCCGAGGTCAGTATACTATTTTTCTGTTCGACGAAGCCAGAAAGCGGCAATTTCATTGAGCGCAGCGGCCACAAAGTTGGCGCTTTCCGGCCGGAGGACTGAAAATGTATTTTTCCGTCCGTCCGGTGCGTAATGTACTATTAATTAATAATTTCTGATGCCTTCGCGGTTATAACACATTAAAAAGAAACAACTATTAACGGATTTAACACTTTGATTCTTTACAGTTTCCATAATCGTAGCACGACTGAGCTGACAATAGTCTAGTGTTAAATTATTATATCATGGAAACTGTAAAGAATCCGATAAGTCAGCAAATAAAATAAAATATATATATTTGTTTAATTCCAATGTGTAATAACCGCGAAGGCATCAGCAATTATTGTTTTACTTTTGGATTGTGATAAAAACTAAATGATCCCCTTCAGGAGGGTTTAGGGGTTAAAACAAGGGGATCAAATACCTTGCAGGCCAGCAGTCGGAGCACCCTGGCGTCGGAGGCTGCCGAGGACACGCTGAACAGAGACAGGTCCGTGGTGACGGACTCGTGGGAGGGGGAGCGGGCCACCCCCCCGCGCCACGCCTCCGGGGCGCACATCTCTATATAAGACAAGATATTTGTATATTTGTGTTGTTTTTTTTTACAAAAATAAAGACTTAACAAAAATACCATATGGAAATTTTACTACATAAATATAAAATACTAGCTGTTCGTCCAGGATCCCTTTTTTTGACAGCCTATGTCACTCGGGAATAGTGTAGCTTCCCAACAGTGAAAGAATTTTTCAAATCAGTCCAAACTTTTGGGAGCCTATTCAATCCAAACAAACAAACCTTTCCTCTTTATAATATTAGTATAGACTAGTTCGCCCCGGCTTTGCATGGATCCCTGTTTTTATTTTTCAAAACATTCTATATCCTATGTTACTCATGGATAATGTACCTTTTAATTGGTGAAAGAATTTTTAAAAACGCTCCAGTAGTTTTTGAGCCTATTCATTACAACCAAACAAACAAAGTTTTCCTCTTTATAATATTAGTATGATTATTATTATGACATTAGTATAGAGTATAGATAAGATAATATATACATCCCTTATTATTTTTATTCTATGGCCTATGTCGCTGGGAATAGTGTAGCTTCCTAACAGTAAAAGAATCATCCTTTTAAAAATAGGGGTTGAAATTTAAAATTTAATTGTAGAGGTACAATAAATATTGCATAACATGTAAGTTTAGGTATAATATTAAGTGCTGTAATATTTGAGCTTTTAATTCAGTAAGGATATTTTAAAAAATAAACTAGATTAGAATTAGTCTACGCAAACAAGTCGCGGGAAGAAGTTAGTATTATGTAAATAAAAAAATAAATGCTAAACACTTATACCTTTTCTTAATATAAGAAATATTAAGAAAAGGTAAAAAGATCCTTCATTGCACCTTAAAAAGTATTAACCATTTTTTTTTAATTTTTATTAAACTTTTTCAACTCGACGAAACTAATAACTTTATTAAATAAATAATGTAATTAACATATTGACAATCATTAAAACTTTGTGCTTGATAATGGCTTTAAGTTAAGTTATTAATTAAGTTAATACATCTAACTTCAGCGTGTTACCGAAATAGTTATCGATTTGTGGGATAAAAATAAATTTAACACACGAAAGTAGGTTTTGCGTACCGGACGAATTCGCAAATAATGTATTCTTTTCATACCATTTAGTTCGGGCTCCACGGCGCCAGTTAATTATTTCACTGTTAAAAAAATATAAAACAGTCGTTTTGAGCAATATAATTGAGTTGATAATATGTAAACAATATATATTATGTGAAAAATTGCAATATTGTCAAATTTTCTGCAGTATCGTAAACGTCACAGCCGGTTGTGTCTATAGGCTGCGTTCAAACAACCGATTCCGGTTTCCTGATGACCTATTTTTTGTTTCTGGCAACATTTTAATTAGGACGATAAGCGGATGAATTGAAAAGTCTCTGTATTCTTTGAAATCGTTAGATAGTAAAGTATTTTCAATTCGGGGGCATAATCTATTGAATGGAGTTAATAGTGACATCTGTTCGAAATAGTTGAAATTAGCTCGTTTTTAAGAAGCTCGTTCGAGCTCGTAATTGTTTTGCTATTCAACAGCAGATGGCGCTAACTCTTCCAAATTCTGTCATTACATTATATTTTGGTGCAAACTATTTCAACTGTTTGCTCAAGTTTTAAGAATTTAGTGATCATAAAAATATTATCAGATATTATTTTATATTAAAATAAAAATATCTATTTTAATAATTCTTATAATACAAAGCTACTTACGTAGCTTTGTATTAAAAATTAAATACGTACTGCAATAAACAGCGACATCTCTTAGCGAGAATACAAAACTATTTGAAACTGACCACGTAGTTTATATCCATTGTAGTTTAGCTACTCAGCAGCAGAGGGCGCTACTCAATAGTTATTAAAAAATTCAATAGATGGCAGCAGCCGTCCTTACACGCCCAGCTTTTGTATTTTTTAAGCAAACGATATTAAACAAAACGTAGTATTTGTTTATGAAATAAATAGTTTAATTTAAGTTAATCTTTAAATCATACTAAACAATATATTTCAGGATACTATAGCACCCGAATAGAGGCCAATTCTTTCTTCTAACCATATTTTTAAGAATTTCGATAAATAATTATTTTCAAACATAATTTATCACAGATTTGTACCTATCTCGAATAACATGGCTATACTAAGGTATTTATTGATTTGATCCAAATTCCTAGAAGTACCAATAACAGCAGAAATGTTTGATAAACTGTATTGGTTGTTTAAGGGTTGGCTTACATGCTTTTAATATCTTTTTCCGTCCTCCGGCCAGAAAGCGCCAACTTTGTGGCCGCTGCGCTAAATGAAATTTCCGCTTTCTGGCTTCGTCGAACAGAAAAATAGTATTCTGACCTCGGCCAGAAAATAAAAAAGCCTCAGATCACATTTTTGTCAACCTCGGCTTCGCCTCGGACGACAATTACATGTGATCTGAGACATTTTTTATTTTACTGGCCTACGTGCGTAATGTAGGTACTATTATTTTATCTCCGACACATAAACAACGGATAGTTATAAGTTTGACACCTGTCTCTCTCTCTAAGTGTGTGTGTGTCTCTAAAAAAATTAAATATCCAATTATTTAGGTAGGTACTCATTTCGCGTTTTATGGAATGAAACAACTATAGAAGGATTTAGTTCGCGTATTTATATTGGATGACGATTCGGAGCCTTTATAGATTCCATAATCGTAGCACGACTTATGCTAAAGCCTTAGTTTGCTTATGGTTATTGATTGTTACTTAATGAAAAACTAGCTTCTGCCTGCGACTTCGTCTGCGCACGATAATCACCCCCGTTTTACCCCCTTAAAAGGGGTTCATAACTTTATCATGGAAATAGTAACAAACATACATCCATAGATTCTCACAAACTTTCACATTTATAATATCAGTAAGGATTATTTTTCATGTAAACCCATGTGATATATCTGTACCACATATACATACAACAAACAGACGTAGTTACTTCTGAGTTACTTACAACTATAGAGTTATAGGTATTTTGATAAATATCAAAAATACATTTTGTGCATACATTTACATATAATTGGAATGAAACAACTATTAACAGATTTAACTCGCGTATTTTTATTTTATTTTATTTGCTGACGACTGAGCGAGTAGTCAGTCGTGCTACGATTATGGAAACTGTAAAGAATCCGAAACGTTAGCAAATAAAATAAAATAAAAATACGCGAGTTAAATCCGTTAATAGTTGTTTCATTCCAATGTGTTATTACACATTCCGCGAAGGCATCAGAAATTATTATTTACATACTAGCTGACCCAGCGAACTTCGTACCGCGTTTACCATTTTTTTTTCCCCCCTTTTTTCCAATTTTTTTTCACCGTATAAACCATCCCTGGAGTTCCACGAACATTTCAAGACTAAAATCAGCCAAATCGGTTCAGCCGTTCTCGAGTTTTAGCGAGACTAACGAACAGCAATTGATTTTTATATATATAGATAATAGATAATTTAATATTGTATTGGCTCAGTCGTGCTACGAGTATAGGAACTGTAAAGATTCGTCAGCAAAAAAAAATACGGTAGTAAAATCAATCGTAAGTAGTTGTCTCATTCCAATCTATACTAATATTATAAAGAGGAAAAGGAATTTGTTTGTTTGTTTGTAATGAATAGGCTCAACAACTACTGGACCGTTTTTAAAAAATCTTTCACTATTCGAAAGCTACATTATCCACGAGTAACATAGGCTATAGAATATTTTGAAAAAAAATGGGACCCGTGCGAAGCCGGGGCGAACCGCTAGTGTGTAATAACCGCGAAGGCATCAGAAATTATTATTGGTATACTTTCTACTTAACATAAGAACGGCAGAATCGATTTTCAAGATCTTGAAAATCTGAATATCTTCCCGAAAAGCAGAAATAACAAAAAATACCTATTTGGAGCTTAAAAAAATGTCTTTATGATAAAAAAAAGTTTTTTTTTTAACTGGTCACTTCGTAAAAAAACAATTTTGCCTCAACTATCAACTACAATGTTTGAAAATCAATATATATTATATGTGAACACAAATAATGATAACGTCACGATTTGTCTGTTTGTCTATAAACACTTATCACTAGCGTTTCCCTGCGACTTCGCCCCTAATTTTATTTGATGGACGATTAAAATATTTACCTACTTTGAAATCATAATTTAATTTAGTTATCTCGCAATCATAAATGATTTCATTTAAGTAGATACTTGGAAATGAGTTATGATTTTAAAGTAAGTTGCATTATAAATACTCAAATTATTTATGGTCCAACTAGCTTCTGCCCGCGACTTCGTCCGCGTGAAACTCCTCCTTTTTTGCAGTCGGTTAAAAAGTAGCCTATGTCCTTTCTCAGGCTCCAGACTTTCTTTGTACCAAATTTCATTCAATCGGTCCAGTAGTTTTAGCGTGAAAGCGTAACAGACAGACAGACAGAGTTACTTTCGTATTTATAATATTATATTATATAGTAGGGATTAGAGTTAGATTAATTGTTTTAATAAATTAGGTTTTAATACGCATATTTTATTGTATTAATATTACGTTTTTAGCGTTAAACTATTGTCAGCTCAGTGCTACGAATATGGGAACTGTAATTATGGAAATGACATCAAATAAAATAAAATACGCGAGTTAAATCCGTCTATAGTTATTCATTCCAATGACTAACCGCGAAGGCATCAGAAATTATTAAATTTGTGATAATTAATTGGTATTAACCTCTCTTATTCATGAATATCGTTTTTTTTAAATTAAAAAGTGCATCTGTGTGCATTGTTTGTCTGTGTGTGTAATATACTATGTATATTTATGTAGGTTTTGCTTGCTGTTGACGTTGTAATAGTGTGGATATTTCTTAATATAGGTATACTATTTATTTTTAATGTTTCTTTTTAATTTTGAAGGTATCCTTTTATTAAAGGTACGTAGTAAAAACAAGGTCGCTGTCTGTCCGTCGCTATGTACCTATGTTTAAATCTTTTAAACTAGGTACGCAACGGATTTTGAAGAGATTTTTTAATAGATAGAGTGATTCAAAAGAAAGGTTTAAAGCATCCATGTGAAGCCGGGATCGCTAAGTAGTTATATATTCGAAATTAATATTAAGTATATATTAAAGAGGAAGAGGAAAGGTTAGTTTGTTTGGATTGAATAGGCTCCAATACAGCTGGACCGATTTGACATATTCTTTCACTGTTGGGAAGCTACGTTCACCCTGAGTAACATGGGCTATAGAATATTTTGAAAAAAAAAATAGGGATCTGTTTAAAGCCGGGGCGAACAGCTAGTATATTATAATTTACTAGCGACCCGTCCCGGCTTTGCACTGATCTCTACCTTTTTTTAAATATAATATGGCCTATGTCACTCAGGAATAATGTAGTTTCCCAACAGTTTAGAATTTTTCAAATCGGTCCACTCGTTTTGGAGCCTATTCAAATCAATAAAAATAAACTTTTTCTCTTTATTAAGTATAGAGTAGGTACCTATAGATATATAAGTGTAGATATAATTTAAAAACATATTACAATTATTAAGTAAAAATTCGGTTTAAATATCAATAATAAAACCATGCATAGGTATTTAGTTATATATTAGAAATTAATAAGTATTATTATTTATTAAAAGCGTATCCTCGTTAGTCTATCGCGCAGTATTGTGGCTGATTGTACCGCGCGGCCGGAATGCAAACTAAACCAACCAGGGCTGCCTCCGACACGATAACGAAATAATATTGTTAACAAAGAAAAAAACAATATGATTTACATGAGACTATTGTCAGCTCAGTCGTGCTACGATTATGGAATCTGTAAAGGCTCCGAAACGTCAGCCAATAAAATACAATACGCGATAATTTCTGATGCCTTCGCGGTTACACATTGTAATGAAACAACTATTAAAATTAACGGATTTAACTAAGTCGTGCTACGATTATGGAAACTGTAAAGAATTCGAAACGTCAGCCAATAAAATACGCAAGTTAAATCTGTCTATAGTTTTTTCATTCCAATGTATAACCACCTTTCCTCTTTATTATATTAGTATAGATATAGAAAATGCTTAGAAGGTACTTACATTTTTAAGCGTCAAAATAATTCTATACTAATATTATAAAGAGGAAAGGTTTGTTTGTTTGTATTGAATATCCAGAACGTCTGGACGATTTGAAAAATTCTTACACTGTTGGGAAGCTACACTATTCCCGAGTGACATAAGCTATAAAAAAAATGATCCGTGCGAAGCCGGGGCGGACTAGTATTTCTATATATTTAAAATAGAAATATTTGTTCATCCCTAACCGTTATCAACTCACACAGACAGACACGCACACACCAACGCACTAACGAATTAGGGGCGAACACCGAAGGCTGTGTAGGAAAGTGTAGTAAGTTAATTTTATTTTTATTTCCTTATTTTTTATTTAATTTCTGATACCTTCCCGGTGACACATTGGAATAAAACAAATATAAAAAAATAAAAAACGCGAGTTAAATCCGTTAATAGTTGTTTTATTCCAATGTGTACTAATACAAACTAAGTTAATATAAAAATAATAGGTAATATGTTTAATAAATAGGAAAGGTTTGTTTAGATTGAATAGGCTCAAAAACTACTGAACCGATTTTAATAATTCTTTCACTGTTGGGAAGCTACACTATTCCCGAGTGACATAGGCTATATAACATTTTGGAAAATATTTGGGATCCGTGCAAAGCCGGGGCGAACCGCTAGTAAGAAATATTTTGACTCTAAAATTTTAAACATTTAGTGCTTACATATTTTTTTTCGCAATTAAAAGTACCCTTTATCCTTTCTCAGGCTCCACTTAGCTAGACTATCTGTAAACTGAATTTCATTTAGATCGGTTCAGTAAATTTAGCGTAAAAGCGAGACAGACAGACAGAGTTACTTTCGCATTTATAATATTAGTTAGGATTAGGACTAGCAGCCTGACCCGGCTTCGTTCGATGGTTCGGATGGAAAAAAGGCTAAAAAAAAATTGTTTTTATTATTTAACTAGCGTATATTTTTATGTTACGTTCCGAAAGGAGTACAGTTCCCATATTCGCACTGAACAGCACCCATTACATATACCAATTACTAACGACGCTTCTAAAAGTCACTGTCTATATTATGTCTTAATTTATATTCTAACGTTTTACAGTTCCCATATTCGTAGCCTGAGTTTTTTAATAATAAAAGTTACATAACTTCTGCTACCCGCCGTCTGTTTTTACGAGTCTAGGTTTCCTTACTGACTCGTTTTAAAGCTTAAAAGAATATATTTTCACTTTATATATTTACTAAATAATAATATATATGTATATTGGAATTAAATATATATATAGGACTAGCTGTGCCCGCGACTTCGTCCGCGTGGAATAGTTCCTCATATTTTATAGGCTTCACATTTTCCACTGTTTCTTCGCTCCTATTGGTCGCGGCGTGATGTTATATAGCCTAAAGCCTTCCTCGATAAATGGTCTATCCAACAAAAAAAGAATTTTTCAATTCGAACCAGTAGAACTTCCTGAGATTAGCGCGTTCAAACAAACAAACAAACTCTTTAGCTTTATAATATTAGTATAGATTTTCCTTATTTCTTTCTAATATTCAGTGAGTTAACCTTGTTCTCATTGTTATACAGTTTATATATAACTAGCGACCCGCCCCGGCTTCACACGGGTGCTATAAACCTTCTTGAATCACTCTATCTATTAAAAAAACCGCATCAAAATCAATTATTTTTTCAAAATAATTTCGGATACACTACTAGGACTCCAGAAATACAAGAATAGAATTTCTTTACGTAACTGATGACCACAGTAAGTTACTATTTAGTTGTTAATTAACTGAAAATTATCTGGTACATGTTAAATATAAACTGTAGGTATATAACGCAATGAGAGTAAAGTTAACTCTCGCAATCACTGCATAGTATAAAATAAAGTCGCTTTTTCCGTCCCTATATCCCTATGTACGCTTAAATCTTTAAAACTACGCAAAGGATTTTGATGCGGTTTTTTTAAATAAATAGAGTGATATTAACTACAATCTATCAATCGAAATTCGATTAAGTAATATTTTTGGTTCAATACCATTAGTTTTTAAATTATTATTAGTTTATAATTATTAGTTTTTAAAATAAATAGAGTGATTCAAGAGGAAGGTTTATAGCCGTGTGAAGCCGGGGCGATCCTCTAGTATAATAATATAGCTTCTGCCCGCGACTTCGTCCGCGTGGAACTCCTTTTTTGCAGTCGGTTAAAAAGTAACCTATGTCCTTTCTCAGGCTCCAGACTTTCTTTGTACCAAATTTCATTTAAATCGGTCCAGTAGTTTTAGCGTGAAAGCGTATCAGACAGACAGATAGACAGAGTTACTTTCGCATTTATAATATTAGTAGGTAGGGATTAGTAGGGATATAGGTAAAGTACTAAATCTGAGCGAAGTCGCAGGCTGTATCTAGTTTACTAATATATATATATATTTTAATAGTTCGCCACTATAATAATATTACAGGTGGGATCTTCGAGCGTTTAAGACGCTGTCATTGTCTACATCTATATATATAAGAACTCCGCCCCGGCTTCGCATGGATCCCTTTTTTATAGCCTACTAGCTGTGCCCGCGACTTCGTCCCCGTGGAATAGTAATTCTTCATAAGGCTTCATATTTTCCCCGTTTTTTACACATTTTCCACTGTTTCTTCGCTCCTATTGGTCGCAGCGTGATGTTATATAGCCTAAAGCCTTCCTCGATAAATGGTCTATTCAACAAAAAAAGAATTTTTCAATTCGAACCAGTAGTTCATGAGATTAGCGCGTTCAAACAAACAAACAAACAAACTCTTCAGCTTTATAATATTAGTATAGATGTCACTCGGGAATAGTGTAGCTTGCCAACAGTGAAAGAATTTTTGAAAAAACAGATTACAAAAATTCTTTCACTGTTGGGAAGCTACACTATTCCCGAGTGACATAGGCTATAAAAAAGGGAACCATGCGAAGCCGGGGCGGACAGCTAGTACTTAATAATATTAGCAACCATTATAGATATAGATATAGACAATGACAGCGTCTCAAACGCTCAAATTTCCGCCCAGTAACAATGCCCATGGCGGGATTTGAACTGGCTACAACCATATAGTTTCTAACTACTAAGCCGATAGTTAAGTGAAAACTCCATTTTGACTAAATCTGTTGGAAATATTTAACATTTGTTACTCGTAAAAATTATCGTATTATTGCCTTTGTGTGTATGTGTATGTATACACACACACTACAACTGTTCTCAAAACATGCAGGGTTGCCAGTGAGAAATTAACTCGTGTAAGTATTTTATTTTAATTTGATGACGTTTGGATAACTTTACAGTTTCTATATTCGTGGCACGACTGAGCTGACGATAGTCTAATGCTAAAGTGATAAATAATATTCATTTTTTTCGAATTGTTATTAAAAAAAGAAGTAATAACTAGATCCGTTACAATCGTTTTATTGTAATGAACATTTCATATTAATATTAAAAAATAAAAAAATCTTTAAAACAAGCTTTTCAATGTACATATTATTATGTTATCCATTTTCATTTTTTCATATTTCATTTGATACCCCACTCGGGTATATTTGTAGACATTTGGTTCCCCCCCTTGTACCCCCCTTAATTTGGTTTTAGAATGACGTCACACAGTTAACCATGCATTGTCATCCAAACTGAACGTGTGTAAGTACAAAATAATTAATCGGTTAAAGATATCTGCTTCAAAATTGTGTTACAAAATTTTACCGGCACATTGTCATACTTACATAGCAAGTTAAAAAAAGCTTTCAATTGGAATGAAATAACTTTAAACGGATTTAACTCATTAATTTTATTTTTTATTTCACAGCCATTACAGATTCCATAATCGTAGCACGACTGAGCTGTCAATAGTCTTATGCTAAAGTGATTAATACATGCAAACTGTTTTATTTATTAAATTAGCTTATAAATATTTAATTAAATACAAAATCGATAATTAGTAATTGTAATGCGCAGCCCTGTTACGCACACATGCGCACACAGACGGCACACACGCGCACGACGGATATATGAAACCGAATGCTTGTCAAACTAAATGGATACGGTGCTGAGGGGTGGGACGTTATTTGTACGGTATCGATGTATCGATAGTTTTGTTATTGAGTTTCTTTGTTTGATAATATTTTTTTATTGTTTCGGTGATGACATTTTTTTTACAAACTTTTAAAATCTTCTTATCTTATTAGTGGGATTCCTTCCGGATGCACTTCGACCCATTGTGATCTTTTGTGTCTAACTTTTAAAATCACCTTTGATTGTATGAAACTAGCTGATTCGGCGAGTTTCGTACCGCCGTATGCTGATTTATATATAATATTTTTTTTATTTTACTTTGGTTCTATAGAATCCTTGTCCTGATAATAATAAACAAAAAAAAGAACCATTTGGTGCAGTCGATCGGAAGGTACAGGATGTTGTAATTTGTTTTTTTTTTTTTTGTTTTTATATAAAGACTCTAAGTAAGAATAGTAGAGAATATAGTGCAAATAAATATAAAGCAATATGAATATAATAATAATAAAATTGTTTCTTTTTGTACCTTTTTATTTTCTTTCCTTTTTGGTAGCTATGGCAATGTTGTGCAGGCAATTTTTTTTTACTACCTACCTCCTAAGCGATTTCTTGTAATGCTATTTAAATTTTAAATAGGTAGCATTACATTTTAAAATGTATTTTTCATAAGTACCTACCCCAAAACTTTCAGGAGCGCCCAAATTATTAATTCTAATTATTGGATTTTTTTTAACTATCTACGTTTTTTGAGATTTATTACGAAAAAAAAAAGTAATAATAATAAATCTCAAACATCATGATACGACAGCTTTGTTTTCGTCAGCTCTCTCCTCTCCTCTCTCTCTCTCCTCTACTGTAATCAATAACAGCTGTATGTACATATACTTACCTATGTTTTACAAATAAATGATCTTATCTTATCTTACTTGTGATTCGTTTATACATACTTGTTTCATTCCTCATTGAGCTTCTCGCCGGTTCTTCTTCGGCATCTTTTTCTGACCTTCATAAGAGCTTGTAAAAGCCTAAATTGAATTTTTTTTTTTTTTTTATTTCCAATAGCCTAGTTTATTTAAATTAAATAAAGTATCGATAGTGTGTCGCCGCACTCGGTGTATGTATGTACCTTGGTATTATTATTAGCGGCTAGGGCAGCGCCACACTGGCTCATTATTATTTAATTTCACTATTATAATCCTTAAATATTTAAAAAAAAATTGGAATGAAACAACTACGGATTTAACTAGCGTATTTAAACTGTAACTGTATAAGTCACTTTAGCGTTAGACTATTGTCAGCTCAGCCGTGCTACGATTATGGAAACTGTAAAAAATCCGAAACGTCAGCACAGTTCCTATATAACTTACTTTAGCATAAGACGCTAGAGTAAGTTATATAGGAACTGTAAACTTTTCGAAATATAACAAATAAAATGAAATACATAAGTTAAGTCCGTTGTAGTTTTTATCCGTATCTCATTGTAATTATTTTGAATATATAAATAATTACTTAATTTTAATACGAAACGTGATAAAAAATATTTAAAACAATATTTTAAATGATAATTAATGCGAAATAGTTCAAAAGCCAAGGTTAATGTAGATTTTAACGGGATTACATAATATATGATAACATATTCAATATATGTTTGTTTATATATATATATATATATATATATATATATATATATATATATATATATATATTG
The DNA here is from genome assembly GCA_038024825.1 of Polylopha cassiicola. Classification (NCBI taxonomy): domain Eukaryota; kingdom Metazoa; phylum Arthropoda; class Insecta; order Lepidoptera; family Tortricidae; genus Polylopha; species Polylopha cassiicola. Next base: position 2,827,258 of record CP149065.1, on the reverse strand, counting down.
ATCCTCGCGATCATTTTTTTTTAAATGTTTGTTGAAATACAAATAAGATTTAAAGTAAAAAACTTTTTTTAAAACAAGCTTTTATAATGTTACAATGTACCTACACGTGATCCATTAACATTCTTTAACAGAATTAATAGAAGACGTGTTATATATTTTACTAGCTTCTGCCCGCGACTCCGTCCGCGTGGAACTCCTCCTTTTTTGTAGTCGGTTAAAAAGTAGCCTATGTCCTTTCTCACGCTCCAGACTTTCTCTGTACCAAATTTCATTTAAATCGGTCAAGTAGTTTTAGCGTGAAAGCGTAACAGACTACAGACAGACAGAGTTACTTCCGCATTTATAATACAGTGAAACTTGTTTAAGAGGGACCTGGATAAGTGAAAAACCTCCATATCTGGAACACATGCTGAGGTCCCGGCACCTTGGCTATGAATTACCTCTGTTAGTAAGACAAAAGCAACCTCTTTATCTGGGATAAGTTATTTCTATTTTCTTGTCATAATTACCTCTATAATTGAGAAGTCGCGTGTATTTATCTCTGTAACTGGGATAAAGTCAGTAGGTACACATAGGCTACCTCGGACCTCGGATGTCTCCTCTCTCTTTTACCTACTCGAACTTCTCTAAATCGGCCCTTATATAACTTAGTTTTAAAGCGGTTTCTCTATTAATCGGGTATTTATTTAAAAAAGACCTAAACGAGGACAAAGTCTTTATTATTACGAAAAAAAACTAAAATTAACGTCACTGCCCGAATCAGTAAAATAATCTGCCTCCAACTTTTAATAATTTTGTAAACGTCAACAACGAATTATTAGTTTCAGGAGAACTGTCTTTAAACCACATTTTTGATATTTTTTATGGAAAATAGTGAATTGTTTACAAAATAAATACGTTGCTTTATTGAATACACCTCTATAACAGAGATTACCTCTTTTCTTACCTCTGTTAATGAAACCCTCTGTAAATGAGACAGGTATTTTTTTATACCTAGATATCTGGGACACTGCGAGACTAATTTACAGGTCCCTTGGAAGACCCAGTTAACCAGGTTTCACTGTATTAGTAGGGATTGAAATTCATCCCCTAATGGTTGAAAAGTACGTAAGCAAAGTCGCGGGTAAAAGCTAGTAGAAACTATAAAAAACGTGACAGCGGTAGGTCCTTTCGTATTTGACAGGTAAAAAAGACAAAAAAAAATGGTGGACAAAGTTATTTTTGATTCAGCAAGAATCTATTCATGTTTTATTTATTTTGAATATAAATAAGTTTAGTAATTTAGTAATTTGTGAACATTTTTTTTATTAAATGGCAAACAGACTAAAGGTAGCAGGTTCGAATACGGGAATGGGCAAATGTTAGCCAAATGCCCGTAGGTTTAGGAATACAAATATTAAGTACTAGCTTCTGCCCGCGACTTCGTCCGCGTGGAACTCCTCCTTTTTTGCAGTCGGTTAAAAAGTAGCCTTTGTCCTTTCTCGGGCTCCAGATTATGGAATCTGTAAAGGCTCCGAAACGTCAGCCAATAAAAAAAAATACGCGAGTTAAATCCGTCCAAAGTTGTTTAATTCCAATCTATATAATAAAGAGGAAAGGTTTGTTTGAATAGGCTCCAAAACTATTGTGCCGATTTGAAAATTCTTTCACTGTTGGGAAGCTACACTATTCCTGAGTGACATAGGCTATAAAACTTCACGCTGCGAAGCCAATAGGAGCGAAGAAACAGTTATAATTAAGTAAAAAACGGGGAAAATATGAAGCCTTATGAAGAAGTGACAGAAGACTTTGACAGATCTTTGACGAAACAATCGGACGGGCAGGACGACGTCTGCCGGGGCCGCTAGTCCGTTAATAGTTGTTTCATTCCAATGTGTAATAACCGCGAAGGCATTAGAAATTATTATTGTTTTAATATATATATACCTAACCTATGTGTTATTATTTTTACCAATCTGTACGCAGCTTTATTCTTTATATATGCTGGCACTCAAGGCCGGTACAATAAGAAACATAAATATATTAAAATACTATGTTTTTTATAAATAACATAGAAAAGAGGTTATTTTCTATATGTTTCTAATTTGGGACCATTCTTAATATTCGTTCTATAGTTAATATTTTTGCAATACTAATATAATAAAGAGGTAAAGTTTGTTAGTTTGTTTGGGTTAAATAGGATCCTAAACGACTGGGCATATGAGGATACAGAATATGGGAACTGTAAAGTACTCCAAATACCAGCAAATAAAAAAATACGCGATGACAATGATGATGATGATGGCAATGAATACGGGACCTGTAAAGTATTCGAAATGCAAATAAAACAAAATAGTAAACACTAGTTAAATTTTTGTATAGTTTCATTACCTATACTCATTTCCATAGAGAAATAGTTTAAATAAATAAATTATAAAAAAAACGTATATTTTTTGAAATTACGTTTTTAATATTAAAAGCCAATGCAAAGTGTCGTATGAACAGACTTTATAAGTTATAGAAGTGGCAATATTTAATTAAATTAAATAATATTACAACTATAGACGGATCTTACTCATTTTATTTTATTTTCTTTACAGTTTCCATAATCGTAGCACGACTGAGCTGACAATAGTGTAACGCTAAAGTAAATTAAATACGCGAGTTAAATCCGTTATAGTTGTTTCATTCCAATGTGTAATAACCGCGAAGGCATCTGAAATTATTATCTATAGGTAAGTACTAACGTTTAAGCATTTTTTTTTTAAATGAAAAGCTACAGACGGGTTCAACTGGCGTATTTTTCATTTGCTGACGTTTCATAAACGTAGCGTGACTGAGCACCTGAAGATGGCGTCAATTATGGAAATTGTAAAGAATCCGAAACGTCAGCAAATTAAATAAAATAAAAATACGCCAGTTAAATCCGTTAATAGTTACTACATTCTAATGTTAAAAAAATATTTTTTTTTAAATAATTTTAATATTAAGTCAGTTCTAGTATTTTCTTAATACTCGCGTAACTACGGCCATCATTTATGCACGCACACTTGCATAGATTTGTTATTGTGTGCGTGACGTTACCTAAAGAGGGATAATAGTATGGATATAGCTTTCATTAAAATTAATTAATTATTTCATATTGTTATTGTATTTTGTTAAAAATATAAAATTTTGTGTGCTAAAATTGAAGGTGTTTAAAATTACTACATTGTAGGTACGTGATTTCTTTATGAGTAAAATATAAAATAGGTATATATACATAAGTACTTATTTGTTTTTGTAATGTTACGGTATGTAGTGTTATAGAAGACTCGTAAATATAAACATTTTTTAGTTTATCATACTAAATACTTACCTACTTATATGAAACCTATTTATTGAAGTATATTTCAGTTTGCTAAGTAAATATGTGATCTACTTACATACAGGTATAAAAAGAAATTGAAAAATATGATTAAGAAAGTAAATACTCAATTGTTATTAACTAATAATGCATTTAACATAAACACAATTATCATAAATATTATAAATTTGTTTAAATTTAATATTGCTTATTTAAAATATTATTAAAAATTAAAATATTTAAAATCGTATCCACATTAAATAACATATGGAAGACATTCCTGCTCCAAAACAACACTCACACACTTAAATTTGAATGTGTTCTAACAAACATAGATTTGCATTCGCAAAACAAATACACAACCTAATTTGAACTTTATCTCATTAAAATAAGGCACTTAAACCAATTTGGAAACGGAAAATAGCTTTGTACTAATACAAAGTTAATACTGCGAGTGTTAATATGGATTTTGTTTGATTTTATACTTTATTTCTCTGTGATAAGGTTTAAGTTATTGTTATAGGTAAAGTTTGTTTAAAGTATGTATGTGTTGTCACAATCACTATTTTTGCTTGGACTTTATTTTGGTTAAAATCAATATAAATAAAATTTTGTTGACTTTATAATGGCGTAGAAGTCATTTTTAATAATTGTAGTTGGTTATAATTTCTGATGCCTTTGCGGTTATTACTAGAGATGCCACGAATAGTGAATTGGCCGAATACCGAATACCGAATATTCGGCAACGCTGTCGGCCGAAGCGCCGAATATTCGGCCGCCGAATATTCGGCGCTTTCGGGAGAGCTTTCTGAGCTTCACTGCGCAGCTATGAAATCATTTCCTGGCTCACATTCTGGTATCAATATTGCAAAAGAACACAATGCTATTACAGAAAGATGGAATATTCCTCAATCCAAGCTCCATTTACTTGTCCATGATAATGGCTCTAATATGATAAAAGGTGTGCGAGATGCAGGATATCATTCAGGCAGGTGCCTTATTCATTCACTACAACGAGCTACAGATCATTCGCTAAAATCTCTACCAGAAGTACAACAGATGATAACTGATTCACTTAGAAGTAGCGTTTATAGTGAGAGGTTATTTTCTGAGGCTGGTAACATTTACGATGAAAAGCTCAATCGTTTGCTACCAAAAAATGCTGAAAAGCTCGTTTTTATCCATCACAACTTACCACTGATTAATTTTAAGTACTAAAATGTTGTAATTTGGAAATAAATACATAAGTTTGAGTAAAATAACGTGTCTTTTTTTACATGATTTGCTATTCGGTATTCGGCCGAATAGTGCGTACTATTCGGCCGAATACCGAATAGCAAAAAAGTGGCCGAATAGGCCGAATACCGAATAGTTGCCGAATATTCGTGGCATCTTTAGTTATTACACATTGGAATGAAACAACTTTGATGGATTAAACTCGCGTATTTTTTTTATTTTTTTTTAGCATAAAAATATTGTCAGCTCAGTCGTGCTACGATTATGGAATCTGTAAAGGCTCCGAAATGTCAGCGAATAAAATAAAATGCGCGAGTTAGATCCGTTAAAGTTGTTTAATTATAATTCTTGTTCGCTTCGAACTATACTAAACTATACTTTTATTTATTTATTTTACTAAACATTTATTTTTTAGCCTTTTTTTATTAACAAGATATATTATATTCGTAAAAACGCAATTTTCTCATTCATTTGAAAATTAATTTCATTTTGAATTATATTGTTTAGTAAACAAGATGCCGTCGAACGTTTTGTATTTTAGAAATTAATAATAGGTATCGCTCTAGTAGTTAATTCCATACATACATACATTAGACATTAACGAAATCGATCCAGTAGTTAATCCCATACATATACTAAATCGCTCCAGTAGTTAATCCCATACATACATACAATCAGAAATTACCCAAATCGCTCCAGTAGTTAATCCCATACACACAATTTCGAAATAAACAATTTTATTTGTAAAAATACATTTCTAATACAAAAATCTCGTGGAAAAAAACGGAACTGGGAACCCGGGAGGTGTGTGAGAGAGAAAGTAATATATGGAGTGGTGCTATGTGCGAGCGAGACGGCGATATAATTAAAACTTTTGTCGCACGGCTTTTGGAGGGAAAGGATGGGTCGGACAGGGAAATCGGTGGAAGCGTTTGAATATTTTTTTTTGTTTTTTTTTTTTTTTAACCCCCGACGGAAAGATGAGTTTTAATAAGTTTAACGTATTTGAAGCGTTTATATGTTTTTTTGTTTTTTTTTATTTAAAATATTTTTTTTTAGCCACCGACGGAAAAACGAGGGGTTGTTAAATAAGTTTGACTCGTTTGTCTGTCTGTGTAAAAAAAAACTTATGATTTTGCGGTTCAAAATTTCTGATGCCTTCGCGGTTATTACACATTGGAATGAAACAACTTTAACGGATTTAACTCGCGTATTTTATTTTTTTGGCGTTTCGGAGCCTTTACATATTCCATAATCGTAGCACGACTGAGACAATAGTGTTATGCTAAAAAAATAAAATATAATTTAGCCAATGTCACTCGGGAATAGTGTAGCTTTCCAACGGTGAAAGAATTTTTGAAATCGGCCCAGTCGTTTTGGAGCGTATTCAATCCAAACAAACAAACAAACAAACAAACCTTTCCTCTTTATGATATTAGTGAAGATAAAATATTTCACCGTCAGGTATCTCCATAGTTATTTCTGTTCATTTTTTACTAGAATATATTTCAATGAATTCCCGTTTATTCCCTCTTTTAACCGACTGCGGAGAGTTGTTTGTGTTTATTATTTATTGCTTTTAACTTATTGTTTATAAAGTATTATTTCATTTAAACAAAAGCTGCCAATTTGAAAACAAAAATGAATTTAAAATAAAAAATTAAGTACCTAATTATTGGAATTAATTTTAACGGATTTTGTTTTATTTATTTCGATGCAGTCGTTTCTAAAAATGTACAGCTTCCATATTCGTAGCACGCGCGAAGCCGCAGCTAGTCCTATTTTAATCTATACTAATATTATAAAGAGGAAAGATTTGTACCTATATTTGTATGTTTGTAATGAATAGGCTCAAAAACTACTGAACCGATTTTAATAATTCTTTCACTGTTGGGAAGCTACGTTCACCCTGAGTGACATAGGCTATAGAATATTTTGAAAAAAATTAGGGATCCGTGCGAAGCCGGGGCGAACCGCTCCAGTAGTTTGAGCATATTCATTACAAAAATACAAACATACAAAAATAGGTACAAATCTTTTCTCTTTATAATATTAGTATAGACACAGAATAGATAATAGTACAAGTATAGATAACGTGATTCAAGAGGAAGGTTTATAGCCCGTGTGAAGCCGGGGCGGGTCGCTAGTTAATTTATATATTATTATTAAGTGTATTGTACTGTATGCCCCCGTGTGTCTCCGCTCGGTACAGTCATTTGGCGCGGTACGGCGCGGTGGGTCAGACTGTACACACTACGCGAAATATTTAGTTTATTGTCTGTAATCTATACTAATATTATAAAGCTGAAGAGTTTGTTTGTTTGTTTGAACGCGCTAATCTCAGGAACTACTGGTTCGAATTTATAAATTCTTTTTTTGTTGGATAGACCATTTATCGAGGAAGGCTTTAGGCTATATAACATCACGCTGCGATCAATGGGAGCGAAGAAACAGTGAAACATGTGAACTAGTCAGAACTAGTATAATAATATAATATATAATATAATAATATATTTTCCGTCCTCCGGCCAGAAAGCGCCGACTTTGTGGCCGCTGCGCTAAATGAAATTTCCGCTTTCTGGCTTCGTCGAACAGAAAAATAGTATACTGACCTCGGCCAGTAAAATAAAAAAGCCTCAGATCACATTTTTGTCAACCTCGGCTTCGCCTCGGACGACAATTACATGTGATCTGAGACATTTTTTATTTTACTGGCCTCGGTGCGTAATGTACTATTATTATTACTAGCTTCTCGTACCTATGCAATTTTTTCTGCAAGTTTTTATTAAAAATTTAGCCTCTTTAGTTTAGGAAAATTAGGGTTTTATCTCGGAATGAGAAATAGTTTATACTAATATAATAAAGAGGAAAGGTTTGTTTATTTGGATTAAATAGGCTCCTAAACGACTGGACCGATTTGAAAAAGTCTTTCACTGTTGTGAAGCTACACTATTCCCGTATGACATAGGCTATGAAAAAAAGGATCCGGACGAAGCCGGGAATGATTTGTCAAGTATTTTTGTATGTAACGAATATACTCAAAAAGTACAGGACCGATTTTTCTAATTCTTTTTTCTTTAGAAAGCTACATTATCACTGAGTGAGCTACTAATCCCTACTAATATTATAAATGCGAAAGTAACTCTGTCTGTCTGTCTGTTACGCTTTCACGCTATAACTACTGGACCGATTTAAATGAAATTTGGTACAAAGAAAGTCTGGAACCTGAGAAAGGACATTTTAACCGACTGCAAAAAGGAGGAGTTCCACGCGGACGAAGTCGCGAACAGAAGCTAGTATTATAAATGCGAGAGTAACTCTGTCTGTCTGTTACGCTTTCCCGCTTAAACCTCTCAACCGATTTTGATGAAATTTGGCACAGACAATCTTTAGACCCTAAGAAAGGACATAGGCTAAAAGGGATCAGGGTGAAGCCGAGGAATCACATAGTCATAAAATTCTTTGTCCTGACTGACTGACGGATAGACAAATAAATCGTGTAGTGTGGTCGCGCCGCTAGCTGTATCCATTTGGTTGAAATTGCTGTTTAGGCTTCGTACATATAAAGAGTGTTATTTTAAATGTATATAAAATTAATTATTTCTGATGCCTTTGTGGTTATTTGAGTTATTTCACACTAGCGGCCCCGGCAGACGTCGTCCTGCCCGTCCGATTGTTTCGTCAAAGATCTGTCAAAGTCTTCTGTCAGTTCTTCATAAGGCTTCATTTTCCCCGTTTTTTTACACATTTTCCACTGTTTCTTCGCTCCTATTGGTCGCAGCGTGATGTTATATAGCCTAAAGCATTCCTCGATAAATGGTCTATCCAACAAAAAAGATTTTTTGAATTCGAACCAGTACTTCCTGAGATTAGCGCGTTCAAACAAACAAACAAACTCTTCAGCTTTATAATATAAGTATAGATTGGATAACAACTGTAGTTGATTATTGAAGTCGCGTATTTTTTTTAATTTTCTGGCGTTTCTTTACCTACTTTAGGAGAGGGTATGTACTAAGAAAGGATTTTTGAAAATTCATTCCAAAATATTGGACACGTGTTTTTTTTGCTATTTTTGTTTTAAAAATAAGTTTTCATTAAATTTTAATAATGTGATGACGTTTCGAAAACTTTACAGTTCCCGTATTTGAAACGTCATCACATAATTTATATTCGCGTGTGAAATCCGTTATAATTATTTTTATTCTTGCTTTTGCTATTTCTTGTGAAATAAATATATTTTTATTTCTAGAAAAATAAAATGACATTATTTTTCCGAATAATGTAACGTTTAAATAACACATACTGTACATACACCTAATAATAAAAATAGACTTCGAATGAAATTGAATCTTATTACTAAGATCAAAAGGTTCAATTCTCCTTGAACGCTAACTTTGGATTATTTGAAAAACGAACACGTCTTCTATGTGTGCGTACAGACGCTCTACATTAGGCGTTTTTCGGATTTTAAATATTTTCAATGTAGTTTTTAGGCGTTTTTTTATCGTCACTAGCATTGTTGTTTTAAAAAAATGGAATATTTGTTTCATTCCACTAAAAAATAACTAAGTATTTTAGCATAAGACTATTGTCAGCTCAGTCGTGCTACGATTATGGAAACTGTAAAGAAACGTCAGCCAATAAAATAAAATACGCGAGTTAAATCCGTTTATAGTTATTCATTATTAAAGTGTAATATCCGCGAAGGCATGAGAAATTTAATAAAAAACAAAAAATAAAAAAAATACGTCATTAAACAGAACAGTTGTATATTCCAATGTGTAATAACCGCGAAGGCATCAGAAATAATAATTATTAAATTTTTTTAAGACAAGCGCAGTTTTTTTTTTCTATGTTAGGCACAAGTATCCAAATTAACACAAATATTATGCTTCTATCTCTTTCTTCCGTAACTTAATATAGCGCCATCCTGCTCTTCTTTGTACTAGTGTGAGTACGCACGTATCTATTCATTGTAAATCTATGTGTGGCGGTCAATGGTACGACCTTGGCTGTATATTTATGATGTCCTTTGGCATAATTGTAAAAAAAAAAATACAGGCCAAGTGCGAGTCGGAGTCGTGCTCTGAGACTTCCGTATAAACCATAAAGGTACCTATTATAAGTTTAAAAAATATTTTTATTATAATAATATCATGTAATTAAACATATTTGGTTTATGTTAACTTTCTACGATCTGTCAAATTAAATTTGATCAATATTTTTTAATTAATATGGTACAAAATATCAATAAACATCTATGGTTTACGCAATTTTTCCTTTATCTGTGGTATAAGACGTTGATTCGTACCAAATATCAAGATTCTGAGTTCACGGGAAGTTCCCTGTAGGTTTTGATTCCATTGCGAGTGTCGATTTGGGTATAAAAGGTCTTTTGATTGCATTGGCATAGATCTATATATTATAAAGAGGAAAACTTTGTTTGTTTGGTTATAATGAATAGGCTCAAAAAGTACTGGACCGATTTTAATAATTCTTTCACTGTTGGGAAGCTACGTTCACCCTGAGTAACATAAGCTATAAATATTTTGCAAAAAAAATTAGGGATCCGTGCGAAGCCGGGGCGGACCGCTAGTGTTTGATATATTCACAGCTCCAAGGGACATTAGACCTGAGTATTTGATATGAATTTCAGCTTGATACCTCCACGTGTTTCTAAGAAAAAAGTGTCTTGACGGACAGACTGACAGTAAAGTGACAGGGTTCCGTTTTTTCTTTTGAATTACGGAACCCTAAAAACTCGTATCGTGTGTGTTACATAATTTTTTGTTATAACTATGTGAATGTGCTTCAAATTTATTTGAGCGTTTGTTTTGTGTATTAAAATATAAATTAAATAATGAATATTATTAATTAGGTAAGTGACTAATCTATACTAATATTATAAAGCTGAAGAGTTTGTTTGTTTGTTTGAACGCGCTAATCTCAGGAACTACTGGTTCGAATTGAAAAAATCTTGTTTTGTTGGATAGACCATTTATCGAGGAAGGCTTTAGGCTATATAACATCACGCCGCGACCAATAGGAGCGAAGAAACAGTGGAAAGTGTATAAAAAACAGGGAAAATTGTTATATTAAGAATGCGCGGACGAAGTCGTGGGCACAGCTAGTATTAAATAAGATTACCTACTTAGGTCCTCATATCTAACTAGCGGTCCGCCCCGGCTTCACACGGATCCCTATTTTTTTCAAAATATCCTATAGCCTATATCACTCGGGAATAGTGTAGCTTCCCAACAGTGAAAGATTTTTTCAAATCGTCTGGAGCCTATTCAATACAAACAAACAAACCTTTCCTCTCTATAATATTAGTATAGAGTATAGATAAGATAAGATAATAAAAGTTACTTATATATAATAATTTATGTACTATGATTAAGTAAATGACATTGTATTTAGTATCGGTCAAGGGCGAACCGGGTTTCTAGTTCCGCGTTAAAAACCAAGGTAAATGCCTTTTTGACGTTTTTTATTTGATTCTTACTAATTTTTAATGCAAATTGACATTGAATAGTTAAAAACCCTTTTTTGCTATATTTTTAAACTTACCTATAGTATAATTTCTGATGCCTTCGCGTGGAACTCCTTTTTTGCAGTCGGTTAAAAAGTAGCCTATGTCCTTTCTCAGGCTCCAGACTATCTTTGTACCAAATTTCATTTAAATCGGTCCAGTAGTTTTAGCGTGAAAGCGTAACAGACAGACAGACAGAGTTACTTTCGCATTTAATAATATTAGTAGGGATTGGAATGAAACAACTATTAACGGATTTAACTCGCGTATTTGATAGGCTGATGTTTCGAAATATTTACAGTTTCCATAGTCGTAGCACGACTGAGCTGACAATAGTCTTATGCTAAAGTGATTTTACAGTGAATATAATAAACTACGCGAGTTAAATCCGTTAATAGTTGTTAATGTGTAATAACCGCGGAGGCATCAGAAATTATTTTTGAAACATACTAATGAGTAATAGATATTAATCTTATATCTTATCTTTTTATATAAATATCATTCTTCTGTAGGTACGTGTGTATATAACTGTGAAAGTACTATTTAAAAACAATATACCTCTAATAAATTATTTGTTTTAAAAAATATATATTAATTAAATCACTGATAATAGTTTCCTTATTTTTATTTTATTTTTAAGTAAATCATTGATAATAGTTTCCTTATTTTTTTTTTATTTTTTTACTTATGAATTAAAATAAAGGCTGTCGACGATTGACCTTTGTCAAAAATGATAGAGAAAGTTTATGTTTTTTTTTTATGTCGTTATAAAAAAAAACCTGTTTTTAATATGTCAGCGTTTTGTTTTATTCTTTCGCTTATTTCATACCGGTTCTTATAGGTTTAGTATAAATTGTAAGTTTTTAATCTGAGCCGACTGGGATGACGGTAGTCTAACTACGGCTACGAATATGGGAACTGTAAAGGTTTGGAAACGTCAGCAAAATAAAATACGAGAGTGAAATCCGTTACATAATTACATTAAATAAGTATTTAAAATAAATACATAAACAGATCTGCTACCTACTTATGGTACTTACTATCTTCTATACTTATACCGTAAGTAGGTACCTAATTTTAATTTTATTATGAGCTGAAATAAAAAACGTATTTATAAAAATACATCATTTTTGTATTTTCAAAATAAATAAATGTATTTATAAAAATGCATCGTTTTAATATATTTAAAATAAATAAATGTATTTATAAAAATGCATCGTTTTATTAAATTAAAATAAAAATATTAGAAATTAAATTCGTATACAACTCGCAGTATCCGAACGGAATTCCGAAAACGCAAAGATGGCGTCGACTCGTTCGAAATCAAATTCAAATTCGAAACTAGGGACGTGGCGTGTTCGTAAACACAATCGAAGCATGTCGATTATATTACGGTTACAATCGATAATCACGTCGTATTATAATTATTTGTAATAATAATTGCGTAAGGGTTTTGAAATTATTAAATGTTGATAAAGATTAATGTTGTTGAATCATTATAGTTTTTGTACATTGTGTTTTTTTTTGATATTTGTAGGTAGGTACACAAAGAACACATACGAGCAATTCTTGTATTTTTATGAAAAGTAATGTAAAAAGGACCTAACAAATCTTTATTTAAATCAATATCAATATTAAATTCCTTTACATTATTACAATAATAAGAAAATAGAAATTACTCGAAGATAGTCAATAAATTTGAAAATGTACTTACAGGAAGTACAATTCAAGATGGCGCCGTCCTCTATTTCCATAGATTATAACTACCTAACCGGCCAGTATTATTAAAAACATACGTAACCTTTCCCAATGTTGCCATGCTAGAAAAAATCTAACAAGTTCGAGTCTGACTCGCGCACGAAGGTTTCCGTATCTATAAAAACGGCAAAAAAAAAGTTTCTTAAATATTTATTTTATTCAGTGATTTAGTATTTGTTATTATAGTGGCAACTGAAATATGTACATAATATGTAAAAATTTCAACTGGCTAGGTAACTCAAGCTGTAGCAGATGGACGGACTGTCAGCGCAATCTCGTTTTAGGGTAACGAAACGTAAAAATGTTTTTGACAATGGCTCGTGGTTTTCAGCCACCGTATCCCAACTAGGTAATAATTATTATAAATGCGAAAGTAACTCTAACTGTCTGTCTGTCTGTTACGCTTTCACGCTAAAACTACTGGACCGATTTAAATGAATTTGGTACAAAGAAAGTCTGGAGCCTGAGAAAGGACATAGGCTACTTTTAAACCTACTGCAAAAAAGGAGAAGGTAAAAGCTAGTATAATATAAAGTAGAATAAAAATAATGATACAATGTCAACACATTTTTATTGGACACGTCATAATGTAAGCTAATATAATCATTAGTCATTCGTTGATCATTTTAATAACCTATAGTTTATCATTTAGTTTAATGACGACAAAATATTAATTAGGTAACTACTTATTCGCAATGTTACGTTTTTTTGCCGTTTTTGATTTATATATGGACCGTGTTTAACATTCGTATGTTAACCCACAAAAAATCGGGTTTTGAGTTATGAATGCAGTTTTATTAAATAGATCATGAGGAATACGGCAGTGCAATCCATTTTGTTAAAAAAAAATCGTAGAATATTCTAGAGCACAAAATTGGTTATTGCTTTTTTCCTATGTCAGATTTGTATTTTTGCATTAATGTGTTAAGCCACATATAACACATTATTGCTTATTTCCCATGTCAGATTTGTATTTTTGCATTAATGTGTTAAGCCACATACCTATCACATTAATGCAAAATTCTAATTTGTTGTTTTAAAACGAATAGGTACCTATACATATTATGCACTAATTTTTAGAAAATGTAATAAAATAAACAACTAACGCATTAAAACTTTAATGTAAATACTTATTTCTTTAAAGTTTTTATTGTTGTATAACATGTATCAAATAACATTATAAGTTCTGCTAAAAATGAGAAATAGGTACAAGTTAACACTAACTTATTTTTTTAAAACTTATTATTATTTTTATCATATTAAATAAAATATTTTAGGGTTCCGTATCTTAAAAGGAAAAAAAATTAACCCTTACAGGATTACTTTGTTGTCTGTGTGATCCTTTACCTCAGTAACGCGTGGAGGTAGGTATCAAACAAAAATTCATAGTAATATCAAATACTCAGGACTACCGTCCCTTGAAATTGTAACATAATTACAAAAAAATCGCCGACGCAATCAAAAGAGCCGCCGTTTATGCCGCGATTGATAAAAGTTTTTAACACTCGCTAGCGAATCAAAACCTATAGGGTACTCCTCGTGAACTCAAGATCTTGAATTAATTTAGTTGGTCCGAGGTAACGTCATATAGCACGGATAAAGAAAAAAATACGAAAACCATACATTTTAAATGACATCATTAAAAAAAATATACCTACAGGTTATTTATAGTACGGAACCCTTGGTGCGCGAGACTAACTCGCACTTAACCGATATTTTTTTATAATATACATCATTAGATTTAAACGTGTGTGATAAAAATTAGAATATTATATTAAATAATAATATTAAAGAATGTACGAATTGTCGCCACAATTTATCAACTCTTCGAAAAATGGTTTTTAGGTGGTTTATTAACTTTTTAGGTACGGAAGTATAATATATTATTGGTTTAATTCAATATGATAAAATAATAATAATAAATCAATTTGGTTGAGCTTTTAAGTAATTGAAATAATATAAGTGTTAACTTGTTGTACCTATTTCTCATTTTTAGCAGAACTTGTAATGTTATTTAAAACATGTTATAACAATAAAAACTAAATAAATAAGTACTTACATTAAAGTTTTAATACGTTAGTTGTTTATTATTTTACATTTTCAAAAAAATAGTGTAAAATATATTCATTATAAAAGAACAAATTAGAATTTTGCATAGTGTTATGTGGCTTAGCACATAAATGCTAAATGTAATAAACCTTATAGCCGATAAGCATTAACCATTTTTCTGCATTTTCTATTTAATTATGAATTTATTGAAATAAATACATTTATATCCTTAATCTATGCACTTCAACAAAAAAAATGATACCACATAACAATATTTTTTTGCTTAAAATAAGCGGAAAAAGAAGAATGTTCTCAAAAAACTTTAAGCGCCTATATCTCAAAACTACCTTGGTGTGGGTTGAAACACTAATGCTAAACACGGACCATATAAGGGTCTCAATACTTAAAGAAAAAAAAAAAGGAAACGTAAAATATGTATTTAGTCAAAAAATTTTCTTTGAACATGAATTGTTTAAATTTAGTAACAGAGTATTTCTATTGATATATTTTTTCAAGAACCTAACCTAACCTATCTATTTACAAATCAAATTGGCGTCAATTATTATCATTCATTTAAAAATGATAGCGCGAAGTTTCCAATGACACGTTTTAGGGTTCTGTAGTAAATAAAAAGAACCATTCAAGTCCATGTCTTTTCGCAGTTAAACCCTGACTTTAAGAAATAAGTTACATAGGTATCAATATCATAATTTATTTTAGTTAAAAAATTTAAAAAATGTTACGTCATTTCAATTTGACACATAACAAAGACAATATTAATTTGTAATGCATTCGTATTTTAATATTAGATCTACTAGACTATCGTCAGCTTAGTCGAATACGGTATCTGTAAAATTTTCGAAATTACAGCAAATAAAATAAAATAAGTAGGTACTCTAGTTAAATTATAGAACTTGTCTCATTCTCAACATGACAATGTAATGGCAACACTGTCGTATTCGTGACGTCACAATTTTTATTTCAAATTGGTTAAATAGGGTTCTTTATTTGAAATCCAAATGTTAGGGTTGCCACTTTAAACGCAACATTAGAAATCGCTTCGCTTTTTGCGGAAATCTGACGCTAAAAATAAATTAACTAAAATACAGAAACGGCTATAGTAAATGCTAAACGTTGGTATGAATAATGTGGCATTGTGAAATCCTTTGTTATTACAATTTTTTTTTTTAAAAAACAAGTAACATTTTAAATAATTTTATTATTGAATATATTTGGAAAATTAGTGTAATTTTTTTATTATTTTTTGAATTTTTGGACCTTAAAAATATTATGTTTTTTTTTATTGCACAATAAAAAAATATAGATAAGAATACAAAGCGATAACAATACAAAAGTACAAAGATGAACTTATCCCATTGAGAAATCTATTCCAGTTCACCTTATTAAATAAAACAAACAGTTTTAAAACCAATCGTCAATAAAAATTTAGAAAATCAAATAACAAAATTGAATTAGATAAATAATTACTTAAGTACTTCTATCTATTTAACATGTTGATAAGAATAAAAGATAACGTCTGACGTTGTACACATAACACATAAGCTACCGTACGGAGCACGCCTAAAGTTCAAAATCAAAAATATATTTATTCAATTTAGGCTTTTACAAGCTCTTACGAAGGTCAGAAGAAGATAACGTTTCCGAAAAAACCTCACTTGAGAAGAAACGGCAAGAAAGGTATATTTTTTTCAAAAAAAAGTACATAATTACTTACAAATTTAACAAAGTTATACTAGACTGTGCATAATAAATACTTCTAAGCAAGAGAACAATTAAAATAAATGAATTTTGAAATGTTCGGAGTGAATCTCGAGTTTACAATTGTACTGTGCCAATCATTTATGTTTATGTAAAAAATGTGTATGTCTGTGTGAGTAAACGCTTAGGGCCGCCCCAAATACGTTTCAATTGTTTATTTATTTTACTTTAAAGTCATTCTGATGTGTTTATTTTAGATTTTATTATAATACTAGATGTGTGGTTTTACTCGTGTTGAAAAAGAGTAGCTATGTTTTAAGAGATTATAAGCTGTGTGTTAAGTTTTAAGACATTTTTTTATGTGAAGGAGTGATAAAAAAACTATACATATTATGGTTACAAAGTTTTTCATTTATAATATCAGTAGCATAAGATATTTTTAATCGGTGTAAACTTTTTAATAGTTTTGTTGAAAATAAATGAAATATTCATTTTGTTTAATTGATTTTATTTTGTGCAGGATAATGTAACGGTTAATAAATTTACTTAATTATAATTTATGTATGTATACTTATTATTAGATTAGGACTATGTATATTGATCTAATAGGCGAAATTTTTTTTTTAAATATTAGTTATAGTTAAGTATACACACATATTTTTATATACGGATAAGTTTAGTTGCAGAAATACGTATCCCACCCAAGCCCAAGTATAAAATCTGGTGTTTGTCACTAGTATAATTTATATTAACATTTAATAATACACGTTATAATATAAATTGTATACTTACAAACAATTATATTTTTCACTTAGTCGTCTAGTAATTTTAAGTAATTTAGTAATTTTGTGGGTATATAAAATATCATAATTATAATCATAAATGGGTTTGAAATATAAATAAATATTATATTAAATTATTAAAAATAATCGTCAACCCTAGCGGCGTGCGAGCGGGTACGCTATACCCTCTAGTCAGTCCCTCACGGGCCGCGTCCGGAACCGGTCGCGTGTCATGGCCGCCGCCGCGTCGCCCACTCGCGCCATATTGTTTTTTAATTCATATATTTTAATACCAACAACATTAAAATAATCAAATCACGTTATAATTGTGAAACTAATAATTTTTTAACGAACAATAATTTAATAAAAATTGTAAAATTTAGATAATTAATGTATGTAGTTATCATTAGGTAAGACAGTGTTGTGGCTAAAAATAGTGTTTAAAAATTGTACTGTGTTGTTTTAAAGTGATTTTTAACGTTGGATGTTTGTTTTATGCATACTGGTCTATTGTCGTTATGTATTGTGATACGTGAATCTTTTGTCTTGGATGTAATTATGGATAAACCTACATTTAAGGTAAGTAAATTAATCTCTTTGTGTTATTTACTACGTTTAGGAAATAATTATTTAATTATATTAACATTGTCTTTATTTACGTAATTTCCATCGCTTCCTAAGTCGGCCATTGTGGCATGTTCGAATTTTAAAAATTGAACCGTATCGTTGTAATTTCAAAATGGCGTCTAATCTAATCGGAAATGTTGTGATTTTTAATTAATTTCGTTTATTGTTTTGTTTAATTAGTGTAATAAGTTATAATTGTGTTTAAGTGGGCATTAGTTTCAATATTTTCGTTTCGGCCCCAACCCTGGCGCGGTATCAGCGCTAGTGATGTGGCGTAATCGTTTTTCTATCGATGTCGATATTTTTTTACATTTCGTTTTTAAATAGGTAACTGTTGAGTTTTTCTCGTGTATTAAGCATATTGGTGCCTTAATTAACTTAATTTAGAAGTTAAATAGTTATTTTGTGATGTCTAAACCGTGATAAGGCCATTTTAGTACCCATTACTAATTATAACCTAATTAAATTTCTATTTAAATAATAATTTTAATGATTAGTGTAAATTGTATTGAATTACGTAATATCGTGTGTTGTATAAAGGACAATTGATGACGTAATATCTGAAACGTATACAAAGAAATACGCGTAGGTTTTCTTATTACGTAAATTAAAAACTTTTTCAATTTTACTTATTGTCAATTAGACAACGACGTTAGACTATTGTCAGCTCAGTCGTGCTACGATTATGGAAACTGTAAAGATTCCGAAACGTCAGCAAATAAAATAAAATAAAAATACGCGAGTTAAATTAAGTAATAGTTGTTTCATTCCAATTCCAATGTGTAATAACCGCGAAGGCATCAGAAATTATTGTCAATTAGTTTGGTTTACATAATTCATTATTTACTTTATTATGTTATATGTTTCCGTGGTATTGTTAGAATATATATTTGCTTACTAGCTTATGCCCGTGGCTTTGTCTGCTCACAATGAGTACTTTTTACAATATCGTTATAAAATGTAGCCTATTTGTTATTCTGATGTGTAAGCTATATATTATTGTTAAGTTTCATCAAAATGCATTCAGTCGTTTTTACGTGAAAGAATCACAAATAGACATACATGTATACATCCACACATTCTTACAAACTTTCGTTTATAATATTAGTAAGGATATTTAGTGAGGATAAAAACATTGTGTACCTGTTTTTTTTAATATCACAGTTTTCATTAAGGAAAAATCTCAGTGGCACCACCTACTTTGTTGGAATAGGTATATAGTGACGTTACTTTACAATCTAGAACAGAAATTTAGGTTAGGATTAAAAATAATAAAAAAAAATTATTTTTGACCTTCATTAGGTAGTTAGGTATATTACCTATTGAATGCCAATTAAAATGTTACTGAAATAAATAAATTAAATTATATTTGAACTTGTTATTTATATATGTATGTTCATATAATTTTCTAATATATAATATACTTGTGAAAAGCGTAAATTTGTGATTTAGTGGGATTCTATAATAATTTAATGTGAATTTTAAGTTTTCATACAATAAAAGTTGATTATATGTTAAAAAAATCTTATCTCTTATAGATAGATAATAATATCAATTTTATCTAAGGCCTTTTTTTCATTACCTAAACCCAGATAAGTTCTAGGTAAGCTATTTTTGTAACATTTTTACTTGTTAAGAAAGTGACACATAGGTAGGTAGGTATAATAATATTAAATATGTATTTACTACTAACGATCGAAATTAATTAAAATGATAATTTGTTATTATTATTCAGATTCATTTATTTCTCAATAATCGTCAATAATATAAAAACAGAGAAAACAATTAATTATTAGCAATTTACGAAATGTCATTATATTTTTTTTTCTCTTAGTCGACAAGTCCTACTACTATTATAAAGGCGAAAGTTTGTAAGTATGGATGTATGAATGTATGGATGTTTGTTACTCTTTCACGTAAAAACTACTGAATGGATTTGAATGAAACTTTACCACAATATAGCTTATACATCAGAATAACATATAGGCTATATTTTATAACGATATAGTGTAAAATACTAATCATACGCAGACGAAGTCGCGGGCAGAAGCTAGTATTTTTATAATATCAGTCTGTAATATTTGGTAAATAAAAGACAATGGTTGATCAAATACCAACGCATCGACTAAATAGGTAATCATTAACCCATAAAAACTTAAAATAGACGATCTATTTATAAAAACGCACTGACTCTCGCGCTCGAAACGTGGCACTCGCGTGTGTGTGTACGTGTACACACGACGAAGTGACGTGTGTGCGCTTATTACTTTTGTCTGTTTAGTGCAATAGTGGCACTACACAGAAAAGATGCGAAGTGCGTTTTTACAATTGCTTTCGTATTTTTGATTTGGCAAATTTTATTATCTACTATAATATTATAAAGAGGAAAACTTTGTTTGTTTGGTTGTAATGAATAGGCTCAGAAACTATTGGACCGTTTTTAAAAAAAAAATCACCATTCGAAAGCTATATTTTTCACGAGTAACATAGGCTATAAAATATTAAAAAAAAAAAAATAGGGATCCGTGCGAAGCCGGGGCGAAACGCTACTGATTTATATTTTTTTATTTGTGTTTACTTAAGTTAAATGTTTATTGCGATGTATCTATCGTAATTATATCGATATTTATGGTTTAATATGATTAAAATGATATTTCTACTGTTGTCTTGGTCTACAAATATCATTAAAGTATTTAATTGTGATGTGATTTAGTTATTTATGGAAGTTAGATGATTTTTGTTATAATATTAGATTATAATAATTGTGTACTTGTTTTGTCGATTGTGGTGTATGATAAAGTACCCAATTTCATTAGTTATTTATATATTCGATTGTTTTTTAATATTTATTTATATTTCTGTTGAACCCTCTTTTAAGATGCTCAAGGTCGTGTATTCTAGAATGTCTTTTTGTAATATTTTGCATTAACAAGACAGTCGTACATATTACAATAATGGTACGAATTTTAATGAATTATGTATTATTTACCTATATACAAGTAGCTGAGGTTATGTTGACCTCTAAACTACTTTTTCGTAACTTCTCAAGCGACAGGCAGCCT
The DNA here is from genome assembly GCA_038024825.1 of Polylopha cassiicola. NCBI lineage: Eukaryota > Metazoa > Arthropoda > Insecta > Lepidoptera > Tortricidae > Polylopha > Polylopha cassiicola. The sequence goes on along the minus strand of CP149065.1, from coordinate 2,806,168 downwards.
AGGTTCAATAACCCTGAGTCGTACATAAATGTTATTTGTATGTAAGTTATGTGTCATACATACTAGCTAACCCAGAGAAATTTGTATTGTGATTTTTTTATTAAAAAAAAATTGTCTTAAAATTAAAAAAAATCTTTAAAGTAACATTTGAGTATAAAAATAGATGCTTTCCGATTCTCAGACTTACCCGATATGCAAACAAAATTCATATAAATCGGTCCAGTCGTTTCGGAGTTTGTCAACAAACACCGCGACACGGGAATTTTACGAGATTTTTTTAATTCAAAATTAAGATTAGGATAGTTTATAAAACATACCGTAGGAGGAGTCACGGAACAAACTAGTATTATAAAGAGATGCCAAAAAAAACGTTACAACAGTGTGTATAAATAAATTGAATAAAGTGACAACGGAGCGGCGTTGTCAATACGATGACGTCACCGTGTCGACAGAGATAAAGGAAAATAATTATTAAAAGTAATACTTAACGTTATTTGTTATTGATTTTAACTTGAAGTATATCATAATTTGTAATTTAAATATAAGGTAGTTTTCATAACTGTAGAAATCACTTTAGCGTTAGACTATTGTCACCTCAGTCGTGCTGCGATTATAGAAACTGTAAAGAATCCGAAACGTCAGCAAATAAAATAAAATAAAAATACGCGAGTTAAATCCGTTAATAGTTGTTTCATTCCGATATTTCATAATTATCAATTGCTTCTGTTTTTTTGGTTACACTGATTTTTAGTAGTTTTAGACCTTCACACTGGTGGTATAAACCTTACTCTTGAATTCACTCTATCTATTAAAAAAACCGCTTCAAAATCTGTTGCGTAGTTTTAAAGATTAAGCCATACATAAGGACGGACAGAACAGCGGCTTTGTTTTCTATGTAACTTAATAATGTTACATAATACGCGAGTTAAATCCGATAATAGTTGTTTCATTGCAATCCTTACTAGTCCTTACTTCCTTACTAATATTACAAATGCGAAAGTAACTCTGTCTGTCTGTCTGTTTGAACGCGCTAATCTCAGGAACTACTGGTTCGAATTCAAAAATTCTTTTTTTGTTGAATATACCATTTATCGAGGAAGGCTTTAGGCTATATAACATCACGCTGCGACCAATAGGAGCGAAGAAACAGTGGAAAATGTGTAAAAGACGAAGAAAATATGAAGCCTTATGAAGAATTACTATTCCACGGGGACGAAGTCGTGTGTAATAAACGCGAAGGCATCAGAAATTTTTAAATAAATAGTATTTTTAGAATAATTTTGTATGTCTTAAGTGTTAATTTGTTGTAATCGTTTTGAATATAAAATTTACTGCAATTTGCTAGGTATAATTGACAAAATCACAATTATGTGTTTTTTTTATAAGCGTCTTTTAAATAATTTATGTTTGTCTTTCCTTAGTAATTAATTTGTTAATTAACTTTAATGGGTACGACCTTATTCGTACCTGTTTGCTTAACTAGTTTTTGTTGCCACTCTAGAAACATTATTCCATAGTTTTAACGATTATTATAATTAAATTATTTTTCCAACTTTCCTTGTGCTTATGTGATTAGATAAATAACTAATTTATTTTTTACTAGCTTCTGCCCGCGACTTCGTCCGCGTGGAACTCCTCCTTTTTTGCAGTCGGTTAAAAAGTAGCCTATGTCCTTTCTCAGGTTCCAGACTTTCTTTGTACCAAATTTCATTTAAATCGGTCCAGTAGTTTTAGCGTGAAATCGTAACAGACAGACAGAGTTACTTTCGCATTTATAATATTAGTATGGATGGTACACTAGCTTCCGCCCTTGACTTAGTCTGCACACTTTATATACATAGACTAGCTGTCGCCCGCGACCTCTTCCGCGTGGAATAGTGGTTCTTGATATAATAATTTCCCCGTTTTTTTTTTACACATTTTTCACTGTTTCTTCGCTCCTTTTGGTCGCAGCGTGATGGTATATACCCCAAAGCCTTCCTCGATAAATGGTCTATCCAACAAAAAAAGATTTTTTCAATTCAAACCATTAATTCCTGAGATTAGCGCGCTCAAACAAAAAAACAAACTCTTCAGTGTTATAATATTAGTATAGATATATGAAGCTAGTAAAGTTTTATTAATATTCATTCAGTAGTTTCTTCGCATGGAACCCTATTTTTCAACCGACGCGTATATTTTTTTCCCCTTTTTTTTTCAAAATAAAATTTAGCCTATGTTACTCGTGGATAATGGTGAAAGAATTTTTAAAAACGGTCCAGTAGTTTTTAAGCCTATTCATTACAACCAAACAAACAAAGTTTTCCTGTTTATAATATTAGTATAGATATATTAGAAAATCCTGTAGTCACATAAGACGTTGGAGACATTTGTAAAATCGATAGTTACCGATTACGTCTCGCCCTACGACGGTTTTTCTAACATTATGACCGTTTTATTACATTTTTTGTTTCCCAACCTCGCTACGTAACTTTGCTACTTGCTGACATACTCTTATCAGAAATTATCAACATTGTAACCGTGAATTGATCGTTTGTATTCTATAAGGAAATGATTTTTATAAAATTACTTGACGACAAAGAGAAAAAAAAACATGACATTTTGTAAATTTCTAATAAGTAATTGTTTTAATAATTTCTGATGCCATCGCAGTTATTATACATTGACATGAAACAAGTAAATGCGGATTTAACTCGCGTATTTTATTTTATTGGCTGACTTTTCGGAGCCTTTACAGATTTCATAATCGTTGCACGACTGAGCTGACAATAGTCTTAAAGATGCTACTTTTTTGTCTCTTTTATGAGTTTGTAACTTTTTTCTTTAAAAATATTGCGTGATTTAATATGATTGGGTAATAAAAAAAAACTTGATTAACAAACTGTTCCTTTGGTCTACATTATTGGATTTTGGATTAAAGATGCTTATTTTATAAAATGTTTTCTTTTTAAGTTAAAACTTTAGAGTTTTCATTTTGTTTCCTCTTAACTTATGTATTGTTTCAATACTGTTACTTATAAATTTTGTGTTTTTTTTTTCATATTTTTTTTAGTTTGGTTAATGGCAAAAAACGAAAAAAAAAAAAAATAAGTTATGTTAATTTTGTAACATTTTCAACATAAAAGATAATCTCTATCAACGATTCTTACCGTTTCTACTTTGTTAAAAAAAAACTCCTCAAGAGAAGATCGTTAAGGCCTGAAGTTATTATACTATAGCAATTATTTAATATGCATTTAGGTTAATAGTTATGAAAGTACAAATAAATAGAAGTCGCGTGTAAATTCTAACCTTTATTGCCTATTGGAATGAAACAACTATTAACGGATTTAACTCGCGTATTTTATTTTTATTAAAGTCAGCAAATAAAATTAAAAAAAAAAATACGCGAGTTAAATCCGTTAATAGTTTCATTCCGATGTGTAATAACCGCGAAGGCATCAGAAATTATTACTTTATTGCCTATGTTCTACAATTTCACATTTATGATAATTTATCGATAACCGAGCTAATTTCATCGATAAGCGGGGCCCCGCATTGTTGACGAATTGACCATTGACAATTTTAAACGTAATCAAAATGGCGGGCGGAAGCCGGTAGACAAGATGTTGCGTAAGTATTTAAGTCAATTTGGTTGGAATATGAAGTTTGTTACTTTTATTTTAGATTTTATTTTGTTGTTTAGGTAATGAGATGGAAGGTTAGATTATTTTTTTTATTTTAATTATAATATTTTAAAATGCGTTGGCTGAATTGTGCTTGTAGGTTATGATCTGTGCCTTAGTTTGTATTTTGTTCCATTCAAATTAAAATCAAGATGGCTACGGTTTAAGTTCTTTTCTTTATTTTACAAATCCCTACTAATATTATAAATGCGAAAGTAACTCTGTCTGTCTGTTACGCTTTCACGCTAAAACTACTGGACCGATTTAAATGAAATTCGGTACAAAGAAAGTCTGGATCCTGAGAAAGGACATAGGCTACTTTTTAACCGACTGCAAAAAAGGAGGACGATGTTGAAGGCAGAAGCTAGTTATGAATAAAGGATAGTTTATTAGAGATTTTATACCAAATTAGAAAAAAAATCTGAGTAGAAAAAAAAGTAGGTAGGTACGTAGGCAGTAGGCAAAATGTTTTTATAAGCTAACTAGCAGTTCGCCCCGGCTTTGCACGGATACCTACTTTTTTTTTAAATATTCTATAGCCTTTGTTACTCAGGGTGAACGTAGCTTCCCAACAGTGAAAGAATTTTTCAAATCGGTCCAGCCGTTTTGGAGCCTATTCAATACAAACAAACAAACCTTTTCTCTTTATTATATTAGTATAGTATAGATAAAATAGCGGTTATTCGTAATAATTTAAATATTAATGTCGATTTTAGTCCTAAAATAAACTACCTACATAAATATATTTTAAATCTACACTAATATTATAAAGAGGAAAGATTTGTACCTATTTTTGTATGTTTGTAATGAATAGGCTCAAAAACTACTGGGCCGATTTTAATAATTCTTTCACTGTTGGGAAGCTACGTTCACCCTGAGTAACAAAGGCTATAGAATATTTTGAAAAAAATTAGGGATCCGTGCGAAGCCGGGGCGAACTGCTAGTATTTATTAAAATTGTTTTTCGAAACATAAGCAAATAAAATAAAATTAGCTAGTACGGATTTACCGTTACAGTTGTTTCGTTCTAAACATTGTTTAAAGACAAAGTCGCGGACGTTAGCTAGTATATTTAAAACTAGCGGCCGCCCGCGACTTCGTCCGCGTGGAACTCCTCCTTTTTTGCAGTCGGTTAAAAAGTAGCCTATGTCCTTTCTCAGGCTCCAGACTTTCTTTGTACCAAATTTCATCTAAATCGGTCCAGTAGTTTTAGTGTGAAAGCGTAACAGACAGACAGAGTTACTTTCGCATTTATAATATTAGTAGGGATATGTACGATTAGGTATGCTTAGTAGACAAATATATTTTTTTTTGTAAAAAAACATTATTCATTTATCCCAAGTAGGTTAAAGGTTTGAGTATTGTTTTTATTGCCTTTGTCTCTTTGCACTGGTTCTCAAAGTTGCGCGGATCGATGCATAGACAGTGGTTTTCAAACTTATCTTCTATACTAATATTATTATAATAAAGAGGAAAGGTTTGTTTCGATTGAATAGGCGAATAAACGATTGGACCGATTTGAAAAAATCTTTAAATGCGTAATTTCTGACGGTTTGGCGGGCTTACACTTAAATTTACTTTTATAACGAATTTAATTCGCGTATTTTATTATATTTGCTGACGTTTCGTAAATTTCACAGTTCCCATATTAGTAGCACGACTGAGCTGACATAGTTAAAATTTAATACTTTCTTAAATTACTTAAATTTTGTAATTTAGAAAATAAGGTAGTTTGCATATTTGTATAATATTAGCGTTAGACTATTATCAGCTCAGTCGTGCTTCGATTATGGGAACTGTATAGTTTTCGAAACGTCAACTAATAAAATATGCAATTTAAATCCGTCTACAGTTGTTTCATTGCAATGCACAATAACCGCGAAGGCATCACAAATTATTTAAATGTATTTTATAGACGGAACCCGCCGTGATTAAAGTTGTGGAACCGCTGCCCCGCCATCCCTAAACCAATATACGGCGTTACATTAGAGAATAGGGTTTCACGGTAGGGTTGGCACTCGTCGAGTTATTATTATTATTATTTATTTTAATTAATTAATTTCGGATGCTTCGGTTATTACACATTGGAATGAAAGAACTATAAATGACGCTTAAACTTTTCTTTATATTTATGTCTGAGACCACATTTTGATCTATTAAACGTTTTTAGTGAATAAAAAAAAAAATCTATTATCTGAAATTAAAATAAATGTTTTATTAAATTTCAAGTCATATCAAGTATATTGTTTTACGCTGTGAATGATTATAAAATTGTACTACCTACATTAAAAAAACAGAAAAAAAAAACACGTGAATTTATCGGAAATATAATTATACAGACCTACATACAACAATTATATAACTCGTTAACTTTACCGTTAGACTATCGTCAGCTCAGGCGTGTTACGATTATGGTAACTGTAAGGTTTTTGAAACGTCAGCAAATATTGTAAAATACGCGAGTTAAATCCGTTTATAGTTGTTTCATTCCAATATAATTATAATCATAACTAGCTTTTGCCCGCGACTTCGTTCGCGTGGACTTCAGGTTCGTCCCGTCTAGTCTAGTGTCAAAAATTGTAGCCTATGTGTTATTCTGATGTATAAGCTATATTGTGGTAAAGTTTCATTCAAATCCATTCAGTAGTTTTTACGTGAAAGAGTAACAAACATCCATACATCCATACTTACAAACTTTCGCCTTTATAATAGTAGTAGGATAATAACAGCGAAGGTATCACAAATAGGGTGTTTGACAACATTAAAAATATATCCCAAATTGTGGTCATCATATCAGAAAATAGCATAAATTAACATATTTCACTTTATTTTAAACAAAAAAATGTATATTTTTTGCAGATTACACGAAATAAAATATAATATTTTTTGAAGTCTTATCTGTGACGGTCAACGCTCTGTGAATGGTTAAGATTCTTGCAACGTCACACGCAAGTAAACATTGCTTCCATGACTAAGTCTAGTTCGTAATTCGTGTTGTATCGCTGTTATATTAGATGTTTGAGTGTTTTCTGAAGGAATATTTACTTGATACATTTTATAATATTCGTACCGAATCCCAAAAATTAGGCAAATTTAGTACAGGCTGACAACAGCAACCTACCAAAGATAGATGCATTTATGGTAGCACTTTTCTTTAAAAATTATGCTGATTACTATGCTGCGGAACTTAAAAATGTTAAAACAGCAGTGTAAGTACCCCATACAAATTATTTATTTTGTATTAAGTATAATAAGTTTGGAAGTTTTTTAAGAGCAAATTTTAGGTTATGTTGATGACAATTCCTTTTGTCATGATTTTTGCTTTTGTTTTACAGGTCTGCACGACAATCATAATATGGCGACGAAGCGATTGGTTATGTTCGTGGAATTTGTACAGTTGAGTGTAAGATGTGCCCTAAGCACAAAGTACGAGCCAAAGGATACAATTTTACTATAATTGTAAATGAAAGCGACTGCGAAATTATCAGCTGTCAGTGCCATGACTGTGCGGCTTCAGCTGGAGGGTGCAAGCATGCTGTTGCTTTTTTAATGTGGGCCCATCGTCGTTCTGAGGATCCTTCATGCACTTCAGTGGAGTGTTATTGGAAAAAATCTACTTTTTCTAGAGTAGGGACTACTCTAAAATATATCAAATTTTTCCTATTTTATATCAGAACACCAGTGTGTAATAATTAAATAAAAAATAATTTCGAGCTTTATTATTTCTTTTATTTTACATTATTTAAGGGTATTATCAGTGTAGCTTCTAAAGAAGAGAACTTTAGTTGCTGCACTTACAATTTACATATAAAATAGGTGGCTGATTTTATACATACAATAAATACTCTTATTAGAAGGCACAAAGTTGTGTTAAATAGAGAATTCTGCAAATTTGTAAGGGTACTTGCAATGATGATGACATGATCAAGAACACGAAGTATGTTAGTATTCATCACTGAATGTTGCTTAAGCATATGAAATTCTCTTACACGCCTTTGGTGTGCAGGATATTAAATACTTTGAAGTATTCCCTTTTTGTACTCCGACCATGTCAGTGCCTGATGAACAGCTTTTGAAGGTTTTTGTATGTCAATTTCCAAACAATCTATAATACAGCTTGCGATCCTCTTGGCAGTGAAATTGAGTTGGCACAGCCTCATCCGTGAGAAATATCTTCTGACTGAAGCCCATTTTGTACTTCATGTAGTCAATTGGTTTTTTTTCCATCTGAAATTTAATAGAGTTAAGTGTACAATGTAGCGTTTAAAATTAAGGATCTTCTAAGAAATCTAAGTCCACATTTTAGAGGTTAGGAATGAAAGATGTTATTTTGTTTTATCCATTACAGATATTTTACTATCTGCTATCTGGTATACTGTATAAAGTTAAGTGATACTTACATCAAAGTGATCTTCGCACATAAAGACATTTGAGTGTGGTTGAATGGCATTTGGATCTCTTCGAGCTAGTTGTAGAAACATTTTTCGCCTTTTGCGATTGGTTGGTACAGAAATAAACACTTTCTCTGGACTTTTTATCGAAGTATTTGTACATTGTGGCACTACACACCACTTATAGACCATTGTATTCAATAAATTTGAAGAAAGTCGATGAAATGTACTGATTCACAAATGTTATTAACTCTGTTTACTTGAATGTGACGTCACGCCTGTCACGAGACCGGCGCCATTACAGAAACAGCGTTTTTGCCGGGGTTCTCGCAATTTAAACTTAAATATTGATTTTTACTCATAATACAGATGATTTCCCGGAAATATTAATGAAATAAGCTTATTATGCTATAAAGAATAATTTAAAACGATTATTAAAAAATAGTCAAAAACCCTATTAAAATGGCAATATTTCAAAATCACTATTATTATTAAAACGCCCGTTAACAGGCAACCCTACGTATTTAAACCGTAAAGTGAGACGGCGATATTACTGCGTGAGTGCGAGCGAGACGGCGATACAATAATTTACCTGGCGCGTTTCTACTTTTTAGAGTACCGCGGTAGTGAGGACCTTTGGGACCTTTGGTCCTTGCCAATAATCTATACTTATATACTAATATAATAAAGGGTATAATAAATAAATGTTGGTCTATGCACACAAAAATTCATAGATTAGATTAGATTTATTTATTTCTCAAAATTCATACAGTATAATTGCATTATAATGTCAAATTATATGCACTCATATTGAGATCGTCAGAACAAAAAATAATATTTAATAAAAATAAAGAAATAAATAATATGAACAAATTACATTAACATTATAAAAAAAAAATACATAATTATGTCAAAATATAGTCACTCATTGAATATTGAGATCGTCAATACAGAAACACCTTCGAAGCTGCTGAACTTAAAAATCGGTTCAGCAGTTTCGAAGGTGTTTAGCAATAAGTAATGCAACACTAGAATTTTATATACTAGATAAGATAAAATATAAGATTAGGTACTTAGATCTAACTAGCGGTGCACATCGGCTTCGCACGGATCCTTGTTTTTTTTTTAATTTAATATAGCCTATGTCACTCGGGAATAGTGTAGCTTCCCAACAGTGAAAGAATTTTTCAAATCGGTCCAGTCGTTTTGGAGCCAATTCAGTCCAAACCAACAAAGCTTTCCTCTTTATTATGTTAGTATAATATATTTTATATTGTACCTACGGAACCATTTCTTTATTTCAAATTGGTCAGAGTCGACTTATGTCATTTAACTTCTGATGGTTTTGCTTTGAAATGAAAACAAATTTTATATTTTACTAGCTATTGCCGGCGGCTTCGTCTGCATAGAGTAGTAACTCAAAAGGTAATACAATATTGCACTTAGATCTAAAGGTAGCTAAATTAAAAACCTGAAGGTTTTGTAATAATTTCTGATGCCTTCGCGGTTATTACACACTAGCTGTGCCCGCGACTTCGTCCCCGTGGAATAGTAATAGTAATTCTTCATAAGGCTTCATATTTTCCCCGTTTTTTACACATTTTCCACTGTTTCTTCGCTCCTATTGGTCGCAGCGTGATGTTATATAGCTTAAAGCCTTCCTCGATAATTGGTCTATCGAACAAAAAAAGAATTTTTGAATTCGAACCAGTAGTTCCTGAGATTAGCGCGTTCAAACAAACAAACAAACTCTTCAGCTTTATAATATTAGTATAGATTGGAATGAAACAACTGTAGACGGATTTAACTCGCGTATTTTATTTTATTGGCTGACGTTTCGAAGCCTTTATAGATTCGTAGTAGCACGATTGAGCTAGAGAAAAGGTTTCGAAACGTTAGCCAATAAAATAAATTAGCTAGTCAAATCCGTTTTGTTTCATTCAAATGTATTTTTTTTCGAGCACGTCTAGTTTATTAGAAACTAGTGGTTCGCTCTGGCTTCGCACGGATTGAAAATATTTTTTTAAAAATATTCTATAGCCTATGTTGCTCGTGGATAATGTAGCTTTCGAATGGTGAAAGATTTTTTTTAAATCGGTCCAGTAGTTTTTGAGCCTATTCACTACAACCAAACAAAGTTTTCATCTTTATAATTTAATATGAGTTTACTTAGATGTATTTAAAACTAATATTATGAAGAGGAAAGATTTGTACCTATTTTTGTATGTTTGTAATGAATAGGCTCCAAAACGACTGGACCGATTTGAAAAATTCTTTCACTGTTGGGAAGCTACACTATTCCCGAGTGACATAGGCTATATTGCATTAAAAAAAGTATCCGGGCGAAGCCGGGACGGACGGCTAGTTCGAAATCTATTAAATTTTCCACCTGATTAATTAATTAATTTTAAAACTAGGTCGATTTAAGTAATTATTGTTTCGTAACGTTTTATGTTGTTTTCTCTTTCCATCAACGCTATCTCTCTTTCGCTCGCTGGTTTCAATTTTAAACGTATTGATTCAAAGGTCGCAAGTACTGTTGGCATAAACAAATTAATTATTTTTAATTTAGTGTAATAGTTTTTGGAATGAAACAACTATTAACGGATTTAACTCGCGTGTTTTTTATTTTATATTTTATTGGCTGACGTTTCGGAGCCTTTACAGATTCCATGATCGTAGCACGACTGAGCTGACAATAGTCTTATGCTAATTGGACCGTGTTAAACGTTCGTGTGTTAACCCACAAAAAATCGGGTTTTGAGTTATGAATGCAGTTTTATTAAATGGATCATGAGGAATACGGCAGTGCAATCCATTTTGTTAAAAAAAAATCGTAGAATATTCTAGAGCACAAAATTGGTTATTGCTTTTTTCCCATGTCAGATTTGTATTTTTGCATTAATGTGTTAAGCCACATATAACACATTATTGCTTATTTCCCATGTCAGATTTGTATTTTGCATTAATGTGTTAAGCCACATACCTAACATAATTATTAATGCAAAATTCTAATTTGTTGTTTTAAAACGAATAGGTAGGTACCTATACATATTATGCACTAATTTTTAGAAAATATAATAAAATAAGCAACTAACGCATTAAAACTTTAATTTAAGTACTTATTTACTTAAAGTTTTTATTGTTGTATAACATGTATCAAATAACATTATAAGTTCTGCTAAATATGAGAAATAGGTACAAGTTAACACTTAAATATTATTTCAATTAAGTACTTAAAAATATTATCCAACTTATTTTTTTTTATTATTATTTTTATCATATTAAATAAAATATTTTAGGGTTCCGTATCTTAAAAGGAAAAAAAAATAACCCTTACAGGATTACTTAGTTGTCTGTGTGATCCTTTACCTCAGTAACGCGTGGAGGTAGGTATCAAACTAAAATTCATAGTAAGTCCCTTGAAATTGTAACATAATCACAAAAAAATCGCCAACGCAATCAAAAGAACCGCCGTTTATGCACGTCTGACAAAAGTTTTCAACACTCGCTAGGGAATCAAAACCTACAGGGTACTCTTCGTGAACTCAGGATCTTGAATTAATTTAGTAGGTCCGAGGTAACGTCATATAGCACGGATAAAGAAAAAAATACGAAAACCATACATTTTAGTGACATCATTAAAACATATATATACCTACAGGTTATTTATAGTACGGAACCCTTGGTGCGCGAGTCTAACTCGCACTTAACCGATATTTTTTTATAATATACATCATTAGATTTGAACGTGTGTGATAAAAATTAGAATATTACACATAATAATATTATGGAATATACGAATTGTAGCCACAATTTAACAACTCTTCGAAAAATGGTTTTTAGGTGGTTTATTAACTTTTTAGGTATGGAAGTATATATTATTGGTTTAATTCAATATGATAAAATAATAATAATAAATCTATTTGGTTAAGATTTTTAAGTAATTGACTTAATAGAAGTGTTAACTTGTTGTACCTATTTCTCATTTTTAGCAGAACTTATAATGTTATTTAAAACATGTTATAACAATAAAAACTAAATAAATAAGTACTTATATTAAAGTTTTAATACGTTAGATGTTTATTATTTTACATTTACAAAAAAATTGTGTAAAATATATTCATTATAAAAGAACAAATTAGAATTTTGCATAGTGTTATGTGGCTTAGAACATAAATGCTAAATGTAATAAACCTTATAGCCGTTAAGCATTAACCATTTTTCTGCATTTTCTATTTAATTATAAATGTATTGAAATAAATACATTTATATCCTAAATCTATGCACTTCAACAAAAAAAATGATACCACATAACAATATTTTTTTGCTTAAAATAAGCGGAAAAAGAAGAATGTTCTCAAAAAACTTTAAACGCCGATATCTCAAAACTACCTCGGTGTGGGTTGACACACGAATGCATAACACGGACCAATTAAAATAAAGCTTTAAAGTCAGCAGAGAAAGTTTTTGTTTAAAAGTTGATTTTTTTTTATTTTTTTTTGGGATTTGTTATTCTTGCGGTGATCTGTCAATCGTAACGTTGTCGACAACGAGAAGTCTTGTCATGTCGATGTCGTTTATTTGTTCATATCGATCACGAAACAATATCGACACGACAAACTTTGTCGACAACGTTCTTAATGTTATGTCGACAAATTTTCTTGACAGTTCAACGCTAGTGACAGACAGATGGACAGCGGAGTCTCATTATATTATCCCACTGGCTGTGCCCGCAATACGTGGAATAGTAATCCCTACTAATATTATAAATGCGAAAGTAACTCTGTCTGTCTGTCTGTTACGCTTTCACGCTAAAACTACTGGACGGATTTAAATAAAATTTGGTACAAAGACAGTCTGGAGCCTAAGAAAGTACTTAGGCTACTTTTTAACCGACTGCAAAAAAGGAGGAGTTCCACGCGGACGAAGTCGCGGGCAGAAACTAGGTCTTCATAAGGCTTCATATTTTCCCCGTTTTTTACACATTTTCCACTGTTTCTTCGCTCCTATTGGTCGCCGCGTGATGTTATATAGCCTAAAGCCTTCCTCGATAAATGGTCTATCCAACAAAAATACTTTCAATTCGAACCAGTAGTTCCTGAGATTAGCGCGTTCAAACAAACAAACAAACTCTTCAGCTTTATATTATTAGTATAGATTTTATCCTTACGGAACCCTAAAAATGGAAATGTATTTTTTTGCCCGCCTAAGTAATTATAGCGAATTGTGAATTTTAATGTTTTTTTTTTCTGTCCGTACCAAAAGGCCACATCCGCCCGATTGTCAGGAACTTGGCAATATTGGGGTTCCTTAGTCTCTTACAAAATAAATAAAAATAGGGTTTTACTGCGATAACACTATAAAAAAGGTTTTTATGTTTGTTTGGAAGTTTTAGGAACTACCGAAATTTAAAGTTTGTATATTGTAACTGATATATTTTTTAAATATTAAGATTAATCTACACTAATATTATAAAGAGGAAAGATTTGTACCTTTTTTTGTATGTTTGTAATGAATGTAATAGGCTCAAAAACTACTGGACCGATTTTAATAATTCTTTCACTTTTGGGAAGCTACGTTCACCCTGAGTAACATAGGCTATAGAATATTTTGAAGAAAATTAGGGATCCGTGCGAAGCCGGGGCGAACCGCTAGTAATTTATATACATATAAGTTATTCTGGACACGAAAGATACCTACATAATATCATCTACTAGCTTTTGCCCGCGTAAATATAAAAAAATGTATAGGGTTTTATATATATTTTTTGCGTTAATTATGGGACAATTTATACCATAGCGTGACGTCACAAGCCCCCACTCCCGATATTTAGAAGCGATTATCTTTTTTTTCTTTATTATTATGTCTATTTTTATTTACCTTGTTACTTGTTGTTGCCGGGGCTCTATGTGACCAATACAACAGCCATTATAACATCAAAAATTGAACCGTACGCCACTATAATAAAGTCCATTTTCCGTTGCAGCTGGTCGGGGCCCTATGCGACCAACACGGCATCCATATTTAATATTGAACTCTGCCCACTTATATTAAAGTCAACTTTCCTTTGCAGCTAGTCGGGGCTTTATTCGACCAATACGGCATCCATATTTAATATTGAACCCTGCGCCGTTATATTAAAGTCCACTTTCCCTTGCAGCTGGTCGGGGCCCTATGCGACAAACACGGCATCCATATTTAACATTGAACTCTGCCCACTTATATTAAAGTATTTAAAGTCAACTTTCCTTTGCAGTTATTCGGGGCTCTATGCGACAAACACGGCATCCATATTTAACATTGAACTCTGCCCACTTATATTAAAGTATTTAAAGTCAACTTTCCTTTGCAGTTATTCGGGGCTCTATGCGACCAACACGGCATCCATATTTAATATTGAACCCTGCGCCGTTATATTAAAGTTCATTTTCCCTTGCAGCTGGTCGGGGCTCCATGCGGCCAGCACGGCCAGTACACCTTCTACAAAGCATTAAGGATATCCGGAGAGAGAGAGCGTATCATAGCCATCGGCGACTTCTTCTTCGTGAGGATATGGCAGGATTCAGAATTGGTCTCTATTGGTATGTGTTTAGAGTTCATTTTGGATTGTGCTGCTCGTGGTGATTTGTGACGTTTTAGTTGTGCGCTAGAAGTTTGTGAGCTGGTCATAAAAATTTTCAACCCCTATTTTGCACCCTTAGGGGGTGAATTACAATAAATAATAATTTGAATTCAACTTGAGAAGAGCATGAATTCCAAGGTTTATCATTTCGCACCCCTAGATCTAAAGGGAGCTAACTCAAAAAAAGTAACTTTTTCGGGAGAGGCGAAATTGTTGTAAGGAATCGGATCCTTTTTTTTAGCGTGCGTTTAATTAAAATCTTGAGATTTTTGAGTTAGCTCCCTTTAGATCTAGGTGTGCGATTTATCAAATACGTTCCTAACTTAAAGACATGACTAATATGCAATCCCTATTTCGATTTTGAGAATTTTTATTCAAATAGCTATAAAATAGGGGTTAATAAAAGAAGGGTGAAAATTTAGCGTTCTATTATATAATTATTTAACAATGCCGAATCATAAAAATACTAATAAAAATATGTCTAAGATTTAAAAAAAAAGCCCTAAACATTTAGGGGTATGAAAAGTAGAACTTGGGGTAGATGCTCAGACCTACTCCATGTGCACACTAAATTTCATAAAAATCGGACCTACATCCGGGTTTCGTAGTCAGGACCTCTGACCACTAGACAACTAGACCATAGCATAGATATAGGTTAGTATATTACGCACCTAGGCAAGTAAAATAAAAAATGTCTCTGATCACTTGTAATTGTCATCCGAGGCGAAGCCGAGGTTGACAAAAATGTGATCTGAGGCTTTTTTATTTACTGGCCGAGGTCAGTATACTATTTTACTGTTTCACGAAGCCAGAAAGCGGCAACTTCATTTAGCGTAGTGGCCCGTAAGTTGGCGTTTTCTGGCCGGAGGACAGAAAATATATATTATTATGTTTTGTCTTGATCAGGTGAGCTCCAGCTGCTGTGGACGGACCGCGTCTCAGACCAGACCCTGGTCAGTCTCCGGCTGTACTTCCTGCCGGAGAACACGCCGGATGGACGCGGCCTGCACGGACAGGTAGGACTAGGACATAAGATCACGGACAGAAATTAGGCCAGATTGCATAAAATGTTATAAAAGCTAGGATATAAGGTTATGGGCAGAAATCAGGGTAGGACTAGGACGTAAGAGTGCAGACAGAAATCAGGCCAGTCTGCGTTAAACGTTATAAAAGCCAGGATATAAGGTTATAGGCAGAAATCAAAGTAGGACTAGGACCTAGGATTGCGAACAGGAATTTGGCCAGGTAGCTTATAAAGTTAGAATACTAGTATGGATATAAGATATCGGACAGAAATCAGGCCAGATGCGGTAAATTATAATGCAGTATATTAAGCCAGGTTATCATTTTATACTGTGTCATGTGCCTTTAAAAAAAATTAAATTGTAATGAAACATTTTCAAAGGATTTAACTAGCGTATTTTTTTTTCGAATACTTAAAAGTTACCATATTCGTAGCCGACTGAGCTGACGATAATCTAACACTAAAGCCAGTTTACTACGAATATTCATAATAGGTACTGTTAAGTTTTCGAAAATAAAAAACCCTAGTTAAATCAGTTACAATAATTCCAAACGCTAGTTTATTCACGTTTTCGGTTGTAGAATATTTTTTAATGTATAGAAAAACTAGCTGTCCGCCCCGGTTTCGCACGGATCCCTAATTTTTTTTCACATTATTCTATAGCCTATGTTACTCAGGGTGAACGTAAAACCCAACCCAACAGTGAAAGAATTTTTCAAATCGGGTTAGCCATTTTGGAGCCTATTCAATCCAAACAAACAAACAAATCTTTATAATATTAGTATAGATAATAGAAAACTTAATTTTTCAAAAATAAAATAACGACTTAAATCCGTTACAATAATTCCAAACGCTAGTTTATTCACGTTTTCTGTTGAAGGTAGAATATTTTAAAATGTATTGAAAAAAAAAATACGTTAAAAAAAAACGCTCTAACTGCGGAAACCTCAAAAATCGAGAGCGTTGTTGTTGTCTCGCTCGCACCCGTGCACTCTTATCGCCGTCCCGCTCTAATCCTTATTTGGTAACGCCAACTATTTCATGGATGAAATTACGAGTGTGGCACAAATACGAGCGGGAGCGGGGGGGAAGTAGCTTATGCCCGCGACATTGTCTGCACACGATAAGCGCTCCGGTTTAAAAAAATATTACATTTCTGTTTTTGTAAACTTAGTTTTGGTGCCATAGGACAGTTCTAGCCTAGTAATCACACTATGTAAATCCCCAGAAATAGTGTTCTTTTAATCGATCCATAATGTTGAATAATGTTTTTACCAAATAAATGTTTTTTGCCGTCCTCCGGCCAGAAAGCGCCAACTTTGTGGCCGCTGCGCTAATTGAAATTTCCGCTTTCTGGCTTCGTCGAACAGAAAAATAGTATACTGACCTCGGCCAGTAAATAAAAAAGCCTCAGATCACATTTTTGTCAACCTCGGCTTCGCCTTGGACGACGATTACATGTGATCTGAGACATTTTTTATTTTACTGGCCTTGGTGCGTAATGTACTATTTTTTAACCCCAGGGAGTGAAATTTTGAAGGTATTTTCTTAAAGAAAGATTTTTTTATTTGTCACAGATTAAAAAAATAATATAACGACTAGTACACATTTTAATACAAAAATTATAACGGTTTTCGTTGACGTTAAGTGTTAACGGAGAAAACGATAGTCTAAAGCTAAACTTTAAATGTTTCGTAACGTCAGCTAATAAGATAAAATACATAAATTTAAATCTATTTGCAATTGTTTCATTCTAACGAGTCTATTTTTAAAAAAAATACGTTGTGTAGTTTTAACGATTTAAGCATGGGTACATAGGGACGAACAGACAGATATCGTCAATAGAAAGAATAAAATAATTTTATTAAATGCCAAATATATTAAATAGGTACATAACATATTTTTTCTCATTAGTCGTTATAACTATTAAATTTGTCAAGTGAGATAATATAACATACTTCATACGTAAAACTGCAGGTGACAATAATAAAGTGAAAAAAAAAATAAAATATTAACATATTCAAATTCCCAATGACAATAATCTTGTACCAAACGCAACCTACTAGGCGTGCAATCTTTAAACGCGGTCGAAACAGCTCTTATTCCCTCCGCGTAACCGTCAAATTGCAACGGCACGGCGCTACAGGAATATTGTACAGTTTAAAATACAGCCAAAATAGTTCTTATTGCGTTGGGATAACCGTCAAAATGGAACGGCGCGGCTGTAATGTAATATTGTAGTACTTTATGGGTTTGTACGCGGGTCGTGATGTTTTGATACTTGCTATGCATTTTATTTTAATAAATAATTTATAATTTATAATGATTTTGTGGTTATTACGCAATGTATGGAATGATTTTAAGTCTAGTATTAATTTTGTTTGTTTCGAAACTTTCAGTTTTCATATTTGTAGCCGATTCGGCTGACAATAAGTAGTTATTTTTTATTCAATTAGGTAGCTATAGTGTAGTCTTAAATAAATATTTTTTTTTTATTGTATACAACAATAATACTTGTAAATATTTAAGTAAATTAAATATGTTAACAATTTTATCTATTTAAATTTTTAAACTGGGTAAATACATGTATTTTATCTATTTAAATTTTTAAACTGGGTATATATATGTACTTACTTAAACCCCGCGATAAGCTTTCAAATATAAATGAACATGTCAAATGTGAAATAACGGTATACGTTAACAGTAGAAGTTTTTATTTCTGATGCCTTCGCGGTTATTACACATTGGAATGAAACAACTGTAGACGGTTTTAACTCGCGTATTTTATTGTATTGGCTGATTGAAAAGAGTGTTTTTTTTATTTTATTTTTTAACAAAAGCTTGTTTTTAAATGATTCCCTTTTGATTTTCTACTCTCATCTTGGTACAAATATAATTTGATAAACAATTTAATTCAAAATTACTTATAGTTCAAATAACGTTTTCGAAATTTTACAGTTCCCATATTCGCAGTAGACAGTCGAACAAATCCGCAGTAACTGTTTTTAACCCCCGACGCAAAAACGACGGGGTGTTATAAGTTTGACGTGTCTGTGTGTGTGTGTGTGTGTGTGTGTGTGTGTGTGTGTCTGTCTGTGGCATCATAGCTCCCAAACGCATGAACCGATTTTGATTCTGTTTTTTTTGTTTAAAAGGTGAATATGTCGGGAGTGTTCTTAGCTATGTTTGATGAAAATCGGACCAGTAGTTTAATAAATAGAGGGGGGTGAAATAGGGGATGGAAAAATAAATGTCCACAAATATACTCGTGTGGGGTATCAAATGAAAGAGGGTCGCGAGTACATTACAAAATTGAAATTATAATGAAAATCGGTTGAGCCGTTCAAAAAATATAGGGAGTAAAAGTGGGGATGGAAAACCAAATATCTACAAATATAACCGAGTGGGGTATCAAATGAAAGAGGATCACGTGTACATTACAAAATTGATATTATTAATGAAAATCGGTTAAGTAGTTCAAAAAATATAGGGACTGAAAGTGTGGAAATGGTTAACCAAATGACTACAAATATAACCGAGTAAGGTATCAAATGAAAGAGGACCACATGTACATTACAGAATTCCATGTAAAATGGAAATTGGTTAAAACAATAATAAGTTACCTACCTACTTTCAAAAAGTATAAAATAAAAAAATATAAATTAAAAATTTTAACAAACCCCCGACATAAAAACATAAAAGCCGTCTAAAAAGTATAAAAATAATAAAAACTTCATATTAGGTAGGTACCTAAGTATTAATAGGTATTTCTACTAAGAAAACGTCATGTCGGGGGGACCTCCTTAGATTTCGATACATAGTAGGTATATATAGATAGGTACAATAAGTTATATGAAGAGCGGTCCCCCCGACATGACGTTTTCTTTGTAGAAATACCTATTAATACTTAGGTACCTACCTAATATGAAGTTTTTATTATTTTTATACTTTTTAGACGGCTTTTATGTTTTTATGTCGGGGGTTTTATTCAAATTATATTTGCGAAAGCGTCAGAAATGTTGTTTATTAGTGTATTTATTTATTGTAAAACTAGCTTCTGCCCGCGACTTCGTCTGCGTGGAACTCCTCCTTTTTTGCAGTCGGTTAAAAAGTAGCCAATGTCCTTTCTCAGGCTCCAGTAGTTTTAGCGTGAAAGCGTAACAGACAGACAGACAGACAGACAGAGTTACTTTCGCATTTATAATATTAGTAGGGATTATAAATAGTAAGTAATAATAATAATAATAAAGCTAGTATCATTATCTTTCTGTCGTACACAATACATTCGTTGCGACGTGCCATGTGACGACTTAAGCACAAGGCGAGATGTGGAGTCGCATTGATATTAAAACAATATATTATTTTATATTTTTTCAATATCAGGTAATTCTAATATAATAAAGAGGATTTTTTTTTTTTATTTGAAAAATTCTTTCACTATTGTGAACCTACACTATTCCCGAGTGACATAGGCTATATATTTTGCAAAACTTTGGGAAACCATGCGTAGTTAATTTTATTAAGTGTTTTTCATAGATTGTTAGAGAAAAAAGTAAGAAAATGCCTATCGAATTTGGAAGGAAATAGTTTTTTTTTAACCGACTTTCAAACAAAATGCAGGATTTTATTATTGTAAATTGATTGATAGAAAAAAAGGGATGTTAGTGTCACTTCACATAATAAATGGATTTATAACTAGTATATTTGTTTTATGCTTTCAAAAATTTCACAATTTCCATATTTTGTGCAAACTGTGTAGACAATAGTTTAACTCAGAAATAAGTAAAGTTGCCTTTGAGATGAAATAAAATTGCCTCCCCCCCATTTTATAGTAAAGTTTTTTTTTGTATCTGATTTTCGACATTATGCTTTAGTTCTAAATAAAAAATGGGGGGAGGATTGTTATAAATTAAAAAATAATAATAATTAAGGTTTTCAGTAAATATGTTATAAGATTCTACTGTGTTTAAGTGCAACAGTGTTAATTACTCTTTGTCAATATTGCAATAGTTTTAAATAGATAGTAGTTAATTTAATGAGTCTAGTGTTTTGTTTTATTTTATATTTATTTCGTGAAAACAAAGGCTAGTTAAGAGTTTTTTTATATTTTTCATAGTTTATTTTTATTTAGTTTTGTACCTACTTTGGAATAGAAAAACGGATTTAACTCGCGTATATATCCTCCATGATGACGTTTTGGAAATATTACACTTCCCATATTCGCTGTAGATGTTCGAACAAATCCGCAATTGTTTTATTTAAATTATATTTACATAATAACCGCGGAAGCATCAGAAATTATTTATTTTAGTGCATTTACATATTTGAATGAGGAAGAATATTAATGTTTTTTTTTATGGATCATTTTTTTTTATTTATAAACAGATAATTAAAATATAATAAATAGCCTTATAGTCACCAAGTTTAAAACGAATGATACTTTTTTTTACAAAAAAAAAAACTTTTTGTCGAAAACATTTTATTATACTTTTTTAAAAAAGGTTTCGTTTAGTTTAGAATTAAATTATAAACGCGTGCTGATTTTATAGGGCTCCGTAATGGATTTCTGCTGTCCGTCCGTCTTTCTGTCTGTCACTAAACGATGAGACACATGTCATGAATACTAAAAAACAAAAAACATAATGAAACTATTGTTTAAGCAGTACCTAAATATACTACGCAAATAAATAATTATAATAATAACTAGCTTCTGCTCGCGACTTCGTCCGCGTAGATCTCCTCCTTTTTTGCAGTCGGTTAAAAAGTAGCCTATGTCCTTTCTCAGGCGCCAGACTATCTTTGTACCAAATATCATTTAAATCGGTTCAGTAGTTTTAGCGTGAAAGCGTAACAAACAGACAGACAGACAGACAGACAGAGTTACTTTCGCATTTATAATATTAGTAGGGATTATTATTATTAATGGTACGGAACCTTTTGTGCGCGACTTTCCGACTAGCACTTGAGTTTTTAATTCGATTTCCCCCTTTCGATAACGTTTTTTTTTTTCCTTTAATTTTTTCTTAACTCCACAGATAATATTGAGAGCCTTCAAAATTATGATTATTTGTTAAACGTCAAATATGTGCGCGTATTTCGTGTGGCGCGTCGCGTTATCTCGAGTTCATTCCCTGTGTAAATAACTGATAACGCCGCTCTTATCGCTGGACGGTTGTGGACGAAAGTGCTTTTGAAATTAGTGAGTATGGGTAAAAAAAAAATTTTTTTTAAAAAAAAAAAAATTTAGAATATTATAGGAGTGGGACAGTTGTGATGTAGATGAAGGGGTGTCAAATTGGGTGATGAGATTGTAGAAAGGATTTTTTTTTTTTTAAGTATTCTGCTTACCTAATTTTTGTAATGAAATAACTGTAGCGGCGATGAAAGTGCATTTAAAATATGTGATTAAGTTGTAATAATTTTTTTTTTACATAAATATTGTACATATATTGGAATGAAACAACTATAACGGTGATAAATTGGTGACGATATTATAAAAAATATATACATAGTAGAATGAAACAATTTTAACGGATTAAACTCGCGTATTGCATCAGAGACTATTGTCGGCTTCGAATATGGTAACTGTTTTTTTTGTATGTGTATTTTTATTCTAAATGTAGTTAGGATTTTTTTGTGAATATTAAATAATATAAAACCCTTCCCTTTATCTTGTGAATATTAAATAACTAGCTTTTGCCCGCGACTTCGTTCGCGTGGACTTCAGGTTCGTCCCGTCTAGTCTAGTGTCAAAAATTGTAGCCTATGTGTTATTCTGATGTATAAGCTATATTGTGGTAAAGTTTCATTCAAATCCATTCAGTAGTTTTTACGTGAAAGAGTAACAAACATCCATACATCCATACAAACATTTATAATAGTAGTAGGATATAATAGTTGAATGCATTGACTTTTGTACTCGTCTGTACTAAAAGTAATAATAATGTTATTTTGTATGTCGTCGAAGGTATAAGTTTTTTACGATTTAAAACGATAAGCTATATTGCTTTGAGATTTTCATACATTTTTCATACAAATAATTAGTTTTTATGCAATGAACAATAATTATTGCCAATATAGTAGATTTGTTTCTCTTTAGTGCTTACGAGTTTTTTTTATTAACTACCTTTTGCCCGCGACTTCGTCCGCGTGGAACTCCTTCTTTTTTGCAGTTGGTTAAAAAGTAGCCTATGTTCTTTCTCAGGCTCCAGACTTTCTTTGTACTTACCGAATTTCATTTAAATCGGTTCGGTAGTTTTAGCGTGAAAGCGTAACAGACAGACAGACAGAGTTACTTTCGCATTTATAATATTAGTAGGGATGTAGGTAATTATTTATTCACTTTTAGTACCTTTTAAATTTTTATCTTTTTTTTTTTTCATAAAATTATCATTGTTTAAATGTTGGATACCGTTAATGATTTTCTTAAAAGTTAATAAGTGCATATTAGTAAAATAACAATTTGGTGTTTTTTTTTTGTTTTTATAATTCTAAATCTATACTCTATACTACTATTATAAATGCGAAAGTAACTCTGTCTGTCTGTCTGTTACCCTTTCACGCTAAAACTACTGGACCAATTTAAATGAAATTTGGTACAAAGATAGTCTGGAGCCTGAGAAAGGACATAGGCTACTTTTTAACCGACTGCAAAAAAGGAGGAATCCCACGCAGACGAAGTCGCGGGCAGAAGCTAGTTGTTAATAAAGGAATCCGTCTATGCGTACCCTTTTTTCGAAAATGTAAAATTATATTAAAGTGTAAAAAAAATAATGGTTCAATTATTATTTTTATAAACTGACAATATTAAACAAAAAAATCCAATTTAAAAAAATATATGTATGTATATATAAATTGGTATCGAAAATAAACTACTTTCTTTTCAGTGGCGGGACTAGGGTTTCAAAATAGGGCAAGCCGAAAGATATGATATTGTAATTCGTAACAGTTGAAGACTGAAGTAGGTAGGTACCTACCGAAAAAAATTACGGAATGCATGCGATTGACAATACATAACATGCCTTTTCATAACGCCAGATAAGTTATTCAGTCATAATATAACTAGGTACTTATATTACCTACGTAGCTACGTTGTAATCCATAAGTTATTGCCGCCGAAAAAAATATGCAACACTAACAATATAATTTGTTTGAATGACAAAATACAATAATAATAAAAGTACCGATCGTTTTAATACTTTCACCTTTTTTCAGATCAAAATTTAAATAAGTATTTTTACCTTTGCTTCACGTACTTGCACCAAAACACACACGCTTTAAATCCCCATAAAGAACTATTTCCTTCATATTGTAACATAATTATATGCCTACGTACTGAATGTTAAGCTACAGTTAAATTAGAAAACTCTCTGACATTATGAAACCTTAAGAAGTTAACTAATGTTTAATAAAAACACAGAAAAACTATGTAAACACTTCACTCAAACAACCAAGTAAACTAACGCGAAGTTGTAACGTTTTGCGGAACAGACAACTGTCACTACGCATGCGCCAAATCGGTTCGTTCATACTTCATTAGCAAGCCGGGCTTAAAATCAACGATTTGACTGCAATAGAAATATCAATTTCTTATAGGTTAGAAAGAGAAATAAACACTAAGAGACAACATGAACGCAAGCCTCATAAAAGCCTCCAAGTGCGAGTGAGAGGTCGCGATCAGTCGTGGTTTCGTAAGCATCGATTGGTGCGCGTGATCTAACATATTATTGGCTGGCGCGAGCGAGTGAGCGAGGTCATTGCATTCAACTGATCGAATATTATAGCGCGAACTTTTAAACAGCTCGAATGTTGATATTCCTGATGGACAATATTTTTAGTAGGGCAAGCCTGGCTTTTCGGCTTGTATGAAGGGCACGCCCCTGTTTCTTTTATCCTCAATTTACCGTAAAATATTTTATTAACAATGTAAGTATGAAAAACTATCATTATACAAGATGACTCATTTCAAAAGCAGGTAAAGATGCATTACTTTGAATGGTTTTTTTTTTCCTGGAAATTCCTAAAATACGTCACGCCTTTATTAATCGGTTCTGTGATGTCATCGTTGTTTCTATTTGCTTGTGATAATCTTATCTTTAGTATTATGCAGGAAATAACATTATTTATCTTGTAGAGTTATTAATTTAATATTATTGGACTATTTACACCAATTGATTTAGTCTCCAAGCAAAGTATACCTATTAGAAGTATAAATTTATATTAGGGTACTAGATAATATAAATATACTTACATAAATACACATTACAATTTTTTTTGATAAAGTTAGGAAATTTATCACATACTAGCGGTCCGGCGTTGCACGGATCCCTAGTTTTTTTTCAAAATTTTAATATACTTTTAATAGCTTCACTAGTAGAATAGTGTAGCTTCCCAACAGTGAAAGATTTTTTCAAATCGCTCCAGTCGTTTCGGAGCCTATTCAATCCAAACAAACAAATCTTTCCTCTTTATTATATTATGTTATTGCACATTATTAACTCGCGTAGGTATTTTATTTTATTTACTGACGTTTCGAAAACTTTACTGCTCACATATTCGTAGCTTGACTGTTCTTACGATAGCCTAACGCTAAAGTCAGCAAATAAAATATATTAATTCTAACACAAAAAAAATGATTAAACGCTTCGAAAGTTCGAGAATCGTGACGTCACTGTCAAAAACTTACCATACATTCATTATAATTTTCAATTTAATAAAAAAAAAATTGTAACACTAATAATATAAAACGCTCCACGCCTCTCCATTTCGGCAATTATTTACCCGTGACGCGGCCCCGCTGCAGGGTTGCCAGCGTTTATACTTTTAATGACGCCATATTTGAATTCAATTGTGACTGTGTTTGTCTCTGATTTCTACTTGAATGTCACAGTGACTGTCACACTTGGGTCGTAACAGGTGACGGTCATGTCATATTACGGGCCATAGTTGAAGGACATAGTTTGAATTCAAATGTGACTGTTTTGTCTCTGATTTCTACTTGAATGTCACAGTGACTGTCACATTGAGGTTTTAGTCATAATAGGTGACGGTCATTTCGTATTACGGGCTATAACTGAAGGGCGTTCTTGGTTTTTTTGACGCCATATTTGAATTCAATTGTGAGTATTGCGACTGTGTTTGTCTCTGATTTCTACTTGAATGTCACAGTGACTGTCACATTGAGGTTTTAGTCATAATAGGTGACAGTCATGTCATAGTTAAAGGGCTTCTGGTTATCTTGGACGCCATATTTGATTTCAACTGTGGCTATTTTGTCTCTGATTTCTACTTTAATGTCACAGTGACTGTCACATTGAGGTTTTAGTCATAATAGGTGACAGTCATGTCATAGTTAAAGGGCGTTCTGGTTATCTTGGACGCCATATTTGAATTCAATTGTGACTGTGTTGGTCTCTGATTTCTACTTGAATGTCACAGTGACTGTCACACTTGGGTCACAACAGGTGACGGTCATGTCATATTACGGGCCATAGTTGAAGGACATAGTTTGAATTCAATTGTGACTGTTTTGTCTCTGATTTCTACTTGAATGTCACACTTTGGTCATAGGTGTCACAGGTGACAGTCATGTCATCATATTACGGGCTATAGTTAAAGGGCGTTCTGGTTGGACGCCATATTTGAATTCAATTGCGACTGTTTTGTCTCTGATTTCTACTTGAATGTCACAGTGACTGTCACACATCGGTTATAGTCGTAATATAAAACTGTCATGTTATATAATTATATATACAGTCAGAGTCATAGTTGGTTATGGCATTTTTGGTCATAGCCCGTTAATATTTAACTATTTATCGTCATGTCACGTCATTGTGACTGTTTTGTCTCTGATTTTCACTCACTGTCACAATGACAGTCTCAACAGTTGATTGTTATTTTAATTGAATGCTTATTATTTGTTTATAAATTCAACGATACCTTATTTGAATTCCATTGTTGCTGTTTGTTCATAATATGAGACAGTTATGACATATTACGGTCATTTGTTTATTATTATGTCATTTTTGTCATATCCCGTTCTTTATTGTCTCATTGACGCCATATTGATTTTTTTTATTTTATTTAATTGTGACCATGATTTAATTTTTTATGTCACAGTCACAGTCACTGTCACATAATTTTATGATATTATTATGACCATAGCCATGTCATGTCATATTATATATTTTTGATGACGAAGAAGTAAATATTTTGGTGATTAAATGGCCGAGCTTTGTTCTGTTGCTACAGTTACAGGGAGGGTAGTGGGACCCTCATGGAGTTGAATAATCTTACTAATACAATAAAGAGGAAAGGTTTGTTTGTTTGGATTTAATAGGCTCTAAAACGGCTGGACCGATTTATTTCAAAAATTCATTCAATTTTGGCAAGCTACGTTAACACTGAGTGACATAGAATAGGGTAAAGAATATTTTGAAAAATAAAAATAGATCCGTGCGGAGCCGGGGCGAACCGCTATACTATATACGCGAAAGTTTGTATGTATGTTTGTTATTCTTTCACTCAAAAACGACTTAATGGATTTAAATGAAACTTTATTGTAAAGTATATATAATACATAAGGATAAACTAGAACTACTTATTGTATGTAGATATTGTTTGAACTACTAATCCTGCTTAGACGAAGTCGCGGGCAGAAGCTAGTATATATATTTATAATCCCTACTAATATTAAAAATGCGAAAGTAACTCTGTCTGTCTGTTACGCTTTCACGCTAAAACTACTGGACCGATTTAAATGAAATTTGGTACTAAGAAGGCCTGGAGCCTGAGTAAAGACGTAGGATACTTTTTAACCGACTGCAAAAAAGGAGGAGTTCCACGCGGACGAAGTCGCGGGCAGACGTTAGTATTGTATAAATGGGTAAGATATATGATTAGTTTTGACCAGAAATGTAACGTGGTTGGTCTATTATTTACAAGCAAACATACTGAAATACTTAAAATATATATATATGTTTATATTCATTTGATTTGAGCTCGTTCTTTGTTGTTAGGTAGCTTTTGCGCATGCTCCAATATTCAAGTACGGTCAGAAGATATATATAGATTAAAATATTATATTATATAAATTATATACTTACATTACTATTTCAAATTACATAACATTAAAATCTCTCGGTCGACTATAATATAGTACTTATATAAAATACTAGAGAAATCCCTAATTTTTTTTCAAAATATTCTATAGCCTATGTTACTCAGGGTGAACGTAGCTTCCCAACAGTGAAAGAATTATTAAAATCGGTCCAGTAGTTTTTGAGCCTATTCATTACAAACATACAAAAATAGGTACAAATCTTTCTTCTTTATAATATTACTAGCGGCCCGTCCCGGCTTCGCACGGGGGGACTTAAGATTTTTTTAAGGCCTCAGAAACGATACTTTTCCCCCGTTTTTGAAACATTTTCGGTTACTGCTCCGCAACTATAAGACCTAGCGTGATATTATATAGCCTATGTTACTCGGGGATAATGTAGCTTTTCAAAGGTGAAAGAATTTTTGAAATCGGTCCAGTAGTTTCGGAGCCTATTCATTACAAACATACAAAAATACAAAAATACAAATCTTTCCTCTTTATAATATTAGTATAGAAGTATAGATATTAGTATAGATATAAAAAATAAATTAAATGTTTTTTTTTTGTCAACGGTACTTTATTCCGGGCAAGAGATTATTGGCATTTCTGAGGAATGAAAACAAGTTTTTACCGAGTTGTGATAAAGAGGTGGATAATGCGTAGATATGCTTTTTTTTTACTAACAGACAGACAGTGGGCGGGGCACTTTGTTAGTAGATCGTAGTGGCGACCACGAACCGGGAGACGCAGCATATCAGGTGGTCCTTCGATTAGGCTCCTAATAACTTTCTACCCAGGGGTAGAAACCCGTTAGGGGATGAAATTGAATACAATACGAAAAAATACAATCAATCAAAGTAGTCAATATTTCTATACTAATATAATACAGAGGAAAGATTTGTATTTTTGTATGTAACGAATAAACTCAAAAACTACTGCACCGATTTTAATAATTCTTTCACTGTTGGGAAGCTACACTATTCCAGAGTGACATAGAGTATATTATATACTAGCTGTCCGCCCCGGCTTCGCACGGATCACTACTTTAAAAAAAATGTAATAGGTATTGCCTATGTCACTCGGGAATACAGTGGATTCCCAACAGTGAAAGAATTTTTCAAATCGTGTCGGTGCCTATCCCTACTTCCCTATTTCCCTACTAATATTATAAATGCGAAAGTAACTCTGTCTGTCTGTCTGTCTGTTACGCTTTCACGCTAAACCTACTGGAGCGATTTAAATGAAATTTGGCACAAAGAAAGTCTGGAGCCTGAGAAAGGACATAGGCTACTTTTTAACCGACTGCAAAAAAGGAGAAGTTCCACGCGGACGAAGTCGCGGGCAGAAGCTAGTTCAATATAAACAAACATACCTTTCCTCTTTATTATATTAGTATAGATTATTTAATTTACAATTTAAACGAAATATCATGAGAAGTCACTTTTTACCGAGTAACATTGAGGCCAAGGCTAAGTCAATAGATGTTATAAGAAAAATAGATAATTCATTGTATAAGATATCAGTAATATTAATTAATTAGCGTTAGACTATTGTCAGCTCAGTCGTGCTACGATTATGGACACTGTAAAGAATCCGAAACTTCAGCCAATAAAATATAATATGCGAGTTAAATCCGTTTATAGTTGTTAATGTATAATAACCGCGAAGGCATTAGAAATTGTTAAACGGTATGTTTCAACAAATTTCGTAAAAAAAAAAATCTTTTAAAGAGATAAAAATAAAAAACAAAAAATTGGTTTTATTTTAATTTTTCACTAACATTTTGAGTTTATGCGAAAATAGTGTAAATACAAATATTGTAGATCTGTTTATTGTTATTCCATAAGACTTGTAGTTTTTCCAAAAATCAAATTAAACCGTTTTCCCCCTAAAACCTCCCCCCTTTACCCCTTCTCGAAATCAGGTCGCCCGTAATTTTTTTTTTTTTTTCAACTATAATTTAATTTTGTTTCAAAAATTATCTACCCTCTGGTCTATTATAATTGTATTATTCCAACCAATATATCGTCAGTGACGTCACGTCACTATTTTTAAATACGTTCATAATTCACTATCAAACTAAATTATACCCAATTACCACAGTAATAAAGTTTAAAATAACTTGCAATATTTTATTCAAAAAATGTCATACGAATATATACCGTATTACGTTGGTACAAAGTGCATTCTCTATTAACTAACTCCATATAGAGAACGCGGTAGTTCTGAATTCGGTACGAGTCAGCGCTTAATTTCATTTTAAACTTTATTACCATATGTGTAGAGTTTATTTTTGGACGTGTTTAATTTGAAATGGATTCTAGGATGGCCTCTCGTTGGAATTTGAATATTATTTCTATAGTGAAAGAGTTGATATTAGCTTGTGTTGGTGTCGTGTGTGACCATTAAATTAGTTTTGCTTGTGTGCGTAAAAGGTAAGGCTGAGCGGTCGAAGATTGCAACTTTGGTTATTGATTTTGAAGTTTTGATTGCTTTGTTTAATTTACATATTAACTTAGTTCTAATGTATATATATATATGTATAAAAACTTCTAATGTATATAAAATGTTCGTGTCGCGGTGTTTGTTGCCAAACTGATTCGAAACAGCTGCACTGATTTTTATGAAATTTTGTTTGTATATCGAGTAGGTCTGAGAATCAGCCAACATCTATTTTTTATACCTCTAAATTTAATTTTTGGACTTTTTGTTCTGTCTGCTAACTATATGGAAACTGTAAAATTCCTAAAACGTCAGCATAAAACTATATATAGGTTTGCCAGTTTTTAAGTCAACTTTTTAATAGTTTAGCAATATTTCTTAAAAATCAAAACGTACAGACGTAGTTTCTCATTATATCTACAACATATCCAAAAATTATAAAAATCTAACTATATTTACTGGGTGTAAAACGTTATCGCCTTTTGAATGAAAATTAACAGGTTCACAATCCTCTTAATAAAGTAAAAAAAACGTCTCATTTTCTTTGTCTCCATCTTCATAGTCCAATAGTAATACTAGAAAAAAAATCATAACTTAAGATAAATTATTAATATGATTTCCTCAAATACCAGTTATTATAACGACGAAAAACTTCGTAACTTAAGATAAATTAAAATACGATTTCCTCAAATACAAAACTTGACCTATTTTCGCTACATTCAGTGTTGTCACGTACCGACTTGCACTCGCAGCGAGATTTGACTGCGTACTGAAAAGTAGTTGTTAAATATTAAAAGGAGCTGCAACGCTGCGGGGCGCAGTCTCAATATCAATACATCGGGCTGTGTTCAATAGTGACGTGTACAGGGTGTTTGGTTAATTTGTATTTTTTATATTTTTTTATTATTATTATTTTTTATTTTTGTTGTACCTACATTGGATTGGAAGTTGAAAAGAAGAAAATTGGGCTTGATTCGAGTATTATTTTTTGTTGAAAAAAAAAAAAACTGCAACTGTCAGATTATTATAATCATACATGTAGGTATTTAATTTCAAGATTAAGTAGTATTTTTTTACAAAAGTTTTTTTTTACACATTGGAATAAATCAAGTATAACGAATTTAACTCGCGTATTTTATTTTATTTGCCACATCATTACTATAAATGTCAGGTAATAAAATAAAATACGCGAATTAAATTCATTAAAATTGTTCAATTTTAGTCAAGATTGAATTTAATAAATGTACACTATAAAAAGTATTTTTTTAATTTAAAATTGTTTTAAAATGAAATCTCCAAGTTATGTCTCACAAAAAAACCCAAACGACGAAATAAATCCATCAAAAACCATATTTGTATGATCACCATACATACATACGCAGTACTTCACCTAGTTGTTGCTGATAACGGCGCATTTACTGATAAGAACGCAATTTCCACACGAGATTACGATTTCATATGAGAATTTTAATAATTCACATAATATAACCAATTAAAATGAAATTTACTACATATATATATATAACTAGCTTCTGCCCGCGACTTCGTCCGCGTGGAAGTCCTCCTTTTTTGCAGTCGGTTAAAAAGTAGCCTATGTCCTTTCTCAGGCTCCAGACTTTCTTTGTACCAAATTTCATTTAAATCGTTCCAGTAGTTTTAGCGTGAAAGCGTAACAGACAGACAGATAGACAGACAGACAGAGTTATTTTCGCATTTATAATATTAGTTAATTAGTATTAGTTAGGATGTCACTCGGGAATAGTGTACTTAGTTTCCCAACAGTGAAAGAATTTTTGAAATCGGTCCAGCTTTTCTGGAGTTTATTCAATCCAAACAAACCTTTCCTCTTTATAATATTAGTATAGAAAAAAGCGTTAGACTATCGTCAGCTCAGTCGTGCAACGATTATGGAAACTGTAAAATTTTCAAAACGTCAACCTATAAAATGAAATACGCGAGTTAAGTCCGTTTATAGTTGTTTCATTCCAAAAGACGTTACTATATTTTTCTTATTCAAAACATACATTGTATATGTACTTGTATATCTTACTATTTAGTATGTTTACCTTCATTCGACCGCTGTTGGCATCGCTATGCTAAATATTAAACACTTGTACAAACATATATATTTTGTAATTATACTTCTTTATATATGTATTTTTCGTTACGAAAATTTTATGTAGTTTATATGTTTTTTTTTTGTTCTGAAATCGATTTTGAAAAATTAGCTTCCATCGGTGTTTCGTCTGTGTATTGAGTACTTCGGGTAGGTTAGGTTTGCATCAATTATAGTTATTTTTTTGTAAATTCCACCCCCCTTTTTACCCCCTATAAAATGATGTCCTCAGAACTGTTTTTTTATATATAGAGCTACTAGCGGCCCCGGCAGACGTCGTCCTGCCCGACCGATTGTTTCGTCAAAGATCTGTCAAAATCTTCTAACTGTCACTTAATGAATAGTAATTCTTCATAAGGCTTCATATTTTCCCCGTCTTTTACACATTTTCCACTGTTTCTTCGCTCCTATTGGTCGCAGCGTGATGTTATATAGCCTAAAGCCTTCCTCGATAAATGGTCTATCCAACAAAAAAATATTTTTTCAAATCGAACCAGTAGTTTCTGAGATTAGCGCGTTCAAACAAACAAACTCTTCAGCTTTATAATATTAGTATAGACTAGCGGCCCGCAGCGGCTTCGCCGAGATCCCTTTTTCTAAAAGCCTATATCACACGGGAATAGTGTAGCTTTTCAACAGTGAAAGAATTTTTCAAATCGGTCCAGCCGTTTAGGAGCCTATTCAATCCAAACAAACAAACCTTTCCTCTTTATTATATTAGTATAGACAACAGATTTGATGTTAATAAACGAATGGTTTCGATTTTAACAACGGTACGGAACCCTAAAAAGAAAAAACTAAGGTACCTACCTAGTAACAATATGACGAGATTTTTTTTTTATAATATTAAACTGCTACTTACGTCAGCGAGTCGTAAAAACCCTTCTTTGGGGGGGAGGGGGTGTGCGAGCGAGACGGCGATATGGATTTGAAATGGCGTGGAGGCTGTTTTTTTTTAATAATTTCCGATACCTTGGAATGAAAGAA
This sequence comes from Polylopha cassiicola, assembly GCA_038024825.1. Lineage (NCBI taxonomy): Eukaryota > Metazoa > Arthropoda > Insecta > Lepidoptera > Tortricidae > Polylopha > Polylopha cassiicola. The sequence goes on along the minus strand of CP149065.1, from coordinate 2,772,818 downwards.
GTATGAACGGATTTAACTCGCGTATTTTATTTTATTTGCTGACGTTTATAACATTTATATGAATCGGCATTGATGTATACTAATATTATAAAGAGGAAAGGTTTGTTTGTTTGTTTGGATTGAACAGAATCCAGAACGTCGTTGGGAAGTTACACTATTCCCGAGTGACATAGGCTATAAAAAAAAGATGATCCGTGCGAAGCCGTGGCGAGCCGCTAGTATAATATACAAATATGTATATATTTTCACTCTTTTATTTTCAACTATAATAAATCTTAAAAAAACGCGTTCCGAATTATATATACTTACTAGCAACCCGCCCCGGCGTCACACGGGTGCTATAAACCTTCTTGAATCACTCTATCTATTAAAAAACCGCCTCAAAATCCGTTGCGTAGTTTTAAAGATTTAAGCATACATAGGGACGGACAGACAGACTGTGTTTTATACTATGCAATGATTTAGCTATTCATTGTATAAAAATACAATTTATTTTGACACTTGTTTAAAATTTCAAGGTTGAAATCGTATTACATTTCCGACTTGTACCTACTTACGGGCGGAGTCGCGGGCGAAAGCTAGCAAGTATTAAAAATGTCAATTTAAATTAAAATAAATAAAAACGTAATTCAACTCCGGGGTCTTTTTGTTCTTCGGTGAAAAAATATCGGCCGCGCGCATACTTGCCGGGGCAGGGTTGTCGCTGCGTTATTATTATTATTAAAATGTCAATTTTTACAAAAAAAACATTTTTTTTTGTCACATGATTTAGGTTGACTGGTTTTTTCAACCGACGAAAAAAACGGAGGAGGTTCTCAAGTCGACGCGTATATTTTTTTATTTTTTTTATTTTTTTTTTTTATGTATGATCACGCATAACTTTTTACACAGTGGTTGGATTTTGATAATTCTTTTTTTATTGGAAAGGGTATACTTCGAAATTGGTCCCATTTTAATTTGAAAAAAAAAATTCCTACCCTAAGGGTAGGAAAAGAGGGGATGATTGAGAGAGAGTTAATTTTTCATGCACCGCTCGTATCGTATGACCACGCGTAACTTATTACAGAGTAGTCCGATTTTGATAATTCTTTTTTTATTGGATAGGGATACCTCAAAGTTGATCCCATAAAAATTTGGAAAAAGAAACCTACCTTAAGGGTGGGAAAATAGCGGTAATTTACTGTTCACTAAAAGTTAATAGCAAAAACATGGTAGGTAGCTATTTCTGTATTTCAAAAGTACCTAATTCAAAATTAAGCATGTAATAATTTATACAAATTGTGGCCACAGAAAATTATAAAATAATAACTTTTTAATAAAAAAATTTAACCGCCGAAAAAAAACTAAAAGGCAACAAAAACCAATAGCGCACTAAAAAGAGAAAAATAATAATTTTGTCTTTTATAACGACTACTATTTTGGTTGTTACGTTGATATTTTTGGAGTCGGTGCCAGCCTCAAACAAACTTGAGCACCTTAGTGAAGAGTTGAGAGTGAAGAGTTACTGCATTAGCTGGCACCGACTTCAAAAATATCAACGTAACAACCAAAATAGTAGTCGTTATAAAAGACAAAATTATTATTTTTCTCTTTTTAGTGCGCTATTGGTTTTTGTTGCCTTTTAGTTTTTTTTCGGCGGTTAATTTAAATCAATTACAATAATTTTTTCTGATGCCTTTGCGGTTATTACACATTGGAATGAAACAACTATTAAGGGTTTAACTTGCGTATTTTTATTTTATTTGCTGATGTTTCGGATTCTTTACAGTTTCCATAATCGTAGCACGACTGAGCTGACAATAGTCTAACTCTAAAGTCAGTAGTATATTTCACTCTAGTGTTTGCTTAGTCGTGATACAATTATGCAAACTGTAGTTTTCGAACGTCAGCCTATTTAAATCAAATATTGTTAATCAAAGATGGTTAAAGCGGTTTCTTTTTAACTTTGAGAAAAAAAAACGTTCAACTATACCTAATGCTGTGTTCAATTGTTATCGTGATTTATGCTAAAAATAATACCTAGTGTATATTTTTTTTAATATATAAAATACTAGCGGTTCGCCTAGGTTTCGCACGGATCCCTAATTTTTTTCAAAATATTCTATTGCCCATGTTACTCAGGGTGAACGTAGCTTCCCAACAGTGAAAGAATTATTAAAATCGGTCCAATAATTTTTGAGCCTATTCATGACAAACATACAAAAATAGGTACAAATCTTTCCTCTTTTTAATATTAGTATAGAAATAATCTAAAATTTTAAATATAATAAAATTAAATGCGCTAGTTAAATCCGTTAATAGTTGTCTCATTCCAGTGTGTAATAACCGCGAAGGCATCAGGAATTATATTATTCATTCATTTTTTTTGCTATTTTAACATTCATTCAAAAATGAATGTTAATTTTATTTAATAGCGGGTGGCAGCCCTGTGCCCTCCAGTTTGCTTCGTTTGCTTGCTTTACTTACGGCGCGCCAGCCGCAGAACCGCGCTGCTGAGTATTGCTACCATTTTAAATACATTTTAATATCACTAAATAATTATAATAAAGTAGCGCCCGGATCCAAAAGGAGTTTTTCAAATCAAGAGATCATAAAGTAATGTTTGTTTGTTCGTTTGTATTGAATATGCTCCAAAACGGCTGGACAAATTTCAAAAAATCTTTCACTGTTGGGAAGCTACACTATTCGTGAGTGGCATAGGCTATATTAAATTTTAAAAAATATCCTTGCGAAGCCGGGGCGGACCGTTAGTTTATGTATATAGAAATTTAATTGAAGAATGACTTGTAATGTAAAATATTATTAAGTAGCGGTTCGCCTCGGCTTCGCACGGATCCCTATTTTTTTTTTTTTTTTTTTCAAAATATTCTATAGCCTATGTTACTCAGGGTGAACGTAGCTTCCCAACAGTGAAAGAATTGTTAAAATCGGTCCAGTTCTTTTTAAACTAAACAAAGTTTTCCTCTTTATAATATTAAGTACTTATAGATAAATGAATATGAATAAAACAAACTACGCAACGGATAGTGATGCGGTTTTTAGTGATTCAAGAGGAAAGTATTTTGTTAATTATTTATTTAACTAAAATATTTATTTTTTTTGCTGCGTCTTCTAATAATTAAAATATAGTGTCAGTGTATCAGGTGCGGTGTTGTGCGGCCGCCGCGCGGTAACATTTCGTAAGCGACGCGCGACGCCGGATTCCACCGGTACAGAGTGACTGGAAGCGGTTGATACTTTAATATATACTAATATTATAAAGCTGAAGAGTTTGTTTGTTTGTTTGAACGCGCTAATCTCAGGAAATACTGGTTCGAATTCAAAAATTCTTTTTTGTTGGATAGACCATTTATCGAGGAAGGCTTTAGATTATATAACATCACGCTGCGACCAATAGGAGCGAAGAAACAGTGGAAAATGTGTAAAAAACGGGGAAAATATGAAGCCTTATGAAGAATTACTATTCCACGCGGACGAAGTCACGGGCACAGCTAATAATTGATATAATATTAATATTATAAACATTTCTGATGCCCTCGCGGTTATTGCACATTGGAATGAAACAACTACAACGGATTTAACTCGCGTATTTTATTTTATTGGCTGATTTTTCGGAGTCTTTACAGTTTTTATAATCGTAGCACGACTGAGCTGACAATAGTCTAACGCATATAAAATAAAATAAAAATACACTATACACCGTTGTCATAATTTTTTTTTTAACTAAAAAAAATACTCTTCCCTGTTGAAAAAAGCTAAATGTGCGTAAAGTGTTACGTGCAGTGTCGCCTCGGAGACGTGGGCCGTCTACAATACATACTACAATTATACATTGTGGAGCAAATAATTAAAAAAAAGTTTTTTTTTTTTTAAATGTCCGTTGACCATAGGGTCATAAAAAAAAGTTTTGTTTGAAATAAAAATACCAGTTACAATAAAAAAAAAGTTACGTTCGAAATACAAAAATACCACGTTAACCTTAGTCATAAAAAAAGTTTTTTTTTGATAAAAAAAATACCAGTCAATCTTAAAATCATACAAAAAAAAAGGCAGTTGACCTTAGAGTCATAAAAAAATGAAATTGTTTAAATTAAAACTAAAAAAAAAAATACTGCATGCTATAAGTGCATGCAGCGTTAGGTGCAGTGTCGCCTCGGTGCAGTGCCGCGGTTGTTATTCTTATTGTTATTGTATTATTTGCGATTTAATAGACGTGGGCCGTCTATAATTCTACAATGTACTGCGACTGCAACCATTTGATACTTTACGCGTGTTTATGACTAGCATCCGCCCGCGACTGCGTCTGCGCATGATGAGTGGGTACTTTACAGTATAGAATATAGCCTACTAGCGGTCCGTCCAGGCTTCGCACGGATCCCTTTTATTTTTCCAAAATTTTCATTTATTCAAACAAACAAACAAACCTTTCCTCTTTATTATATTAGTTAGTATAGAAGTTTACCTACAACATACATATGTTATTCTGATCTATCCTTACTAATATTAGAAAGTTTGTGAGAATGTATAGTTGAATGTTTGTTATTGTTACTCTTTCACTCAAAAACTACTGAATAGATTTTGATGAAACTTTGTAATAAATATCTATACTAATATTATAAATGCGAAAGTAACTCTGTCTGTCTGTCTGTTACGATTTCACGCTGAAACTACTGGACCGATTTAAATGAAATTTGGTACAAAGAAAGTCTGGAGCCTGAGAAAGGACATAGGCTACTTTTTAACCGACTGCAAAAAGGAGGAGTTCCACGCGGACGAAGTCGCGGGCAGAAGCTAGTAGCTTATATTTCAGAATAACATATAGGTTACAATTTATAACAATATTGTGTAAAGTATCGTGCGCAGCCAAAGTCGCGGGCAGAAGCTAGTATACCATAAGTATTGTTACTAGTGGTTAATTTTCAATATTTTCCTTATTTATTTTAAATTTACATATATTTACAATTTAGTATAATTTCCATTTCTGTACATAAAACATTTGTTTAAATAACGTTGACTTTGTTCATCGCATATTTATCGAAACTATAAAAAAAATATATACTTCATATATAAAACTAGCTGTGCCCGCGACTTCGTCCCCGTGGAATAGTAATTCTTCATAACGCTTCATATTTCCCCCGTTTTTTACACATTTTCCACTGTTTCTTCGCTCCTATTGGTCGCAGCGTGATGTTATATAGCCTAAAGCCTTCCTCGATAAATGGTCTATCCAACAAAAAATAATTTTTCAATTCGAACCAGTAGTTCCTGAGATTAGCGCGTTCAAACAAACAAACAAACAAACAAACTCTTCAGCTTTATAATATTAGTATAGATAGTATAGATTAATCAGTTTTTCGCCTCTCCTGAAAAAGTACCTTTTTTGAGTTAGCTCTATTTTTACTGTAACATAGCCTTGTAAAGTTGGCATATTATAATATCACTATTGTTATATATTTCTACACAGCCATTGGACATACAATTGTACAAATAATATATAAATGGAATATATAATATATAATATATATTTAATAAACCGGGTACCTTAGAGAGTAATTAACCAGAAACGCTATATTTTAATATTATTACTTGTTAATTAATTTCTAAATAATACAAAAAAAATTAGCAAATTTGAGGGATGAAAACGTCTCATCCAAAGTTTCACCCCAAAGATTATTATAACCTTAGGGGATGAATTTACGAGCTGTTACTTTATTTTATTTCGTGAAGTTTAGAAAACTTTACAGTTCCCACTTCCGGATCAGACTGGAAGCGAAACGTGAACAAATAAGATTAATCTATACTAATATTATAAAGCTGAAGAGTTTGTTTGTTTGTTTAAACGCGCTAATCTCAGGAACTACTGGTTCGAATTCAAAAATTCTTTTTTTGTTGGATAGACCATTTATCGAGGATATATAACATCACGCTGCGACCAATAGGAGCGAAGAAATAGTGGAAAATATGTAAAAAACGGGGAAAATATCAAGCCTTATGAAGAATTAATATTCCACGGGGACGAAGTCGCGGGCACAGCTAGTCCGTTATATTTGTTTCATTCCAATATATAATGTTTTCTATCAAATTTTGTTGTCGCTTGTCTTTGTCATTCTTTAATTGACAAAAGATAAGATATGTAAGATAGTAGGTACGTGTCCAATATAATTTAATAATCTAAAGAACTAAATAGAATTTAATTTTCCCCACCCAGTCCTCACCCTTATTTCTCCGTTTAAAACCGCTTTCCGCTCCTCTCGTGAGTGTGTCCGCTACGTTACTCTATTCTTGGTGCCAATCGATAGCTGAAGTTAAATGTGACAGTACTTTATATATGATTTTACCGATTTCAAATGAATTGGGTTTGAATTTATAAACGGAATGTGAATACAGGGGCGTGCAGTGTGGGGAACGTAGGGTAGGCACTTCGTACATGACATTGTGCCTATATGGAATGCACGCCCTTGATACAGGGGTTTATTCGAATCCTGTAAATAGAAAAGATGGAATGAAACAAGACGGATTTAACTCGCGTATTTTATTTTATTGGCTGACTTTAGCATAGGGTATTGTCAGCTCAGTCGTGCTACGGTTATGGAATCTGTAAAGGCTCCGAAACGTCATAAATTATGTATAATACGCTAAAGAAATCCGTCTATAGTTGTACCATTCGGTCTTATTATTGAAAAGTAATCGCTTCTAGACAAGAAGGGTATTAAAATTGTGTATTAATTTAAATTGTGAATTTATATATGAAAGGAGGAACTATCTTAACGACTAACATATCAACGTAGGGTCTAAACTATTAGGGTTAGAAACTTAAGGTCCCTTTAATAACGTAGGTAAGCGTTAAGAAAATATTTTTAAAAATTCACCTCTGTTGTGGATTTTACCCCTTTAGGGGATGAATTTTCAAAAGTCCTTATCGTGCGCAGACGATGTCGTGCAATTATATAATAATATTTATGCACAGCCTTAAGCATTAGAACAGTTATAATTTTAAGCCAGGTGCGTGCATTGTATAAGGACTTGTGCACTGCCTACCCCGGCTTTAACAAAACCCGCCACAGCACACGCCTGCATGCAATGCACGCCGATGCTTTAAGCGATATCAGGCCAGTTAGACTCGACTCCCTTTGTCCGTAAGTCGAACCCCATATGGCGACAAACTAATAGATAAATTATATTTACACTAACGAAATGCAACAAAAAATAACCAAAATGGATGCGGGACGAAAAAAAAATAACGAAAAAAAAAAACGCTTTTCTAATCTCTAAATTCTACATAGTCTGTATTAATAAGTTAGATTCGCGTTCAGGGGAATTTCGACTTTATGTCCGTGTGTTGGAGTTGGTTTTGCGTTGGTGGGGAATCGGGTTATTTGGCACTTACGACCTTTTGCGTTCATTAAGCTTTCAAAACTTCGTGAACTGGTGCCTAGTTGGATGTAGATGTTTTGACGCTTGTTTGTTTTATTGTTGCTGTTTTTTTGTATTATTTATAATTATTTTTTTATTTGGTCGTTTTACTAAAATAAAAAGGAAGCCTTGTAATAGAATGACTATTTTAAATTGCCGTTAATGTAATATAGCAATAATAATAATTAATAATATAAATAAAATTAAGTATGTCATTATATGAATTATAAATATTTTTTGTAATAGCATAGTGCATGATTTCTGCACTATGAGAGACTTTGAAATTTGACAGCTTTTATACTTTTTTTTTAAATATAATAAAATATAAGAAACATTGGAGTGAAACAACTGTAACTGAATTAACTCGCGAAATTTATTTTAAAAAAAATCAGCAAATTAAACAAATTACGCAAGTTAAATCCGAAATAGTTGTTTCATTCCAATGTGTAACAACAGTGAGAAATTATTATAGCAGAGATACTTAGATAGTATCAGGTATGTTATTAAAACACTACCAAAGGCGTGCATTTCGTACAGGCACAGTGCCTACCCTGGCGCCATACTTTTTAGCTCACCCCACTGCACGTGTTTGTGAATCCGATAGTTTTTTCGACAATATCACAGACGGACTAAATAGGTACCTATTTTTGTTTGTTATCTATACTAATATTATAAAGTGGAAAGATTTGTACTTACCTATTTTTGTATGTTTGTATGTTTGTAATGAATAGACTCAAAAACGACCGGACCGATTTTAATAATTCTTTCACTGTTGGGAAGTTACGTTCACCCTGAGTAACATAGGCTATGGAATACTTTGAAAAAAATTAGGGATCCGTGCGAAGCCGGGGCGAACGTCTAGTAAAAAATGCATAATTTGGTAGAGACACTTCGTAACACCATTGCACCCGTGCAAAGAGTCGAGTCGTTACTTTTTTTTTATACAAATAAATACTTAATATTAACTACAATCTATCAATCGAAATTAGATTAATATTTTTGGTTCAATACCATTAGTTCTTTAATTATAATGATATTTTTTTGTACAAAGACAAGAGTAGAAAAATCTTAGACCCCCAGTGGGATTCGAACCCACGCTTATGCCTTTACTAGCGGCAGCGTGCTGACCATTACACTATGGGAATCGACTGACAGGACTTCGAATTTGTCTACTCCTTTCAATTCGGTCTTTGTACTTTTTGTTTAATATGCGATTTTTCTACTCTTGTCTTTGTACAAAAAAAAATATCATTATAAATAAATACTTAAGTAGTTATTTTTGTTTGTTATCAAATAATAAATAAACAATAAGTTACGTAATTGCCAGTATTAAGACGGTTCCGTCGCCGTGCACGACCCGCCGCTCATCTTTCACTGGTTCGCGCAGGCACGGACTTGGCCATTTAGTGTACAATTGTTTATTACAAGTTAAGTTTTAGATAAAATCGCACATCTACATCTATAAAAGGCCCTCTAAAAAGTATAACAATAATAAAATCCTAATATTAGTTACCTAAGTATTAATATTTCTACAAAGAAAACGTCACCACTACCCACATCAGTCACCTTCCAAACAAAAAAAACAGAATCAAAATCGGTTCATGCGTTAGGGAGCTATGTTGCCAGAGACAAACATACACACACACAGAGAGACAAACAGACGTCAAACTTATAACACCCCGTCGTTTTTGCGTCGGGGGTTAAAAAGGATTTTTTTCAGGAGATGTGAAAAATTTATTAATTGGCCATATAAATTTAGGAGTTTTCTGTTTGGGTTATGATTTTTATAATTAAGCTAGAATCTCTGAGTGTTATCTTAAATCTATTTTAGAGGTGGGTAGGTAGTCCTGTAAGGAATTTGATGGTGTGCATAACAGTGCACTTTTTAGACATACCTAGATGTGCGAAATATTGATTAATAATTTCTGATTCGCGGTTATTACACATAGGAATTGAACAATCATATGCGTAATAATTTCTGATGCCTTCGCGGTTATTACACATTGGAATGAAACAACTATTAACGGAATATAATATATATTCGTAATTCAGAATAGGGTAGTTTTTCAAAATTTGTAATTTAAATATAAGGTAGTTTGCATAACTGTATAAATCACTTTAGCGTTAGACTTTTGTCAGCTCAGTCATGCTACGATTATGGAAACTGTAAAGAATCCGAAACGTCAGCAAATAAAATAAAATAAAAAATACGCGAGTTAAATCCGTTAATAGTTATTTCATTCCAATCATATGCGTATTTTATTTTATTGGATGTAGTTTCGGAATCATTACAGTTTCCATAATCGTAGCACGACTGAGATTGTTTTATTCTAATATATATTTACAGCGGCATCAATAATTATTATATTATTATTATTTTTATATATCTCTTAAATTTGTAAATTAAATTTATTGTATTACAAAAAAGTAAAAAATATAGTCTATCTATACTAATATTATAAAGAGGAAAGGTTTGTTTGTTTGGATTGAATAAGTTCCAGAACGGCTGGATTTGAAAAATTCTTTCACTGTTGGGTAGCTACACTATTCCCGAGTGACATAGGCTGTAAAAAAGATGATCCGTGCGAAGCCGGGGCGGACAGCTAGTCCTATATATATTAACTGCGGCATCAGTAATTATATTATTATTATTATTATTATTGTTTAAATGGTAAATGGTAAACAGCGCGAGTGCGGCCCTGCGCCCCCGCGCCCCGCGCGCCATTTCGTGTTATTGAGAATTTATGTCGGTAAGGCGGCGCGCACACTGACCATATTCAAATATAATATAATAATTTCTGATGCCTCCGCGGTTATTACACATTGGAATGAAACAACTATTAACGGATTTAACTCGCGTATTTTTATTTTATGTTATTTGCTGACGTTTCGGATTCTTTACAGTTTCCATAATCGTAGCACGACTGAGCTGACAATAGTCTAACGCTAAAGTGATTTATACAGTTATGCAAACTACCTTATATTTATAATATAATATTTTTGGATGCTTGTTCCAAGAATATTATATTTATTCGTACAATTTATTTGTAGGTAGGAAATATATTTTTTACCTAATAGCTTTTGCCAGCGACTTCGTCTGCGCATGATAAGCACTTTACAATACAATATTTTCATATCAAAATCAAAAATATGTTTATTCAATTTAGGCTTTCCCAAGCTCTTATGAATGTCAGTACAGTTAGGTAAAACTTTTTTTTTTTTTACGCATCTTAGAACTAAAAACATAGGTACTGAAAATGTATAGGTTTCCAGAGGTCATAAATAAAATATAATCTAAACAGAGAGAAAAAAAAAAGAAAAAAGATATATATACCTTAAGTTGTACAGGTCTTTAGGAGTCAAAAAAAATAATATCTAGTAAGTAAGTAAGTTAAAAATTATACATTGTTGTTCAGTTTAGCTGTCAATTTAATTATTTTTGTTAGTGTTGTGGCACTATTTAGAGTGTGCAATTTTTATTTATTTTTCGTAGCTGGCCACATTCCGTACCCCCGCCAACATACGAAACTATCGTTATTTTTCGAGTTAGTTCAAATTCAAAAATCATACTGCGAAGACCACTATTCTGTCGCTTTTCTAAACCATTAGTTTCTTCGGCTAATTTCTTAAAAATAGTTTTTATCCCAAGTGTGTGTGTGTTGAAGACTCTGCCCACCTGCCTTCTATAATTCAGGCTAAGTGTGATCACTGGAGGTAAGATTAGTTAAGGGTTGATCTAGCATCTAGGGAAGCCGGAGACGTCAAACCGCCAGTATCCGCTGACCCCTCGAATTCTGCCAAGCAGCGGAACAGCAGTACAAGGTGAGAGTTGTACAACACCACTTTATTTACACCTTAAGATAATTAGTAACTTAGTTTAACTGCACAATATTTATGCTCCACCCAATTTGTCGTTCCTTTATCGTTTTTCCCCATTTTCGCATATCACATACAGTCCACTGTCTCGTTTCTCGCACATTTTTTGGCCCTTCAGCCGAATATTTGAACAGTAACCGTTGGATTTTCGTTTTTTTACCGTTAAAATTGTTATTGTTCACCATTTTCGTTGAAATTTGAAATTCTACTAATTTTGTAGGGTAAGCATAAATATTGTGACAAGTTAGTCGAAGAAATTAAAATATTGTTTATGGTCTATATAATTTTGAGGGTGGTCATAATATTCGTTTTTCGGATCTACCTTCAAGTTATTTTATATTTTTTGTTGTGTCATATTTATTAATATTGTGTTTATTACGTAGTTACTTTGTTATCGTTTGTGATCGTGAGTTAATATCATGACGGAAAAAGGTAAAACCGCTAAGACCGCGAGTCATGATGGTACTTTTGCTGAAATGGCAGATCCTTCTCGGGTCGCTCGCGATTATGCTCTTTTGCGATTGGAATGCTTGGAGGTGTTGAGTGATAGTGAGTTGAGTTTGTGTACTGAGGCTGAGTTGATTACTTTGTCGAACGATTTTCATGCAGCGCAGCTTAAAGTTTTAGTCGGAACACATTTAGCTAATAGAAAGGATGAGTTTTGCCATACTACCAATTTTGATATTAAGTTGAGGTCTGTTAAATCTCGTTTGACAAAGATACTTAAATCTAAAGTGGACATTACTGCTCCCGCTGAGGTTAGTTCTCAAAAACAACATTTAGCGAAGCTACCTGAAATTAGCATAAAACCGTTCGATGGCGAGTTGGAGAATTGGATATCGTTCATCCAACTATATAATTCATTAATACACGAGCGGACGGATTTATCGGGTGTGGAAAAGTTCCATTATTTGTTGTCGTGTGTGCAAAATGAAGCGCATAAATTAATTAAAAATTTCCCATTAACGAATGAGAATTATTTATTAGCGTACAATACTTTAGGTACACATTATAATAAAAAGCGACAAATTGCGAATACATATTATGAACGTTTGGTAAATTGCGAAGCTGTGAAAAAGGCTAGTGATTTAAAAAAATTAAGTATAACTTTCGTCGAAAATCTAACCATATTAGAAAGTTTCCAGTTACCGGACAAGAATTTTATGTTAGTAAATTTATTGTTGTCTAAGTTGGATAAGGCTACTAAAGAGCAATTCGAGTTGCAGCATAACTCTGACGAGATCCCTAGGTTGAACGCTGTTTTATCTTTCATCCAAAAGCGGTTTCGTGCGTTAGACGCTGCCGGTATACATACGTCATCGTTATGTACTTCTACGGCGCCGTCAACCAGTAGGCATAATAATATTAATAACAAGCCGAAAGCAGCATTCGTTGCAGCAGCGCCGTCGTGTAGTATTTGCAGGGGAGCGCACACTTTATCGAGTTGTCCCGATTTTATACAATTAAGTAAAGATAGTCGTTTTAAATATGTTAAAGAAAATCGGTTGTGTATTTTGTGTTTATCGTCCGCGCATTCGCTTAGATCGTGCCCATCCAAACGACGGTGCGAGCATTGCAATTTCTCACACCATTCGCTGTTGCACTTTGATAGACCTGCGACGCCCGTAACTTCGCAGTTAGGCCAGGTTATAGTCCAGGAGGTTACCCCGAAACCTAGTACGTTGGTAGCGAATCAAAAAACTAGCCCTTCCTTATTTTCGACTGCCCAGGTGTTAGTCAAAGATAGCACTGGTAAGTCGGTGTCGGTTCGCATTTTGTTAGATTGCGCCAGTGCTTGTAATTTTATAACTGAGAGCTGTGCTAGACGACTGGGATTGCCTGTGAAGAGGGGTCGCTCTTCTGTGCTTGGTATAGGTCAGGCGATCGCTGAACCGGCTGGTACTATATCTTGCATGATTTCACCCATTACTGGTGAAATCAAAAATACCTTTTCTATCGAGGCATACGTTTTGCCGACTATTTGCTCTGACATGCCATCAGGGTTCATTGATACATCGTCGTGGCATCATACAGCAGGTTTGGTCTTTGCAGATCCTTGTCTGCACGAACCAGGACCGATCGACATGCTTGTCAGTGTCGATGTTTTCGCGTCGTCGTTGCGTCCAGGGTTGATACATGGCAGCCCAGGCCAACCAACTGCCATCAACACTGTTTTCGGTTGGATTATGATGGGTGGTTGTGCCATGGATGAACATTTTCGTTGTCGCTCTCGTTTTCGTCGTGGCTGTCATGTAGTCACAGGCAGTTTATCACTGGATGACTCTATTAGGAGGTTCTGGGAGATAGAAGCTGTGAGTTCTCCTGCTACTGCGTTCCTGTCGAAGGAGGATCAGCTGTGCGAACAACATTTCGTCGATAATTTTCGTCGCACAGAAGAAGGAAGGTTTGTCGTTCCCCTTCCATTCGTTGATCCTTCTAGTAAACCCAAATTCGTGGGTTCCCGAGCTATTGCTCTTAAAAGATTTTCGTCGTTGGAAAAGAAGCTTCAGGGGAACCCTGAGTTTTCTAAAAATTACATCGCCTTCATGGAAGACTACGCAAAATGTCACCATTTGGAATTGTGTGACCCTCCGGAATCCGATGAAGGGTGTTTTTACTACATTCCGCATCATGGCGTACTTAGACCTCTGTCGACCAGTACACCCCTTCGTGTAGTTTTCGATGCCAGTGCAAGGGATGCCAAAGGTATATCGTTGAATGACACCCTACTTCCTGGACAGAAGCTGCAGAACAACATTTTTCACCTCCTTCTTCGTTTTCGGTGGCATGTTGTTGTTTTTACAGCGGACGTGAAACAGATGTACCGGCAGATTCTAGTTGCGGCTGACGACGCGGAGTATCAGCGTATTCTGTGGCGACCTTCTGTTAATGAACCTGTTCGTGACTATCGGCTGTTGACTGTTACTTATGGCGTTTCTTCCGCACCGTATCAAGCGCTCCGGACTATCGCTCAATTAGCTCACGATTCCACCGGTGATTGTCCTAGTGGGTCCGCAGTTTTGGGACGCGACATTTACGTTGACGATGTCGTGTCAGGAGCGGATTCTGTGGAACAAGCACAAAATATTCGTAGGGAACTATCTCAAATTCTGTCGTCTGGTGGTTTTCACTTGCGTAAGTGGACTTCGAACCATCAGAATTTTTTCGTTGATGTCCCTTCCGAGGACCTATACTCGGAGGACTTTCGTGAGTTCGAATCCATTGGTGACGTGTCCTTAAAGATTCTAGGTCTCTCGTGGTCACCTAATGTCGATTCCTTCTCTTTTAAGGTTTCTGTCGAAGAGCGTCGGTGCACCAAGCGGACCATCTTATCGGAGATTGCTCGCATATTCGATCCGCTAGGTCTCCTTTCGCCAGTCACATTCTTCGCGAAGTATCTGATGCAGTTGCTCTGGGTTTCCGGCGTCTCATGGGACGATGACGCGCCTGAAAACATTGAATCGGAGTGGACAGCGTTGAAGCATCAGTTGCCGTGTTTAGAAAAATTATCAATTCCTCGTCGCATGATACGAAGTTTTATCGCATTACAATTGCACGGCTTCTGCGATTCATCAGAGCGAGGATACTGCGCCGTCATCTACTGTCGAACCGTTGACTCAGATCAAACTTATTCAGTTGAGATTTGTTGTGCGAAGTCCAGAGTGGCTCCCTTGCGTAAGCTGTCGATACCGCGCTTGGAGCTGTTGGCTGCGGTATTACTTGCGGATTTGATGGCTTCGGTGTTGGAAGCTCTAAATCCTCTTTACACAATTGAGGATATTGTCGCGTGGTCTGATTCGAGCGTAGCACTCACTTGGATAAAGTCGTGTCCGTCCAAGTGGAAGACTTTCGTCGCTAACAGAGTCAGCCACATCCAGGAAATTATTCCTCCTGATTGTTGGCGTCATGTTCGGACATCGGATAATTCCGCAGACTGCGGTTCCAGAGGGCTGCTGCCTGAGGATTTGGTCGCTGAAACCAGTTGGTGGAAAGGTCCATCCTGGCTCTCCCGACCGTCTAGCACTTGGCCAAGATCACTTTTTTCGGTAGATCAAGATACTGTTGAGGAGGAACACAAGATCGTTACCCTTGTCGCGTTACCTACGGATGATCTTGTGGATAATCTTCTTCAGAGATTCTCGTCGTTAAAGAGAATCAAGTATATTCTCGCCTATTGCCTCCGCTTTATTCGTAATATAAAGCACCACAAAACTCCTGCACAACAATTAACTGGACCACTGACAGTATCGGAGATAGGACATGCGTTGTCTGTAGTGGTAAAACACGTTCAAGCACGGGTATTTTCGGCAGAATTAGAAAAGTTAGCTAACAATCTGCCAAACGCTCTGCCGAAAAGTTTTCGTAAGTTGTCGCCTTTTATTGATGATGCGGGTCTTTTGAGGGTGGGCGGTCGGCTAGTTCGTGCTCACGTTGATTTCGACATTAAACATCCTTTGCTTTTGCCTCGTGATCACCGCCTCACCGCTTTGTTAATTGACGAATATCACCAGAAGTTTATGCACCCGGGATTGCAAACTTTACAAAATTTAATAGCTCAGCATTTCTGGATTTTATCGCCAAAACGCGCTATACGCAACGTCATATCCAAGTGCATAAAGTGTTTTCGTGTTCGCCCACAAAGTGCTCCTGCACCATTGATGGGTGATCTGCCGGCCTATCGGATAAATCAGCTCAAACCGTTTTCGAGTGCCGCTGTCGATTTTGGCGGACCATTTGATATTTCTCTCGGTCGTGGTCGCGGAAATAAAACCTACAAAGCATATATATGCGTTTTTGTTTGTACCAGCACAAAGGCCGTTCATACGGAACTCGCAACGGAACTATCGTCGGATGCCTTCCTAGCCGCGCTTAGAAGGTTCGTCTCTCGTCGCGGTCGGTGTAGTCGTCTCGTATCGGACCAGGGTAAAAACTTTGTAGGAGCCAGTAATATATTGGAGCGGTTAATGCGTGATGCTGCTGGTACCGATGAAATTCGCTTCGTTTTCAACCCACCAGGAAGTCCTCACTTCTCGGGCCTCGCTGAAGCCGGAATTAAGGCCGTAAAAACCCACTTGTCGCGTGTGATTGGAAACCAAAGGCTTACTTTTGAAGAGTTCTCTACGGTTTTAACTCAGGTCGAGGCGTTGCTCAATTCACGGCCACTCACTCCTCTTAGCGCCGATCCCAACGATTTGTCGGTTTTGACTCCTGGTCACTTTCTCACCATGGAGCCGCTCACTGTCGTCCCTGATGATGATCTTGTTGACGAAAAGATCAGTCCATTGCATCGGTGGAAACTGTTGCAGAGGATGCATCAGGACTTTTGGCGCAAATGGTCGCATGAGTATATGCATACTTTGCAGCAGCGGATGAAGTGGACTGAACGACAGCAGAACGTTGTTCAGGGCACGCTAGTGCTTCTGATTAATGAGCAGACTAGTCCCATGAAGTGGCCTCTAGGTCGAGTTGTCGCATTGCACCCCGGCGCTGACGGAGTTTGCCGAGTTGTCACGGTTCGCACTGCGTCCGGCAAATATAAGCGACCAGTCGTCAAGCTCTGTCCGTTGCCTATTTAATTTGTTATTATTTATTGTATGTATTTTTCTTATTATTCTTTTGTTTTGTCGTTGTTGTTTATTTTTTGTTGTTTTTATTATTATATATATTTTTTTTATCGTAGTTAAAATACTATGTATTTTGGTGGGCGGAATGTTCAGTTTAGCTGTCAATTTAATTATTTTTGTTAGTGTTGTGGCACTATTTAGAGTGTGCAATTTTTATTTATTTTTCGTAGCTGGCCACATTCCGTACCCCCGCCAACATACGAAACTATCGTTATTTTTCGAGTTAGTTCAAATTCAAAAATCAAACTGTGAAGACCACTATTCTGTCGCTTTTCTAGACCATTAGTTTCTTCGGCTAATTTCTTTAAAATAGTTTTTATCCCAAGTGTGTGTGTGTTGAAGACTCTGCCCACCTGCCTTCTATAATTCAGGCTAAGTGTGATCACTGGAGGTAAGATTAGTTAAGGGTTGATCTAGCATCTAGGGAAGCCGGAGACGTCAAACCGCCAGTATCCGCTGACCCCTCGAATTCCGCCAAGCAGCGGAACAGCAGTACAAGGTGAGAGTTGTACAACACCACTTTATTAACACCTTAAGATAATTAGTAACTTAGTTTAACTGCACAATATTTATGCTCCACCCAATTTGTCGTTCCTTTATCGTTTTTCCCCATTTTCGCATATCACATACAGTCCACTGTCTCGTTTCTCGCACAATTGTAAATTCTATGGAAATGTAAAAGGTTTTCATAGGTCCAAAAATTAATAATGTCACAAATATCGTCAAATAAATACAAGTACTAAAAAAATAAAATAAAATAAAATAAAAGTATAATAAAATAATAACATAAATTATAGTTGTGTTATTTTTATGTATGAGCTATATTATTGTTAAGTAACACAATCCATTGAGTAGTTTTTGCGTGAAAGAGACAGTAACATATAAGTAGTTTCTGATGGATTCGCTGCTATTACACATTGGAATTAAAAAATGTGCCTATGTGTATTTTATTTTATTTGCTGTCGTTTCGAAAAACTTTCCAGTTCCCATATTCGTAGCACGACTGAGCTGACGATAGTCTGACTAGCATCGTTATTGTTACATTGATTTATTCATAACTTTCTTCGACAGTATATAAAAACTAATTTAACACGTTCCTTAGTTACCCTGGAGATATTTGTAACTTAATCAATGTTAATTATTCTGTGAGATTATTAACATCCATACAAATTGTAATATTTAAATATTGGGAATTGGTAAATGTAAAATTTTTTTTTTTCATGACAAAGCAAACACTTTGCGCAAGTCCAAGACACCTAAACAAATAAACCATACAAAATAACACATTTTCTGTTATATCTTAGGGAAAAGTATATTTAATACGTTAATTTATTAAATATTTTACATTTTTAATATTTCATTATCGACCGAATGAAATGGGGGTTTCAATTTGCTTTGTTTGGATAGGAAAACTAGCTATAATATGTTTGTATGTACGTTCGACGATAACTTACATTATTTTTTTTTACTAGTTCATACATATTATGTAATGTACAAAATAATGCGTTGCGGTTACCCTGCATGTGTTTTTTTTTAATATAATGTATATTAATCAATAATCATTTTTAATATATTCTTAGCATGACTGAGCTGACAATGGAAACGTAAAGTTTTCGAAAAGTCAGCAAATAAAAAAAAAACTCGAGTTAAATCCGTTTATATGTACTAAGTTGTTTCATTACAATGTATAATAACCGCGAAGGCATCAGAAATTATTCTATATTAATCACTACATAGTATAAAACAAAGTCGCTTTTTCTGTCCCTATATCACTAGAAAATTTTTTTTACTTGTTTTCGAAATCTTACCTAATTTCCACTAGCCGTACTGTGGCCGCAGTGTGCGCGGCGCCCTAGACCGGGGCGTTGCACCGGCTAGATCCGCTGCTATCAATTCGCGCGCGTGTGTGCGTGTCACATGTGCGGTACAGGGTGATGCGCTGACTCGATGGTGTATTGTTTATAATTTTATTGTTAATCTATACTAATATAATAAAGAGGATAGGTTTGTTTGTTTGGATTGAATAGGCTCAAGAAAGTTGACAAATTCTTTCACTGTTGGGAAGCTATGTTCACCCTGAGTAACATAGGCTATAGAATATTTTAAAAAAAAATAGGAATCTTTGCGAAGCTGGGGCGAACCGCTAGTGAATAATATACTGATTTGGACACAGTTTTCATAAATAACGAAAACTGTGCTGTTTTAAAAGTAATATTTTTGTTCAATTAGTTTAACTAAATTAATTATCTACAGCGGTAATACGCTTTAAGAATTAATATTATTAGGTACAAGATATCCACGATTTTGTTAACTAGTTCATATTAAGTAATCAGCAAAAAGCTTACTTAAGCTTTTTGCTGATTTTATGGTATAGACTAGGGTCCCGGCAGACTTCGTCCCTCCCGACAAAAAAATTAAAGAAAAATATTAAAGGGAAACCCTTATCACTAAGGGGTATGAAAAATAGATGTTGGCCGATTCTCAGACCTACTCAATACGCTCGCAAAATTTCATGAGAATCGGTCAAGCCGTTTCGGAGGAGTACGGGAACGAACATTGTGACACGAGAATTTTATATATCTATACTAATATTATATAAATGCGAAAGTAACTCTGTCTGTCTGTCTGTTACGCTTTCACGCTAAAACTACTGGACCGATTGAAATGAAATTTGGTACAAAGAAACTCTGGAGCCTGAGAAAGGACATAGGCTACTGTTTAACCGACTACAAAAAAAGGAGTTCCACGCAGACGAAGTCGTGGGCAGAAGCTAGTAAGATATAATACTAAATCGGTAATGCAATTAGTAATTTATATTATAGCTAGTTCCAATAAAAAAGGGTCTATAATAAACTAAATTTGTTACAATATTATTATATCCTCACAAACTTTCATGTTTATTATTTAAGAGGATTGTGAACCTGTTAATTTTCATACAAAAGGCGATAACGTTTTACACCCAGTAAATATAGTTAGATTTTTATAATTTTTGGATATGTTGTAGATATAATAAGAAACTACGTCTGTACGTTTTGATTTTTAAGAAATATTGCTTACGCTAAAATTTATTAGCATATAAAAATCTATATATAGATCTAAAAATCTATATTTAGATCTAGCGTAAGCAATATTTCTTAAAAATCAAAACGTACAGACGTAGTTTCTCATTATATCTACAACATATCCAAAAATTATAAAAATCTAACTATATTTACTGGGTGTAAAACGTTATCGCCTTTTGTATGAAAATTAACAGGTTCACAATCCTCTTAAATACGTAATCTAAACATTGATATTTATTTTTTTTAAAAACGAAATTATTTTTATTACGATAATATCGGATCTAGTTAAAATATTTCAGCAATAAAATATAACTTGGCTATTAATTGTTTTTAATTAACTTGACCTACATAATAACATCACCCTGAGTAACGCGCGCTTGTGTGTGTGCGCGTTTATATGGTAAGTATTGTCGTAAACAGAAATTAGGGGTTAGATATATGGTGTTTGTGAAATTGTATTATTTTATCGATTTTGTGATTTTATAATTACGATTGTTAATAATAATTTCTGATGCTTTCGCGGTTATTGTACATTGGAATGAAACAACTTTAGATGGATTTAACTCGCGTATTTTTTTTTTATTACGTTTTGAAGCCTTTACAGATTCCATAGTCGTAGTACCTACGACTGAGCTGACAATAGTAAACTTTTGCATTAAGACTATTTTGTTTTGTTGTACCATTTCAATTATATTACTTATTTTATTGATTTTGTGATTATAAATTTACGATTGTTAATTTTAAACGAAGGCGGTAATAGGTTACGTATATTTATAGATTAAATATGATAAAATAGTTTATGTTCTTATGTACAATCATTAATTAATGTTAAATTAGATTGTCAAGCAAATAACGATAACATTTTAATAACTGAGTAAGATTTTTAATTGATTTTAATTAATATATTTAATTACATTTATATTGTATTTCTTCACGCACTTAAATCTATCATATTGAGACAAACAAAGAATTTAAAGATTTAATGCTTCAAATGAAATAACGATTACATTAAAAAAGGGATTTTTTAATATTTGTCAATATTAATTAGATTACAATAGTAATACAACTTTGCAATATGCATAATCTAGAAGTTTTTTTTTTAAATCTGCAGATATCTTAATTATTATAAATTCATTTAAATATTGTTTATGTCTATTTAAGTAAATAATAAATATTTTACCAACAAATTTGCAAATTCAACCACCCTGTGCAGTTACCTTGCACGCACACAACTGTATTCCTGCTGGTGTGCGTGCACACAGACGCGCCGCTGTGTGCGTTTGTATGTTGATTGTAAACACAAATCGGGGTACCGTCGCTTCCTAATTAATATTGGTTCTGTATAGTTTTTTATTGTTAATTATTTGGCTAGAATAGTTTATTTTATTGGTAATATGTATGTATAATTATTTATTTGCGCCTACACATGCTCTCTGTTCATTTCAAAGGTTGACTGGTAGAGAATGCATGGCATTAAGTTCGCCTTTTGTACATAATTTAGTTTTTTTGTGCAATAAAGAATAAATAAATATGTAAAATAATAATTATGGACGATTAACAATTTTGTAAATTTTTGTAAGTCTTAGAAAAATGGTTTTTATATACAATCGTTGTCATAGTATATACAATCGCTTTATAATAGTTTAATTTATTGTAATAATTTCGCGGTTATTACACATTGGAATAAAACATTTATGATTTAATTTTAGACTATTCAGTCAGCTCAGTCGTGCTTCGAATATGGGAACTGTATAGGCTTCAAAACGTCAGCCAATAACGTTAATATATAAATTACTAGCTTCTGCCCGCGACTTCGTCCGCGTGGAACTCCTCCTTTTTTGCAGTCGGTTAAAAAGTAGCCTATGTCCTTTCTCAGGCTCCAGACTATCTTTGTACCAAATTCCATTTAAATCGGTCCAGTAGTTAAGGCGTGAAAGCGTAACAGACAGACAGACAGAGTTACTTTCGCATTTATAATATTAGTAAGGATTATGTATTACTAGCTTCTGCCCGCGACTTCGTCCGCGTGGAACTCCTCCTTTTTTTGCAGTCGGTTAAAAAGTAGCCTATGTCCTTTCTCAGGTTCCAGACTTTCTTTGTGCCAAATTTCATTTAAATCGGTCCAGTAGTTTTAGCGTGAAAGCGTATCAGACAGACAGACAGACAGAGTTACTTTCACATTTATAATATTAGTAAGGATTATGTATTAGTAAGGATTATGTATTATTGTGCCGTAAGTATATTTAGGTATATTTCGAGGTTGAAGAAAGCAAGAGAGGTGTGTCAGGATCTATGGTCTCTGTCTACCCCCGTGGGACTGCGTGTGTATTTATCAAACTATGATAATAATGTTATTAAAAGGCAACATATCGGAAAGATTTGTAAAATTACTGAAACGCTTTTCAAAATGCCAAACGTAAATTGGGCGCCTTATTCTAGAAGGCCGAGCGATACTATTTATACCTAAAAACAGTCGTTAAGTATGCTAATATAATAAAAAGGAAAGGTTTGTTTGTTTGGATTGATTAGGCTCTAAAACTACTGGACCGATTTGAAAAATTCTTTCACCATTCCAAAGCTACATTATCCACGAGTAACATAGGCTATAAAATATTTTGAAAAAAAAAAATGAAAAAATTAGGGATCTGTGCGAAGCCGGGGCGGACCGCTAGTGTGTTATAGTAATAGATAATTCAATATTAAGAACAATACAACAAATATTTTCTGTTGGAATATGGATTTAACTCGCGTAATTTATTTTAGTAGCTGACGTTTCGAGAACTTTACAGTTCCTATGTTCGAAGCACGACTGAGCTGACGATGGCCTAACGTCTTTAGTAATTTATGTATAAAATTAATATAATAATAAATAATTACTAAATTATTACTACAATTCTAGGCGGAATAGGTTAGTGACATTTCATTATTTTATTTCATATAAATTTGGTCAATTTATTTATCTACAAGGTTTCGAACCCGCAATCAGTTTCGTAGTCTCTAACCACTAAATAATATTTAAAAGGCTTAAGAGCCTCCTTTCAGGAGTCTCGCCACCCGTCCTGTTTTGCAGTGAAGGCCCATTAGCTGGCCAACTGCGCTTCAGTATTCAGTTCGGGAAAAAAAAAACTAAATAATATGATTATCGCAACGAGATGGCAACGAGATCGCCCCGCGCTCCAGAATACGGCCGTGGGTTGGTTACTTATTTGAAAGCAATTTTAGCTCCCCCCTTCATTTAGAATGCCGACAGGGGCGTATTCAGGGTGTCCTAACCTACTACGAAGAGCAGTGAGCGAGGAAAAAGGGTTATGATAATTTATTTTGCTTTCGTGTACCTTACATTACCTACATATACTTGTTTAAAAGCTTGCATTATAATTTATGACTACTTATATAATAAAAAGTATATATAACAGGAGAAGTTCCTATCCATACTAATATTATAAAGAGGAAAACTTTGTTCGTTTGGATTGAATAGGCTCAAAAACTACTGGACCGATTTGAAAAATTATTTCACTGTTTGGAAGCTAGGTTCACCCTGAGTAACATAGGCTATAGAATATTTTTTTAAAAAAATAGGGATCCGTGCGAAGCCGGGGCGAACCGTTAATTGACATAATATAGACATACGCTCAGCCGTAACCGCTAATAGTAGAAACGTAGAATTTGGACAGTTGATTTAATAAAAAATGTTTCCGCACTGAGAAAGGAATTGAAAAAAAAAAAACAATAGGTAATCCTAAAATGATGAAATAGAGATGTCTGGATGTAATAGGTTCTCAATACTCAATCATTTATTTGCATTCTATAACAAACTAGCTTCTGCCCGCGACTTCGTCCGCGTGGAACTCCTCCTTTTTTGCAGTCGGTTAAAAAGTAGCCTATGTCCTTTCTCATGCTCCAGACTTTCTTTGTACCAAATTTCATTTACATCGGTCCAGTAGTTTTAGCGTGAAAGCGTAACAGACAGACAGACAGACAGACAGAGTTACTTTCGCATTTATATTATTAGTTAGGATTATTTACTTAATACATTCAATTTCTTTAAATTGAATAAATCCAGACATCCTCCTCAAATATATGTATATCTATACATTCTTATAAACTTTCGCGTTTATAATAATAGTATAATATTATTATAATAATAGTATTTAAAGGACCGTGAGCTCGGTCTACGAATATGGGAATTGTCGTTTTCAAAAACGTCAAAATAAAGTTAATATTAAATCCGTTATATTTGTTTTATTAAAATATCAGTAGGAATTGTCCGAGTGGGTCCCTGTTGCCACCCCTCGCCTGGTAATTTCACAGGGTAGGCGGTAGTGGAGAGAACACAGTAGGCGCGGTTTTAATTATAATAATATTATTAATATGAAACAACTTTAAGGGGATTTAACTCGCGTATTTTTATTTTATTGACTGAAGTATCGAAAACTAAAGTTCCCTTAAGCGTTACACTATCGTCATCTCAGTGCTACGATTATGAAAAATGTGAAGTTTTCAAAACGTCAGCCATTCCAATTTGTTATAACCGCCAAGGCATCTGGTTTATTATAATATTATTTTAAATAACTACATAGTATAAAACAATCTCTCAATCAAGCTCTCCGCTGTCTGTCACTATGTGTAATATATCTACTTACACTTATTATATCCTAACTAATATTATAAATGCGAAAGTAACTCTGTCTGTCTGTCTGTCTGTTACGCTTTCACGCAAAAACTACTGGACCGATTTTAATGAAATTTGGTACAAAAAAGTCTGGAGCCTGAGAAAGGACATAGGCTACTTTTTAACCGACTCCATAAAAGGAGGAGTTCCACGCGGACGAAGTTGCGGGCAGAAGCTAGTATATATATATATATTAGTAATATCAATAATCTATTACTTGTATATCTGATTGTTAATATAATATAATTTGTCTCTTATTTCTTTTAAAAAAATGATACCTCATTTAGTTTCTTGCCGATTCTTCTCATGCGAGTTTTTTTTCGGAAACAACATCTTCTGACCTTCATAAAGCCTAAATTGAATAAATGTACATATTTTATTTATATTTCCAAAATCTGACCTACTGTGGTCGAACCTCCATTGTCTGTATACATGTGTGCGTTATTCAATAACACACATACACACACAAGTTGGGATTATGCCAATTTGTTCATTAAGTTGATATATCCGATATTACGGGCCGTTGTTTACTATTTATGTACTTTGTATTACCTAGAGCGAGACAAAGTACCCGGACTTAGGTGATTTTAGAAAAGATGACTTTAATCATTTCTGATGTCTTCGCGGTTATTTCACACTAGCGGCCCGCGCCGGCATCGCACGGATCACTACTTTAAAAAAAATATATAGCTCATTTCACTCGGGAATAATGTAGCTTCCAAACGGTGAAACAATTTTCCAGTCGTTTTGGAGCATATTCAAGCCCAACAAACAAACCTGTCTTCTTTATTATATTAGTATAGATTGGAATGAAACAACTATTAACGGATTTAACTCGCATATTTTTATTTTATTTGCTGACGTTTCGGATTCTTTACAGTTTCCATAATCCGAAAAATGAAAATACGCGAGTTAAATTCGGTAATAGTTGTGTACGTATTCCAAAGATGACTTTTTTAGGATCGCTAGTTCTATTTGCAATCCTAACTATTCTCAATACTCAATTCTTTATTTGCATTCTATAAACGAGAGTTTTACAGATAGTACCACTACATACTTATAGAACCTGTTGGGTATAACAAAATATTATTTTGTTACAGCTTCTTAAATTTGAGGTACTACTTCCAAAAAAAGACAATTCTGTCTTTCTCAATTAACAAAAGCTTCGTCCGATTCTAATAATCCACTTTGCTGATGATAATTTTCTAACGTCAATCCTATCTTTCCAGGATGAAGTCCTAGCCATCAACGACAAGGTGGTCATAAGAGCTGAAGACCTCCTGTCCTGGGTGTGTCTGGGCGGCGACTGGCGCTGGGGGCTCCGGGCGGTGTGGCGCGGCGCGTGCGCACCTCCCGCGGACCCTCGGACCACGCAGGCGCTGCACCACACCAGGCTCGACTTCAGCGACGTGGAGCGAGAGAAGAGCGCCATCTGTGAGTGGAGAGTTTATGTAATTTGACGGGCTGTTGGTCTAGTGGTTGGAGGACTTGACTGCGAGAGCGGAGGTTGCGGGCTCGAATCCTGCCAGGGGCAGATGTCAGTGTGATGAGCTGTGGCATCTGTACCTAAGTCTTCTATGTATATACTTTGTATTTCGCGGGGGTAACCATCAGCTGGTAGTTGTCTCGAACGCCGCATTTCGGTGGCGATAAGAGCGGAGGACCTCCTGTCCTGGGTGTGCTTGGGCGGCGACTGGCGCTGGGGGCTGCGGGCGGTGTGGCGCGGCGCGTGCGCACCGCCCGCGGACCCTCGGACCACGCAGGCGCTGCACCACACCAGGCTGGACTTCAGCGACGTGGAGCGAGAGAAGAGCGCCATCTGTGAGTCGACAGTTTATGTAATTTGACGGGCTGTTGGTCTAGTGGTTGGAGAACTTGACTGCGAGAGCGGAGGTTGCTGGCTCGACTCCTGCCAGGGGCAGATGTCAGTGTGATGAGCTGTGGCATCTGTATCTAAGTCTTGGATGTCCTCTGTATATTCCTTGTACGCTAGGTCTGTAACCCTTATGACTTAACTAGGGTCCCTGATTGCTCTCCTACTCCCGACGACGAGCTCGCGCGCTAGTCGGCGCCGCGCTGCGCTCAGACTTAAAACTTTGTAATGCGGCGTTCGAGACAACTACCAGCTTATTGTTGCAGCGAAATACCAATTTTATCCCCTCGGGGGTAGTTAATTACCCCCGGGTCAAGAAACTAGGGTAGTCAGAACCAGTGAATACGAAACTGGAGGTTACGTGTTCGAATTCTGCTAGGGGAAGATGTCAGCTTTGACAATATGGTCGAGTGAGGTGTCAAATGATAGGGGAAAAGACTGAGTTTAGAAATACTAATAATGTATCCTACAGACAACTGTTTAATATCCCACCTATCGGAGGGCACGGCAGTGCCCCCGCCAAGGCGAGCGCAAAGCAAACACTGCCGTACCATCCTTTACTTGACTTTTAAGTCACACAACATCCCTACTAATATTATAAATGCGAAAGTAACTCTGTCTGTCTGTCTGTTACGCTTTCACGCTAAAACTACTGGACCGATTTAAATGAAATTTGGTACAAAGAAAGTCTGGAGCCTGAGAAAGGACATAGGCTACTTTTTAACCGACTGCAAAAAAGGAGGAGTTCCACGCGGACGAAGTCGCGGGCATAAGCTAGTTAACTATAATAATAAAGAAATCGCAGTAAAGAACCTTAGACTTGACACGAGTTTGTCTAGATTTCATTACTTTTAGAGACAAGCAGCTTCATAAGCTTGGCTAGTTTTTTTTGTGGGATATGACTTGTCTAAACTGAACATTCCATTCCAGCCGAAGACTCCGACATCCCAGGCGTGGTGGTGTTCTCTTACCCCCGGTACTGCCGGTACCGCGCGCTGCTGTCCCGGCTGGAGGGCATCCAGGGGGACTGGCTGCGGGACTCGCTGGTCGCCGCGCTCGGGGGGTACGCGGCGCCGAGCAAGAACACCAGGATCCTGTACTGCAAGGTGAGGGTTAGACGCTGGCGGGACTGGCATCCGGTGTGCAAGGGCTTGCATTCCATAGGCACAATGGTATAAATGTATGGAGTGCCTACCCTGACGTAGTACATGCGCGACCCTCACTGCACGCGCAAGCTGGTGTGTGTCTTATTCTGGTACTGATGGTACCGTGTAGGGGGGGGGGGGGGGCCAGCGGATGTTTCTGGTTCAAATCCAAGATGTTTTAAGGGTGAGGGTATAAGGATTCTTAACTCCAAAAGCGACGGGGTGTTATAAGTTTGACTTCTCTCTCTGTGTGTGTGTGTTCTGTGACATCGCAGCGGATGGACGAAATTCTATTTCTTTTACAAGCTTTGATTTATTTACACCTTTCCCGTTGTCTGGTGGTTTAAAATAAAACCATGTTCTAAGTTAAAATTTATCCATTTCCTGGTTTCCGATTGAGCTGAAATTTTGCATGCATGTACTCGTATAAATCGGATGACAATGCAATATTTTTGTGATATGGAGCATGCAACACGCGTTTATTTATAAAGTCGGGACTGTGATAAACACGGGATTTAATTTATTTTTAACTGGCGACCCGCCCCGGCTTCACACTATAAACCTTCCTCTTGAATCACTCTATCTATTGAAAAAACCGCATCAAAATCCGTTGCATAGTTTTAAAGATGTAAGCATACATGCTGAGGGATACAGGGACAGAAAAAGCGACATTGTTTTATACTATCTAGTGAAGATTTCATCCACATTCCAGGACACATTCGAGTACCCCGAGCTGGAGGGGCACGAGTTCGTCTGCAACCAGCTCGCGCCGAAGCTGAAGGGGCGGCCGCGCGGGCGGCGCCGGCGGCGCGCGCGCTCGCACTCGCCCTCGCCCTCCTGCAGCAGCGACAGCCAGCCGGAGGAGCCGACGCCGCCGCTGGTGAGTTTGACGGAGAACTGGGTTGTCGTTCAAGTATTACGTAAGGGAGTGGGGGGGTCCGCCCTGCACAGCAACAAGGGGGAGGGGGGGGGGTCCGCCCTGCACAGCGACAGCGACTGGTGAGTTTAACGGAGTGCTGGTGTGTCGTTCAAGTATTACGTAAGAGCATGGAGGGAGGGGGTCTCTAGTGTAACGTCGCCCTGCAATGACAGTCAGCCGGAGGAGCTGACGCGGCCGCTGGTGAGTCTGACGGGGTTCTGGGGTGTCGTTCAAGTATTACGTAAGGGAGTGGGGGGGTCCGCCCTGCACAGCGACAGCGACTGTTGAGTTTAACGGAGTGCTGGTGTGTCGTTCAAGTATTACGTAAGAGCGTGGGGGGCGGGGGTCTCTAGTGTAACGTCGCCCTGCAATGACAGTCAGCCGGAGGAGCCGACGCTGCCGCTGGTGAGTCTGACGGGGCCCTGGGGTCATCATCATCATCATCATCAGCCTATCGCAGTCCACTGCTGGACATAGACCTCTCCAATTGCACGCCACTGTGCTCTACCTTGGGCTGCTCGCATACAGCTCCTGCCAGCCATCTTACACAAATCGTCACTCCACCTTGCCCGAGGACGTCCTACACTACGCTTGCCGAGACGCGGTCTCCACTCTAGAACACGTTTGCTCCACTAATATGGCCAGCCCACTGCCACTTCAGCTTGCTAATCCGGTGGGCTATGTCGATGAGTGTGGTGTCGTTCAAGTATTATGTAAGGAAGGGGGAGGGGGGGGGGGTCTGGTAAATCGTTGCCCTGCAGCAGCGACAGCCAGCCCTAGAAGCCGACCCGCTTGTGAGTACATGACCTAATCAACGACGTGTCTCAGAGGCAAGACCTTCAGGCTGTTCTCTACACACTACCCTACCGTTCAGTGTGTAAGAAATTGGCCCCCTAAACTAGTGGTTCTTTTCATCCTCACCTTTTCATGACCTAACGAGGGTCCAGTGACCAGTGGAATCAGTGATTTATTAAATAAATTTGGCCCTTCGCAGACCCCGCGGCGCCTCTCCCTCCGCAACGGCCCCTCGAAGCACAGCGACGACGAGGACAAGCCCGAGGAGAGCGCCGAGGACCGCGCGTTCATGAGCCACCTGAGGCGGTTCTACAGGGAGCGCAAGGAGCCGTTCAAGCTGGCGCACTCGCTGAAGGACTGTAAGTTTCCTTAGTAAATTACTAACTTTTCTAGGGGGGGGGGGGAGTTATGAAGGTCATGAAGAATAATAAGATTCATCGTAATCAATTGATTTTTTATGTTCTTCAGTGTCGTTGCGAGCGTTGTACTGCGGCGTAGCAGAGGCGGGCGGTTACGAGGCTGTCTGCCGACTGAAGTTGTGGCGGCGGCTGCACTCCGCGCAACCGAACACCGCCAGGCGGCTATACGAGAGGTAACACATAGTTTATATATTAATAGCTTCTGCTGGTCGTGTAGAAAGAGGTCCAGCTGTCACCAGAGACAAGCTATAAGTCTGTGATGAGAGGCAAGCTGCAGGCCTGTGATGAGAGACAAGCTACTGACCTGTAATGAGAGACAAGCTACTGGCCTGTGATGAGAGACAAGCTACAGGCCTGTAATGGGAGACAAGCTACTGGCCTGCGATGAGAGACAAGCTACTGGCCTGCGATGAGAGACAAGCTACTGGCCTGTGATGAGAGACAAGCTACAGGCCTGTAATGGGAGACAAGCTACTGGCCTGCGATGAGAGACAAGCTAGTGGCCTGTAATGAGAGACAAGCTACTGGCCTGTAATGAGAGACAAGTTACTGGCCTGTGATGAGAGACAAGCTACTGGCCTGTGATGAGAGACAAGCTACTGGCCTGCAATGAGAGACAAGCTACTGGCCTGCGATGAGAGACAAGCTAGTGGCCTGTGATGAGAGACAAGCTACAGGCCTGCGATGAGAGATAAGCCACTGGCCTGCGACGAGAGACAAGCTACTGGCCTGTATTGAGAGACAAGCTACTGTCCTGTGATGAGAGACAAGCCACTGGCTTGAGATGAGAAATAAGCTACTGGCCTGTGATGAGAGACAAGCTACTGGCCTGTGATGAGAGACAAGCTACTAGCCTGTGATGAGAGACAAGCCACTGGCTTGAGATGAGAAATAAGCTACTGGCCTGTGATGAGAGACAAGCTACTGGGCTGCGATGAGAGATAAGCTGCTGGCCTGTGACAAGAGACAAGCTACTGGCCTATGATGAGAGACAAGCTAATGGCCTGTGATGAGAGACAAGTTACTGGCCTGTGATGAGAGACAAGCTACTGGCCTGCGATGAGAGATAAGCTACAGGCCTGTGCCTGTGATGAGAGACAAGCTACAGGCCTCTGATGCGAGACAAGCTACTGGCCTGTGATGAGAGACAAGCTACTGGACTGTGATGAGAGACAAGCTACTGGCCTGTGATGAGAGACAAGCTACTGGCCTGTGATGAGAGACAAGCTGCTGGCCTGTGATGAGGGACAAGCTACTGGCCTGTAATGAGAGACAAGCTATAAGTCTGTGATGAGAGGCAAACTACTGGCCTGTGTTGAGAGACAAGTTACTGGCCGGTGATGAGAGACAAGCTACTGACCTGTAATGAGAGACAAGCTACAGGCCTGTGATGAGAGACAAGCTACTAGTCTGTGATGAGAGACAAGCTACTGGCCTGTGATGAGAGACAAGCTACTGGTCAGAGACGAGAGACAAGCTACTGGCCTGCAATGAGAGACAAGCTACTGGCCTGTGATGAGAGACAAGCTACTGGCCTGTGATGAGAGACAATCTGCTGGCCTGTGATGAGGGACAAGCTACTGGCCTGTAATGAGAGACAAGCTATAAGTCTGTGATGAGAGGCAAACTACTGGCCTGTGTTGAGAGACAAGTTACTGGCCGGTGATGAGAGACAAGCTACTGGCCGGTGATGAGAGACAAGCTACTGGCCTGCGATGAGGGACAAGCTACTGGCCTGCGATGAGAGACAAGCTACTGGCCTGCGATGAGGGACAAGCTACTGACCTGCGATGAGAGACAAGCTACTGGCCAGTGACGAGAGACAAGCTACTAATTCTTGTATTATGGTGTTTTTTATTGATTTTAATATTGATTTATCAATTCGTTCCAGGTTCCTGCTGTCATTGGAGAAGCACGAGCAGCGGAACGGGGTGAAGTTTCAGAAGGTACCCAACGGCAAGGTCGATGAACCGCGCACCATAGACACCATAGAGGTAGCTGATTCTCCTCTCCGAGACACACACGGTAAGATATATATATCTTAGTTAGTTTAAGAGACCCTATATAACGCTAAAACATAAAGGGCCTATTAATCAGATCATATTCAGGTTTTAAAACATACTAGCTGTTCCCGCGACTTCGTCCCCGTTTAATAGTAATTCTTCATAAGGCTTCATATTTTCCCCGTTTTTTTACACATTTTCCACTGTTTCTTCGCTTCTATTGGTCGCAGCGTGATGTTATATAGCCTAAAGCCTTCCTCGATAAATGGTCTATCCAACAAAAACATTTTTTTTTTTCATTTCGAACCAGTAGTTCCTGAGATTAGCGCGTTCAAACAAACAAACAGACAAACTCTTCAGCTTTATAATATTGGTACTTATAGATTAAAGGTTTTTTGATACCTTGTAACGCGACTATGTCATTACTTTTTTTTTTTTAATAAATAAGAATGTTCGTGCTTCTTCTCTATTGACAATAATCTAGCATTAATAAAAAAAAACCTCATTAGAGTGTTGTTTGGGTTTATAATGCTCGAATAAACGTCCATATTTTTTTATTTATTAATATTATGTAATACTGGCTTCTAGCCCGCGACTTCGTCTGTGTATGATTAGTATTTCACAATATATCGTTATAAAATATAGCCTATATGTTATTCTGATGTATAAGCTATATTGTGGTAAAGTTTCATTCAAATCCATTCAGTAGTTTTTACGTGAAAGAATAACAAACATCCATACATCCATACTTACAAACTTTCGCCTTTATAATAATAGTAGGATATACTTTCTCGTACCAGCATTTTATACGTCTTTTTTATTAATGCCAGAATTTTCTGTCATTAACAGATCAAATTCTACATCATTACTTTTTTTTTTTAATTGCCCCAATTTTTTATGTCACTACTAATAGCTCAAACACTTTTTTTTACAGAAAAACTACCGGAAATAGAAGAGAAGCGACTACGCACGCCGTCGCCCAAATTAGAAAGAAAGGACAACGAGACGGGCGAAGTCATAAAGGTACATACATACATACATAATATAGTACATTACGCACCGAGGCCAGTAAAATAAAAAGTGTCTCAGATCACATGTAATTGTCGTCCGAGGCGAAGCCGAGGTTGACAAAAATGTGATCTGAGGCTTTTTTATTTACTGGCCGAGGTCAGTATACTATTATTCTGTTCGACGAAGCCAGAAAGCGGCAATTTCATTTAGCGCAGCGGCCAGAAAGTTGGTGCTTTCTGACCGGAGGACAGAAAATTCTTTTTCTTTAATCATTTCTGATGCCTTCGCGGTTATTGTAGTGAAACAAATAAGTATAGACGGATCTAACTCGCGTATTTTTATTTTGTTGGCTGCTGTTTCGGAGCCTTTACAGATTCCATAATCGTAGCACGACTGAGCTGACAATAGTCTAACGCTAAAGTGATTTATACAATTATGCAAACTACCTTATATCTATATTAAGTAATTTTTTTAAAATACTATTCTGTTCTAAAATATGAAATATGTATTAATATTACATTCTACGCATAATTTATCAATTTTACACAAGAAAAAAAAAGAAAAAAAAAAGGGTGTTACCAGCGCTTCGGAAAGATCAAAATTACTGAGAAACAACGCCGCAAGAAACTTAGTAGAAAGTCACTTTTTTGGTACAATTAAGTATGTATTTACAATGAGAAAAATATATCATTTTTTCACAGGAGGAATTGAACATTATAAACAAACCAGCTGAAGAGTTGAACAGAGAGTTCCTCGACTCCCTCCCCAAAGAGGAGAAGGGGAAGATCAGCGTGAAGCCGGTGGAGAAGCTGATTGAGCCGAAAGAGGAGAAGGAGAAGGAGGGGGTGTACCTCAACGAGCTGGCGCACAAGTTTAGTTTAGGTGAGTTTTTTGGAGTTTCACCTCCTTTCACCCCCTTGGTGATTTTTCTTCCTATTGATTGTTTACGCCGATCTAGCGCATAGATTTAGTTTAGGTGAGTTTTTTGGAGTTTCACCTCCCTTCACCCACTTGGTGATTTTTCTTCCTATTGATTATTTACGCCGATCTAGCGCATAGATTTAGTTTAGGTGAGTTTTTTGGAGTTTCACCTCCTTTCACCCACTTGGTGATTTTTTTTCCTATTGATTGTTTACGCCGATCTAGCGCATAGATTTAGTTTAGGTGAGTTTTTTGGAGTTTCACCTCCTTTCACCCACTTGGTGATTTTTCTTCCTATTGATTGTTTACGCCGATCTAGCGCATAGATTTAGTTTAGGTGAGTTTTTTGGAGTTTCACCTCCTTTCACCCACTTGGTGATTTTTCTTCCTATTGATTGTTTACGCCGATTTAGCGCATAAGCTTAGTTTAGGTGAGCTTTTTGGAGTTCCTTTCAACCCATTGGGAATTTTCTTAAAATATCCTACTATAGTGTTTTTCTGAATAGCAACGGAATTTAATGCGTTTTTTTTAACCCCCGACGAAAAAACGACGGTGTGTGTGTGTGTGTGTGTGTGTGTGTGTGTGTGTGTCTGTCTGTCTGTCTGTCTGTGGCATCATAGCTCCCTAACGCATGAACCGATTTTGATTCTGTTTTTTTATAAAAAAAATAAAATAAAAATTTAACAAACCCCCGACATAAAAACTAAAAGGCCTTCTAAAAAGTATAACAATAATAAAATCTTAATATTAGTTACCTAAGTATTAATATTTCTACAAAGAAAACGTCATGTCGGGGGGATCGCTTCTCATTTAGGTGTAGGTACTTACTTAATATTTACAATCTACCTAAAGCTACGGTCCCCCGACATGACGTATTATTTGTAGAAATATTAATACTTAGGTAACTAATATTAAGATTTTATTATTGTTATACTTTTTAGAAGGCCTTTTAGTTTTTATGTCGGGGGTTTGTTAATTAATAGTGTGATTCAAGATAACGCTTATGTCCACTACTTCGTCTGCACACGATAAGCACCGCCCTTTTATCCCCCAGGGGATGAATTATAAAAAAAACCT
Source organism: Polylopha cassiicola (assembly GCA_038024825.1). Classification (NCBI taxonomy): domain Eukaryota; kingdom Metazoa; phylum Arthropoda; class Insecta; order Lepidoptera; family Tortricidae; genus Polylopha; species Polylopha cassiicola. Next base: position 2,738,007 of record CP149065.1, on the reverse strand, counting down.
CTCTCAGTGCTCTCCTTTGTTGTAAAAGGAACCCCTGTGTAAAATTCCATGTAGATACATGCATAATATAGAGGAGCACTGATAATTAGTATCAGCATTGCGCCCGTGCGAAGCCGGGGCGGGTCGCTAGTGAGAAATAAAATAATCTTATCTAATGTATATAATACTAGCTTCTGCCCGCGACTTCGTCCGCGTGGAACTCCTCCTTTTTTGCAGTCGGTTAAAAAGTATCCTATGTCCTTTCTCAGACCCCAGACTTTCTTTGTACCGAATTTCATTCAAATCGGTCCAGTAGTTTTAGCGTGAAAGCGTAACAGACAGACAGACAGAGTTACTTTCGCATTTATAATATTAGTTAGGATGTTGAAATGAAACAACCATAAACGGATTTAACTCGCGTATTTTATTTTTATTGGCTTACGTTTCGGAGCCTTTACAGATTCCATAATCGTAGCGCGACTGAGCTGACAATAGTCTAATCCTTACTATCCTTACTAATATTATAAATGCGAAAGTAACTCTGTCTGTCTGTTACGCTTTCACTCTAAAACTACTGAACCGATTTAAATGAAATTTGGTACAATGAAAGTCTGGAGCCTGAGAATGAACATACGCTACTTTTTAACCGACTGCAAATAAGGAGGAGTTCCACGCGGGCGAAGTCGCGGGCGGCCGCTAGTGTCTAATGTATGCTAATGTGTATAAAATATTTTTCAGGCAATGCTGATAAGAACTTACTAAACGACATAGCGACAGCTCAACAGGAGTTGGTATCAAGCAACGCTCTCAGCTCACTCTGCTCGCTGGTCAACGGACACAGAGACCAGGTACGCTGAGAAGCACAGGCACAACGATCATATCATTTTTTTTATTTTTTATTTATTTACACGGCATTATAGTTTATACCAATGCACCGAGAAAGAAAACTATAGGTATTAACGCATATTAATAATAAAAACAAAATTAAACAGAACAAAGAATAATAATAGAAAAACTAAGTATATAAACATAAATACTAGATAGTCTATCATCCATCAACTCGCAAAACCTCAGACACTCACGGCTCACAGTCACCCACATCATACACCTAGATATGAAGCTTAGGTTCTTAACCTGAGAGTAATTACCACCGCGGGTGTAAAACTTGTATTCCACGGTAACAATCAGCTGGTAGTTGTCTCGAACGCCGCATTACAAAGTGTCTAGTCTGAGCGCAGCGCGGCGCCGACTAGCGCGCGAGCTCGGCGGCGGGAGGAGGGAATCAGGGACCCTTTCTTTATAATATTAGCGGTTCGCTAGTTATATTTATAACATAAATATAGCTTCATAGGTTGTCTGGTAGGGAATGTCGTATGTCATTAAGTCCGCCTTTTGTACATTTTTTTTTGTGCAATAAAGCGTAAATTAATAAATATATTATGTTGTTGCAGAGTCGTCCCGCCGGCCGCAGCTCGCTCCGCGCCGTGCGAGTGAAGCCGGGGCGCGCGCCGCAAGCGACAGCCGCGAGGACACGTACGTACATACATACATATTATTATAATCTTACTAGCATTTTGTGAGATTACAAAAAAAATAGGAGTAAATTGTAGTATTGGTATTTGTACAATCATAAAAAAAAAAAAAATTAATTAAAACCGCTTTGAGTGTAAGCCCTCAAGATTTTGGAGTATGAAGTATAGATTTTGGTCGATTCTCAGACCTACTCGATATGTAAACAAAATTTCATATAATTCGGTCCAGCCGTTTCGGTGGAGTATGGCAATAAACGACACGAGAATTTTATATATTACCAATATATAAAATCTCTTCATTTACCTTACTTGGACGTTTTAAAAAAAGTTCGCTAACACTACATAATATGAAACAAAGTAGATTTTCTTGTGCCTACGCGTACGCTTAAGAGGATTGTGAACCTGTTAATTTTCATACAAAAGGCGATAACGTTTTACACCCAGTAAATATAGTTAGATTTTTATAATTTTTGGATATGTTGTAGATATAATGATAGATTATTGCTTACGCTAAAATTTATTAGCATCTAAAAATCTATATATAGATCTAAAAATCTATGTTTAGATCAAGCGTAAGCAATATTTCTTAAAAATCAAAACGTACAGACGTAGTTTCTCATTATATCTACAACATATCCAAAAATTATAAAAATCTAACTATATTTACTGGGTGTAAAACGTTATCGCCTTTTGTATGAAAATTAACAGGTTCACAATCCTCTTAAATCTTTAAAACTACGCAACGGATTTTGACGCGGTTTTTTTTTTAAATAGATAGAGTGATTCAAGAGTAAGGTTTATAGCACCCGTGTGACGCCGGGGCGAACCGCTTGTTAGATTATATATGAAATCTCTTCATTTACCTTACTCGGTCATTTAAAAAAAAGTTCGCTATTAATTTATTATTGTTCTCTATATTACAGCACCGATCCCCCCCCTCCGGCCGGACTCGGCGTCCTCATCGCCGCCCACCATTCCCACCATCACCAACTTCGGCATCCATCACCCGCCGCGGGTGACCTCCTCGAACAGCCAGAGCGATGATGAGATCGTCGAGGTGAGTGTTGTTTATCACCTGTTTATCATCAGTCGGTGATGTAACGATAAGTCTGTCGGTCTAGTGGTCAGAGCTTCTGATTACGATACGGGAGGTTGCAGGATCGAATCCTGCTGGCGTTCAGTGTGATGTGCTCGAGCATTTGTACCTGAGTTTTGCTCTTATATGTATATATATATTTGAGATTTGGGACTAGATTATGTTGTGAGGATTGTCAAAAAATGTTGATAATGTATGTAAATTTCGGTCGGTTAAAAAGTAGCCTATGTTCTTTCTCAGGCTCTAGACTATCTGTGTACCAAATTTCATTTATATCGGTCCAGTAGTTTTAGCGTGAAAGCGTAACAGACAGACAGAGTTACTTTCGCATTTATAATATTAGTAGGTAGGGATAGTAGGGATTAAGAATAATTATTCTTTGGGAAGAATCTCAGGGATCTCGTTTACACACCAGATTATCATTTCTTCTCACACAAAACTAACTAAAACCGTCCTTTCCAGGTCCCCTACAAACCAAAAACGCCAGAGATTATAGACTTAGACGAATACCCGGAGAGCCCGCAATCGGTGAAGAAGAAAAAGCTGGACATATTGAAAGAGAGAGGGTTAGAAGTCACCGCTATCCCCTCCACAGTTCCCCCCACCGCCCTCCCTACTTTACCCCCCTGGCCGACCCCCGCCCCTATGCTCCTGAATCCAGTGCAGCATCAGATCATGACCCAAGCCCAGCTATTCCAAATGTACAATATGATACCGACTTACTCCAACGGCCTCCAACCACCCAAGGTCATTCAGGCTACCAGCGCCTTCGGTTCCTCAGGACCAGAGAAGACGGTCTACGGGAACCCTAAAGATCCCTTCATGCCTCCACCGCACGTGTTGCACGGCACCCCAGTCAAACCGCAGAAGGTTCAGACTTCCACAACCCCTCCTCAGGATATTCTAGACCTCACTTGTAAAAGTCTGACGCCACCGAGTCAGAAACCAGCTGTTGAGATCGTCAGAATACCTAACGTTGCTTCTCCATCGAAGAATTCCGCGCAGAATTTATCGAAAAATTACACCTTGGTCGACGGGAAGGCTGTAGTAGGTTCCAATTTGGAGATAACTCTGGTTAACCCAAAGAAGTCTAAGAGTCCCCAAAAGAGGTCCTCCAATGGTAAATTCGTTTCCGCCAAAACTCCACCTAAAGAGATGGCCAAATTCACGCCATCTCCTTCTGGTCTCCAAAAGAAAGCGCCTATAGTCGTTCCTAACTACCAGATTTCTCGAGACGATATTTCGCCGACCAGTTCCACTGGATCCAGGGATTCTCAGTCGAACCTTCTCCAGGCCTTCAAGGGGAACTCTAGCTTAGCACAAATAATGGAGATGCAGAAGTCTGTCTCTTCTGTACCCATAATGGACCCCATGTATATGTCAGCTTTATACGGAAGCCTAGCTGGCAGTATGGATCAGAGACAGCTGGCCCTCTACAGGGACTTTGTGGCCAACCAGTTCCGAGGCTACTCTGGATTGTTGAACATCGGCGCGCCGCCGACAACAAAGAATTGAATTCTAGTCCGTAAGTATTCCTTTTGTGATACGTTTTTTGATCTCTGAGTTTTGTGATGGTTTTGGAAATGTCGGCTGTTTGTGGGGATTTCAAAGTTAACGAAGTTTGATTTTTTTTGGAATGAAACTAAGGATTTGACGGTGCAACGCTAATGTTAAAAGTTTAGCGTTCAGTCAGCTCAGTCGTGCTGAGATTATGGAAACTGTAAAAATTTTGAAACGTGAGCTAATAAAATAGAATACGCGTCAAATCTGTTTATAGTTGTTTCATTCCAATGTGTAATAACCGCGAAGGTATCAGAAATTATTATATTTTTTTTAAATTAAGTAAAATAGTGACATACTTAAAACGAAATATTTTGTTAGTCTATTTGAGATTGTAAACTGTCATTTTGAATTTAAATTGGTATGGTGACTTATTTAGAATTGTGACATTATTTTTCAAAACGATTGAAATGCTATAAGATTTTTTACATGATGTTATACTTTGTTTATCTCTTAGGGGATGAATATGTAAGAATCCGAGAATAATAAGTTTTTTGAATTTCCCACAAAATGCATATAAGAGAATTATGTTAATTTTAATATGCAAAAACACCGACATTCTGTAAAAACATCGCGGTTAACGAAAAATGAGGGAACAATTTTGATTTTCGTTTTTGGGATTTTATAATTTGTAAATATGCTTCTTATTGTTAGCGGTTAGTCTTGGATTACTGTTGTAGTTAAATATTTTCAAATTAATGTAAATATGGCGAGTCTTAATGGCCGTGTATAAATAAAAGAATAAAATATGTATGTTGTTTTCATTTACCCTTTTGAGTGTTCAATCCGCTGCGCGTCGTGAACAATGAGGTCCAGTTGTTAAGACTAGCTTATGGCCTCTCTTATTAGGCAACCTCAGTAACTTGTCTATACTATCTATATATCAGGCGCGTGCAGAGGGGGGAGCGTGAGTATGGCGCCAGGGTAGGCACTCCATACATTAGTGGCACTGTGCCTGTATAGAATGCACGCCCTTGTCTATATTAATAAAAAGAGGAAAGGTTTGTTTGGATTGAATAGGCTCCAGAACGGCTGGACCGTTTTGAAAAATTCTTTCACTGTTAGGAAGCTACACTATTCCCGAGTGACATAGGCTACAAATAAAAGGGATCAGGGAGAAGCCGGGGCGGACAGCTAGTCTATACTAATATTGTAAAGAGGAAAACTTTGTTTGGTTGTAATGAATAGGCTCAGAAACTACTAGACCGTTTTTAAAAATTCTTTCACCATTCGAAAGCTACATTATCCACGAGTAACAAAGGCTATAGAATATTTTGAAAAAAAAAATAGAGATCCGTGTGAAGCCGGGGCGAACGTCTATCTCTCATAAAAAACAAGCATTGACTTAGTAGGTAATCATCATCATCAGCCCATCGCAGTCCACTGCTGGACATAGGCCTCTCCAATTGCACTTCACTTTGCTCTATCTTGGGCTGCTTGCATCCAGCTCCTGCCAGCCATCTTACGCAAATCGTCACTCCACCTTGCCTGAGCTGCCGTCCACTTACTAAAGAGCCGTTAAGCCCAAAATGTAAATTTCGAGAAAAAGCCAAAAAACGTGGAATTCGTTGTCTCTACAAAACTATTACACATAGAAAAACGATTTTTGTCTACAAAATTTTCATTTAATTCCGAGAACTATTTAAAGTGGTACGCCATACTAAAAGTGCATTATTTCATTTTTTTTTTATCATTTTTTCTTTTTAGCCAAGGACATGGACTGGCTTTTGTCTTCAGTTACAGCACTAAACGGCCGTTAACCATCCCTGAGCGAGGCTTAGCGGCCCTTTAGTGATGTAATTTCTTTTAAATGTTGAATGTAGTAAATGTATGTGGCAGTTATTCAGAAATGCTTAGCTATACGGCGGCTAGGTGACTTAACTGCTGTATAGTCAAGTAACAGAAACAAATTTCACTTACTGATACAGTTCAAGGAGCGGCTAAGGTACCTTAACGTCTATTAAGTGAAGGAAGTGTCAACAAAATTGAATTATTCCTAACAGATTATAGTGTGATACTTAACTAAAGGGCAGTTAAACATACGTCGCTCGGGGATAACTTCTTTTTAGTAAAGCAATCATAAGATCAAATGTGATATATTAAAGTCGAAATTCGTAGTAACAAAATCATTTTATTCAAAATCCAAATAAAAAATAAAGAAATAAAAAAAAATAGGTCAACTTGCCTGTTAACTGAGCTAATAAACTTTATTCCACCAAAACATTCTGTAAAAAACTAGCTAAATCTCGAAGAAGCTGCTTGTTTATTTCTAAAAAGTAAAGAAATCTAGACAAATTCGGGCGAATTCTAAGGTTCCTTACTGCGATTTGTTTATTATCATAGTTAATGTTGTATGACTTGGCCGTTGATCGAAAACGAGACACTAGCGTCCAATTACCAATACCAATATGGGCTTTTATCGCTTAACAAACATAGGTAGTTGCAACAACAATTACGTGTAAACAAAATTGACTTGTACCCACTAACGTATAAAGGATGTTCTTCTTCGAGACTTGGCTAGTTTTTTACACAATATTTTTGGTAGGATTTCACTTCTTTTTGTAGAAACGTGGGAATATTGATTTATTTATTTTATTAGATTTTCTTATTCGACAAAGTTTTTTCTTTTTAGGAGTAGTTTTTATTATTACAAATCTTTCTTTTCTTGTTTTTTGGTTCTGATTCTTGTTCAGCAACAATTTTTCTTATTGCCCATTCGCGTTCATTATTTATTTAAATAGACGATTTATAATATATAATTCCGATAGATCATTTCTGAAATATAAGCGCGGTATTTACGCTTAGGCCGGTTGTATTCGGTGATCACTGAAGCTAGAGCTTTTATACTCTTGAAGTGAACATTTATGAGGTGCACCGCATGAAGATCGGTTACTCGTGAAAGCGCCACGTAGGCTTGGCCACAAGAGAATATGGAGGTGCCCATATGCTATATTTAAGCCCTTGGCTCTTGTAATTGTTAGGGCATACGCCACACAGATTGGGAATTGTTCTATGTACACGTATTGCAGGGGTATGATCTCAAATTTTGACTCAATAGGCTATAATTCGTGAATACAATTATTAGCGAATTTTCCCATGAATTGTTTAGGCTTTGTTTGGGTCCCACGTCACTTTTTGTACAACGCCTATCGACCCACTAAACCTAAAATAACATCAATGTTTCTGCTAAGCATTACTTTAACTCCCTTTTTAATGATTATTGTTTCTTCCAGTCCAGCAGTCATCGACGCGTCATCTTTATATTTTTGTAAGCACACCGGGGCTTTCGATTTCATACATTTTAAACAATCCAAGGAATCTTTAGCAACTAACTTTATCTCGGGGTTCGGAATCGCTTTTAACATAGCATTATTTAACTGCATATACCTACCTACATAATTATTTCTAGTCGGTAGTAAGCAAACAGCATGTTTTGGCGAGTCCCTCAAACATTGTGCTATTTCCATTAACCTTCCTTCATTGCAATGCGAAAGCAGAGGTATCAATCGGTTAGACAGTATATCTTTGTCTGATTGAGTTGTCACTCCTACTCCGATTCTTTTTAACATTTTTACAAACGTAGAATCATCCAGCTGTCTCATATTCAACGTGAGTTCGTTGTAACTATAAAGTTTAGTCTATAAGTTTGGAATACTTAAGGTGCCTATATGTTTATTAATTTCTGAAGGGGTTGGTTTTTCAAATGGCGACTTTTCTCTAACGGGTGGAAGTTGCAAAAGATCCCCAAACACTAAAATACTTATTTCTTTTCCCAAACCAACCTTCAACTTTCAACCAATCTTCTACATCAGAAGTATCATACACTTCGCGCAAACGAAGATTTATGTAAGCTAGAGTTACATTAGATATCATAGACTCTTCATCTATCTACACTAATAATATTATAAAGAGGAAAGATTTGTACCTATTTTTGTATGTTTGTAATGAATAGGCTCAAAAAGTGCTGGGCCGATTTAAAAAATCTTTCACCGATAGAATGCTACATTCTTCCAATTTGACATAGGCTACATTTCATTTTGAAAAAAATTAGGGATCCTTGGTAAAATTTGAACGATGTAACCGAAGGTGTAGAAAAATGATAGGCTATAAAAAAAAGGGATCCGGGCGACGCCGGGGAGGGCCGCTAGTAATAAATAATTCGACAGTTTTTAAGTCTGTCCTTAAAATTTGAAGTAGTTCGTCTGAAAGCGGGTTGTATTTAGAAGTTTGTTAATGTTCTACGGGCAGTTGTAATAATCTGTGAATAGTTTATCCGTTTACGTTAAATGCTGCAATTCCAGTCGGGGCAGTTATATTTCAGTTATTAAACCTAAATTAAAACTTCTTTTACATCTAATAATTAAGCAATAATCTCTACCGGAGGACTAAATAAACTATAATAATTGGTGGTGGGTGCCCTCCCGATCTATCCCCTCCCTCAAAATGTACGCGGTGCGAGCGTCGAAAAACTGCCGTTTAGTTAAGGAATGAGGCTTTACTGCTCTTTAGCTCTGTATAATATACAAAATAATTTCATCTATACTTAACTAAAATAGCGTTAAAGGACTATAACTGCTCTTTAGCGGAGTTTTTCTATAAGACCGCTTTTTAGTATAGCAATTTTAATAATAACCGTAGTGGCTTGCTTAGCTATAACGAAGTTAAAGGAGTTTTGCGTCTCTCTAGCTAAGGATAATGGGATAACGACTTTTTAGGTAAGCACAAGATCACAAAAAAAGAATTAATTCCTTAAATTTTAGCAGTTATGGTGGTTTAACGTACATTTAAGCTAAGCAATGTGGGTTTGACGCTCTTTAGTGTAGGAACCACCAGAAAATCTGCCACTTAACGGCCATGGTGCTGCTCATTATCTTTAAAACTATTTGCCGTAGGAATACGATTCTTAAACCAAAAGATAGAGAATTGAAAACTATATAACGTACCATCAAAAAGTCAAAATTGACGTTTTGAGGGTTAACGGCTCTTTAGTAAGTGGACGGCAGTGAGGACGTCCTACACTACGCTTGCCGAGACGCGGTCTCCACTCTAGAACACGTTTACTCCAACGGTTATCGGTTCTTCGGCTAATATGGCCAGCCCACTGCCACTTTAGCTTGCTAGTAGGTAATAATCCTTACTAATACTATAAACACGAAAGTTTGTAAGAATGTATCAGGTGCGTGCAGTGAGGGTAGGCACTCCATACTTTAAACCATTGTGCCTATATGGAAAGCACGCCCTTGATGTATGGATGGATGTATGTTTGTTACTCTTTCACGCAAAAACTACTGAATGGAGTTTGATGAAACTTTACAATAATATACTTTACACATCAGAATAACATCCATACTAATATTATAAATGCGAAAGTAACTTGTCTGTCTGTTATGCTTTCACGCTAAAACTACTGGATTTAAATTAAATTTGGTACAAAGAAAGTCTGGAACCTGAGAAAGGAAAGCATAGGCTACTTAAACCGACTGCAAAAAAGGAGGAGTTCCACGCGGGCAGAAACTATTACAAATAAAAACAGTATTTTTAATTAAGTTCTTTATTTTCAAAATATTTGCCCTCGACGAAACAAACTTAATATTAATAAATCATTTTTAATTAAAATATACAAATCATAGTAACATCCGAAAAGTCGAGGACAATTTTTAGTTTATATTCTAAAGAGTTTTTCTTACAATTTACAAATTAAATTCAGGGCCCATTTTACAACTTCCAAATAATTTAATTTTATAATTAAAAGGCGAAATAAAATAGAATTAAGTGCTTTTCAAAATGGTCAAGTACTAGGTACATTAGTTATAATGTATTAGTAGTTATAGTTACTTGGAAATTGTAAAAAAGGCCTTCAATCGAAACTTTTACATTTTTTAATTAAATTAGTATAAATAAATCGTGGTATATACAAGTGGGAATGAATCAATCACATACTTTTTCAACAATTAAAATTGTCAAAAAAATCTTCAGTTAAAAATATTAAAAAATTATAAATAGCAATAAAATTGCATATTTGAATTGAAATTTAAGACGTAGCTGCAATTATTTTGTGAATATACATTGTTTTCTTTAAAAAAAAACATTCTTCCTTTTAACAAACTATTTTTTTAGAGAAAATATAATATTTTCGAAAAAAAAATCATTTTTCCTTTAAAAAAACTATTTGAAAAACATTCTGATGGCAGCATTGTTACAATAAAAAATATATTTAGAAAAAAAGGCGCTTTACAGTCAAAGAGCGCTAAAAAAAATTGTGTTATTTTTTTTTTACAAAAGTACGAAAAACGTATATTTTGATTCCTGTAAATTTTGAGTACTTTACTGGCATTCACAGTTAAATAATACAATATTCCATTTCAAAATTATCATTTGTCAAATTGTCACCGACAATTGGGTAATTATATTTGTTAAATGTCCTGGAATCTAAATCTAGTTACATTTCAATAAAAAAATCTATAATTTAATAAGATCTAGATTTCTGTACCCAATTGTCCCATAAGTCGCTACTTTTCTAGAATAGTGTCACAACTCGAAATAATTTGTTACTCCATTTAAGACTGTGAACCGTCACATATAAATTTCAATTCTGAATGGTAACACATTTCGAGTTGTGACACTATTCCAGAGAAGCAGCGAAGTATATTCCTGTATTTAAACAATTTAAAATAAACACAAAAACCTGTGAACGCTCCGATCCATTCTTATAGTGCGGTTGTATTGACAAACTAGGGCAGTCACACCGCTCATATATATAGCTACTCGCCCCCGCGCGACTTTATATGTATAAAAAAATATTCAACAATTGTATAAATTGTATATTGTGCTATGGAGACCACTGTCACATACTGCTTTGTCAACAAAGAAGGAATATTGAGAGAATTTCTTATGCCACCAATTTCACAACCTGGGTTCTTAAGAGGATTGTGAACCTGTTAATTTTCATACAAAAGGCGATAACGTTTTACACCCAGTAAATATAGTTAGATTTTTATAATTTTTGGATATGTTGTAGATATAATGAGAAACTACGTCTGTACGTTTTGATTTTTAAGAAATATTGCTTACGCTAAAATTTATTAGCATATATAGATCTATATATAGATTTTTAGATGCTAATAAATTTTAGCGTAAGCAATATTTCTTCACAATCCTCTTAATCTGGGGGTAATGACCCCCGCGGGGGTAAAACTTGTATTCCGCGGTAACAATCAGCTGGTAGTTGTCTCGAACGCCGCATTACAAAGTGTCTAGTCTGAGCGCAGCGCGGCGCCGACTAAAAGTGGATTGTTTATATGGACAAATCATCATAGTATGATATTTCTTTCAATATTTACTACGATGTAACCAGGCTTGTACGTAAGGTTTATGTCGCGGCAGAAAGCAACTGTCACTTGTATGATTGCAAACAGTGACAGATGCTTTTTACGCGACAAAAACATCACGGGCAATGCAGGCGCGTGCAGTGAAGATAGCGCACGGCAGGCACTCCTATACCTTCACAATTTTAGTTTAAATTTTTTTGGCACAACCAATTCTCTCGATAATTCGAAAATTTGTTAACAAAACAATATAGTACAGTGGGCTTTGACTATTGTACATTGTGGAGGAGTGGGGGAAATGGGGGGTGCTTGTGTAAATAACTATCTATGGAATCGCGCGGGCAACGGGAACCGAGCGAGGCAGCTGTCAGTCTTACGTCACAGCCCTACGTCTTCCAATGAGCTGATTTGAAACATTTTTATGTAAACTTGTAGTCAGAATTTGTTTTCGTAGTGTTAAATTTCAATCATTTTTTTTGGTTTACTTCATCGGAAGACATACGGACTTCATTGGTCTACCACAAACAAGTTATTTGATTAGATTAAACCAGATCTTCCAATAATGATAATAACTTTGAGCGTTTTAATACCAAAATCATTTTTTTCTTAAATGTTTGATATATAAACGTATTCAATTCTGAAAATACTTTTGCACAATCTTTCTTTTCTTACTTCCAAGATTTCAGATTTAAGTCATTTTGGAAAATCCAGTACATCAAAGAATCCAGAAGTAATAATTTGTGGTGAAACCTTGGGTCGTGAAACACCAGATCTTTACGCTAATCTCAAGATATTTCAGCGATCTTAAGACGGCGATATCAAGAACTGAGTGTTAACACGTCCCTTGTAATACAGCGAGGCGACTGCCCAAGTTTCTTGGTGCGTAAAGACGCGGGGCCATGCCAGTGTGGGCGGAAGCTACACACTGGCTCTGTATAACGGGCTTAAATCTAACTTAACCTAATGCCACACATTTTGAGCTATTAACTTGTCATAAAAGGTGCGTGCATTGTGTTTAGGTTTGGGTAGGCAGTGTATAAAATATCGCAAAGTGCCTGTATGGAACGTAATTTCTGATTTTGCGGTTATTACGAATTGGAATAAAAACATCATAGTACCTATATTCTTAGAAAACTGAGTTGAAGATAGAATAACACAAAAAAATGTAAATTTCAAGTGTTAGACTAACTTCATATGGTGTAAGTTTATTTTCAGTCTGCTATTAATATAGGTAGTTTTTTAATATTTTTTATTCCAAGTTGTATACTTGCAATAGAAGCTGTTCACAACCTTTATAGAACTTGTGTTGCCTAAGGTTTAATACAAGTGCTATATTCAATATTTTTGATATACTATGATTTCGTGAACGATATTTATGGCTTATTTTATATGTGAGACAAAATTGCAAATTTTGGAATGGTGTCATTTTGTCTTTTTTTTTAACAATGTTAATAGCTCAAGAGCTGTGGCATGACAAACACGTAGGCTGTAGATGTGATATATATAAAATGCTTTGTCCTAACAGATCAACGCACAGTCTAAACCACTGATCGTAGAGACTTGAAACTTGTATAACATAGGTGACCGATAAAAAAGGATTTTCCCATATTCCACCCCTAAGTTGTTGAAAAAGGAATACTGAGTTTGTATGGGATAATTTGATTCTTTAGTCCAAACATTTTCAAAATTAGTATAAACATTCTTAAACAGAATTGATGGAAGATTTTCTCATTTAAATAGAATTTCTTTTTCTTTACTCAGTCAAAATCCGTATTTTAGTCGCTTATTACTTGATTTTATATATAATCCCTATTTTAGTGACATGTTACTGGTTTTTATAGAACAGATTTTTATAAACTATTTATATATCACAGCTACATAACCTACCAGTTCGTAGTAATGTGGTAAACACCTTGTAACACTTATGTCTATGTAAAAAAGGTCAGAGCAGCTATAAGTGATGATAGTTGATAGAAAATTAGTCAGAAACAAGTATTCATTTAGATTTCCATGATTGTTAAAGCTTATGGTGCATAAAAGCACTTAAAAAAGTGATATTAAGATAATTTCCTTGCTTATTTCCAACAAGACAATTCAACAAAGCAGATTTAGCAAGGTTAGTGTTCGTATTTATAAATAGTTATTAATTCCCAATGAAAAAAGGGTTATACACTTGACAATTGTGTTTGCATATCTGTGTGTCTGTGAAATTGTAGTTTCTTTGGCAACTTATGCTTTGTACAAATAAACCTGTTTAAAATGCTCACAACAGATTTTTCTAGTATTTATAATTAGGTTCCTGACATTAATAGTAGATTATCTACCAACTATGTTCACTTATAACAAATATATCACATGCCAGTGCCAAATAGAGGCGTTCAAAACAGAAAAAACATGAAAAAAGATTATCATAAAAGAGGTTAGATTGTGCGTCACCGTACAGCTACGCGACGAAGTCCAACGGCCTGTTGAAACCGCCCTTTCTGTTCATATATTGACGATATTTTCGTTTTAAAACCACATGCACGTCTCCTTCAACGTTATCCTCAACTTTCTTACCTTTTGTCGTGTCGAAACCGCAAAAACCCATTACTTTTAACATTTCCTGTTCTTCGGGAGACTTGCCTTCTAAATCTGCGGGGGTTACTATGGGACGTTCGCCGAAAGTTTTCTTTTTTGAGACGAAAGACGATGACGGCCCCGGTGAGAGGGAACGTGACCGTCTTCTTCTGGGCGGTGAGGGCGATCTTCTGCGGTCTGGGGAGCGCCGTCTGCGGTCTAAGGAGCGGGAGCGAGACCGCGTGCGAGGCCTCCGCCTGTCGCGGTCCCGATCCCGGTCGTGGTCTCTGTTTCTTCGGCGATCTTCCCGTCGCCTCGGGCTCGGCGACCGACCCATATTTCCCTGAAAATACAAGAGTATATAAGTTAAATCTGGTTTCCTGATATATATACAGGTAGTACAAGTGATAAGGCTTCTATTTACCTTAAATTTATGTCAACAGTTTTAAAATTTTGTAATAAAACAAAAATATAACAGTAGCGCACAACCTAAACGAACGCCATTTTTGCTAGAATGTGCTCAACGGCGTTTGGTTGCACGGAGCTACATGTCAATCCGGTTTTTGCATTCAAAGGGGCCAAACGGTTTTTGGTGATCACCGGAAATTCTATTGTATAGCTTATTTTTGAAGAAACCGACATGAAAAGATGGTTTTTATAAGAAATTAAACAAGATTAGGTGTTTCATATGCATCATTTGTTATATTATTAAAAATGTATGTACAATATTTATTTAATTAAGTATGGATAATGCATTCGAGTAAAGCATGAACAAGACGCATTCCATTCCGTTTTACGGTATTTTGGTTCTACAGGATTGAAGATTGCGTGTATTGGAGTATTATTTTTAAAAGTGCTGCCATAGAAAATAATGTTCTTATCAATGGGTGGTTAATAAATGCCAATAAGATAAGATAAGAAGTAGGTATATAATCTAAACATTATGATAGAAATCATTTATAACCAGGAACTAAGAGTATAGGAGAACTGAACGTCATACATCATTGAATCTCATGCTCCTCGTCAAAAGGATGATATGAAATATAACCAAATAGCTAGTTCATATTATTATGTCGAAAGAGTGACTCCTATTTAGCTTCACTTTCCTGTAATGATCAAACAAAATATTTGCAATTTTTTATGTATTTGGGTAAACGTAATTTGTATTGTGGCAATGTCATAGCGATAGCAGCGCCACCTGGCTTGTCAGGCGGTTGCTTCGGAACTAATTTACTCGACAGCAGCGCCACCGCAACCGAGCGGTAACAAAACGAAACTCTGACATCGATCTTGCGGTGGCTGGCTGACGGGCTTAGCGAACGAATTACGGAAAAAAACGCGTCGACGCGTAATGTCGGTGGTGCTAGTGCATTAAAACATACCTAATAACGTTCTGTGAATCTATTTATTATAATGTTACTTCGTTTACGTGCTTAGTGTAAGAGTATAGCTATTCGATAAAGTGAAGTGCTTTGGTGTAGTGTACTGAGGTGAATCGACTTAGCGCCTTCAGAAGTTACTGCCGGTACGTATTGCGTGCGATTACCATTCATTGAGCACGTTATTATTTTAATTTCTAATTGGAACGCTGTAATTTATGCTTAAAATGCTTTCGTTTGCACATCGCCGAATAGGGTGTGTCTACTGTCTACTGAAATGGGTCATTTTTTATAGCAACTCTGGTATTTGCGAGCAAGACGCCGATTTATTGGGACGTCCGCCCTCTTACACTATTGACATGTTGAGGAACCTTATTTTCGTATTCCGTTTTACCTCCGATTTTCGATGAATTAAGCCGATAAATAGGTATAATAAGGTGTAATTTGAGTTTACAAATGATTATAAAGATGTCTTTAGTATATTTGGGCGTGCCATTTATCAATTGCACGTTATCTACCTCAATAAAAGCTATGACATCATCTTCGGGTGCGGACTGCGGCTACACGGCTGATTTGAAAAGCGCCGCTTTGTTAGACTTTTATTCTAGTCGCGTTGCGTTCTCGTTCCGGTCGGATGTTACATGAATCTGACCCTTTAGGTCATCAAACGAACCTAAATTGGTATTTGAAACTTTGATTTGATGGTTTTTAGACGTTTCGAGATTCTTTATACTATTAATTTGTGCCTAAAATCTTTATTTGTAGGTTTCTATATAGTTTATTTAGTGAAATAATGTAATGTTAACATTATGCCGTTAGAATCTAATTTTCGTCTAATTAGACGTTTAATATTGCTTAATTTTGAGATTAAAAGTGTAAAATATGTTCATTTTCACGTATATTTAATGATTTCATAGAAAATTATGTTATTAACTCACTATTTTTATAGATATAATTCAAAACATTTTCATATGTTTTCATAAACATGTGTACTTACTTAGTTATTAATAATAATCGAGAAGTACCAGTAGATATTTAAATTTAATGAATAATGTAAATTAGTAGGTAATTATGCAAATAAACTAGCAAATTGAGTGATCATTTCTGATGATTTCGTGGTTATTATTGGAATCAAATAAACATAACCAGATTTAAGTCATAATTTAGGTGTGTAATAACTAAATTTGAAACAAAATACCCGTTATTTATACTTATTTATTTTGTCTTTAGAACCTTTTTATTTCTAATTTGTTTAATATGTGAATTTTGATTAAAAGATAATATTTGCCTTTAGATAATGAATACATTCCATAAACTTTCTATTAATTCTTCCCTTTTCACCCCAAATCTTAGTCTTTGACTGCCATACATTTTTCTGTTAATTCACCCCCTTTCACCCTAAATATTGACCAAATATTGCTTTGTAACTGCCATAAACCTTTCCACCAATTTTCCCCTTTTCTCCCCAAATCTTACTCACTGACTACTATTTAAGTAAACTATTCTAATAATTGGCCCCCCACTTTCACTCCAAAGCCCCAATTTTGTTATTGTGACAACTTTTAGCAACCCTAAAAAATATTGTTATTTCTAAAATTATGTATCTAGTTTGCATAATATTATTGTAAAATCACTTTAGTGCTGGACTATTGTCAGCTCATTGGACTAAGAATCTAGGAACTGCCTTTTCAAAACATCAACAAATATAACAAAATATGAGAATTAAATCGGTTATAGTTGTTTCGTTACAATCTATACTAATATTATAAAGAGGAAAGGATTGTTTGGATTGAATAGGCTCAAAAAAGACTGGATTGATTTGAAAAATTCTTTCACTGTTGGGAAGCTACACTATTCCCAAGTGACATAGGCTATAAAAAAAGGGACCCATGCGAAGCCGGAGCGGGTAGCTAGTGTGTAATAACCGTGAAGGCATCAGTTGTAAATAGAGTGCATTTTAAACGTAACGTGCGTAAAATAACACAATTGGAGCATGTTATCAGCTTATCAAAGTAATAAACTCACTTTGACTGTATAATTTGTTAATCACAGCTCTTATCTGGACCTATAAAAATATCAATTGATAAGTATTGAGTATTGGAATGAAACAACTATAACGGATTTGACGTAAATATTGTACATTTTATTTGCTAATGTTTCGGATTCTTTACAGTTTCCATAATCATAGCATTACTGAGCTGACAATAGTCTAACGCTGAAGTTCAAACTTTTTTTTAGTCTGTTAGTTAATAGTAAATAATTTCTGATGCCTTCGCGGTTATAACACATCGGAATGAAGCAACTATAACGGATTTAACTCGCGTATTTTATTTTATTGGCTGACATTTCGGTAACTTTACAGATTCCATAATCGTAGCACGACTGAGCTGATAGTCTAATGCTAAAGTCGACCAATAAAATAAAATACGCGAGTTAAATCCGTTAATAGTTGTTTCATTCCAATGTGTAATAACCGCGAAGGCATAAGAAATGATTTCGCAGCAAAGTTAAGGAAGTTAATTGGTTACTAGCTTCTGCCCGCGACTTCGTCTGCGTGGAACTCCTCCTTTTTTACAGTCGGTTAAAAAGTAGCCTATGTCCTTTCTCAGGCTCCAGACTATCTTTGTACCAAATTTCATTTAAATCGGTCCAGTAGTTTTAGCGTGAAAGCGTAACAGACAGACAGACAGAGTTACTTTCGCATTTATAATATTAGTAGGGATTAGTAGGGATATTAGTAGGGATTATACTATGGAATGAAACAACTGAAAGTGATATCACTTTAGCGTAAAAAAAATATCAGCTCAGTCGTGCTACGATTATGGAATCCGTAAAGGCTCCGAAACGTCAGCCAATAAAATAAAATACAGGAGTAAAATCTTGATTTTCAACAGTACCCCAGAAATATACCTACTATGACAGTATTAACGTTTTTTATTAACTTTTTTACCTACAGATTAGGTACGTTAAACGTTTTTTTCCTGTTGTACAAAAACATAAATATTGCTACTCAGTTTTAACACAAAAAAAATATGCTATGAATAATACAATAGTCGATGTGTAAACGGAATGACGAATATGTTTGTAAAAAACAGCTAAATTCACACTTCTCCGTGTGAAACAACTTAGATATTTAATAATTTCTAATGCCTTCGCGGTTATTACACATTGGAATGAAACAACTATTAACGGATTTAACTCGCGTATTTTTATTTTATTTTATTAGCTGACTATTCGGATTCTTTACAGTTTCCATAATCGTAGCACGACTGAGCTGACAATAGTCTAACGCTAAAGTGATTTATACAGTTATGCAAATTACCTTATATTTAAATTATCAAATTTTGAAAAACTACCTTATTCTGAATTATGAAATACTAATGTTACATTTTACGCAAAAATAAATTACTTACTATTATACAGTACAATTAAAACCTAATAGGGGGCGTTACTAGCGCTTCGGAAAGACCATCATTACTGAGAAGAAACGCCGCAAGACACTCAGTAGAAAGTCGCTTTTTTAGGACACTTCTATATTTACAATGAAAAAATATTGTGACAATAAAATAAAATAAAAATAGGCGAGTTAAATCCGTTAATAGTTGTTTCATTCCAACTTAGATATTTATTAATAACTAGCGGTCCGCCCCGGATTCGCATGGATCCCAATTTTTTTTTTAAATATCCTATTGCCTAGGTATAATGTCACTCGGGAATAGTGTAGCTTCCCAACGGTGAAAGAATTTTTCAAATCAGTCCAGTCGTTATGAGGACTATTCAATCCAAACAAACAAACTTTTCCTCTTTATTATATTAGTATAGAAAACATCATTGTCTATATCTATACTAATATTATAAAGAGGAAAGATTTGTAAGTACCTATTTTTGTATGTTTGTATGTTTGTAATGAATAGGCTCAGAAACTACTGGACCGATTTTAATAATTCTTTCACTGTTGGGAAGCTACGTTCACCCTGACTAACATAGACTATAGAATATTTAAAAAAAATAGGGATCCGTGCGAAGCCGGGGTGAACCGCTAGTTTTCTATAAAACTCACACAGACTGTCATCAGTCTCAAACACTCTAAGATTAACCAATTTTGAAACTCGAAGATAAACAATTGAAACTTCAAACTAGGCAGTGTAAGAACGCAACTTGCATTAAGCAATGCACTTTAAGTTTGCGCAAACTTTGCCATTTTGAACCGATGCACCGCTGCAAGCGCAGTGAAGTAACGAGAGCTAAGATGCACCGAACACGGAAACTGCATATTGCAACATCGGGTACTGGCGGTGATCTATCTATACTATCTACACTAATATTATAAAGTTGAAGAGTTTGCTTGTTTGTTTGTTTGAACGCGCTAATCTCAGGAACTACTGGTTCGAATTGAAAAAAACTTTTTTGGTGGATAGACCATTTATCGAGGGAGGCTTTAGGCTATATAACATCACGCTGCGACCAATAGGAGCGAAGAAACACTGGGAAATGTGTAAAAAACGGGGAAAATAACTATTCCACGCGGACAAAGTCGCAGACAGAGTTACTTTCGCATTTATAATATTTATTGCACATTGGAATTAATTAATAAATATAACGGATCTAACTCGCGTATTTTATTTAACTATAAGTTTTCGAATCGTCAGCATATAAAAAACTAGCTGTCGGCCCCGGTTTCGCACGGATCATCTTTATACTAATATAATAAATTATATTTTTTTTATAATCTATGTCACTCGGGAATAGTGTAGCTTCCCAACAGTGAAAAATTTTTGAAATCTGTCCAGCCGTTCTGGAGCCTATTCAATCCAAACAAACAAACAAACCTTTCCTCTTTATAATATTAGTATAGAAAATACGCGAGTTCATTACGTTATAGTTGTTTAATTCCAATGTGTAATAACCGCAGCATCATCATTTATTATCTATGTTATCATGTGGCATTCTTAAAATATCAATTTATATTAATAACTAAAGCTATTTATATTTGGTCTTGCGGTTTTAAAGTTTACTTATTTACCGTTATGTAACTCAAAGCTGCCGGGTAGCATGCTACGGCGCCTAAACCGGTTTAAAACTGGTATTAATTTTAATATTGATGACAAATATTAGCAAATCTTATAATATATTATATATATAAACATACTAGCTTCTGCCCGCGACTTCGTCTGCGCACGATAAGTACTTAACACAATATCTTTATTAAATACTAGCCGTTCGCACGGATCCCTTTTCTTTTCAAAATATTCTATAGCCTATGTTACTCAGGGTGAAAGTAGCTTCCCAACAGTGAAAGAATTATTAAAATCGGTCTATTAGTTTTTGAGTCTATTCATTACAAACATACAAAAATGGGTATAAATCTTTCCTCTTTATATAATACTAGCTTCTGCCCGCGACTTCGTCCGCGTGGAACTTCTCCTTTTTTGCAGTCGGTTAAAAAGTAGCCTATGTCCTTTCTCAGGCTCCAGACTTTCTTTGTACCAAATTTCATTTAAATCGGTCCAGTAGTTTTAGCGTGAAAGCGTAACAGACAGACAGAGTTCCTTTTGCATTTATAATATTAGTAAGGATTAGTCAAATATAACCTAGGTAATTAACTCTTAGAAATTTTGCACAGGGGCTCCTTTTGTAACGTAAAAGAGCACTAAGAAAAGATTTTTGAAAATTTACCTCTTAAGGGTGCAAAATAGTAAAATATAAGAAAT
Source organism: Polylopha cassiicola (assembly GCA_038024825.1). NCBI lineage: Eukaryota > Metazoa > Arthropoda > Insecta > Lepidoptera > Tortricidae > Polylopha > Polylopha cassiicola. The sequence goes on along the minus strand of CP149065.1, from coordinate 2,716,866 downwards.
TCATTTTCGACTTTTACGCGGACGAATTCGAAAAAAGGTAGTAAAATATATTATTAAACTGTGGCCGGTCGCTAGTAATATAATATTATATATTATATGTAGGTTTACTATTATTGCTTAAGATATCTTTTTAAACTTTCTTCGTAGCAATCTCGAAGTGCCCCTTATCGTATTGATAACACTGATAACATAATATATATATAAGTATATATATTATTATATGTTTGATTTGGACGTTATATTATATTATCACGTTCTACTATGCTCGTTGTTATATTAAATAATGTATGTTGATATGAGTCCAGGCGCGTGCAGTGAGGGGAGTGTAAGTATGACGTCAGGGTAGGCACTCAGTACATTAGTAACACCGTGCCTGTATGGAATGCACGCCCTTGGAAACAACTGACTTCAGCGTTAGACTATTGTCAGCTCTGTCGTGCTACGATTATGGAAACTGTAAAGATTCCGAAATGTCAGCCAATAAAATAAAAAATGCGAGTGAAATCCGTTTATAGTTAATAATTTCTGATGCCTTCGCGGTTATTACACATTGGAATGAAACAACTATTAAATAAAATAAAAATACGCGAGTTAAATCCGTTAATAGTTGTTTCATTCCAATGTGTAATAACCGTGAAGGCACCAGAAATCCTAACTAATATTATAAATGCGAAAGTAACTCTTTCTGTCTGTCTGTATGTTACGCTTTCACGCTAAAACTACTGGATTTAAATGAAATTTTGGTACAAAGAAAGCCTGAGAAAGGAGGAGTACCACGCAGACGAAGTCGCGGGCAGAAAATTTAAAAAATATTAAAATTAAATTAAAATTCTCATGTTCTGAACTAGGAACGTGTTACAGATATTATTATTAAAAAATAAACTATTTTCCTTGTTCCCTAGTCATAAGATATTCATGTTATCAATTCGACAATTAGGTAGATTTGCATATAGTACAATCACTTTAACGTTAGACAATTGTCAGCTCAGTCGTGCTACGATTATGGAAACTGTAAAGAATCCGAAACATCAGCAAATAAAATAAAATATGCGAGTTAAATTCGTCTAATATTTTATTCCAATGTTCATTAAAGTTCTCTTGTTCTGAACTAGGAACGTGTTACAGATATTATTATGAAAAATAACTATTTTCCTTGTTCCCTAGTCATACGATATTGACGTTAACAATTCGACAAGTGACATCATCGTTTAAGATGTGGTCACTGCTAACACGCCACAAGGTCGAAATAGGTAAATTTAAGTCATATATGACCTAGATATTAGGCAGCTAACTCAAAAATCTGAAGATTTGAGCAATTATTTTACAAATATCTGGCAATCTATATCTATACTAATATTATAAAGCTGAAGAGTTTGTTTGAACGCGCTAATCTTAGGAATTACTGGTTCGAATTCAAAAATTCTTTTTTTGTTGGATAGACCATTTATCGAGGAAGGCTTTAGGCTATATAACACCACGCTGCGACCAATAGGAGCGAAGAAACAGTGGAAAATGTGTTAAAAACGGGGAAAATATGAAGTCTTATGAAGAATTACTATTCCACGGGGACGAAGTCGCGGGCACAGCTAGTAGTCTTATAAATGCTAAAGTAATCAATGATTTGAATATACAGTGAAACTTGTTTAAGAGGGACCTGGATAAGTGAAAAACCTCCATATCTGGAACACATGCTGAGGTCCCGGCACCTTAGCTATGAATTACCTCTGTTAGTAAGACAAAAGCAACCTCTTTATCTGGGATTAGTTATTTCTATTTTCTTGTCATAATTACCTCTATAATTGAGAAGACGCGTGTATTTATCTCTGTAACTGGGATAAAGTCAGTAGGTACACATAGGCTACCTCGGACCTCTGATGTCTCCTCTCTCTTTTACCTAGGTACTCGAACTTCTCTAAATCGGCCCTTATATAACTTAGTTTTAGTGCGGTTTCTCTATTTATCGGGTATTTATTTAAAAAAGATCGAAACGAGGACAAAGTCTTTATTATCACGAAAAAAAAACTAAAATTAACGTCAGTGCCCGAATCAGTAAAATAATCTGCCTCCAACTTTTAATAATTTTGTAAACGTCAGCAACGAATTATTAGTTTCAGGAGAACTGTCTTTAAACCATATTTTTGATATTTTTTATGGAAAATAATGAATTGTTTACAAAATAAATACGTTGCCTTATTAAATACACCTTTATAACAGAGATTACCTCTTTTCTTACCTCTGTTAATGAAACCCTCTGTAAATGAGACAGGTTTTTTTTTATACCTTGATATCTGAGACACTGCGTAAGTGGAATACCTCTTTAAGGGAGACTGATTTATAGGTCCCTTGGAAGTCCCAGTTAACCAGGTTTCACTGTATTATAACCGCGAAGGCATCAGAAATTATTATTTTAATGAATATATTTTTTCTACATGGCGTTTTTCTAAATGTACTTCTCTGAAGCGCTAGTAGACTAATCTGACGTGTAAAAGTACTATTTTAAGACCTATCCTAAACCTAACTAAGTAATATTATAAATTCGAAAGTAAGTCTGTCTGTCTCGCTTTTACGCTAAAATTACTGATTTAAAGAAATTTGGTACACAGATACTCTAAAGCCTGAGAAAGGACATAGGCTACTTTTAATTGCCAAAAAAGGGTTGTAACGGGATGGAATGTAGTATGAAAATTCCACGCGGACGGAGTCGCAGAAAAAAGCTAGTTTACTAATAAATTATATGTAGGAAACTGAGATAAACGAAGTGACATTTGTTACATAAACATGCCACCGTATTCATACGATACTATCTTATGTTTTTTTATAAAAACAATCTTTGATATGCACAATCTTTGAACGACAAAAAAAGGCTCGACCACAAGCAAAAGTCGCCCTTTCGCCGTCTCGCTCGCTCTTGTAGCCAAAACAGCATCTGTCTCGTTCTAATCAGGATTTCGAGGGACCGGTTTCGATACTTCGTGACTTGACTTTTCGGCGAAATAATGCGTAGAGTGTTACTTGATGGATGATGGTTCCGTAAGGAAGAAATTAGTTGATTGCTCCCAAAAGGGACCGAAAATAAATGAGATTCAAATACCTTGTTCAATTTGTAGTGAGAGCGATGGTGTCTTCTCTCCTTTGTTAAATATATCCTTGTATTAATGGTTAGAGAAGCAAGAGAGGTGTGTCGGGATCGTGGCGAGTGGAGAGCGGTCTCTAGCTGTCCCTGTGGGACTGTGACGTGAGTATATGCATGTATCGAGTGTGAGGGAAGCAAGAGAGGTGTGTCAGGATCGTGGCAAGTGGAGAGCGGTCTCTGGCTGCCCCTGTGGGACTGTGGCGTGAGTATATGTATGTATCGAGTGTGAAGGAAGCAAGAGAGGTGTGTTAGGATCGTGGCGAGTGGAGAGCGGTCTCTGGCTGCCCCTGTGGGACTGTGGCGTGAGTATATGCATGTATCGAGTGTGAAGGAAGCAAGAGAGGTGTGTCAGGATCGTGGCGAGTGGAGAGCGGTCTCTGGCTGCCCCTGTGGTACTGTGGCGTGAGTATATGTATGTATCGAGTGTGAAGGAAGCAAGAGAGGCGTGTCAGGATCGTGGCGAGTGGAGAGCGGTCTCTGGCTGCCCCAGTGGGACTGTGGCGTGAGTATATGTATGTATCGAGTGTGGAGGAAGCAAGAGAGGTGTGTCAGGATCGTGGCGCGTGGAGAGCGGTCTCTGGCTGCCCCTGTGGGACTGTGGCGTGAGTATATGTATGTATCGAGTGTGGAGGAAGCAAGAGAGGTGTGTCAGGATCGTGGCGCGTGGAGAGCGGTCTCTGGCTGCCCCTGTGGGACTGTGGTGTGAGTATGTGTATATATCGAGTGTTAAGAAAGCAAGAGAGGTGTGTCAGGATCGTGGCGAGTGGAGAGCGGTCTCTGTCTACCCCTGTGGGATTGTTCATTCAGACATAATTGACATTTCGTTTTGGTCTTTTTATTTGACAAGCGGATCCCAGAATACACAGCTCTTGTAACCATGTGTAGATAATGTTTATTTTGACATACTTGTGTTGTTTTTTTCCTGTCTGGTCGTTCACCTTTTATCTTTTCTAGGTACACTTTATTGATAAGTTATTAGGTATATTACCTAATTAGTACCTACGTAAATCAAAATTCTTTATTGCATTATGTTGTACAATTAGCTCTTAAGAATAAATATAATATAATAATATAATAGGCTTCAACGTAATCATGCAAGGGCACTGCAATTTAAATATGTACCATGTTTCACGTAAATAAATGATTATCTATACTAATATAATAAAGAGGAAAGGTTTGTTTGTTTGTTTGGATTGAATAGGCTCCAAAACGACTTGACCGATTTGAAGAATTTTTTCACTGTTGGGAAGCTACACTATTCCCAAATTACATCTATCTATACTAATATTATAAAGAGGAAAGGTTTGTTTGGATTGAATAGGCTCCAAAACGTCTGGACTGATTTGAAAAATTCTTTCACTGCTGGAAAGCTACACTATTCCCGAGTGACATAGGCTATAAAAAAGGGATCCGTGCGAAGCCAGGGCGTACAGCTAGTTATTATTAAAAGCGTTCAAAAGTACACGAGGGTGACAATTAACGTCTATATTTGGGTACTAGCTGTGCCCGCGTCTTCATCCGCATGGCATAGTTATTTTCCCCGTTTTTTACACATTTTCCATTATTTTTTCGCTCCTATTGGTCGCAGCGTGATGTTATATAGCCTAAAGCCTTCCTCGATAAATGGTCTATCCAACAAAAAAATATTTTTTCAATTCGAACCAGTAGTTCCTGAGATTAGCGCGTTCAAACAAACAAACAAACTCTTCAGCTTTATAATATTAGTATAGATATATATACTTACAGTTTTTTCGCTTATTGTTCAACACTTAGCCACCACGCTGGATCTGTCATTGGCTCATTGTCCAACAGTTAATCAATGCACTCGAAGCTGTCAACTGCAATTGACACCTCCATCGACACGTCACTCAATTTGACTATTAAAATATTTTCTTCGTATATTGATAATTGTTATCTTAACGAAAGGTCCTTGAGGTTAAACGGTATCAATTGTTTTTTATGAGCGTGGTTAAGATTCTAAGGGTCTCTGACTAAACTAATTATTGTTGTTATAGTTGTTTCATTCCAATCTATACTAATATTATAAAGCTGAAGAGTTTGTTTGTTTGAACGCGCTAATCTCAGGAACTACTGGTTCGAATTGAAAAATTCTTTTTTTGTTGGATAGACCATTTATCGAGGAAGGCTTTAGGCTATATAACATCACGCTGCGACCAATAGGAGCGAAGAAACAGTGGGAAATGTGTAAAAAACGGGGAAAATATGAAGCCTCATGAAGAACCGCTAGTTTATAATAATCGCGAAAGCATCAGAAATTATTCTTACTAATATTATAAATGCGCTATACGCACTATTACGCTTTCACACTAAAACTACTGGACCGATTTAAATGAAATTTGGTACAAAGAAAGTCTGGAGCCTGAGAAAGGACATAGGCTACTTTTTAACCGACTGCGAAAAAGGAGGAGTTCCACGCGGACGAAGTCGCGGGCAGAAGCTAATTAACTATGACGTTTTCAACAAAAGAGTTCATAAATTTGTCGCGTGAGGAATCGTGTCACTTTGATCAGTGAATAAGTGACAGTGACAGATGTGAACCTTAATATACTACAGCGGTGGTTCTTAACCTTTTTAAATCCGTCACCCTTATGACCTAACTAGGGTCCCTGATTCCCTCCTCCCGCCGCCGAGCTCGCGCGCTAGTCGGCGCCGCGCTGCGCTCAGACTAGACACTTTGTAATGCCGCGTTCGAGACAACTACCAGCTGATTGTTACCGCGGAATACAAGTTTTACTCCCAGGTTAAGAACCTAGGAGTTAGACTATCGTTAGCTCAGCTATGAGCTATGTCTTTATAGTTTACTAGCTTCTGCCCGCGACTTCGCCCGCGTGGAACTGCTCCTTTTTTGCAGTCGGTTAAAAAGTAGCCTATGTCCTTTCTCAGGCTCCAGACTTTGTACCAAATTTCATTTAAACCGGTCCAGTAGTTTTAGCGTGAAAGCGTAACAGACGGACAGAGTTACTTTCGCTTTTATAATATTAGTTAGGATTGCCTAGGTCTCGAGCTAGGTCGTCACATGTGACCTAGGTATATATTGTCATGACATCACGGTAATGCTCTGGTTAGCTGCCATTATCCAACGGGGTCATTCAGTAACAATATAACATACATTTGATGCAAGGTTGACTAATGCCAGATGAGTTTTTGATAGTTATGCATTGTCGATTGTGTAAGTATTTATAATTTCTGATGCCTTCGCGGTTATTAGTACATTGGAATGAAACTTTACTCTTACTTTCTTTACTCTAATCGTAGCACGACTGAGCTGACAAACGCTAAAGTCTTTAGCGTTTAGCGACTTTAGCGTTAGACTATTGTCAGCTCAGTCGTGCTACGATTATGGAAACTGTAAGGAATCCGAAACGTCAGCAAATAAAATAAAATAAAAATACGCGAGTTAATTCCGTTAATAGTTGTTTCATTCCAAAATCTAATATGTTGATCTGTATCCAGGTCTCCACGACACAGGTAAGACCAACTACCAAATGTACTTAAACTTTTAAGCAGTTTTTGCGTGCAAGGGAACGAAAAAAATACTGAAATAAGTACTTACCTGTAGAAATATTGGCCTAACATTATTCACAAGTGTATCATAGACTCGCCCACACCCATTGACCGGCGGCCTTGCCTGCTATTTCAGTTAATAGACCTATAACGGCCACTGGGCACACGCCACGCCAATATACGCCTTATGGCTTTAAACATAAAGTTGAAAATGCGATGCTCGCGTTAATCCTTGGATACACTTAGCGATTTGGGTTTGCAATATGTACTTGTGAGATCATTCTTTTTATGTTAATTCCGGTTTGATTGTCCCTTCTTAGTGTGCGTTTTGAATATATAAATGTGTTTAAAATTTTACGTTTGTACTGAGTATAGGTCAACCATGATCTGATGGCTAAAAAAAGGTTAAAAAGTTAATAATTTGTGATTGAAATTTGAAACAGTCATAAACGGATTTAACTCGAGAATTTTATTTTATTGGCTGAAGTTTCAGAGCCTTTACAGATTCCATAATCGTAGCACGACTGAGCTGACAATAGTCTAATGCTAAAGTCAAACGAACGTCGGCCAAATAAAATAAAATACGCGAGATAAATCCGTTTAAAGTTATTTCATTATTTTAAACTAGACGTTGGCCCCGGCTTCGCACGGAACCCTATTTATTTATTTTTTCAAAATATTCTATAGCCTATGATACTCGTGGATAATGTAGCTTTCGAATGGTGATAGAATTTTTAAAAACGGTCCAGTAGTATTTGAACCTATTCATTACAACCAAACAAACAAAGTTTTCCTCTTTATAATATTAGTATAGATTATCTACTGACATGGTTTTAATTAATTTATATATCTTGTCCTCAGATTGTGCATGGTGCCAACGAGACTTTTGTCCGTCGGTGTGTTCACAGATATTATCTACTAAGTAAGTTTATCAATTATTTATTATTAATTATACATATTAAGTAAATAAAACCGGTCGTGAGTATCGAGTGTGAAGGAAGCAAGAGAGGTGTGTCAGGATCGTGGCGAGTGGAGAGCGGTCTCTGGCTGCCCCTGTGGGACTGTGGCGTGAGTAAATGTATGTATCGAGGGTGAAGGAAGCAAGAGTGGTGTGTCAGGATCGTGGCGAGTGGAGAACGGTCTCTGGCTGCCCCTGTGGGACTGTGGCGTGAGTAAATGTATGTATCGAGGGTGAAGGAAGCAAGAGTGGTGTGTCAGGATCGTGGCGAGTGGAGAACGGTATCTGGCTGCCCCTGTGGGACTGTGGCGTGAGTATATGTATGTATCGAGTGTGGAGGAAGCAAGAGAGGTGTGTCAGGAACGTGGCAAGTGGAGAGCGGTCTCTGGCTGCCCCTGTGGGACTGTGGCGTGAGTATATGTATGTATCGAGTGTGGAGGAAGCAAGAGAGGTGTGTCAGGAACGTGGCAAGTGGAGAGCGGTCTCTGGCTGCCCCTGTGGGACTGTGGCGTGAGTATATGTGTGTATCGAGTGTGAAGGAAGCAAGAGAGGTGTGTCGGGATCGTGGCGAGTGGAGAGCGGTCTCAGGCTGCCCCTGTGGGACTGTGGCGTGAGTGTATGTATGTATCGAATGTGAAGGAAGCAAGAGAGTTGTGTCAGGATTGTGGCGAGTGGAGAGCGGTCTCTGGCTGCCCCTGTGGGACTGTGGCGTGAGTATATGTGTGTATCGAGTGTGAAGGAAGCGAGAGGGGTGTGTCAGGATCGTGGCGAGTGGAGAACGGAGAGCGGTTTCTTTCTACTATGTAAAAGATAAAATCTAGGTACCTATATTGTTTTGTTGGATGTCAAATATTTATGTGAATTCGGAATTAAACAGTCTCACCTGTCATTCGTGACGTATGTCATTTGTCAATCACCCCGATGTTGGTTCTGCACCCTTTATTTATTGAGTCGTGAGGGGTGAATGACCTCTTATTGTTATACAGCCCAGAATTCCTTTCAAAGCGTTTAAATAATTTTCTGCAAGTGAAACGGCAGGGCGCATTTAATATTTTGACGGCCTGTTGGTCTAGTGGTCAGAGGCCCTGACTACGAAACCGGAGGTTGCGGGTTCGGATCCCGCTAGGGGCAGATGTCAATGTGATGAGCACTGGCATCTGTACCTGAGTCTTGGATGTCTTATATGTATTTATGTATATTTATCCGTTGTCTAGTACCCATAACACAAGCTATGCTTAAAATGGGACTACATAATTGGTGTGAATTGTCCAAAGATATTTATTATTTATTATTATATGCTAATAAGTAGAAGGTAACATGTAGTTCATTTAACATCTACTAATTTAGTGACACTTTTAATAAGCTAATAAAGCAACGTGCTATAATTACTGTTAATTATAGCACGTTGACACTGCTGTCACAATTGTTTAGCTTGAAGACAATTGTGACAAATAATTTCTGATGCCTTCGCGGTTATTACGCATTGGAATGAAACATCTATGAACGTAAATCCGTTAATAGTTGTTTCACTCGCGTATTTTATTTTATTGGCTGACATTTCAACCTTAGTATAAGACTATTGTCAGCTCAGTCGTGCTACGACCATGGAAACTGTAAAGAATCCGAAACGTCGGCAAATAAAATAAAACATACGCGAGCTAAATCCGTTAATAGTTGTTTCATTCCAATGTGTAATAACCGCGACGGCATCGGAAATTATTAAGTTATTGAATTTCTAGTGAACTCAGAATTCTATCCGATTTACAGAAACCGTAATAAAGTGTGATTTGGACATGGGAAAAGTCTATTGTTTTATAACTAACAATAAAAAGAAAATCTGCGCTTTGATTTCATTTTTATCATTAAGAGGTTAAGAAAAATTTTATATGTTGACTTGCAGTAGGTTATAGGTACCTTCTAGCTTCTGTCTAGGTTTGCATTGAATAAGTACACGAAACTTCAGAGATATATGGCCCCATTAGTTGAACCCAGACGCAAAAACGACGGGGTGATTTTAATTTCACGTGTCTGTCAGTCTGTCTGTGTGGGACTGTGGTATCAGCTCTCTAGCTTAGCTCCCTAACGCATGATCCGATTTGGATTTTGTTTTTTTTTATATCTATCTCGATAAACAGGCGAGGCCATATAGCGTAACATATATTTTATTGCCCACTAGCAACCTACCGGCTTCACACGGATGTTATAAACCTTCCTCTGTCTCTATCCCTACTAATATTATAAATGCGAAAGTAACTCTGTCTGTCTGTCTGTTACGCTTTCACGCTAAAACTACTGGACCGATTTAAATAAAATTTGGTACAAAGATAGTCTGGAGCCTGAGAAAGGACATAGACTACTTTTTAACCGATTGCAAAAAAGGAGGAGTTCCACGCGGACGAAGTCGCGGGCAGAAGCTAGTATCTAATTTAAACAGCACCAAAATCCGTTGCGTAGTTTTAAAGATCTAAGCATACGTATAGGGACAGACAGCTAAAGCGACTTTGCTCTATATTTATGTTCCTTATATAAAATAATAAAAACTATTTCTTTTTCAAATTCGGACTCGGGACCTCATTATTACATTTTGTATCCCCTAATTTTATTTAAAATTCAAGAATACGTAATTACACGTCCGCACCCCACGGAGGTCGGAGTTCGAATGCGAAAAATTCTAAATTCAAATTCGAAAATGGAGTCGCGAATCGCGCCATCTTCCCGCGCGGGCGCACTTTCCGGCGGCCCCAATTGGACGCGTCCTGCGGAACGGTTACCTCACTTCCGGAACGTACCTGCGGCTATGTTCATGTCTGTAATGAGATGTTAATAAGATATAAATGTAAAAACTTTTTTAAAAACGAGCTTTTATTGTTAAATCTGTATTGACGATCTCAATATGAGTGACTATACTTTGACATAATATTGTATTTTTTTTTTTTATAACGTTATAATGTAATTTGTTCATATTATTTATTTCTTTATTTTTTTTTTATTTTTTGTTCTGACGATCTCAATATGAGTGCATATAATTTGACATTATAATGTAATTATACTGTATGAATTTTGAGAAATAAATAAATCTAATCTAATCTAATCTATAATTTTACAATGTACACGTGATCCTCTTTCATTTGATACCCCACTCGGGTATATCTGTAGATATTTGCTCTTTCATCGCCCTTTACACCCAACTTAATTTGGTTTTAGAATGACGTCACACAGTTAACCATGCACTGTTCGGTTAAAGATATCTCCTTTAAAATGTGCATGACTAATGTTTTTTTCTTTGTCCATCAAGTAGCCAATAAATATTGAACGCGTTTTTTTTCTTTTCTCAATCGAACTATAAATGCCAAAGATAAGCGCTTCCTAAGTTCGAGACTTGGGGGCTTGTGACGTCACCGATAGGTATAAATTGTACCATATAATGACGTCACGACCCCCAACTCCCGAACTTTAGAAGCACTTATCTAAGGCATTGCTTATTTGTTTGAGAAAGGAAAAAATACGTGTCGAATCATTTTTAATAATCTAACTGATAAACTTTCATTTTCTTTTGAGCTAAAAGATTTCACCCGCACATACTTACATAAATATAAATAAACTAGCTTTTGCCCGCGACTTCATCCGCGTGGAACTCCTTTTTTGCTGTCGGTTAAAAAGTAGCCTATGTCCTTCCTCAGGCTCCAGACTATCTTTGTACCAAATTTCATTTAAATCGGTCCAGTATTTTTAGCGTGAAAGCGTAACAGACAGACAGAGTTACTTGCGCATTTATAATATTAGTAGTCTTTGTACCAAATTTCATTTAAATCGGTCCAGTATTTTTAGCGTGAAAGCGTAACAGACAGACAGACAGAGTTACTTTCGCATTTATAATATTAATAGGATTAGTAGGGATAAATATCTTTTGGACAATTCACCCCAATTATCTAGTCCCATTTTAAGCAAAGCTTGTGTTATGGGTACTAGACAACGGATAAATATACACAAATACATATAAGACATCCAAGACTCAGGTACAGATGCCAGTGCTCATCACATTGATATCTGCCCCTAGCAGGATTCGAATCCGCAACCTCCGGTTTCGTAGTCAGGGCCTCTGAGCACTAGACCAACAGGCCGTAAAACATACAAGTCGAAATCTCGTAAAATTAGTACCTACTCTAGCCTAGGTATAACAGGTATACCCAGTTTAGCAACAAAGCCTGTATATTTGAATACTAGCGTGAAACCTAGTAGCCTAGGCCCCTGCGCCCACGCACGGGTCAACGACCCCTGACTCAGCCGTGTGGGTAGGTTCGATTCTCGATTAGGTTACGCTATAGGTATATCTACCTATACTAATCTATACTATACTAATATTATAAAGCTGAAGAGTTTGTTTGTTTGAACGCGCTAATCTCAGGAACTACTGGTTCGAATTCAATAATTCTTTTTTGTTAGATAGACCATTTATCGAGGAAGGCTTTAGGCTATATAACATCACGCTGCGACCAATAGGAGCGAAGCAACAGTGGAAAATGTGTAAAAAACGGGGAAAATAACTATTCCACGCGGACGAAGTCGCTGGCAGAAGCTAGTACTAATATAATAAAGAGGAAAGGTTACTTTAGCGTTAGACTATTGTCAGCTCAGTCGTGCTACGATTATGGAAACTGTAAAGAATCCGAAACGTCAGCAAATAAAATAAAATAAAAATACGCGAGTTAAATCCGTTAATAGTTGTTTCATTCCAATGAGGAGTGATTTGTTTGTTTGGATTGAATAGGCTCCTAAACTACTGGACCGATTTGAACATTTTTTCACTCTTAAGAAGCTACAGTATTCGTGAGTGACATAGGCTGTAAAAAAATGGATCCGGGCGAAGCCGGGGCGGGCCGCTTGTAATAAACAGCCGAAGAGGAAAGGTTTGTTTGGATTGGATAGGCTCCTAAACTACTGGACCGATTTGAAAAAAATCTTTCACTGTTAGGAAGCTACAGTATTCCTGAGTGACAAGGTCTATATTAAATTTTGGAAAAAATAGGGATCCGTGCGTAGCCAGGGCGGACCGCTAGTGCATTAAAAAACCAATTTAGCTGTTTTATTTCGTGTAATAACCGCGAAAACATCAGATATTACCAGCCACAAGTAATCAAAGTGCATTTTCACAAAAACCTTTTCACTATAATTAGTGCATTGGCGCCGTCCGGTCTAGACATGCAGTGTAATTGCATTTAACTGCATTTTACCGACAAAACGTGATTTCGGCACCTGTCCCCTAGACTAATGACATTCTAAATGTAATGAAAAACCGGCCAAGTGCGAGTCGGACTCGCGGACGAAGGATTCCGTGCCATCTATATTTATAAACTAGCTAGTCCGTCCCTGATTCGCACGGATCCATTTTTTTTACCTATGTCACTGGAATAGTGTAGCTTCCCAACAGTGAAATAATTTTTCAAATTGGTCCAGTCGTTTAGAAGCCTATTCAATCCAAACAAACAAAACTTTCCTCTTTATAGTATTAGTAAAGAATATAGATTACACACCAGAATAATATATCTATACTTCTATACTAATATAATAGAGAGGAAAGGTTTGTTTGTTTGGATTGAATAGGCTCCAAAAAGACTGGACTGATTTGAAAAATTATCTTACTGTTGGGAAGCTTTTAAAAAAACCGCTTCGAAATCCGTTGCGTAGCGACCCGCTTCGGCTTCGTATGGCTGTTAAATTCTATATATTAAAAAAAAACAGCTTGAAAATCCGTTGCGTAGTTTTAAAGATTTAAGCATACATGCGTACGGACAGACAGCGACAGCGACTTTCATATGTAGTGATAATAAATTCATATATCTATTCACAAGTCGAGTCATGGCTGACGGCATCGAAAATTAACCTAATTATACCAATTAGAGTATCAATGGTGCACTGTACCGAGGTCACCCACCCGGAGTCGAACATAGGACCTCTCTGTTGTGTGTTCGTGGAATTGATGAGGAATTTCAGCGCTTTGACCTATGACCTAGATTTTAGATTGGAATGAAACAACTTTAACACTAAATTTAGCATAAGACTATTGTCAGCTCAGTCGTGCTACGACTATGGAATCTGTAAAGGTTCCGAAACGTCGGCCAATAAAAATAAAATACGCGAGTTAAATCCGTTAAATTTGTTTCATTCCAATGTATAATAACCGCGAAGGCAACAGAAATTATTACATTTTAGATATCGGTTGTAAATGTAAAATCACTAAGTACATCCCTACTAATATTATAAATGCGAAAGTAACTCTGTCTGTCTGTCTGTCTGTCTGTTACGCTTACACGCTAAAACTACTGGACCGATTTAAATGAAATTTGGTACAAAGACAGTCTGGAGCCCGAGAAAGGACATAGGTTACTTTTTAATCGACTTCAAAAAAGAAGGAGTTTCACGCGGACGAAGTCGCGAGCAGAAGCTAGTAGTATATAAAACAAAGTCGTTGCCTGTCCGTCTCTATGTATGTTTAAATCTTTTAAACTGCGAAACTAATTTTAAAGCGTTTTTTTTTAATATATATAGTTTAGCACCTGCGAAGCCGGGGAGGGTCGCTAGTTAATTATAAAATCTTTTATTAAAAAAAGTTTGTTAACTTTTTATCTTTCAATACAGCAAAGTAAATCCCGATAATTTAAAAGCTCTATCAATTACAGTCTGCGCAGGCGCAGGGTCATCGACCCCGCCGCGAAATTGCCTTAATCACTGTGATTTCACGATTCTGTCTTGATTGCTTTATCTCGGTTACCGTTCCTTCGGTCTGTAGTAATAAAATCGACATAAACCGCTTTCATTTTAGATAGATGTATAATTCGTGTTTTATTTAGCAATCTAGAACTAGAAAATAAAAGTAAAAAACCTTAAGAATCATGCTTTTATAATTTTACAATGTACGATTCTCTTTCATTCGATACCCCGCTCGGGTATATTTGTAGACATTTAGTTTTCCACCCCTCCCCCTTAATTTGGTTTTAGAATGACGTCACACAGTTAACCATGCATTGTCGTTAATTATCATTAAAATCTCGAAAAATTTATCCTTAACTAGATTCTGCCCGCGACTTTGTCCGCGTGGAACTCCTCATTTTGCAGTCGGTTATAAAGTAGCCCATGTCTTTTCTCAGGCTCCGGACTTTTTTGTACCAAATTTCATTTGTATCGGTCCAGAGTTTTAGCGTGAAAGCGTAACAGACAGACAGAGCTACTTTCGCATTTATATTATTAGTAGGGATAGGAAAATTTTGCCGTAATTTAGTAAATGAATCGAAATGTACAAAAACAACGGATATACAGACAGAAGTTCCTTCCTTCATAAATATTAAATGTCCCTTAGACCTACTATGAGAAGGTTTCCCTATTTTCCGCGTTCACCTTTTTTTTATCCAGAGCTTTCAATCTAAAATGCATCTTAATTCAAAGTGGTAAGGCTTCTTTTGCAATAAAATGAATGTTTTTGCTAGTCTTTGTAAGAAAGGGGTGTCTCAAGTGTTTTCATTATTAAGTACGGAACCTTGTTTTTTCGTTTTGAAAATAATTGCTGACGTTTATTGACCCCCTGCACTTAAGGGTGTGTTGGAATTTTAACCCCTTATGATTTGAATGAATGTTCAATTGAGTGCTTTCTTTAATGGGATATAAAAATATTTTTTTAGGATTAGTGGTAGATATACTTGACTTTAGCGTTAGACTATTGTCAGCTCAGTCGTGCTACGATTATGGAAACTGTAAAGAATCCGGAATTTCAGCAAATAAAATAAAAATACGCGAGTTAAATCCGGTAATAGTTGTTTCATTCCAATTTACGAAACTAATTCAGCCTAAAGCCAAAATATATCCATAACATATACTTACACTTGACTAAAAGAAAATTTTTATATTCATTACTTAGGTAACGAGTTTTCGGAACTGCTTTGAAATCCTATCCCCCACCCTAACATGATACAAGTATAACTATCTCATTCTGGGTCAATACACAATACAAGGGACAATGGGCCCCCACGTTGGGCGCCAAAATTAAGTTATAGACCGGTGCCAAGTAGAAACTCAACCTTGCACCTTTGTTATAAAGTTGAAATTTGCAAGTTCTGATACTGATTGATAGTTTGTAGGATGAGTTTCGAGTTCGAATAAAAGAAGCATAATGAATGTATTTTAGTCCAAAGCTGTTTAACTAAATTTCTACAATTATCTTAATTGATCTATTTATAATAATAATAGCGGTCCGCCCCGGCTTCGCACGGATTTTTTTCAAAATATTCTATAGCCTATGTTAGTCAGGGTGAACGTAGCTTCCCAACAGTGAAAGAATTATTAAAATCGATCGAAATCCAGTAGTTTTTGAGCCTATTCATTACAAACATACAAAAATAGGTACAAATCTTTCCTCTTTATAATATTTATAATAATAATAATATGTTTGGACAATTCACACCAATTGATCTAGTCCCAAACTAAGCAAAGCTTGTACTGTGGGTACTAGACAACGGATAAACATATATAAATACATATACTTAAGACATCCAAGACTCAGGTACAGATGCCAGTGCTCACACTGACTGCCCCTAGCAGGATTTGAACCCCTAAGAATACGAGCAGCTATAATATTAATTTCAACAAACTTTATTATAATAGCTGTGCCCGCGACTTCGTCCGCGTGAAAAAGTTATTTTCCCCGTTTTTTTACACATTTTCCGCTGTTTCTTCGCTCCTATTGGTCGCAGCGTGATGTTATATAGCCTAAAGCCTTTCTCGATAAATGGTCTATCCAACAAAAAATAATATTTGGATTCGAACCAGTAGTTCCTGAGATTAGCGCGTTCAAACAAACAAACAAACAAACAAACAAACTCTTCAGCTTTATAATATTAGTATAGATATTATGTGGGTCGATTAGAAAACGAGTACATATATTGTATGTTACTTCATGAACAGGAAATGAGCTCATACACAGCGAGTACTATTCGGGCGGGATATCAGTAGTTATATTATATATGTATATATGTGTATATATGTTTTGCGTTAGGGTTATAAATAACTCGGAACTTCAACAGGTTGAGTGCCTACGCGGAAATGTGAGATATATATTATGTTGTTGGAGTTTTTTTTAACATATATTTTTAGGTCGACTTATAATTAATTATGATATTGAACCATAATTGAATATTGGAATGAAACAATAATTATAACTTCTAACGCTAAAGTCATACAAGTAAACTTTAGCGTTAGACTATTGTCAGCTCAGTCGTGCTACGATTATGGAATCTGCAAAGAATCCGAAACGTCAGCCAATAAAATAAAATACGCGAGTTAAATCGATTATAGTTGTTTCATTTCAATTAATGATTATCTTTATTATAATTATGGAATAATATGGTAATATGTTATCTTCAAAATAACAGATAAAAAAATAAATATTACGCCTTAATTAAGTTATTAGTACATTACGCACCAAGGCCAGTATACTATTTTTCTGTTCGACGAAGCCAGAAAGCGGAAATTTCATTTAGCGCAGCGGCCACAAAGTTGGCGCTTTCTGGCCAGAGGACGGAAAAATATCTTTTTAGCCAGGTGCGTGCAGTGGGGAGTACATGTACCGCGCCAGGGTAGGCATTCCATAAATTTATTGCATTGTGCCTGTATGGTATGCACGCCCTTGCTTTTTACAGTTATCTAAAGTTTATATTTTGTCGTAAAATAGTAATGGATATTATATACTTACTTTCATTGTCTATTTAAATTTCTTAAAAGCTTTTTCATTAATCATTAAGTTTTTAATTGTACAAGGACTTTAAAAGGGTCGTAATTAAATTTGACAGATGTCAGATGACAATGTTTCTATTTTTGGATACAAAAGTCCATATACTTACATTGACTTGCCTTTTTTTTTTTTTTTTTTTTCGAACTGAATACTGAAGCGCAGTTGGCCAGCTAATGGGCCTTCACTGCAAAATCGGACGGGTGGCGAGGCTCCTGAAAGGAGACTCTTAAGACTTGCCTATAATCTTATTCTTGTATATAAAATACCAGCTGCAGCCCGCGACTTCGTCTGCACACGATGAGTAATTTACACAATATCGTTATAAAATATAGCCTATATATATATCTGTTGTATAAGCTATATTATTGTAAAGTTTCATCAAAATCCATTCAGTAGTTTTTGCGTGAAAGTGTGACAAACATACCTACAGACATCATTAGTAGCTCTATACCGTGGGTTCTTACGCTAACATGTACTTAGTACTTGGGTTTTCAACCCGGGGGTATAACTTGTATTCCGCGGTAACAATCAGCTGGTATTTGTCTCGAACGCCGCATTACAAAGTGTCTAGTCTGAGCGCAGCGCAGCGCCGACTAGCGCGCGAGCTCGGCGGCGGGAGAAGGGAATCAGGGACCCTAGTTAGGTCATAATGGTAACGGATTTAAAAAGGTTAAGAACCACTATACAACCTTCTATCATTTAAATAGAGATTTCCTTTAAACCATCTGGATATGTTTTTTTTTATAAATAGACAGAGTTATTGTAGTATTTATAATATGAGTGATGATTAAATTAGAGTTTGATGGAGTGTCCTTCGAGGCGCAATATTTTTGCCAATTCCTTTGTTCTTGTGCCGACCAGGTTATTCTGCGTAGGCAAGTTATAAGCGAAGAACACTCCCGACATATTTACCTCTCAAAAAAAAAAAACAGGTTATAAATCCGTTCACGCGTTAGGGAGCTATGATGTCACACACACACACACACACACACACACACACACGCACGCACGCACGCACGCAGGCGCGCGCGCGCGGATGAAGTCGCAAGCAGAAACTAGTCTATACTAATATTATAAAGAGGTAAACTTTGTTTGTTTGGTTGTAATGAATTGGTTTAAAAACTAATGGACCGATTTGTGAGCTACGTTCACCCTTAGTAACATAGGCTATAGAAAATTTAAAAAAAATTATGGATCCGTGCAAAGCCGTAGCGAACAGCTAGTGTCATATAAATAGACCAATGACCAATTGACGATGTTTGTGTACATGTATGATTTTATACCAACCGCACTACATTTTCAACATTAGGTATTACTCGAAAGTTGGCAATAGTTATATTAATGTTGGCAGTTTGCCAGATTAGTTTTTGTACCGAGTTTATTAACATATCTTAGTATTGGCACTACTGGGTTATGATACATGTTTATTTCAAATGAGTATTGGTATTTTATTACATACTAGCGGTGCATCCCGGCTTCGCATGGATCCCTTTTTTCATAGCCTATGTAACACGGTAATAGTGTAGCTTCCCAACAGTGAAAGAATTTTTGAAATCGTTCCAGTCGTTTTGGAGCCTTTTCAATCTGAACAAACGAACAAACAAAACTTTCCTCTTTATAATATTAGTATAGACTAGCGGTCCGCCCCGGCTTCGCGAAAAGAGGAAAGATTTAATAATTTTTGATTTCTGATGCCTTCGCGGTTATTACACATTAGAATAAAACAACTATAGACGGATTTAACTCGCGTATTTTATTTTATTGGCTGACGTTTCGGATTCTTTACAGATTCCATAATCGTAGCACTACTGAGCTGACAGTAGTCTAACGCTATAGTCAAGTCAAGTATACCACTAATCTTAAAATATTTGTTTGTTTGTATTGAATGGGCTCCAAAACGACTGGACCGATTTGAAAATTTCTTTCACTATCGGAAAGCTAGACTATTTATGAGTGACATAGGCTATTATAAATTTTGAAAAAATTAGTGATCCGTGCGAAGCCGGAGCGCGCCGCTAGTTATATCATAAATGTTTTTTTTAACTACTTACACAACGTGCAATTAATCTATACTAATATTATAAAGCTGAAGAGTTTGTTTGTTTTTTTGTTTGTTTGTTTGAACGCGCTAATCTCAGGAACTACTGGTTCGAATTCAAAAATTCTTTTTTTGTTGGATAGAGCATTTATCGAGGAAGGCTTTAGGCTATATAACATCACGCTGCGACCAATAGGAGCGAAGAAACAGTGTAAAATGTGTAAAAAACGGGGAAAATATGAAGCCTTATGAAGAAGTGACAGAAGACTTTGACAGATCTTTGACGAAACAATCGGACGGACAGGACGACGTCTGCCGGGGCCGCTAGTACTATAATAATTATAGTCGACAATAAATAAATGAATCGCTACAGTGGAATGAAACAACTTTAACGGATTTAACTCGCGTATTTTTTTTTTTTGGCTTTTTAAGTTGTTTAATTCAAATGTATAATAACCGCGAAGGCATCAGATATTATTAAATCGCTACAGTATTCAATATGGACCGCCGCGGCCCCACGTTGGGCGCCACCGCGGCTGAGGTCGGCCCGATCGATACGCGACGCACGCACCGCGCTCGGTAACTACTATTCTAACATCTGTGATATAAATAACTACTATTAATATACTAGAATTTGTACTATTATGCATAAATCGATATTTGTACCTAAAACGAGAGGAAAGGTTTGTTTGTTTGGATGAATAGGCTCTAAAACGGCCAAATTTGAAAAATTCTTTTACTGTTGGGAAGATAGAACCACCCTGAGTAACATAGGCTATAGAATATTTAGAAGAAAAAAAATTAAGGGCCCGTGTGAAGCCGGGTCGAACCGCTAGCTATTAAATAAATAAATAAACTAATTAATTGAGATAATTTCACTTAAGTTTTTTTTTCCTTGTCTCGTTTTAAAATAAAGTTTGAGACAATGGCGGTGTCGCAAACGCTCAAAGATCCACCCATATACAAAAACTTTTATAATCTTTGATTTACGTCACGTCTCAATATAATTTGTATTCAGATGTGACGTCACGTCTCTACCGAACTTTTGACGAAAATATTTGTCATTTTTATTTTGATTGAGAAAGAGAATACGTGTCCAATCCCTACTAATCCCTACTATCCCTACTAATATTATAAATGCGAAAGTAACTCTGTCTGTCTGTCTGTCTGTCTGTCATTTACGCTTTCACGCTAAAACTACACTACCGATTTAAATGAAATTTGGTACAAAGAAAGTCTGGAGCCTGAGAAAGGACATAGGCTACTTTTAACCGACTGCAAAAAAGGAGGAGTTCCACGCGGACGAAGTCGCGGGCAGAAGCTAGTACTTTAATAATCTGACTTAAATGGAATTTCTCTATTTACACACATCTATACTAATATAATAAAGAGGAAAGGTTTGTATGTTTGTTTGTTTGGCTTGAATAGGCTCCAAAACGGATGGACCGATTTGAAAAATTCTTTCACTGTTGGGAAGCTACACTATTCCCGAGTGATATAGGCAACAGAATATTTTGAAAAAAATTAAGGATCCGTGCGAAGCCGGGGCGACCCACTAGTTCTAAATATAGGTATTTATATTTATACTAGAAATTTCTTACATCCTTATCGTACAATTTTGAAATCTAGGTCATACAACAAGTGCCTATTGTTAGCATACAGGCTTCAAACAAATATAAACCCTAATACAATATTATTAAGTTTAAAGTGTACTCTAGTAATTGTAGATGTGTGGGTAACACATCAATACGTATTTAGATACTACTACATGTAAAATACTTAAGCAAAAATTGATATATTGGAATGATAATTTCTGATGCCTTCGCGGTTATTACACATTGGAGTGAAACAACTATAGACTTTAGCGTTAGACTATTGTCAGCTCAGTCGTGCTACGATTATGGAATCTGTAAAGGCTCCGAAACGTGAGCCAATAAAAATAAAATACGCGAGTTAAATCCGTTAAAGTTGTTTCATTCCAATGTATAATAACCGCGAAGGCATTAGAAATGATTAGCATAATAGAATTTATTGAAGGTGCCATGTTATAAGATGTCTCTATTTCTTATGATTGAGATTTGGTCAAATAGTATTTTATTTTGAAAAAGCATTTTGAAAATACCTTTTTTGCATTTACCATTTGAAACACAAACGCAAATTTGGTATTTTGCATTTTAAATATGAAAAGTACTTACTATGCATTTAAATTTTTAAAACCATTTCGAACATAATATATATATACTAGCTGTGCCCGCGACTTCGTCCCCGTGGAATAGTAATTCTTCATAATGCTTCATATTTTCCCCGTTTTTTACACATTTTCCACTGTTTCTTCGCTCCTATTGGTCGCAGCGTGATGTTATTTAGCCTAAAGCCTTCCTCGATAAATGGTCTATCCAACAAAAAAAGAATTTTTGAATTCGAACCAGTAGTTCCTGAGATTAGCGCGTTCAAACAAACAAACAAACAAACTCTTTAGCTTTATAATATTAGTATAGATGCTAAGTATCACTGATCTAGGTAATGAGGTCTGTTCGACCTAATTAAAAATTGGATACTAGATTCCGTAATTCGTAAACAACCTAAAAAGCTTCGCTTTAACAGTAGAGAGACTTCTGTCAAAACAAATATACTTAACACTCTCCCATAATGGAATTTAGGATATATTTTTAACATAAGTAAAGTTAGAACTAGGATACGGTTAGAGGCGGTTCCGTACATTTTAGATTTGAATCGGCTAGGATATTGGAATGAAACAAAAAACTATATAAGTATTTAACTCGCGCATTTTGTTTTATGTGTTCACGTTTCGAAGACTTTACGGTTTCCATATTCGAATATGGGAATAGCTAGCAGATGGAAGTTTTTTTACTACTTACTTGACACTTATCGTTATATTTTTGATAATTCACACTATATCCTAATACTATTATAAAGGCGAAAGTTTGTAAGTATGGATGTATGGATGTTTGTTACTCTTTCACGTAAAAACTACTGAATGGATTTGAATGAAACTTTACCACAATATAGCTTATACATCAGAATAACACATAGGCTACAATTTTTGACACTAGACTAGACGGGACGAACCTGAAGTCCACGCGAACGAAGTCGCGGGCAAAAGTTATATCTATATAAATTATATTTTAGGTGTTATTCTGACGTGTAAGCTATATTTCTATAAAGTACTTTCTGTGTGAAAGAGTAACAAACATACATATGGATAGAGATCCATTTTCACATTCATACATTCTCATCTTTCGCGTTAATAATATACTAGCAGTTCGCCCCGGCTTCGCGCGGATCCCTAATTTTTTTCAAAATATTCTATAGCCCATGTTACTCAGGGTGAACGTAGCTTCCCAGCAGTGAAATATTTTTTTTAATCGGTCTAGCCTTTTCGGAGCCTATTCAATCCAAACAAACCTTTCCTCTTTATTATATTAGTACTAGCTTCTGCCCGCGACTTCGTCCGCGTGAAACTCCTCCTTTTTTGCAGTCGGTTAAAAAGTAGCCTATGTCCTTTCTCAGGCTCCAGACTATCTTTGTACCAAATTTCATTTAAATCGGTCCAGTAGTTTTAGCGTGAAAGCGTAACAGACAGACAGACAGACAGAGTTACTTTCGCATTTATAATATTAGTAGGGATGCATATGGATGGACATCCATTTTCACATCCATACATTCTCATCTTTCGCGTTTATAATATACTAGCAGTTCGCCCCGGCTTCGCACGGATCCCTAATTTTTTTCAAAATATTCTTTATAGCCCATGTTACTCAGGGTGAACGTAGCTTCCCAACAGTGAAATAATTTTCCAAATCGGTCTAGCCGTTTCGGAGTCTATTCAATCCAAACAAACCTTTCCTCTTTATTATAGTAGTATAGAAGGATTAAAAAAGTCATACGAACGTGCACACGGACTGACAAACGCCAAGCGTTTTTCCATAGACCAAAGGAACCCCAAAATACAGTTTTATAGAGCACAAGTAAACAAAAATAGAACCGACAAGGAATGCGCTTCCGCCGTACAGAAATACAGTTTCACATATTTTTTCATTTTATTCTTAAACGGGGCATACTGTCTCCTTTAGGCGGGAATTGGAAATTGGACCTTATTTGCACGTGTATAAGAAACAAATTCGAGTGCGTTTTCTTTTTAACGAAATTAGGTATGGAATGATACGATTAAAATCGAATTTTGATTTTTTTTTAGTTAAAAATGCAAAATTTCAACTCAATCGAAAACCGGGAAAATTTAACTTACACAATTTGAAATGACACACCTATAGACGGATTTACTCGCGTATTTTATTTTATTGGCTGGCGTTTCGGAGCCTTTACAGATTCCATAATCGTAGCACGATTGAGCTGACAATAGTCTTATGATAAAGTAACAAAAACAAAATACGCGAGTTAATTCCCTTGAAGTTGTTTTATTCCAATTTTATTATGCTATTATTATTATTAATAATAATAATAATAATAATAATAAAATTATTATTAATAAAATTATTATTATTAATAATAATATTGGTGATGTTTGCTAAACGAAACTTAATCACAAAGTATTTTGCATTTTGAAATGAATATTAAAATGCAAAATACACCTCGAAAGTTATTTCAATTAAATATACAAAATTCATTTTTACTAAATGGCATTTAAATCCAAAATACAAAATAGGTATTTTGCGTTTTGTATTTGCATTTTAACTTGGGTATTAACCTCTTTAGGTCCTTTACCCTTATATCCTAACTAGGGTCCCTGATTCCACCCCTCCTCCCAACGACGAACTCGCTCGATGAAATATTTCTTTCCTTACTGAAGATATAAAAGGTCTCCAGATGTCAATAAACACACATTTACTCCCATCAGGTGTCGAACCCGCGACCTCCGGTTTCGTAGTCAGCGGTTCTGACCACTAGACTAATAGGCCGTCTATATATATATACTATCTTTACTAATATAATAAAGAGGAAAGGTTTGTTTGTTTCGATTAAATAGGCTCCAAAACTACTGGACGATTTGAATAATTCTTTCACTGTTAGGAAGCTACACTATTCCCTCAATTTCGAAAAAGATCCGTGCGAAGCCGGGTCTCCTAGTTTATTATATAATTTCCTTACTAAAGATGCTGCCCTCATATTTACTTCTAGCAGGATTCGAACCCGCGACCTCCGGTTTTGTTTTCTACTATACCAACGTCTATGACTAAATATAAGATCTATGTCACATGTCAAGTTGACGTGTCCTAAATATAGACACGTCACGTGTGTGACACGTGTCAAGGGCCGTAGGGTTTCTTGACCTGTCCCAACACATGGGCGTGCATTCCATACAGGCACAGTGTTACTAATGTATGGGGTGCCTACCCTGGCGCCATACTTACGCCCACCATGTGCACGCACCTGGTCATACGATAAGATTGTTCATCACTACATAGTATAAAACATAGTCGCTGTGTGTTCGTTCCTGTGTATGCTTAAATGTTTAAAACTACGCAACTTTTTTATTTTGTACGGATGTAATGTCATTGCAACGAAGTATCAGTTATTACGAAAATACGTTGACCCTGAGTAACATAGGCTATAGAATATATTGAAAATAAATAGGGATCCGTACGAAGCCGGGGCGTACCGCTAGTGTGTAATAACCGCAAAGGCATCAGAAATTACGGTATCGTCTACTCAAGAATAATTCTTAAATACAAATCCCTACTAATATTATAAATGCGAAAGTAACTCTGTCTGTCTGTCTGTCTGTTACGCTTTCACGCTAAAACTACTGGACCGATTTAAATGAAATTTGGTACAAAGAAAGTCTGGAACCTGAGAAAGGACATAGGCTACTTTTTAACCGACTGCAAAAAAGGAGGAGTTCCATGCGGACGAAGTCGCGGGCAGAAGCTAGTCAACTATATATATTATTAGACCCCTCTGAATGGGCGGAACATAAATTCAAATTATGCTAATGTCTATCCGTCTCTATGTTAAACTGAGACGCGGTCAATTTGTACTAATCACGTACGGACAGACAGACGGAGTTGTATAATTCTCTCTCTTGTTGGAAGATTGTAGGGAGTCCATTCATTTTGTATTTTATGTATTACTAGCGGTCCCGGCAGACGTCATCCTGCCCGTTCGAAATTCAAATTAGGTAACTTTAGTTAGACAACGTTTGTATGGGAAAAGAAAAGGGCTGTTTTTAGGGTTTTCCCGGCAATTATTCGATTTTTCTCGCCGTAAGAACCAACCTTGGACTTCAACGAACATTTAAAAAAAAAAATGGCCAAATTGGTCCAGGCGTTGTCGAGTTATGCGCTTACCAACACATTTTGCGATTCATTTTTATATATAAGAAGAAGAAGAAGAAGAAGACTAGCTTCTGTCCGCGACTTCGTCTGCGCACGATGAGTAGGTACTTTACACAGTATCGTTATAAAATATAGCCTATATGCTATTCTGATGTATGAGCTATATTATTGTAAAGTGTCATCAAAATCAAGTTTATGTATGTATCGAGTGTGAAGGAAGCAAGAGAGGTGTGTCAGGATCGTGGCGAGTGGGGAGCGGTTTCTGGCTGCCCCCGTGGGACTGTGGTGTGAGGATTGAGTGACAAGGAAGCAAAAATGGTATATACAGATATTGCTAATACAGGATTCCCAATACTTTGCCGCGCAGGTGCGTGCAGTGAGAGAAGCGGGGTAGGCACTCAATACTTTTGTCAGTGTGAATCATATTTTTATATTTTTTGGATCTGTGATTAACAAAGTGCTCTTTGTTTACCCCACTGGGACATAAGTGTGAGTGTATAATAGTGTATACATAGCAAACTTAAGTGCGGTAAGGAATGTCAAGTATTGAATTACTAGCCGGCTTCTATACGGGTTACCGCTAATCTCCCGTACGAGGTTTTAGAATGGGATTAATGAACCCCATAGGGGGATGTTTCCGGTTAAATAATACCGGCTTTTAGTTACGGATTCGGGTTTTGGGGTAAACGGGTTTCTGAAGGAAGTGGTTATGTTTTAACGTAGTTTAAGGAAATGTTATCTATATATATAAAAGAAAGTCGTGTTAGTTACTCCATTTATAACTAAAGAACGGCTAAACCGATTTGGCTGAAAATTGGCGGGGAGGTAGCTTAGAGCCAGAAAAAGGACATATGATACTTTTTATCACGTTCCAGTGAAAAAAAAAAAATGATTGCTGTCAAATCGATTCTTTGCCGGACGGGACGAAGTCTGCCGGGACCACTAGTTTAAAAATATAAGTGGTTAGAATGCTTTATAGGTATCGAAGATCTGTTGGTCTAGTGGTCAGAGCCTATGACTACGCAACCGGTGGTTGCGAGTTCGAGTTCTGCTAGAGACGACAGTCAGTGTGAACACGAGCATTTGTAACTGAGTCTTAGAGGTGTATTTATGTATGTTTATCCGTTGTCTAGTACCCATAGTACAAGCTTTGCTTAGTTTGCGACTAGATCGATTGGTGTGACTTGTCCAAAATATATTTCTTTTATTTAATTTCAAAATAAATGTCATAATAAAATCTCAAGATTATTATATAAATTTCAATCTCAAAAACTACACACGCTCATACTTTTAGTACACGTTATAATTCAAAACGTGGGTAATATGTATTACACCATAACAGCTAAGTGTTCTCAAACACCATGGTCACCTCGAGGTCGTTGACCCGGCCGCCATCTTTGCTAGACAATTGACCGTAGTTGATTTATTATGCCGGAGTGATTTGGGGCTCCATAAGAGAGATATTATACAATTCTACATACAAAAAATCATACTTATATCATAAGTGCGAAGCTAACTCGATCGTAGCAAGTGTTGAGTACTGTCTGCCCCTGTGGGATTGTAGTGTGAGTATATGTATGTATCGAGTGTGAAGGAAGCAAGAGAGGTGTGTCAGGATCGTGGCGAGTGGAGAGCGGTCTCTGGCTGCCCCTGTGGGACTGTAGTGCTATTATATTTTTGTAACGAGTGTGAAGGAATCAAAAGGTGTGCCAGGATCGTGGCGAGCGGTCTCTGGCTGCCCCTGTGGGACTGTGGCGTGAGTACATGTATTTATTGAGTATAAAGGAAGCAAGAGAGGCGTGTCAGGACCATGACAAGCTGAGAGCGGCTCTGACTGCCCCTGTAGGTCTGTGGATCGAGTATCGAGTGTGAAGGATGCAAGAGAGGTGTGTCTGATATATAAAGATATAGCTCGTATAGGTTTCGTAATATTCAGTCGAGCAGGTGCGTGCAGTGAGTGAGGGGTGCGGGGTAGGCACTCCATACAGTTTTGTCAGTGTATCTTTACGTAATGTACGCCTATGCAATCATGCGGTCTGTGGGCAGTATAAAACGCCGAGTAAGCGTATTTAATTAGAGATTATTTTTCAATCATAACAAATAAGTCATAAGCTGATGCGGTGTAGAGTAATTAAAAAGATCCACCGTTCTTATTTCACTCGGCTATTGTTTGATATCAATATTCAATATATGAACAGAAAAAATACATATTATTATGTACACATAACAACTCCAAAGTGCAGAGGCGTGCGGATATTCCGTATGAAGGTAGGCACTTGTTAGAAATTATCATATCGTCATCGTGTCAATAGCTAGTAATGAAAACGCTATTAATCTGATCATATATAGTATACTAGCTTCTGCCCGCGACTTCGTCTGCGCACGATGAGTACTTCACACAATATCGTTATAAAATATAGGCTATGTTATTCTGATGTATGAGCTATATTGTGGTAAAGTTTCATTCAAATCCATTCAGTAGTTTTTACGTGAAAGA
Source organism: Polylopha cassiicola (assembly GCA_038024825.1). Taxonomy (NCBI): domain Eukaryota; kingdom Metazoa; phylum Arthropoda; class Insecta; order Lepidoptera; family Tortricidae; genus Polylopha; species Polylopha cassiicola. The sequence continues at coordinate 2,688,623 of CP149065.1, read as the reverse complement.
GTAACAAACATCCAAACATCCATATATCCATACTTACAAAGTTTCGCCTTTATAATAGAAGTAGGATTAATGCATATGAGATGAGAACTCTTTATTGCACAGCAAAATCAATACACAGAATGGAACAATACCGAATTTTATAAAAATTGTATAAAACCAATTTTTATAAAATTTTCGAGCTGTTTCGGAAGAGTGCAACAAACTTGCGAGATTTTTATATATCAGATTATGTACAATGTACATGCATTTATCGTTTCAGATGCTTTTGCCATTTATAAAACGTCAAATTTTGTTTACGAAACGTCAGCACAAAAATCAACATACTCGGTTTAAATACGTTTATGCAGAACAAATGTAAACTCGCCCATAATTCGTCTCTTGGTCAACAAAAATTTTCGTAAGCAAATTGGCTTGGTTGCGCAAACGCACCCGCCAGACGGTCGTTAGCACAGAGTTACGTCGTTTATAGTGTTCAAACAATGGTTTGGTATATTTAGACTGAATCATCATATAACCCGGTCTGTCTTATGAGGAACGTAGTTAAGTAGTACCTTATCAGGCGCGTGCTGAAATGGCCGCCAGGGTAGGCACTACATATTGTGCTTCTATGTGATGCGCGTCCGTGTTAATAATTATTGAATTGGGTTTTTTCGTGTTAATTAACCTAGTCCCACATTAAAATAAGCTGTTATAGATACTAGACCACGGATAAATTCATAATATTGTCAATAAAGTGACTAATGGATGGATCTTCGAGCGTTTGCGAATTCGTCATTGCCTCTAGCTATGTCTATAATCGTTGCGTATAATATTAGATTAGGTATCAATCGAAATGCTACCTTTATGTTATTTTACAAGCGACTTATAGAATTGCTAAGTTTGAACATGAGCGTTATCGGTTAAGGGACTGTGGAGATACACGTTGTAATAATAATGCATATATAGGGCGAAAAGCGTAGCTCTAATTATAGTCTTCTAATTTTCAGAAACGATTCTACCAAAACAACACGATCTATGCAAAATTCGATTTTCACACAATTAAGCAAATTAAAGTCAACCTTAAATCCTGTAGCAATAAGACGATAATTATTAAACAATCAATGTAAAGCGAGACATGACGATATTCTAATTCTAGGAAGTAACAGGCATGCGGACTATTGTTTTGGTTTGTGGAATTATTTCAATAGTGCATTAACTAAAAGACAGTCTTGTTAATGTATATACACTGCACGCACCTGCAGCAATTGGCGTGCATTCCAAACATGCACCGTTGTGTTTTTGACGGTTCGAAAATGTATTGAGCATCTACCTTGTGCCTACCCCGGCGCGCTCTCACTGCACGCACCTGCTGCTGTAGGCGTGCATTCCAAACAGGCACCGTTCTTGTTACAAAAATGTATCGATGGTCTACCCTGTGCCTACCCCGGCGCGCTCTCACTGCACGCACCTGCTAAGTTTTTCTCTTTCTCTTGCAGCAAGAGATGGCGGAGACAGCGGGGGAGCCGCTGCCCAACGGGAATGCAGCCACTGCTGAGGAAGAGGACGAGAGGCTGAAGCAGAGACCGGCGGACATCGACGCGGTATGTACACACAGACACACACACAGCGACCACACTCACGCCAAGAACCACGTGAACAGAACATGTACACACAGACACACACACAGCGACCACACTCACGCCAAGAACCACGTGAACAGAACATGTACACACAGACACACACACAGCGACCACACTCACGCCAAGAACCACGTGAACAGAACATGTACACACAGACACACACATAGCGACCACACTCACACTCACGCAAAGAATCACGTGAACACAACATGTACACAGACACACACACAGCGACAACACACACCATGAACCACGTGGACAGAACATGTACACACAGACACACACAAAGCCACCACACTCACGCAAAGAACCACGTGGACAATTACAACAAAATATTAGTAGTAACTAGTGTCCGGCCGAAATTTCTGTTTCGGTTTCGGCCATTTTCGACTTAAAAATCATGTTTCGGCCGGAGGTTTGGTTTCGGCCAAAAACAGCGGAAATTTTCGGCCGCGTCGAAACTATTAACGTCGTACTTTCGGGTCACGTAATTTCCATTTGATATAAGTGAAAAGTAAAACCTAATAATATTAGAACAGCGAGACGTTTCGTTATTTATTTAATTTCTCGAAAGAACGGCCCATTCATATTTTATTTAAAATATTAAGCACTTTTATAAAAGTTTCGGTTTCGGCCGAAACTATAATCAAACCGAAATCAAAATGTTTCAGTCAGACACTAATAGTAACTACCTACCGACCGCCATATTTTTTTTAGGAGAGACGAAAAATGTATTAATATGTCGATATGCACGCAGGAGTGTTCTGTATAGATTCCTGCTTTCTATATGAAGCTGGAAGAGTTGTCTTGCATCTGTTCTGTCGTGTCGGTCTCGCTGTGAACTCGATGGCGCGCGTAACACAAACCTTAACGGATTTAACTCGCGTATTTTATTTTATTGGCTTACGTTTCGGAGCCTTTACAGATTCCATAATCGTAGCACGACTGTACCGACTATAGTTAGTTTAACAAACCTACAGGTTTTTGAGTTAGCTGTCTTTAGATTTAGGTATGCGATATTGTTATAGTGTCAATAGCTATTCATGAACACACAATTCAACCGATCAACGTCGCTGCTTGAATATCAATTACTCAAGTGTTATAAATTAAGTTTAGATTAATTATTTTATTAAATTCTACTTTAACGCAAAGGGATAAGGTCTTATTTGTAAATTATACTTAGAGACACTCTCGATTAAATTCTTGGAGACACTCAGAAGTGTTTGTTTATCTATAATAATAAGTAGGTGTTGGTTATATATGCTACAAGGTAAATATTATACGAAATGTCATACGTACCCGAAAGTAAAACAATGTGTTATTGTTAGTTTTAGGGTTCCATACCCAAACGGTAAAGCCTATTACTCAGACTCCACTGTCCGTTCGTCTGTCTATCGTCAGGCTGAAATGCCTTTAGCTAATAGGTATTAACTTCTGAAACATAAAAAAACCTAATCGTTCGTTCATTTGGTAGCTACTAAAACTACTGGACCGATTTTAATGTCATTTGGTACAAAGAAAGCCTGGAGCCCGAGAAGGGACATAGGCTACTTTTTAACCGACCGCAAAAAAGGAGCGAGTTCCACGCGGACGAAGTCGCGGGCAGAAGCTAGTTTGATATGATAGTGTAATTATACTTTATGAATTTTGAGAAATAAATCTAATCTAATCTATTATGTGTTCACAGGATGTGCGCGAGATGGAGCGCCGCAAGCGCGTCGAGGCGCTCATGTCCTCGAAGCTGTTCCGCGAGGAGCTGGAGCGCGTGCTGGACCAGCAGATGCACGAGGGCGGGGACGCGCCGCTGCTGCAGCGGCTGCGCGAGATGGTGGGCGGGCGGCTGCACACCGGCACCTTCAGGGTGAGTGACCAGGCGCATATCCAGCCGCCGAAAAAGATAGTGGGCGCAGATTTTGATTTTCATCAAATTATGTAGTCAAACAGTTTAGATTAAATACCAAATGGATAAATAGGTATCTTGACGTTGTCTCGGGAGTAGACATGTGACGTCACATCTCACATGTTTATTAAGGTTGTGGTTATGCCCACAATGGTGGATCCGCCCTTGTGAGTGACCGCCAAGGGCGTGCATTAATATATAGGCACAGTGTCACTGATTTATGAAGTGCCTATACCTACCCTGGCGCTTCACTGCACGCACCTGGTGACGGCAGCTGTTTGCAAGGAGCTGGGGAGAGTGCTGGACCAGCAGATGCTGCTCAGGTCTACTGTCCCTTGGAGCTGTGAAAAAATTAAACTTCTAAGCCAGCGCAATCGAAATGTACAGCCGTTTATATTATCTTCGACACTCGCAAGTAGTCGCAAAGGAATCAAAACCAACAGGGTACTTTCCGTGACCTCAGAATCTTGATATTTGCTACTACAGGTTTATAGGTATACTAGCGGTTCGCCTCGGTTTCGCTCGGGTCCCTAATTTTTTTTTTTAAATATTACAGGTATATAATTATATTCTATAATATTTTGTTTTCAGGGTGAACTGTAGACATAGACATTTTTTTTTTTAATTTTACGATGACGATATTTGTTTTTCCCATCTAGTCCAAGTGTGAGTCGGACTCGCACTTGATCGGTCTTTTATTTTAATTTTATGATAATGATATTTGTCTGTTCCCCCAGAGCCCTAGCTGCGTCCTTCCCATCAACGACATCCGAGGCATCGAGGGGTTCGGCTACGAGAAGGGAGAGAAGATACTCCGCTGCAAGCTCGCCGCCTGCTACCGGCTGGTCGACCTGTTCGGATGGACTCAGAGTGAGTACATACGCAAGGGCGTGCATTCCATATAGGCACAACGTCACTAACGTATGGAGTGCCTACCCTGACGACTCAAGGGCGTGCATTCTATTTAGGCACATTGATATAAATGTATATAGTGCCTACCCTGGCGCCATACTTACGCTCCCCTCACTGCACGCGCCTGGTGCATACATACACTAGTTCACCGGTCCAATGGTTCTTAACCTGATGGTGATAAGTAGAGATGGACGAATATTCGGCTAGTATTCGGTATTCGGCCACTTTTTGCCGGTCATTAATAGGGGTGACATCTGGGTAAAGAACGAAATTCTATTTAATCCGTAAGTTAGATTTTAAAAAATTATTAGACTTGTATTTTTTCTATCCTAAATTAAATAAACTATGCCAAAGATAAATGCTTATAATTTACGGTAGTGGGGACTCATGGCGTCACGATGTTGTACAATTTATACCTAATGGCTTAGAGAATATATCAACTGGAGTACGCTTCGACACTATTCGTCATACAAAATTTTTAGCCACTTTTAGCGGGGGACGAGGTAGGAACACATACAAAAAACTGCACACTGATGTAAAAATAATTCTTATCGTTACACACGCATACTAATAGAAACTGTCAACACTAGGCGGAATTTATTCACACTAGCAAAAACAAGACTATAAACGTCGTATCTGTACACAAGTTTGAAATGTATTAGTAGCCAAACTGAACCGATTACATAGTGCTTGATTAAGTGGCTGTCGATACATTTATCTATATTTGACACAAAATGGCGGATCAACCAATTTATATTTTAATATAAATATGTTAACTTCATCTATATCTATATCTATACTAATATTATAAAGAGGAAAGATTTGTATTTTTGTATTTTTGTATGTTTGTAATGAATAGGCTCCGAAACTACTGGACCGATTTCAAAAATTCTTTCACCTTTGGAAAGCTACATTATCCCCGAGTAACATAGGCTATATAATATCACGCTAGGTCTTATAGTTGCGGAGCAGTAACCGAAAATGTTTCAAAAACGGGGGAAAAGTATCGTTTCTGAGGCCTTAAAAAAATCTTAAGTCCCCCCGTGCGAAGCCGGGACGGGCCGCTAGTACATAATAATGTATTTACTTCTTTTAATTCATACTATTATAGAAATGAACATTAGTTACTACGTAGTTCAATAAACAAGTTATTTTCTTTTAATAATAATGCTTAAACAATTACAATTACCCACTATGTTTAACATGAAAAAACAGGCAAATGTCTATTACAGCTGAGCTGGAGAGATAACAATATCAACAACCATAATTAAAAAAAAATTACAAAATAGACAACCGAATCCCAAGCTGCTGGTACGCTTAAAGCATTTTAAATTCGAAGAAATAAAATAATACTTGATATACTGAAATATACGCATACTTCTTATCATCTGTACTGTAAATTCATCGACATTGATATTGTCCAGTAAGTACATCTCTAACCGTATTTTGATCATGGATTCTATTATCGCTTTTAACTCAAAGGAATTAACGCCTAGTATCGGATACACTACTCTGCAAAATTTTTATACATGTGTGCCATTACTCCTTGTTGACCATTGACTATCATAAAAAATTTTAAACGATTTTAAACGAATAAAAACGTAATCGATGCGTGAATCGATGCTTCTCGCGTGGTGAATGAGAAAATAATTATTTGAAAAATAACAATTAACGAACAAAAAAAATACCTGCAGATGAAAGGAAATACTGTTTTTTTGTATATCTGATACAGTGGATGGATTTATGCAACTTATTTTAGCGCAGGAAGACATTTTTCGGGAGCTCTTTTCTCTTTGATATCGATTGTGACACTGTCAAAGTGACCTGTTTGAAAACAGTTTTTACAAACGCGTTAGATAATTTATCTTATACCTTGGCAGAGGGGAACGCCTGTCGACGCGTACTCCAGTTGATATATTCTCTAAGCCTAATGGTGACGTCATAGGCCCCCACTACCGAACTTTGTAAGCGTTTATCTTTGGCATTTATTGTTCTATTGAAAAAAGAAAATAATACGTGTCCAATATTTTTTGCCAATCTACTTGATGGACAAAGAAAAAAAAATCGTCATGCCTTTTATATCAATTTTGAAAAATAAATGAATCCAATCTAATCAAATGTGTATGCCGCAAGGCTAGACATGTTGGAATATATAAAATTACCAGCTTCTGCCCGCAACTACGTCCGCGTGGAACTCCTCCTTTTTTGCAGTCGGTTAAAAAGTAGACTATGTTCTTTTTCAGGCTCCAGATTTTCTTTGTACCAAATTTCATTTAAATCGGTCCAGTAGTTTTAGCGTGAAAGCTTAACAGACAGACAGACAGACAGAATTACTATCGCATTTATAATATTAGTTAGGATAATATAAGAACTAATCACTGGATTTAACTACACATGTTCTGACAAATCTATAAATATCTTTTGGACAATTCACACCAATTATCTAGTCCCATTTTAAGCAAAGCTTGTGTTATGGGTATTAGACAACGGATAAATATACATAAATATATATATTATATATATATAATATAATATATATATTTCCAGCCGGCATCAACGGTCAGATCACCGCCCGCCTGAACACGGCGGTGGAGCAGGTGCTGACCACCCCCCGGGGGCTGCTGCCTCACGAGGTGACCGCCTCCTCGCTGGTGAAGGTGGACATGCAGGGCGTCGTGCAGGACCAGGGCACCACCAACTTTCCCGTCAACGTTGATGGTGAGTCGAGAGCAAGGGCGTGCATTCCATACAGGCGCAGTGTCTCTAACGTATGTAGTGCCTACCCTGGCGCGATACTCACGCTCCCCACACTGCACGCGCCTGTACATTAGTGACACTGTGCTTACCCTGGCGCCATACTTACGCTCTCCACACTGTACGCGCCTGGTCGAGTGAGAGGTTTTAAAAGGAAAACACTTTAATAATTTCCGATGCCTCCGCGGTTATTATACATTGGACAACGATTATGGAATCTGTAAAGGCTCCGAAACGTCAGCGTCAATAAAAATAAAATACGCGAGTTAAATACGTTTATAGTTGTTTCATTCCAATGTGTAATAATCGCGAAGGCATCAGAAATTATTTATTAGAAATCTTTTTTTCTTGATAATATTTGATGCCTTCGCGGTTATTACATATTGGAATGAAACAATTATTAAGGGATTTAACTTGCGTTTTTCTTTTTATTTGCTGACGTTTCGGTTTCTTTACAGTTTTCATAATCGTAGCACGACTGAACTGACTTTAGCGTTAGACTATTGTCAGCTGTAAAGAATCCGAAACGACAGCAAATAAAATAAAATGAAAATACGTTAGTTAAATCCGTTAATAGTTGTTTCATTCCAATATCTTTTTGTTATCTAAAAAGTCTTTGTCTTTGGGTGCAGCAGAGTAAGGCCAATCGGTCCAAAGTCCCTTAGTTTTCGGTTTGGCCTCTCTGGTCTCTGCATTTTCTCTTAACTGCTCTTCTAGCCCTTTTAAATTCGTCAATAATGCGTTATAATCTAAAAAAATAATGATAATAGGTTCAATAAGTTTAAAAGTAAAAACTTTTTTAAATCTTGTTTTTATAATTTTACTAGCGAACCGCCCGGCTTCACATCAGTGCTATAAACCTTCCTCTTGAATCACTATCTATTAAAAAAAATCGCTTCACACATACTTATTTATATGAATTAAAAACATACTTGTATGTAAGTATGTGCGGGTGAAATCTTGCAATTAAATTTGAAGCAGATATCCTTAACCTATTGAGCTGTAATTTTGTGCACACGTTCAGTTTGGACGACAATGCATTGTAAACTATGTACCGTCTTCTATACACAAATTAAGGGGGATACAAGGGGTGGGTGGGGGATCGTAAAACCAAATGTCAACAAGTGTACCCGAGTGCGGTATCAAATGAAAGAGGATCACGTGTGCATAATTATAAAAAAAACGGGGTGTGGCTGTGTTATGGACACGGCCGATTGTTGTACGTGAATACGTCTCGTAACTGGTAATACATTTTAAATAAAATATTATTATTTATACAGTCCTTACTTAGCGCAATAAATTCTTTGATTCTTTAGCTATACAGTGGTGTAACTGAAATTTGGATGGAGATGATAGATATGTAGCTACAACACTAAACTGTATCCCCCGATTTTGTTATCATTCGTTTTTTTGGATTGCCACGTAATTTTAAAGACGTATCCTTTACCTTCCTTTATCTGCTATTTCCATATAAGTATCTACCTATCTATTACTTATAATATATATTGGTCCGTTCCGATTCTGTTAGAAATTAGTAATTAAGTACATGTAAAACAGGATTTGACTGAAAATCAGCGCTGTAGTGTAGCAACGCACTACAATTTAATGCTGAGTCAAATCCCTTTTTGGCATCGCATCAACTCTTTTTTATTTCTTTTACCAACCTCATGTTTCTTAAGATAGTAATTTGTTAGTCATGTAAGGATAATATTGTAAACATGAATCATGTGATGCTAAATAAATTTATGTCTATGTCTATGTCTATCCACGTCAAAACACTTTTAATATTATATATCTAATAAGCCTACAATCTCCCCCAGGTTTCTCTCTCCATGCATCGATGCACGCGGCCCGCCCGGACCTGCGCTGCATACTGCACCTGCGCTCGCCGGCCGCGCTCGCCGTGTCTTGCACTCAGCGCGGCGTGCTGCCGATATGCCACGAGGCGGCGCTCGTCGGCCCGGTGCAGTACCACCGGGTGCCGCAAGGTTGGTAGTTTTGGAATCGGTTTTCGGCCACTATTCGTATCCGGCCGAATATCATTCGGTCGAATACCGAATTTTAAAAGGAGTGGCCGAACACTAAATGTATTTTTTTTGATGTGTAACTTATAGATTAGATTTATTTATTTCTCAATATTCACAATTATAATAACATTGAAATGTCAAATTACATGTAATCATACCGAGATCGTCAATACAAAAATAATTAGAATATAGAATTGAATAATAAAACGATCACAGTAAAAGCATTCTATGTCAAATAAAAAAGTCGTCATTAATATTAAATTTGTCAAGTGAGATAACAATCAATATAGGTAATATATTACAATCTAGCAACATTAAAAATTATTGTAGTTTCATCAAAATCCATTCAGTTTTTACGTGAAAGAGTCACAAACATAAATCCGTACATCCATCCATACATTATATAACTTTCGCGTACCTATATAATATTAATAAGGATATATCATTGTAACCTCCCCCCTCTCCCCCCCAGGTATCCTAGACAACGAGGAGCGCGACAAGCTGGTCCGCGCGCTGGGGCCCTCTGCCAAAGTGCTCATGATCACCGGCGCCGGGGCCCTATGCGGGGGCGCGTCGCTCGAGGAGGCGTTCTTCCTAGCGCGCCAATTGACCTCAGCCTGTGAGGTCCAATTGAGGCTCGCGTGCGTGCCCGTACAGGAGTTGGCGGTGTTCGACGAAGAGACGCGCAAACAGGTGAGGTTTTTTTTTGGTGGCCTTTTTTTGGCCTTTTTTTTTTAAGTGAGGTCTTGGCCTTAGTGCAGGGTTTCTTAACCTTTTTGCAGTCACGGACCACTTTTACAATTTAAACTATACCACGGACCCCACCCATAAATATTTTTGGAAATAAAAAAAATATATGTTACGATATATTATGTTCTGTACTAATAAATATGCTTAGACTGACTGACCTACTGCGGACCCCTGACATACAAGCTACGGACCCCTAAGGGGTCCATGGACCCCACGTTAAGAAACCCTGCCTTAGTGTGTAATAGTTGCATACAGGAAGTTTTTTTACGATGGCCTTTTTATGGTCTCTTTTTGTAAGTAACTTGTAATAGTTGTAAACAGATGAGGGTGTTTGTGGTGGCCTTTTTTGGCGTCTTTTTTAAGTGGCCTGTCTTTGCCTTATTGGGTAAGACTTATGTGAGTTAGAGATTGTTATAGCTTTAGTTGATATTAATATTAATTTAGAGCGGCCTGAGTTTGCCGTAGTTGAAATTAGGTACCTTTCATATTATATAACATGGTCTTAATTTTAGTGGTTTCAGTTCGTTTTAAAAATCATTATGATTAATAAACAAACTGTAGTTTTATTCAGTCTCAACTGGCCTTATTATTTTTTCTTTGTTCTGAGTGACCTTAATTTTTTACGCCTCTGTTTTACGAATCATTAAGATTAGTAAAACGAATGGGCCAAAAAAATTTTGCAGCAAAATATTTAATTAAAAGCAATACTTTTAGCCACAACTGGCCCGAGATTTTTGTCCCGAGTGACCTTAATTTGTTTTTCTGTCCTCCGGCCAGAAAGCGCCAACTTTGCGGCCGCTGCGCTAAATGAAATTTCCGCTTTCTGGCTTCGTCGAACAGAAAAATAGTATACTGACCTCGGCCAGTAAAATAAAAATGTCTCAGATCACATTTTTGTCAACCTCGGCTTCGCCTCGGACGACAATTACATGTGATCTGAGACATTTTTTATTTTACTGCCCTACGTGCGTAATGTACTATTTAACCCCCGACGCAAAAACGACGGGGTGTTATAAGTTTGACGTGTGTGTGTGTGTGTGTGTGTGTGTGTGTGTGTGTGTGTGTGTGTGTGTGTGTGTGTGTGTGTGTGTGTGTGTGTGTCTGTCTGTGGCATCATAGCTCCCAAACGCATGAACCGATTTTGATTCTTTGGAATGAAACAACTATTAACGGATTTAACTCGCGTATTTTTATTTTATTTTATTAGCTGACGTTTCGGATTCTTTACAGTTTCCATAATCGTAGCACGACTGAGCTGACAATAGTCTAACGCTAAAGTGATTTATACAGTTATGCAAACTACCTTATATTTAAATTACAAATTTTGAAAAACTCAGTAATTAAAATATAAGGTAGTTTGGAAACTGTAAAGAATCCGAAACGTCAGCAAATAAAATAAAATAAAAATACGCGAGTTAAATCCGTTAATAGTTGTTTCATTCCAATGTGTAATAACCGCGAAGGCATCAGAAATTATTACGATTTTGATTCTGTTTTTTTTTGTTTCTTATATTTTGTTTCAATTGGCCTTTATTTTTTGTCTCCCCCTCTAGATATACGATGCGTCCCGCGCTCCCCCCGCGGACTCGGGCAAGTGGCGCGTCGGCGGCGAGGAGTTTGAGGCGCTGATGAGGATGCTCGACAATGCCGGGTTCCGCACCGGATATATATACAGACACCCGCTCATCAAGGTAGATAAACATACATACATATCTAACTAGCATATGCCCGCGACTCCGTCCGCGTGGAATAAGTAATTACGACAGCCTAAGTTTTTAGTACGTGGCGATACTTTCATACAACATTTCATCCGGCCGAAATCTGATATTGTGTCCGAATTTGGCCGATATGTGACATTTACCTTGACGGCCTGTTCTGTATAGTGGTCAGAGCTCCTGACTACGAAACCGGAGGTTGCGGGTTCGAATCCTGCTAGGGGCAGTCAGTGTGATGAGCACTGGCATCTGTACCTGAGTCTTGGATGTCTTATATGTATCTATGTATGTTTATCCGTTGTGTAGCGCCCATAGTACAAGATTTGCTTAGTTTGGGACTAGATCAATTGATGTGAATTGTCCAAAGATTATTCCTACTATTCCTTTCCTACTATTTCCTACTAATATTATAAATGCGAAAGTAACTCTGTCTGTCTGTCTGTCTGTTGCTCTTTCACGCCTAAACGGCTGAACGGATTTTGATGAAATTTGGTATGGTAATAGATGATAACCTAGAAATGGACATAGGCTATAAATAATCACGCCATCTTTCTTAGGGGGTAGGCAGTAGGCAGATAACTAAATTGAGATAGTGATTTTTAGTCGTTTTGGTTGGGACTTTTGCTCTATTGCTCTATTGCTCTATATATTATAAATGCGAAAGTAACTCTGTCTGTCTGTCTATTACGCTTTCACGCTAAAACTACTGGACCGATTTAAATGAAATTTGGTACAAAGAAAGTCTGGAGCCTGAGAAAGGACATAGGCTACTTTTTAACCGACTGCAAAAAAGGAGAAGTTCCACGCGGACGAAGTCGCGGGCAGAAGCTACTTTTATATATAATACTAGCTTCCTCGTGAAAGCTTAACAGACAGAGTTACTTTCGCATTTATAATATTAGTAGGGATAATCTTTGGACAATTCACACCAATTGATCTAGGCCCAATTTAAGCAAAGCTTGTACTATGGGTACTAGACAACGGATAAACATACATAAATACATATAAGATATCCAAGACTCAGGTATAGATGGCAGTGCTCATCACACTGACTGTCCCTAGCAGGATTCGAACCCGCAACCTCCGGTTTCGTAGTCAGGGCCTCTGACCACTAGACCGACAGGCCGTCAGAAAATAAAAGACAAATTACTATTTTTTTCTTTTCAGTGCGCTATTGTTTTTTGTTAATTTAATATGTTTTTTTTTTCTCTCCAGAACGAGGTGCCGAAACCGAAGAACGATGTGGAAGTGCCGCCGGCAGTGTCTTCTCTGGGATATCTTCTAGAAGAAGAGGAATTGTACCGACAGGGGTGAGTTGAATACAGGCAGGATTTGAACCCGCCACCCCACGTTACTTAGTCAGATGCTCTGACCGACAGACCGTCAAATGTTGTTGAAAACTTGCAAAATAAGATTACTTAATAGTAATAATTTTTTCCGTCCTCGCTAAATGAAATTTCCGCTTTCTGGCTTCGTCGAACAGAAAAATAGTATACTGACCTCAGCCAGTAAAATAAAAAGCCTCAGATCACATTTTTGTCAACCTCGGCTTCGCCTCGGACGACAATTACATGTGATCTGAGACATTTTTTATTTTACTGGCCTTGGTGCGTAATGTACTATTGATACCTTCGCTTTACACATTGGAATGAAATAACTTTTATCATAAGACTATTGTCAGCTCAGTCGTGCTACGATTATGGAATCTGTGAAGAATCCGAAACGTCAGCAAATTAAATAAAATAAGCGAGTTAATCCGTTAATAGTTGTTTCATTCCAACGTGTAATAACCGCGGAGGCATCAGAACTTTTTCCCTTGCTTTATTCCGATTCTCATTCCAATCTATATCTATACTTCTATACTAATATTATAAAGAGGAAAGGTTTTTTTGTTTGTTTTTATTGAATAGGCTCCGAAACGATTTGAAAAATTCTTCCACTGTTGGACAGCTACACTATTCCCGAGTGACATCCCTACTTAATATTATAAATGCGAAAGTAACTCTGTCTGTCTGTTACGCTTTCACGCTAAAACTACTGGACCGATTTAAATGAAATTCAGTACAAAGAAAGCCTGGAGCCTGAGAAAGGACATAGGCTCCTTTTTAACCGACTGCAAAAAAGGAGGAGTTCCACGCGGACGAAGTCGCGGGCAGAAGCTAGTAGGCTATAAAAAAAGGGATCCATCCGAAGCCGGGGCGGACAGCTGTGTATAACAAAATCTTATTGTGATGAAATTGTAATTTTGCTGTTAATCGCACGGATTCCTTTTTTTTTATAGCCTATGTCACTCGAGAATAGTGTAGCTTCCCAACAGTGTAAGAATTTTTGAAATCGTTTCGGAGCCTATTCAATGCAAACAAACAAACAAACCTTTCCTCTTTATAATATTAGTATAGATATAAAGTCAAAGTGTTTTATTTGTGAAACATTAGTACATTACGCACCAAGGCCAGTAAAATAAAAAATGTCTCAGATCACATGTAATTGTCGTCCGAGGCAAAGCCGAGGTTGACAAAAATGTGATCTGAGGCTTTTTTATTTTACTGGCCGAGGTCAGCATACTATTTTTCTGTTCGACGAAGCCAGAAAGCGGCAATTTCATTTAGCGCAGCGGCCAGAAAGTTGGCGCTTTCCGACCGGAGGATAGAAAAGGGTGTTTACAGAGGTGTTCATTTTAATGAGAGTTGCACTATGTTTTGCCGATCGGCATACAAAAACATTATCCTATTATAATGTTAAGTGGTGTTATTATTATTTTTTTTTTAATCCTCAGCATATGGAAGAAGGGCACCGGCAAGGCGGGCGAGCGCACCCGCTGGCTGAACTCTCCCAACGTCTACCAGAAGGTCGAGGTCCTGGAGACTGGCACCAGCGACCCCAAGAAGATCACCAAGGTAGAATACCTGCGCGTTGAGGCCGAGTGAGATAGAGAAATATACTCGGAAATGTCCAAAAAGATGTTGGGTTTATTTACTGACTGACTGACTGACCTACACTGACCGTAACGCTGACTTGCTGACATAGGTCCGAAATTTTGGGTTTTCTGACTGACTGTACTACCAAAACACTGACTTACTGACGTCTGGGTTAAGTCCGAAGCGTTAGGTTTATTGGCTGACACGCTGACTGACTGACGGACCGACACGCTGACTTACACTGACTGAAACGCAGACTTACTTTCGCCTGGGTTGGGTCCGAAATTTTGGGTTTTCTGACTGACCGACCGAAACACTGACTTATTGAAGTCTGGGCTAGGTCCGAAATTTTGGGCTAACTGACTGACTTATTGATGGACCAAAACGCTGACTTACTGAGGCACTTGTTTACTGACACTACGTCACGTGTGTGTTAGTAAATAGGTGCGGACTCACTGACTTACACTGACCGAAACGTATATATGTCCAAATGTTGTATCGGTTGACTGACAAGTTCACTTATCGATAGACCCACTAACTGATGTAGGTATTCCCTGACTATGACACACACGTTCTGACTTATTGTTTGACTGACTAAATGACTTGCTGACTGACTGACCGACTGACTGACTGACTGACCGACTGACTGAAATTAAATGTCGTCCCAAATTTAAGGAATAATATACTCTTCTGTTATACTCGCTAACTTATCCAAAATACTCGTCAACTGACTCACTGATCGACATACTGACTGACTGATCGCTTGACTGACTGACTGCCTGACTGACTGACTTCCTGCCTGACTGACTGACTTCCTGCCTTACTGACTGAGTGACTGACTTACTGACTGATCGTTTTTAACTCAATGTCGTCCCAAATTTTAAATATTATTTTGGATGTCATCAATAAATATAAGTTTGAAAAAATAAAATAATGCGATCGAAAAATAAAATATATATCGCTATTACAGTCTTTATATTAGGCAGGTAGATATATGTAAGTGCATTTAGTTTTTTTTTTATATGGATAATTATTAATTTTCAGTATATAAGTAATTTACAATTAACTAGAAAAATGGTCACAAAAATTTGCATTTGTTTTTTCTAAGTGCAATTTTTTTGTACCTTTTTTATTTTAATTGATTACAATAATAACGTAACTTTTTATATATTTTTATATTTATTTTTATTTTGAATATTCCTTTTAATCTTGGGGTCTGGGTTGTGCTTTAATTTTCACGTAATATTAATTTTATTTTGTTTTTTTTTTTAATCAGAGTTATATTATGATAAATGTTGCTTATAGAAATAGGGTAAAAATATATTTTAAAAATAAAAAAAAAACATTCCTTGTATTCCAGTCATTAATTAAGAGACTAAAATATTGTGCAGTAATAAAAACAGCTCAAAATGGCTCAAAAAATATTTTGAAGGTCATTTTTGAAAGTTTTTTTTGTAAATTTTTGGTTTCTAAATAAAACATCGGAATCATTATAGCTATAGATTGTAAACAGATTTATTCAGATCGAAGATATTAATATATAACGTGTTTTAATATTAATTTAATTAGTGCTTTTTGCTATCGTGTGTATTATTTAAAAATTGACGATTTTTAACAAAAAAAAAATTGTTTGAGGCAATTATTACGGATTGAAGTCGCGCATATTAATTTTTAGCTGTAAAGGTTTCGAAACGCCAGCAAAAAATTAATATACGTGACCTAAATTCGTTATAATGAATTTATCTCAATAAGTAAAAAAAAAGTTTGACCATCTTTCATCTTTTTTTTTTGTTAAAAATCGTACAAAAAAATGCTAATTAAACTTGTGCTTATAGATTTATATGTTTACAATTGAATAAAAATACAAAAAAAATAATAATGTTTTCACTTGCAAAAAAACTCTACTAAAATGCTTTTGATTGTTTTTCAATGACTTTTGTAATTGTTCTTTCTATTTGATGATTTAGGCGATCGATCGATATATTAAATCGATCATGAAAATTATGATCCAGTGTGTTTAATGACAGTTATGTCACAAAAAAAATCTCTTTCACGTTTATAGTTGATATATAATCTTTAAATAAGAAAAAAAACAGCCCTTTTATTTTTAATAAAATTGTTGTTTAAATTTTTTTGTAATTGTTATCTTTTACTTGTATTTTGTGAAATGTAAGTTTCGAGTTTTTTGTGACGTTTAACTGCCATTAGAACATGGATAAAAAAAATAGGTTAGGTTAAAAAAAATAGCTTTGTGTTCCGTTTAACTAAATTTTTTGTTTGTGTTTTTGTGACTAATATTATAATGTTTTTCAGTGGGTGGACGCTAATAATGAAGAGGTAAAATATTATTTTTTGTGTACACTTTCTGTCTTTTTCGTACGACTCGTTTTTTGGGCTTTTTAATATTTTAAGTTAAAAAAAATTGCACCAAAAAAATTTTTTTCAATTTTTTTTTAATTAAACATTATTATTAAAGAAAACTTAACTCGCTTGATAAAAACATTTTGAAAAGGCCATTTTTTCTATAAATATGTCATCTAGTAAACCAAAAAGTAAAAAAAAACATAGTTCAAGTTCATTGTTAATTAAAAATAAAGAAAAAACATATAATTAAGTATGTTTTTCTGTTTGGGATTTTAAAAGTCTGAATCCACTCAAAAATATTTTTTGATGAATGTAATCCGTTTAAATGATTATAAAAGTCTGAATTTACTTAACAAAAAATACTATCGTGAATTCAAAAAAACTTAAAATATTAAAAAAAGGCACTAAAAAAAAACAGTTTTTTCGGTTTTCTTCTGGGACATAACCCTTCTATCACTTTTCTTTTAGGTTTAATTTTTTATTTCTTCATATTTTTTTTTTATTTTTAACATCGGTTGTTTTAGGAATTATTTCATAACTAAGTAAGTCTCAAATCAATTTGTTTAAGTATTAGCTATAAAAAATATTATTACACATTGGTATGAAACAACTGTAACGGATTTAACTCTCGTTTTCTATTTGCTGATTACGCGAGTTAAATCCGTTAGAGCACTGGTTCTTCACCTAGCGTTAGACTATTGTCAGCTCAGTCGTGCTACGATTATGGAAACTGTAAAGAATCCGAAACGTCAGCGAATAAAAATACGCGAGTAAATCCGTTAATAGTTGTTTCATTCGAATGTTAATAGTACATTACGCACCGAGGCCAGTAAAATAAAAAATGTCTCAGATCACATGTAAATTGTCGTCCGAGGCGAAGCCGAGGTTGACAAAAATGTGATCTGAGGCTTTTTTATTTTACTGGCCGAGGTCAGTATACTATTTTTTTGTTCGACGAAGCCAGAAAGCGGAAATTTCATTTAGCGCAGCGGCCACAAAGTTGGCGCTTTCCGGCCGGAGGACGGAAAAATACATTGTTTTAATCTTATTAAATAACTGAACTGACTATTTAATTAACTAGAAAGGTAAGAAAATGATTTAAAAAAAAAACATGATTTTTCAACCCTTTTATCATGTTAATAAATTAACTACATTGTAATAAACTTATTCGAGACTTACTTAGACTATGTGGTTTTTCGGCGAAGTATACTCGTTCTGGTTCTTAGGGCCTATTTCACAAGATCGAATTATGTTCCAAATAAGTTAAGCCTCATATAAACACGGGCGCGCATTAGATAAAGGCATAATGTCGAAGATGTTAGTGCCTACCCTGTGGTTTGTATGGCTAGGCAAGATATTAGTTGGTTTTCTGTCATTCGTCTAATTAAACTTATATAGGTATATGTATGTTTTTATATATTATATGAAAACATATTAAAACCATATCTTTATTAATTATCTGCAGCTTATAAACGGTGTTTATTCGTTAGATAAGTAGCAAGTATCCTATTTGTTACTCACCATATATTATACCAATCAATTTTTTTTTTTGTCTAAAAAACTACGTAATTTTGATATACTGGTTTGTGATTTGTTTACTGATGAAAATTTATGTGTAAAATTTGTGTTATGAAAAGAATTTTTTTTTTTTTTAAATACGAACTTATTTTTTGTTATATGAATGATTGTAAACCATATTTCTATAGATGTTAGAACCAGAATTGAGTTAGGATTATTATTAATTATTTATTAAAATTAATTAACTAACATTATTATAAGCTTTTACTAAAGTTGTATAGAGAATCAAAAGCATTTTAACATTACCCTGGTTATATCGAGAATGTACAGAGAAAAAAAAATAACACTAGTAAAAATGTTGCCATTACAAAAAAAAACTTGCACCTTTTTTTCCCCCTTTTTTTTGTTAAAAACTCTATTTAATCCCCAGTTTTTTTTTTTTTTTATTTTTATTTCACGCACGTATTTTTTTTTCTAACGCATGAAAGCTTTGCACGGCGCTACTTTGCTAAAAAAAAAACTGTACATGCTCGATGACCAGGTTTCAAAGTTTTTATTTTTCTCATTTTTTTTTTCGTTTATTGCACAATTAAAAAAAAAATACGGGCAACATTTTTACTCATGTGTTTTTTTTTCCTTCTTTACACGTGCCGACGAATGTTTTGTCAATGCGATATCGACTTTATTGCTATGGGAAGTGGGTGCAAGACGGCTCGCCGGCGCACTCTAGTACTCCGGTGAAAATAGACACACTACAGTTTGTGCCTAAAAATACGAACCCGAAGGAGTTCAAGGCTCTGCAGCAGCAGGTGAGATTTTTTTTTTATTATTAGTTACAAAAAAAATTTTTTTTTTTTTTGTTTAGAAAATATTTAAGGCGGAAGAATTGCTGCCGTTTTTTTAATAGTTTTGGGTATTTTCTTTAAAGAAAAAAAAGATAAAATAGCGCAGGCTGTTTTTTATTTAATTAGTAAGCATTTCGTGATAACTTGTAATTTTATTTAAAATATCGTTGAAAAGATAAATATTGAATATATTTTGCGGGGGAAAAAAAGTAGACGTTGGATGTTTCATATAGAAAATAATAATGATTTCATGCATTAAAAAAAAAAAAATATGATTATAGTTTTTTTTTTTTAAGAAGTTTAGATAGGGTTTCGTACCTCAAAAAGAAAAAACGGAACCCTTATAGGATCAATATGTTGACTGGTTGTATGTCTGTCTGTCTGTACAATTCACATCGATCGATTAGGTGAGCATTGCAAAATCAAAATAATAAAAAAAATAAATTAAAATAAATTAAAAAAAAATTATAGATAAAGGACAACCGCCGCGCGGACAAGATCAGCGCCGGCCCCCAGTCGCACATACTGGAGGGCGTCACGTGGGACGAGGCCAACAAGATGTGCACCGAGGACGCGGTCAACACGCACACCGGCGACCACGTGGTGAGCATACACACACACACACACACACACACACACACACACACACACACACACACACACACAACACACACAAGACAAGATCAGCGCCGGCCCCCAGTCGCACATACTAGAGGGCGTCACGTGGGACGAGGCCAACAAGATGTGCACCGAGGACGCGGTCAACACGCACACCGGCGACCACGTGGTGAGTACACACACACACACACACACACACACACACAAGACAAGATCAGCGCCGGCCCCCAGTCGCACATACTGGAGGGCGTCACGTGGGACGAGGCCAACAAGATGTGCACCGAGGACGCGGTCAACACGCACACCGGCGACCACGTGGTGAGTACACACACACACACACACACACACACACACAAGACAAGATCAGCGCCGGCCCCCAGTCGCACATACTGGAGGGCGTCACGTGGGACGAGGCCAACAAGATGTGCACCGAGGACGCGGTCAACACGCACACCGGCGACCACGTGGTGAGCATACACACACACACACACACACACACACACACACACACACACACACACACACACACACAACACACACAAGACAAGATCAGCGCCGGCCCCCAGTCGCACATACTAGAGGGCGTCACGTGGGACGAGGCCAACAAGATGTGCACCGAGGACGCGGTCAACACGCACACCGGCGACCACGTGGTGAGTACACACACACACACACACACACACACACACAAGACAAGATCAGCGCCGGCCCCCAGTCGCACATACTGGAGGGCGTCACGTGGGACGAGGCCAACAAGATGTGCACCGAGGACGCGGTCAACACGCACACCGGCGACCACGTGGTGAGCATACACACACACACACACACACACACATATACACACACACACAAGACAAGATCAGCGCCGGCCCCCAGTCGCACATACTGGAGGGCGTCACGTGGGACGAGGCCAACAAGATGTGCACCGAGGACGCGGTCAACACGCACACCGGCGACCACGTGGTGAGTACACACACACACACACACACACACACACACAAGACAAGATCAGCGCCGGCCCCCAGTCGCACATACTGGAGGGCGTCACGTGGGACGAGGCCAACAAGATGTGCACCGAGGACGCGGTCAACACGCACACCGGCGACCACGTGGTGAGTACACACACACACACACACACACACACACACAAGACAAGATCAGCGCCGGCCCCCAGTCGCACATACTGGAGGGCGTCACGTGGGACGAGGCCAACAAGATGTGCACCGAGGACGCGGTCAACACGCACACCGGCGACCACGTGGTGAGTACACACACACACACACACACACACACACACAAGACAAGACAAGATCAGCGCCGGCCCCCAGTCGCACATACTGGAGGGCGTCACGTGGGACGAGGCCAACAAGATGTGCACCGAGGACGCGGTCAACACGCACACCGGCGACCACGTGGTGAGTACACACACACACACACACACACACACACACACACACACAAGACAAGATCAGCGCCGGCCCCCAGTCGCACATACTGGAGGGCGTCACGTGGGACGAGGCCAACAAGATGTGCACCGAGGACGCGGTCAACACGCACACCGGCGACCACGTGGTGAGTACACACACACACACACACACACACACACACACACACACACAAGACAAGATCAGCGCCGGCCCCCAGTCGCACATACTGGAGGGCGTCACGTGGGACGAGGCCAACAAGATGTGCACCGAGGACGCGGTCAACACGCACACCGGCGACCACGTGGTGAGTACACACACACACACACACACACACACACACACAAGACAAGATCAGCGCCGGCCCCCAGTCGCACATACTGGAGGGCGTCACGTGGGACGAGGCCAACAAGATGTGCACCGAGGACGCGGTCAACACGCACACCGGCGACCACGTGGTGAGCATACACACACACACACACACACACACACACATACATACACACACAAGACAAGATCAGCGCCGGCCCCCAGTCGCACATACTGGAGGGCGTCACGTGGGACGAGGCCAACAAGATGTGCACCGAGGACGCGGTCAACACGCACACCGGCGACCACGTGGTGAGCATACACACACACACACACACACACACACACATATACATACAGGCGCTCACATACACATATATCACAGGTTTTGTACACACACACACACACACACACACACATATATATATATATATATATATATATATATACCCCTACTAATATTATAAATGCGAAAGTAACTCTGTCTGTCTGTCTGTCTGTTACGCTTTCACGCTAAAACTACTGGACCGATTTAAAGAAATTTGGTACAAAGAAAGTCTGGAGCCTGAGAAAGGACATAGGCTACTTTTTAACCGACTGCAAAACAGGAGGAGTTCCACGCGGACGAAGTCGCGGGCAGAAGCTAGTATATATATATACAGGCGCTCACGTACACATATATCACAGGTTTTGTACGCACACACACACATACACATTCTTACAGAAACACATATTACACATACACACGGATATATGTAAATGAACACAAATTTAAAAGTGATTTTTTTACACTAGCACACTTATTGAAATCAGCACGCAATCATTTTTTGTAATAACTAGTACCTAAATAAATTAACGAATCTAATAATACATACAAACGTCAAGAAATTTAGTGTCCCAACATACACATATACCACATCACACATGCACGCACATATTCATTCGCGCACACTTACTGACATGGCCACAACACGATCACACAAACACATATGCTTAACAGAGCGCACTGCGCTCTCTCTCTTTCTTTCACACGAACACACAAAATGCCTACTCAGTTGTCATAACACACGTCTCCATCGCCAGGTGCTAATGGGAGCGGCCTCAAAGGGCATCATACAGCGCGGCTACCAGCACAACGCCACCGTCTACAGCGCCCCGTACGCGCGCAACCCGTTCGAGCACGTGACCGACAACGAGATCGACGAGTACCGCAGACAGGTGCAGCGGAACAACTGTGAGTGTTGTGCCCACACACACATAATATCACACATAATTATCACACGCACATATTATCGCATATCTAGATCTTAAGGGAGTTAAATCGAAAGTGTTCTGTGTTAGAAGATTTCGAAGGAAGCTAGTATTTCAGAGATAAATTATAGAGTGGCTATTGTATAAATCGCGCCATCGAGTTCACAGCGAGACCGACACCGACAGAACAGATGCAAGACAACTCTTCCAGCTTCATATAGAAAGCGTGAATCTATACAGAACACTCCTGCGTGCATATCGACATAATTAGTTTTTCGGCGTTCGAGACAACTACCAGCTGATTGTTAACGCGCGAAATACAAGTTTTGCCCATTTACCCCCGCGGGGGTAATTAGCCCTGGATTAAGAACGTAGGCGCTTTGCCTAGTTTTTTTTTAAATCGGTGTGCGGCCTCGCACATACGTGCATAATTGAAGTGTTTGTCCGTCTGTGTTGCAGATGACACGGATCTCTCCGAGTCTGAGGCTATATCCGCTGCTCAGATCACATCGCCAGCGTCCGCTCCGTCCGAGACGGAAGACGAATCTAGAGACGGTAAGCGCGCACACACACACACACACAAGCACATACACACACACACACAAGCACATACACACACACACACACACACAAGCACACACACACAGGGGCGTGTATTCCATACAGGCACAGTATCTAATTTATGGAGTGCCTACCCTGACGCCATGCTTACACTGCCCTCACTGCACGCGCCTGCACACACATATATGTGTGTGTGTGGGGGGATTCTTCTTTTCTATTGACAAACAGAGTGAAATTTTGCAACTCAATTTTGAAGCAGGTATCTTTATCCGATTGAGCTGATATTTTGTACACACTTCCAGTTTGGATGACAATGCATGGTTAACTGTGTGACGTTTTTCTAAAACCAAATTCAAGGAAACCAAATATCTACAAATATACCAGAGTGGGATATCAAAAAAAGGTATAATAAAAATCGGTGAAGTCGTCGTTTTTGAAAAGTTTTTTTTTTTTTTAATTTAAATTTTATTAAATTTCAGAGCATCGCGTGTTGAGAATAGAAACGAAACAGGTGCCGATTCGAAGCCAGCCGGAGGTTGTTCTCAGCGACGGTAAGTACCATATTTTACTATACAAATGTTTACTTTTGAAGTTAGCACAATGTTTTTTTTTTTATTTTCCTTTTTTTTTCTTGAGTAGGTAGCACATTACAAATTTTTACTTTGGATATTAGTATTTTGTAAAAAAAAATTTTTTTTTTTTTTTCAAAGTATACCTACGCATGATTATTATTTTTCTTGAACAATGCATAAATTTTCTTTTTCTTGCAAGTGGGTAGTTTTTTTTGGATTGGCAACAATTAGGCATGTTTTAATTTTGGTATTTCAAGGCTCTAAAAACGATGCAAAATACATATGTCGATTTTGACTTTTGTCACTTTTCCATAAAAAATGCCAAGAATTAATGTGTCGTTCTTGTGATTGAATCTAATACATTCAAATGCACATACATACAAGATTTTTTCGTATTAAAGTGATTTTTTTACAACTATAGACGGATTTAACTCGCGTATTTTATAGTATTGGCTGACGTTTCGGAGCCTTTACAGATTCCATAAACGTAGCACAACTGAGCCGAAAAAAAAATTTTTTTTTTTAAAGTTGCATCGTTTTTTTTTCTTTGCATGCTTGTAATTTTGAAAATGTCTTCGTAGTTGATTCGACCGATTTTCTGCACGCCGAACGATCGCACTCCGAGAGGACTAGAGGTAATTGTGACCACGTACCTTGTAGCGCAAGGGAATTTTGCAAATTTGTCCAAAAAAAATTATTTTTTTCGCCCTATATCAAGTTTCGTTTGATACCGCAATAGAACTTGACAAGTTTGCAAATTAGAAAAAAAAAATTTTTTTTTTCGTCGAATCTGAAATTTACGTTTTTTTTGCAGGTTTGTCGAAAAAAATTTTTTTTTTACTTAATTACGTTGTTTTTGCATTTAAAACTTGAGGTAGCCTTAACCAATTTTTTTTTCTTTAATTTCCTAACACTTTTGGTGTTTGTTGCATTTTGAAGGCTGAAACTAATTTTTCTTTTTTTCTGTTTTCTTACCGCTAGTGTATTGTATTTTTTAAAATAAATATCTTATTTTTCTAACTTCTATTAATAATACCTAATTATTTGTACAATCTACTAGCGGTATATTGTACTAATATATTTCTTACTAACTTGACTTTTTTTTTCATTATGTTACTTTGCATTGTTTTCCACATACATTAATCATATATTATATCCCTTTCATTATATATATATATTATATCTATTAAAATACACACAATTCATCAGCGTAAAATGAATATCTTATTATATTCATAATATATAGAAATATCTGTATAAAAAGGTCCATATAAATAAGTCCACCAACATAAATATGTTTACCGTTATGTCCATTCACGCAAATATGTCCACTTACATAAAAGTCCAACAACATAAATAAGTCCATCGCCATAAATGTCCACCAACATAAACGAGTGTCCATCCACATAAAAATCGACCTCATTCAGACCGTGATCCAAACCTGCTCTCCGACCATGAGGTGTTCCTTCAATCGACTGACGCGACTCCCGA
Organism: Polylopha cassiicola; assembly: GCA_038024825.1. Classification (NCBI taxonomy): domain Eukaryota; kingdom Metazoa; phylum Arthropoda; class Insecta; order Lepidoptera; family Tortricidae; genus Polylopha; species Polylopha cassiicola. The sequence goes on along the minus strand of CP149065.1, from coordinate 2,663,075 downwards.
GTCTTCGGTGTTGATGTCGCCCCTCTCCTCGCCGATGACGTCACCGCCTTTTAAACATCTCCACCAACATATATAAGTCCATTAACATAAATATGGTCCACCAACATAAATAATTCCATCAACATAAATGTCCAACAACATAAATATGTCCATAAACATAAATGTCCAACAACATAATTATGTCCATCAACGTAAATATAAGCACCAACATAAATATGTCTACCAACATAAATGTCCAACAACATAAATAAGTGTCCATTCACATAAACGTCCAAACTAAAAGTCCACCTCATTCAGACCGTGATCCAAACCTGCTCTCCGACGATGAAGTCTTCTTACAATCGACTGACGCCTCTCCCGAGTCGTCGGTGTTGATGTCGCCCCTCTCTTCGCCGATGACGTCACCGGCACCTATGCCGGTGAGGTCACCGACCCGGCCGGCCGTTAGAGGTAGCTGTGACGTCACTGTGCTGTGTCGATTAGGATTGTGGCGACTGTGTGTCCGTTTTGTGTCCGTTACTGGGATATAGGGTTGTTTTTAGGGTTCCGTAACCAAATGGCAATGACCCTTATAGATTCGTCATGTCTGTCTGTCCGTCCGTCCGTATGTCACAGCCAGTTTATTTTTGAAGCGGGCCTTTTTCACACACGTTATGATATATATATATATGTCGCAGTGATTTGATGAAAACAGGGATTTGATCAAATCCCTCAGTGACATGATCAACTCCCGGTAGATGATAAAAATACCACGCGTTGTGTCATTTCCCTAGCGAAATTTAGTGATTTGATCAAGTCTCCAAGTCATTTTAGGGAAATGAAAGAATCGTAGAAATGGCTGCTAGATTTCTTCATTTCACTTAGTTATTTGATCAAATGCCTGAGCTGTTTTAGGGACATGATAAAACGAGTAATTTAGTCAACTCGGTTTTAACATTTCACCAAACACGTCTAGTGATTTGATCAACTCCCTAAACAGTTTTAGAGAAATTACAAAAACTGGGATTTTACCAAATCTCTCAGAGAAATGATAAAATCCCGGCACATGAAAAAAAACGACGTGTTTTTTTATCATTTCCCTAACGGAATTCAGCGATTTGATGAAATCTCCTAATCGTTTTAGGGAAATGAAAGAATCACAGCAATGACTGCTGGATTTCTTCATATCCCTTAGTGATTTCATCAAATATCTAAGCTAGTTTAGGGAGATGATAAAACTAGTCTTACAAAAATGGATATTATCTTTAGGAAATAGGTATTTGTCTCTTTTGATTGAATGGTAACTATGAAATAAAATAATACAAATACAAAATTATAAAAAATGTTTAATTTTTATATACCTACATATAATTTTTATATTAATAAACATGTTTTAAGGTACAATAATAATATAAATAATCAAAATATTAGGGAGAAGCTTGGGTTAACAATTAGTAAGTATATTAAATTTATAAATCAATATTTTTAATTGTAATTATTCCAATCAACGTGAAGGTAAGGTGTGATGAACCTATTCTGCATTAGCATCTTATGCTTTGACTATTTAAAATCACGTTCATTTTTTATTGAAGCACGTCTTAGACTTGTGGCATCTCGAGTTGCAAAGCACGTTATTTTTTTTACATGCGCAACGGCTCGTTGTACATTGTATTTTAGATGTCTCACATGAACATTTTTTAAAGCCTTGGCCGCCAAATACTGATAACTTGCTCGCAATTTCACGCAAACTTAATTTAATCGGTGGTACGGTTTCAGTAAACGTGGTCGTAGCCATTTGAAGAGCATTTCTTGGAAGCCAATCTTTTATAATTCCGGCTGATGTACCAATTTGGTATAAATTATTCTTTATGTCCAAAACCGTTCCGATGATATTGTTTCCATCTAATGGACCTCTATCAACTTTAGGGACTTCAACTAAAACAGTGGAATCTACTAATAGTTCTTTAAATTTATCCAAAGAGGTGTTTTTCATTTTTTCTGCAGATAATTTTAGATATTTTGAAGCGTGTTCCCTTTCACTTTTAATGTCTTCTTCTCTTTGGCATAAATTGCATATCATATTTGATCCATATCCTTCTTCTCCTACTGTATTTCCACATATAGCGTGCACTTTGTTTTCACAAATTGAGCATGATTGAGCACCAGCACATTCTGTTCCACAAACAACGTAATTTTTATTATTTTCGCCAACTTTACTATTTAAAAATTTGTCACTGATTAGATGAACAACAGGCAGATCATAATCACTGTCGTCACATTCCAGTTCCGTTGCGTCAGATATTAAGGCTTGATTATTAGACGCTAATTGAAGTACTATCAAGTCTCGTGATGTGGAAGCCACCTCCTTGTCAATTGATTCAGCTCCTGATAAGACACTAGGAGTTATAACGTCCTGGTTAATCTCGCTCCGAGTCTGAAATGCTAAAGAGCCCGTTGACGTTGTTAGGACATTGCATTGCTTTAACTGAACTATGGGTATGTTTGTTGACGTAGAAGCCTCATCGCTATTGAGTATCTCAGTCTTTGGCACGTTGTCTGGTGTGACTGCGTTAACATGGCACTCTTGTTTAAGCAGTTGATCCAAGTCCTCTTCATTAACAAGTTTTTCTAGCAAATCTTTTGGAATTTGGGTCGAATGGAGCCCCGTTTTTGGTTCTGTGCCAAATAAGGCCTTGTATGGAGATCGTTTAATGGTACGATGAAAGGAAGAATTTTTTTGAAATTGAACAAAATAACAACCTACAGCCCAATTTTTTGAGTCATTGTCAATTAGCCAAGCACGCAACATACCTTCGATGTCTTGGTTAGATCGTTCAACTGACCCTTGACTGGCTGGATGTCTAGGTCTGCCATTAACTATCTTGCACGTTGGCCACAACTTTTTAAGTTCTAGAATGACAGCAGCTGTAAACTCTCGGCCGTTATCGCTTTGCAGAATATGAGGGCAACCTACTTCAAGAAATATTTTTAGTAGCTCAATTGCTACTTCAGTGGCTCTTTTGGAAACCAATGGCCGCAAAAAACTGAATTTCGTTGCGTGATCTTGGTAATGCAATAGCCATTTGTAATTTCGATCTGGGGTTGATTGTAAGTCGACTAGATCTACTTGGCCACGAAGATTGAAATCGCCCGAAATGATTGGATTTACTACAATACCTTTTTTTGGGAACTTTTTTTTTGCTTGACAAACAGTGCACATTTTTACAAACTCTTGCACAATTGAAAATGGTATTACATATTTATTCTTCAAAGTATAAATCATTTTGTCTCTTCCCCCGTGCCCCGTTGACTGATGGACTTCACAAAGTATTTGATACAGTTCATCCGTTGAAACTATTTTTACAACAGGGTCGATGTCAGAATTCCTTTTCAAAATTAAAGATTTATTGGTGCCTATCTGCATGACATCATATTTTTTTCCATAGTAATAATGCTTACTTGTCCGATGAAGTTTAAGTGTAGATGCCAACTTATAATGTTCGACGAATTCAATTACTTCTTCAATTCGTTTGCGAGTCCACAACGGTTTTTCTTTATCATGCCGCTTATTTAAAAACTCACTAATAGTTTCATTGAACCGTTTTTCACACACAAATTCGTTTTTAGACTGATTATGTCCACTGTCCAATGCCATTTTTCATTAAAATCCTTTATATTAATTAAAAAACACGCGCGCGAAATTCGTGACGTAATGTTTGTTTACTAACTGCGGCGATGCGTTTGAGCCGGCCGCTCGACAGCGGGGGGGAGCGGTGAGGTACAAGGGCGGGGGAGGCGACAAGTGACACCGCACTTAGCGAGCCCTGTATCGTGAATTTTGTCATTTCTCTAAAACTGTTTAGGGAGTTGACCGAATCACTAGACGTGTTTGGTGAAATGTTAAAACCGAGTTGACTAAATTACTCGTTTTATCATGTCCCTAATACAGTTTAGGCATTTGATCAAATAACTAAGTGAAATGAAGAAATCTAGCAGCCATTGTTATGATTCTTTCATTTCCCTAAAATGACTTGGAGACTTGATCAAATCACTAAATTTCGCTAGGGAAATGACACAACGCGTGGTATTTTTATCATCTGCCGGGAGTTGATCATATCACTGAGGGATTTGATCAAATCCCTGTTTTCATCATATCACTGCGACATATATATGTATATTTATTTTACAGATTTATTACACTACAATATTTTTATTTATTGTATTAGGGATGACTGAGTAGGTAAAGATAACTAAATTATAAAATAACACAGATAATTGATTAAAAAGTTCGCGAGTGGGGGCTCGTGACGTCATCCTATGGTACGATCTATATTATGGCTTGACGTGACGAGTCCCCCACTCCCGAAATTTTGAAGCGCATCTTTGTAATTGATTGTTGGATTAGGTAAAGAAAAATACGTGTGCGATAATTTTTGGTAATATATTTGATAAACAAAAAAAACTATCGCCTATTTTAGTATATAACAAACCACTAATTGCTTCGCTTCTCAATGCTAACCCTTTCACTGCTTGTCTAACACTTTCAGGTACAAAACCCTCTGATGTTGATGACGCGCTTTCCGCTAGCAAACGGTCACTGCATGATTTTTCTAGAAATTCCAATATTAATGTTATCATTGATAAATATGACAAAACACATCCTAAATGTAAAGTCAGTCTTCATACTAGGCTAGGCAATGATGTTAAGAAAAATGATTATTTTAATGATAGTCATGAAAAAACGAAAGTAGGTGAAAATGATTTAGGTGACGTCAAAGTTATTTATAGGAAGGTTAATGATGATGTTGAAATTGAAAACGCTGTTTTTGAAGTCGAAAGTGAAAATAGAAATGATGAGCTTAAAGAAAAAGCGCTTATTAATATCAAAGAACATGATTATGTGAATTTTGATAATATCGCTATGAATAAAGATAGAGATTTTACTAAAACTGCTAATAATAAAAATGATGATGATAATGTTAGCAGCAAATCTAGTTTATATTCAATACCGTCTTTAGAGTGGGACGGTAAGTGCAAATCTCAGTATGTATTCAGAACACAATCTTTGCCAAGACAAAGGATTAAAACTACAAAATTATTCCGCACCAGGTCTTTCAGTGGTTTTGTTAATTCGTACATTAAGAACCCCGAACCGTACCACTTTCACATACCGAAATGTAAATCTTGCTGTTCAAGCAATTCTTACATTTGGGAAGGTAATGATAAAAAACAGAAATCTCAGTCTGTTGAGAATATACATCAAAGTTGTAAAGATTCTGAGATGCCTAATATTGTTAAAGTAAAGGAAACGGTTGTGCCTGTGCTTAAAATTGGAGAAGTTAATGAAAATGAGTTTGTTGAAAGTCAGGAGTTTAATGAAGATAATTATTTGACTGATTTGAATAGTTTTTCAACTGTCAACCAAACTGTCATTGAGAAATTAGATGTCAATAATGACGTCACGCCTAATGTTGAGAATAAAGATGAGATATATAGAGCTGAAGTTGTAGAAATTGAGAATGATGTAGATGATAATATTAGTTCAGTTGAAGGTGAGTATCACAGTTTCACAGATGAGATGGACTTTGAAGAAGCTTACGTGAGTCCTGTAAAAGATTTAGTCGATAAGGATATAAGAGATTATTCTGTGCCTATTAACTTCTATTGCGAGGATTATGGGAAAGAGAGTCCAAAGAAATCGCCTTTAAAACGGATGGAAGTGACGAAGCAGAAAGCTCTGGAGCCAATTATGGAGGAATCGAAAAGTTCTTATGATGATTCTAATAGTTCTAATAATGAAAGTAACAAATCGGTCAAAAGGGAATCAAATATTGATGTCGGAGATGAGAATAAGACGGATTTGCTTGAATCTGTTGTTAAAAATGATTTAAATGTCGATGACACTGTAAATAAAAGCGTTGATAATGACGTTGCAGATAAGATAATAGTGGAAAACGATGAAACAGATAAAATTGCACCCAAACCTGATGGAAATAAAAGAAATACTAAATCTTTTGATAGCGTTACTTCTAGCAACGCAACTGTAAGCTTTAACTCTACAGCAGAATTTGAAAAGTTTGAACTGATTGCTGAAGTTATTACTTACATTTTGAATAGAGTCGACCTTGAGTTCGATGATTGTGTCATTGACAATCGACCGCCTGAAATTATTATTGATGAAGTATCTGAAAATGATACTAAATCTGATGCTTCTAATCAATCTGATGAGAATTTCTCCATGATGAAAATGGTTCAAGACATGACAGCTGTCAACAATTTAAGTGTGACAGTTTCTACTGACGTAAGCGATTGTGACAATGAATCTTATAGAATTGTGGAGGCAGTGCTTTATTATATTTTTGATAGAGTTTGTTTTTTACGAGCGAGTAAAGAGAAAAATAAGGTTAAAAAATGCAAGAAAGTTGTTACTTTTGTTAATTCTGAAGATTTATTATTCACTGCACTAACTCTTTGGCCTGAAATGGAAGTTATTGGAGAGAAAACGGATGAATTTGAAGATGAATTTGCTTTAAATTTAAATGAAGATTGTAAGGAAAATACGAACACTGATGAACATTCAACTGTTTTTGCTTCAGATAATGAAACAGGTTACTATAATGGAAATGAGGGTTTGACTGAAACAATGCAAGAAAATTCCGTAATTGTTGAAATTGAAAATAATACACTCAGTGATCTAAATACTAATGATACTTTTGAACTTAATGATGGTAATTTTAATAACACTTTATGCGATAACACTGAATTTGAGATAGCTGATATAATTGAACAGGTTCTGTCAGATTCTGATTTTAATAAAAATGATTTTCATGCAAAAGAGATAGTTACAGATCAGAAAGATGAAGAAGTTCAGATCGATGATAAATACAAAGAAATCATATTTTCTGATACAGAAAATATTAATGATACAAATGATCTCAATCATGTTGTTTATTTCGAAGATTCTGAAGACATATCCAATGATGTTATTAATAATCTATTTGATTATTTAGATAACGAATTGCAAACAGAAGTGAATAATAATGAAATTTCTAATGTGGAGAATCTTGAAGTTGCCCATGAAGGTAACAATGTTGAAGAAAGTATTTCTAATTTGGATTTGAATGAAACATTCGTGATAGCAGACACCAAAGTAATGGACACAGCGTTTGTGGAAGAAGATTTTTCGAATAGAAGATTCTCTTCTCCACAAAGGAATGTTGCTAATTTCGATGTTTGCACAGAATCTCCTATAGCTAAAGACATTTACGAACGGGATGACTCTATCAATTCGCCGTTTATTAAAAAAGCTCCAATCATTTCTATGTCGCAAGTAGAAAACAGCGGAGGTATTAAATATTGGATATCTTTCGATGATGATTTGAAAGAAGAAACTGACAGATACGTTAGAAGATCTGAAAATAATATGCCTAGTTTTTTGACTGTTGATTTAGAGGTTAACAAAAAGAGAAGTGTCCTAGTAGACGATTATGATGTTAATGATTTAAGCAAAGTCGATGACAGTTTTGTGACTAGTAAAGCTGTCACTTCTGACAACTATGACACTTGCGACAGCGAAGATGAGCCGCGACAAGTGCTATTGTACGATTTTAATGTGCGTTCGAGAAAGAGGTTGCACAAATCCTGGCCTCCATTTGAAGATGCGTTGTTTTATAGAATTATTTCGAAGTTTAGACTGTCTGAAAGTTTTGACCCCAGCGATTTGGGTCACGAATGTGACAATAGTATATGAAAAAAATATTTTTAAAAAGGATATTTGTGACAATACTATATAAAAAATATTTTTGGTATTTTAAAACTTATGGTATTTTTTTTAATTTAGGCTGTTTGAAAGTTTTGTGTATTTGGGTCACGAATGTGACAATACTATAAAAAAATATATTTTTAAAAAGTAGATTTTAGGTATTTTAAAACTTATGGTTACTTATTTCGAAATTTAGACTGTCTGAAAGTTTTGACCCCAGCGATTTGGGTCACGAATGTGACAATAGTATATAAAAACAAAATGTAGATTTTAAATATTTTCTTAAAAAGGGTATGTTTGGTATTGTAATAAGTTTAAAAATAAATATCCCTTTCCTAATTTTTAAATTTAGGCTGTCTGAAGTTTTTACGATTTGGGTCACAAATGTGATAGTACTATATGAAAAAATATTTTTAAAAAGGATATTTGTGATAATCCCTACTAATATTATAAAAAAATGCTTTTATAAAGGATACTTTAGGTATTTCAAAACTTATGGTTACTAATTTTTAAATTTAGGGTGTCTGAAGGTTTTAACGATTTGGGTCATGATTGTGACAATACTGTATGAAAAAAATATTTTTAAAATGTAGATTTTAGGTAGGTATTTAAATCTTGTGGTTACGATTTCTAAATTTAGACTGTCTGAAAGTTTTAACCCCAGCGATTTGGGTCACGAATGTGACAACACTATATAAAAGAAATATTTTTAAAATGTAGATTTTAGGTATCAGAAATTAAACTGAACCATAATATTATATTTTTTGAACTGTGTTTTGTCTTACCATAAGTGCATGTAATACGCTATACTATGTCTTTATGTTTTTCTGTTTATGTTTTTTTGCTTGTGTGTCTGTTTTAATAGAAAGGATTTTTGAACATTTTTAAATATTTTTTTTTTAGTTAAATCTATCGTGTGTTTAAGATTCTGCTTGCATTTTTTTTATTAATAAAATGATGAAGAATTCTTTCCTATTCTTATGTTTAATTGTACATATTAATTTTACGTGCTTGTGATTGTCCTATTTTTATTAAATTAATATTTAACATTAATGTTTTGATTTATTAACATTTTCTAATCACTCTTTTTTTTATATTTCGCTGTTTTAATAAAATTTCGATACTATCATAATTTTTTTATGATCCATTATAGACAAATTAAATTCATTTAATACATTTTGAGTCTATTATAAAGCAGCGAAAATTTGTATGGTTTTTTTTTTTGTAAGTAACATCTTAGTACAAACGTTTATGAAGTTCATATGAAAATTTTGAAAATAAACGGTCGTCTGTCACGAACTATCTTTGCTGATGATGGTTACAATTATTCCAAGCACATATTACTGTGGTGTTAAAAGTGAATTATAATTGGAGTTAGGTTAGGTTAGGTTAGGTTAGTTCCGATTTTTTAATTGTTAAAATACTGGGTACATTTCAAATAAAATGATTCTGTCAATAAAATATTACACTGTAATTAAACAATTGTGGCGGATTTAGCTGGCGTATTTTATTTGTTGACATTTCGATTTCATTCCAATGTGTAATAACGGCGAAAGCATCAGAAATTATTAAATGTTATTACATTAATAATTTGAAGATCTTTTTATGTTTCACTCAAAACGACGCCGAGTTGTGACGTCATACCACTGTAAACAGTTTAACATCCCAACCAAATATATTTGATACTAACGGGTATCGAAATCCCGACCTGTTCGCAGACAATGATAAAATTTGCTATTGCAATATGAACTTTGAAACGTTAGTACTAGGGTGTGTTTTGCACGGCAGCTTTTGGATGGTTTCGAGACAGCTTTATACTAACGCATAGAGGTGAGATTCGCTTGTTTCCACTTTTTTTTTGGTATTTTTGGTTTACTAACTAAAGCTTATTAATTATATTTGTACCAAATGGTATATTATTTTTGACAGTCAGTATTCTATTTCAAAAACAGGAAAATTGTCGGTGACAATTTGTCAATTTTGTTTACTATTTGATTCTACGCTGGTTGGCTTATCGCACTTGTCACCGACAATGTAATCCGGTCATTTAAGCTTAATATTAGATAAGAATCTCGGAATGCGAGATACCCGGCTGTAATTTTGTAAATAGTTGTATATTGACATCCTTAAAGTTGTCTCAAAACCTACATATGGTAGGGTGTGAGCAACTATTAAATTTCAAGGTCAAAGTGTCAAAAAATCGTTATTTTTGTAAATTTCTCATTTCCTATGGGTTTTAGCTTTTTGTCTTTGTTGGCAATATTGTAGAATACAAAATTCTCTACAAATTTTGTTTAAAAATTTTTTTTATACGGTGAACCGTTTTTGAGGTAGAGGCCGTAAAGGGCGCCGTCATAGCCAACAGGTGCCGAGGTCGAAATCACGCCATATACAGTTGATGAACTACAGATATGATATTATAGGCCTCTATCTCAAAAACGGTTCACCGTATAAAAATTTTTTTTAAACAAAAGTTGTAGAGAATTTTGTATTCTACAATATTGCCAACAAAGACAAAAAGCTAAGACCCATAGGAAATGAGAAATTTACAAAAATAACGATTTTTTTGACACTTTGACCTTGAAATTTAATAGTTGCTCACACCCTACCATATGTAGGTTTTGAGACAACTTTAAGGATGTCAATATACAACTATTTACAAAATTACAGCCGGGTATCTCGCATTCCGAGGTGAATTCCTAATTTGACCGGTCTAATGGTCGCATTTGTGAAATAGAAGCCTGGTGATGTTGACTACGAAATTGTTGCAGGTTCAAATCCTGCTGTGAGCAAATGTCAATGCTATAAACACGAGCATTTTGCAACCGAGTCTTGTGTTTTATCTGTATTTATGTATGTTTATCCGTTGTCGGATATGGAAAATCCGATAAATGCGCGTCATGTAAAATGAGGCCCACTGTCATGTTACACCATTCAGCGGCAAGCTACTGGCCTGTAATGAGAGACAAGCTACAGGCCTGTGATGAGAGACAAGCTACAGGCCTGTGATGAGAGACAAGCTACAGGCCTGTGATGAGAGACAAGCTACAGGCCTGTAATGAGAGACAAGCTACAGGCCTGTGATGAGAGACAAGCTACAGGCCTGTGATGAGAGACAAGCTACAGGCCTGTGATGAGAGACAAGCTACAGGCCTGTGATGAGAGACAAGCAGGCCTGTGATGAGAGACAAGCTACTGGCCTGTGATGAGAGACAAGCTACAGGCCTGTAATGAGAGACAAGCTATCGGCCTGTGATGAGAGACAAGCTACAGGCCTGTGATGAGAGACAAGCTACAGGCCTGTGATGAGAGACAAGCAGGCCTGTGATGAGAGACAAGCTACTGGCCTGTGATGAGTGACAAGCTACAGGCCTGTGATGAGAGACAAGCTACAGGCCTGTGATGAGAGACAAGCAGGCCTGTGATGAGAGACAAGCTACTGGCCTGTGATGAGTGACAAGCTACTGGCCTGTGATGAGAGACAAGCTACTAGCCTGTGATGAGAGACAAGCTACAGGCCTGTGATGAGAGACAAGCTACTGGCCTGCGATGGGAGACAAGCTACTGGCCTGCGATGGGAGACAAGCTACTGGCCTGCGATGAGGGACAAGCTACTGTGATTGAAACATGACAGCTGGACCTCATCCCACACAACGCGCGGCCATCTTTGATGTGAATTGTTCATATATATTAATTTATTTATGTTTTTTAGGAGAACACACCATAAATGGGGACCACTCGGACGCCCACCAGAGCACGTTCTCACACAGCAGTAAAGAGGTAATTAATAATAATCTATACTAATATTATAATAAAGAGGAAAGGTTTGTTTGTTTGTTTGGATTGAATAGACTCAGAAACGACTGGCTTGAAATTTTTTTTCACTGTTGGACAACTACACTATTCCCGAGTGACATATGCTATATAAAAAAGAGATCCGGGCTAAACCGGGGCGGACGGCTAGTAGAGAGATTGTATATATAGATTCATCTATTTCTTAATATTCACAATATATGATTACATGTAGGTAATTTGACATTTCTGTCAAATTACATGTAATCATACCGAGATCGTATATACAGAAAAAAGATTATAGGATTAAAATTAAAATTTTAAAAAATATTAAATCTTTATTATACGATTTTATCATTAGACGTCAAAATAACAAATTAAATCACATGGCGACCCTCCCCGGCTTCACACGCTATGTGCTATAAACCTTCCTCTTGAACCACTCTATCTATTAAAAAAAACCGTATAAAAATCTGTTGCTTGTTTTAAAGATATAAGCGTACATAGGGATATAGGGACAGAAAAAGCGACTTTGTTTTATACTATGTAGTGATATAAAGATATGTTGTATGTTCTCCAGGGTTCTCCATCTAAGGAGGTGTCGACGGAGGAGTCTCCCAAGAAGGAGAAGAAGAAGAAGAAGGGCCTCCGCACGCCCTCCTTCCTCAAGAAGAAGAAGGAGAAGAAGAAGGACAAGACGCCGCAGCCCGCCTAGAGGTAATACAAACGGAATCGAAATCGGTGCATGCGTTAGGACGCTGTGATGCCACAAACAGAGAGACTCAGAGAGAGAAAGAGAGAGAGAGAGCTGACACAGACACACACACAGAGACAGACAGACACACGCACGCACACAGAGAGAGAGAGAGAGAGAGAGATAGACAGACAATAGATTAGATTACATTATTTTATCTGTCAAATGTTATCAAACTAATATTGTAAATACGAATCGTGTGTAACTTTGTTACACTTTATATTGTGTAAAGTACCTACTCATCGTCGAGGACAGAAACTCGTATAAATGTTCAACAAGACCCAATTTTGAATTTATGCATTACGTACAAACAAATCTTTCTTTAAAATTTTACTATACATAATAAACATTGTTATTAATATGATTAATTTGTTTTTCTTTTATTTTTCAGATAAAAAATCTACGAAACACTGCCATTTCGCTTTCAAGATACTTGTAATTTTTCTAAAATAAGACTCAGCCTGAAAACAACGGCGTGATATGGCTAGCTCTTAAATAATAAGGCACAGCTTTTGTATGGAAAAAACATTATTCTTCGACACCACTTGTGTTACTTTTGGGACAGGTTTCTCGCCAGACTGCGTGCTTAAATACTGGCGAGAATCATTTTCGCCAGTTTGTGTTAGTAAATATTTTTTTTAAACTAAAATTATTTCTTTATATCGACTGAAATATATGTATTTAAATGACAATTATGATATACAAAGACAAACATACAGTTATATATATATAATTTTATTGCTAATATTGTTTTAAGGTGCTATTAGTAAGTTGGTGTCGAAATAATGTTTTTTAATTGGAGCACGATTTCTGTATATTCCATTAACATTGACTGGATTGTAATATTGAATTCTTAACTTGACTGGTAGATATCGCATCGCGGCATTAAGCTTGTACCTTGTGCAATAAAGTAATCTTAATGAAATATAAAATTAAAAAGAAACTGAAATTGTTTTTTTTTTTAATGTTATTGTCGTGTAAAGGTATTTTGAATAATGTAAAATTTTCTATGTGCTAGACTATTGCCAGCTGCGAATATGGGAGCTGTAAAGTTTTCGAAATGTCAGCATATAATTAACATACGCGAGTTAAATCCGTTATAGTTGTGTTGTCAAATTTTCAAAATATTATAATATAAAAAATATATATTGTACCTAATATATATGTGTATATATATTTATTATTTTCAAGTTAATGTTGATGGAATACTGTTTGTAGTTTTGAAAGTCCGATTTTAAACTTTTTATTTATTTTGACATTTTTGACTCGATCTATTTTTTTTTTCGATTTTCGATCTAATTTCGTAATTTCTGATTGACTTGCCAAAATATCTGAAATGGTCCTCTTATTTCATTTATATTAAGTTTACTTGCTTTATCGGTTTGGAAAACGTTAAAATAATAATATGTATAATGGCAATTTTTTTTTATAAAACCCACCGTTTTCATTTTTTTTTCAAACTTTAAATTCTATGGTTAAAGATTTTTTAATATGGTCAGTAAATTTAACGTTTTTCAAATTGATAAATGTTTTTTTTTGGTGCATTCAATATATTTTTTTACAAACAGCATGTGATGCTTTTTTTAAAAGAGGGGCCATCTTTTTTTTTAACTTCGGGCCCTACGCCATTTGTGCTTTTAAATATGATAATTAAAAATGCAAAAAAAAATTTTTTTGCATAATTAATTATATACATTATTATTAGGTAATCAAACAAAATATAACATATGTTAGTTACTTATTATGTAAATTTAAGATATAATCGCCTACGTTTTTTTAAAATTATTTCCAATTTCTTGGACGTTAAGGCCGCTTTGAGGTTCCGTATGTTTCGTCACAAAATATGCAGGTCATATACGTAAAATAATATTTTTTAATTCATTTTTTTTACTACAAAAATCCTTAAATTTTTATTATATAAAAAAATACTTAGTTTTAGCGATCGTCAATTTTTTTTTTATTATTTAACCATTTTCTTAACAAAATACCCAGTGCCTAAAAATAAATTGGATGGTCATGCAAATTTTTTTTTAAACATTTTAATTGTATACGGAACCTCAGAGCGATAAATCAGCTTGCTATTTAAGTACATGCTAAGTATAGTTTGTTGTACGCGAAATGTCGAGGGTTCCTTTTTTTTATTAAAGTATATTTTTTATTATTTTATTGTGAGTCAAAAAAATGAATATTAAAATCTGTTCGAATCATGTTATAGTAAAATTAATTTTTAATCAAGTTTTTACAAAAAGAAAAACTAATTTTGATTGTTCAATTAAATTGATTTTCTATATTAAATTAATTCAAGGTAAATATTTTTACATATTTTTTTTTTCTTACATAAGATTTAAAACAAACACAATAAAGTAAATTTATAATAAGTCTAAATCCTACTTAATATTTTAGAAAAAAGAAAACAATTTTTATATTCATTTTTTTGACAGAACCCATCAATTTGACATTACCTAGTTCGGTCTAGAGTTTTTAAAATGACAAGTTGTATTTGTGTTATACGGGGTGCTCCGAGTTCTTGGCTCATTTTTAGAGCATCCTGTATTTATTATAAGTGGGCTGTAAAAAGGGTGGTAATGATTTTTTGCTGGATTTTCAAAAAAAAAATGGGATATACTTTGAAGTGTTCAAAAATATCTAAAAATACTATCGCTAGGTATTTTTAAATATATTAGGGTATAACTAAAAAAAATACGTATGACGACTTTTTTTATGTCCATTTAATAGATTAAAAAAATATTTGACGCGTATTTTTTCTTTTCTCAATCAAACAATAAATGGCAAAGATAAGTGATTCTAAAGTACGGTAGTGAGCGCGTGACGTCATGGTATAATTTTTACAACAACGTGACGTCACTACCCCCCATTCCCGAACTTTAGAAGCGTGTATCTTTGTCATTTATTGTTCCATTGAGAAAAGAAAAAATACGAGTCGAATATTTTTGAATTATTTAACTGACAGGCTAAAAATAATGTTTTCTTCAGTCGTCATAACTATTTTCTAATTAAGAAAATCCAAAACTAAAAACTTTATGTACCCTTTTTGACGCTTATTTTATTAAAAGAACATATGACACCGGCATTGCAATTTTATTGTATTTTTAATAAAATAAATTATTAGTTTAAATTTTGTGTTTTTTTTAACCTTTCTACACTGCAAAAGGGATCTTATGTACTGGAGATTAGGCCTATAAAAATCGATCGATATTTTTGGTTCAATACCATTAGCTTTTTAATTATAATGATATTCTTTACTCCTCCTAATTCGAGAAATTTGACGGCATCAGTGGTCCCTATGGTGTAATGGTCAGCACGCTGCCGCTAGTAAAGGCGTGGGTTCGAATCCCACTGGGGGTCTAAATTTTTTCTACTCTTGTCTTGGTACAAAAATATTATACTTAATTATAATAAGATTTTACAGCACAAGTGCTGTAATATATAAACCCCAATAAGTTAGTGTCTTACTTCAATAGTACATTACGCACCGAGGCCAGTAAAATGAAAAATGTCTCAGATCACATGTAATTTCATTTAGCGAAGCGGCCACATTGTTAGCGCTTTCTGGCCGGAGGACGGAAAAAGTACATTACGCACCAAGGCCAGTAAAATAGAAAATGTCTCAGATCACATGTAATTGTCGTCCGAGGCGAAGCCGAGGTTGACAAGAATGTGATCTGAGGCTTTTTATTTTACTGGCCGAGATCAGTATACTATTTTTCTGTTCGACGAAGCCAGAAAGCGGCAATTTCATTAAGCGAAGCGGCCACAAAGTTGGCGCTTTCTGGCCGGAGGACGGAAATATATATTATGTACCAACAAGCGGCCCACGGTTTCGCACGGATCCCTATTTTTTTTTCAAATAGCCTATGTCACTCGGGAATAGTGTAGCTTCCCAACAGTAAAAGACTTTCAAATCTGCCCAGTGGTTTTGGAGCCTATTCAATACAAACAAACAAAATTTTCCTCTTTATTATATTAGTATAGAAAATAACCAACGAAACATTCTCAATTTAACCTAATAGGTAACACTTGCTTTATGTGTAAGTGTCAGTTTTATAACAAAAATACTGTTTTAACTGATTGGAATGAAACAACTATAAACGGATTTAACTCGCGTACTTTATTTTACCTAGGGTGAGCGCACCTCGGAGCGCTCCCCATTCGTCCGGTGGAGCAGTGACGGCCCCAGGGCCAACTGTAAACAGTCACTCAGAAAAAAAAAAAACTTTATTTTATAGGCTGACGATTCGGAAACTAGTTTCCATAATCGTAGCACTGAGCTGACAATAGTCTAACGCTAAAATTATCGCGAGTAAAATCCGTTTATGGTTTTTTATTCTAATATGTAATAACCGCGAAGGCATCAGAAATAATTAAGAGAAATATGTACTTATTATAAGTATTTATTTCAAAATTTGATAAAAAATACAAAATTTAAACGTTTTGACTTTTCAAGCATTTACACATCAAATCGAAGAGGTAAAAAACGTCTTTGCCCAAACAAGTTAAAATATTGATCATATCGCAGACCATATCTTGAAAATGAGTGTCGCAAGGTTGCCCTTCGCAGCAAGAATAAATAAATTTAACATATTCTCTAAAATAATTATATAAAATCTTGCAAAAACAACAACAGTTGCAACCGGCGTGCTTTCCTATTTCCAACAAAGTTGGATTTCTTAACACTTTACATTGAAATCTTTGGTATGATTTGAAATTTTCAATCGCTTTTTCATCTTTTTCTTTCTTCGATCTTTTGCTTGGTTTCCTGCTACACGGGCAGGACGTGTTATTGGAATCTAAACACGGCGGTAAGAAGCATTCGCAATGGATTTTCTTTTTTTTCTTTGGCGCCTAAAAAGGAATGTGAAATTATAAATTGTAAAATGGCTGACTGGATATTAAGAAATACGCGCGTTAAATCCGTTATAGTTGTTTCATTCCAATGTGTAATAACCGCGAAGGCATCAGAAATTACTTTTTCTGTCCTTCGGCCAGAAAGCGCCAACTTTCTGGCCGCTGCGCTAAATGAAGTTGCCGCTTTCTGGCTTCGTCGAACAGAAAAATAGTATACTGACCTCGGCCAGTAAAATAAAAAAGCCTCAGATCACATTTTTGTCAACCTCGGCTTCGCCGCGGACGACAATTACATGTGATCTGAGACATTTTTTATTTTACTGGCCTCGGTGCGTAATGTACTATTACCTGAACACACACTTCACTTTGGGTGCAACTGGACATTGTGTCCTATTATTTAAAAATACGCGTCATTTTATAAATACGAAAATTTTTGATTTCTTGCTGTTGTGAAATAGAAAATCCAAAATATGGAAAACGTCAATAAAACGTAAATTTTCAGTTGTCTGTGTCAAATTTGACGTAAGCTCTTTGTAATTTATGAAAAAAATTTTTTTACGAAAATAGTCAGTAATTTGGATTCTTAGGTTTCCCTGAGACTGTCAATCCGTCTGTCACCAGGCTAACCTTCATTCAATTCAATTCTCATATGTATACATATGTGTATTCTGTTGCTGTTACAACAACAAATTTATACTCAACTAGCGGCCCCGGCAGACGTCGTTCTGCCCGTCCGATTGTTTCGTCAAAGATCTGTCAAAGTCTTCTGTCACTTACCGTCAATCACTTTGTATATGGGAGTATAGAATTATTTATTTACTTTTTCAAGATGTTTTTTAAATTTTCTCTACTTACATACCTCCCTGGACTTCCACGAATAATTCAAGACCAAAATTAGCCAAATCGGTTCGTGCGTTCTTGAGTTATAGCGTCAGGAAGGAAAACCCGACTTATTTTTAAAAATAAATATTTAACGGGGCTTCCATACAACGTGATTTTTTTACCGTCCATAACATACAAAACAGCTCACCCGTCCCCCTAACTGAGGTACAGCAATACGACTATAGCCCGAACTACGTACACAAATTTGTAAGCAGTTCGGGACAACTTGGTATCAATCGAATCACGTGACTATTTATTATTAAAACACATTTCAAAAATTCAATTAATTTTATTTTACAAAATCAACAACCTGAAATGACAACACCCAGCTACAATCAGACATTATTGCTAAATATATAACAGTTGACAGCTGTCAAACTCAAAGCTGACAGCTGTCAAAATCGAAGACGACAGCTGTCAATAATCGACCACAGATTCGGTCACAGACACACAGAAGTGACTACATAAAAAAAGAAATTTCATAGATTTATTTTACAATAGTTATTTAATATACAATACGAAGGAATGGATTTAAAATAATAATATGTACATAATAATAATACATCCGTTTGTCTGCAACCGTCATTCATACAAAAAAAATGCTTAATCAACATACAAAATTACACAAAAATAATTGAACATTTTCTTAAAAAATTACCCAGATCCCGAAATTCCTAAATATGTACACCCCCTTAGCCTAAAGGTGATTCCACACTGTGTACATCGAAAACAAACAGTGCGAACCCAGCTTTATATTTAAAAAAAATATCAAATTACTTTTTTAATCAATGTTTATTTCGTTTCTATATAAAACGCAGGTTTAATCAATTTTCATTTTTCATTGTCACCATTTCATTGACTTTATTTGAACCGACTACCTTACGGTTGCCAGTCCAATAAACAAAAAAAAATACATTTCAACATTTCCAAAAATAACCTCTAACAATCGATAGTCGATAATTTTTAATTTATTTTAATATATACAATTTTTTTAATAATAACGGTATTTTTTTTACAAACGTATCCTATTTTCACATTTTAAAACAATTATGTGATGCATTCAAAATGACACAATCTGAAATGTCAATTATCTAAAATTTACGTCAAAGTGACATCCGTTTTTGTCAAACTTTTGACAAAAGTACAGTTCAAAGTTTAAGCTGAAACAATTATAGACGGATTTAACTCGCGTATTTTTTTTTTGGCATTCTATTTAGCGTTAGACTATTGTCAGCTCAGTCGCGCTACGATTATGGAATCTGTAATGGCTCCGAAACGTCAGTCAATAAAATATAATACGCGAGTTAAATCTGTCTACAGTTATTAAATTCCAATGTATAATAACCGTGAAGGCATCATTATTTTTCGACAAAAATATTACATTGCAAGTCTTAACTGTCACATATTTTTTTATCAACAATTAAATTAATTCTAAGTTAATAATAATATCCATCACCTTTATATTATTACCCGCAAACAGAGGTATGCAATTACATAACACGTATAGACTACAAGCCCATGGAGAAAAATAACATGTGAAATGACCCACACGGGGTACGTTCCACTTAACGCTCGCAACGCCGCCGACCACGACCGCTGAAATTGCCGTTCCACTAACGAGAAAACACCGCGGGCGTTGTAAGCGAATGTTTATAGGTGGAACGCACATCGTGAGCGACGAAAGCCCACTCTGACCCACCAATATTTTGTGGGCGAAGTGGGCGCGATGTGGTCGCGAACAGTGACGTCATCTATGACGTCGAGCCATCGCTCGCAACGACCACGGGCGTTAAGTGGAACGATACAGAGGGTGTCACGAGCGTTGCGGGAGCTTAGTGGAACGCACCCCGTGAGTTGCAGTTAATAGGCTAGGACCATATTGCACCTTCGGTAAAACAAGGGCACAATTGCCAAAAAATCTTTGGAACATTTCTGTATACTAAATTGTACTGTAATTATTATTAACTCCTCACTTGTACCAGAAAAAATCTAATTATTCACGTACTCTCACCTGTACCGCTAAAAAATGTCGGCATAGTGTTTAAAATTCTTTTTCTGTTCTCCGGCCAGAAAGCGCCAACTTTCTGGCCGCTGCGCTAAATGAAATTGCCGCTTTCTGGCTTCGTCGAACAGAAAAATAGTATACTGACCTCGGCCAGTAAATAAAAAAGCCTCAGATCACATTTTTGTCAACCTCGGCATCGCCTCGGACGACAATTACATGTGATCTGAGACATTTTTTATTTCACTGGCCTTGGTGTGTAATGTACCATTATAATATGGTCTTAGCCTACTAACTGTAACTCACGGTGGGTCATTTCACATATTATTTTTCTTAATGGGCTTGTAGTCTAGTAGTTTTTATTGTGTCACATTGTGACAGAATCACTTGACGTCGTAATTAAAAAAAAAGTTAAACTTATTTAAACAGTTACAAGAGTGGAAGATTTTCAGTTAAAAAACTGGTTATCAAAAAAGAATTGCATTAAAAAAGTATTTGCTACTTAAAACGCGTTTTTTACTTGTGTATTGAAAAAATAAAAATATTTTGCATATCATATTTTTTTATTTAAATAAAAAAGAAACAAAAAACGCTAGTGCCATTTTTTAAACAAATTGTAACCGAAAGATAAAAAAAAAACTTTAAATTTCCATAAAAAAACATTTTACAACTCTTATTCAACAACCGGTTAAAAAGTGACACAAAACAAAACGAAAAAAAGTGACACAAAACAAAAATTTCTTCTAATTCACTCACTATACTGACTCATTACATTCAGAGCATTAATAGGGGCAGCTATACCAAACTCTTTACCTACCCTAAAATTATAATCTTGATTCCCGTGTATCGTCCTAACGTGTATTCTCAAATAACTGGGCCTAGTGAAAAACTTGTAACAAATATGACATTGGTATTTTTTTAGGCCAGTGTGCGTTTCCAAATGCCTTTTTAGCTTACCTTTTGTGATGAAACCCTTGCCGCACTGCTGGCATATATAAGGTTTTTCTTTCGTGTGCGTAAAACTATGCAGTTTTAGATAGTAGTGTAATTTGAAGCTCTTATTGCATACTGTGCAAGTGTGTTTTCTTTCTTCCGGTTTGTTCTCATCTTCTATCGCTATTCGGGAGCCGTGGCTCTTCAAATGCTCCTCTAGGTAGTAGAAGTGTTGGAACACCTGGGAAAAAGTGACACAAAACAAATGTTATAAAAGTTTAAAGTGTGGAAAAAGTGAAACAAAAAAAAATTAAAGTCTCAATTATTTTGTTTTATTTGCGTTTGATAATTCTGAGTTAAAATTTTAATACATCACGTTTATAATGACGGCCTGTTGGTCTAGTGGTCAGAGGCCCTGACTACGAAACCGGAGGTTGCGGGTTCGAATCCCGCTAGGGGCAGATGTCAATGTGATGAGCACTGGCATCTGTACCTGAGTCTTGGATGTCTTATATGTATTTATGTATATTTATCCGTTGTCTAGTACCCATAACACAAGCTTTGCTTAAAATGGGACTAGATAATTGGTGTGATTTGTCCAAAGATATTCATTTATTTATTTATTTCTTTCAACATCATGAATTATCCTAAAGCTTCCGAATATAAACTACTAGCTTCTGCCCCGACTTCGTCCGCGTGGAACTCCTCCTTTTTTGCAGTCGGTTAAAAAGTAGCCTATGTCCTTTCTCAGGCACCAGACTTTCTTTGTACCAAATTTCATTGAAATCGATCCAGTAGTTTTAGCGTGAAAGCGTAACAGACAGACAGAGTTACTTTCGCATTTATAATATTAGTAGGGATTTAGAAAAGGCTAAACTGACTCGCTGAATGTCTGGATGTGTCGTTGATTGGGTGGATGTCTGTCTATCTGTCTGTTACGCTTTAACGCCAAAACTAACCGAACCGATTTAAATGAAATTTGGTACAAAGAAAGTCTAGAGCCATGTCCTTAGGCTACTTTTTAAACTGCAAATAATAAAAAAATGTAACCGCCGAAAAAAAACTAAAAGGCAACAAAAAACAATAGCGCACTAAAAAGAGAAAAATAATAATTTTGTCTTTTATAACGACTACTATTTTGGTTGTTACGTTGATATTTTTGAAGTCGGTGCCAGCTAATGCAGCAACTCTTCACTCTCAACTCTTCACTAAGGTGCTCAAGTTTGTTTGAGGCTGGCACCGACTCCAAAAATATCAACGTAACAACCAAAATAGTAGTCGTTATAAAAGACAAAATTATTATTTTTCTCTTTTTAGTGCGCTATTGTTTTTTGTTGCCTTTTAGTTTTTTTTCGGCGGTTAAATTTTTTTATTAAAAAGTTATTATTTTATAATTTTCTGTGGCCATAATTTGTACAAATTATTACATGCTTAATTTTGAATTAGGTACTTTTGAAATAGCTACCTACCATGTTTTTGCTATTAACTTTTAGTGAACAGTAAATTACCCCTATTTTCCCACCCTTAAGGTAGGTTTCTTTTTTTAAAATTTTACCCTATCCAATAAAAAAAGAATTATCAAAATCGGACTACTCTGTAATAAGTTACGCGTGGTCATACGATACAATCGGTGCGTGAAAAATTAACTCTCTCTCAATCATCCCCTCTTTTCCTACCCTTAGGGTTGGAATTTTTTTTCCAAAATAAAATGGGACCAATTTCGAAGTATACCCTTTCCAATAAAAAAAGAATTATCAAAATGCAACCACTCTGTAAAAAGTAATGCGTGATCATACATAAAAAAAAAAAAAAAAAAATATACGCGTCGACTTGAGAACCTCCTCCGTTTTTTTCGTCGGTTGAAAAGGAGTTCCACGCGGACGAAGTCGCGGAATGAAGCTAGTATATAATTCCCAGTACATACCTCCCCGCATATGTTGCACACGCGGCTGCGCTCGTCCGCCGGTATCAGGTCGGCGAGGTTGGTCGGCGCGTCTCCCTGCTTGGGTATCTTGCGCGCGTTCTGCAGCACCATCGCCAGTATCTCGCTTCTGTTCTCTTCTAATATTCTACAATTAAGAGAAAATATATATTTAGTATATAATTTATATATTTATATAAAACTAGCGGTTCGGCACGACTTCGCTCGGATCCCTTTTTTATAGCCTATGTCACTCGGGAATAGTGTAGCTTCCAACAGTGAAAGAATTTTTTCAAATTGGTCCAGTCGTTTTGGAGCCTATTCAATCCAAACAAACTTTTCCTCTTTATTATATTAGTGTAGAAAATCGGGAACGGCTCGACAAAGGTAACAAAGTCTGTGTAAATTTAAAATACATTAATTGGAATGGAACAACTATAAACGGATTTATTTGCTCAGTCGTGCTGCAATTATGGAAACTGTAATGGTTCCGAAACGTCAGCCAATAAAATAAATTACGCGAGTTAAATCCGTCTAAAGTTGTTTCATTCCAAAACATATCTCTTTTTGTGTCACTATACAATGTCCATAGAAAAGTGTGTTTTGTTTTGTCCCTTTTAAATGAACATACAATACAAGTGACAACGAATTTGTTTCGGAAAATATGGCCGCCGGGGTTTTAGGTATATCACAGCCCATACAAAAGTGACACAATCCAAAAACAATCCCGTGTAACTTTCAACCACTCATACAAAAAGTGACACAATCAAAAATTTCGTTTTGTGTCACTTCCAAAAAGTGACACAATCCAAAATATTTTTTTTTCAAAAAAATTTTTTTTTTCTATACTCACAGCCCCTCCTTCTGGTGCGTGTTGAGGTGCATCTGTACGTGGTACTTGGTGTTGAACATGTGCGCGCACACGGGGCACTCGTAGCGGAGCACGTACTTGTCCGCTCGGTTATATATCGCACCCTAGATCTAAAGGGAGCTAACTCAAAAAAAGTAACTTTTCGGGAGAGGCGAAATTGTTGTAAGGAATCGGATCCTTTTTTTTAGCGTGTGTTTAATTTAAATCTTCAGATTTTTGAGTTAGCTCCCTTTAGATCTAGGTGTGCGATATATTACGATCTCAAATATATTGAGGGGGGGGGGGAGTATATATAGAATGATATTTTAAGATATACATATATATATTACACATTATAAACCGCGCGGATTCAGATTAAAATGCCTCCCTAAAATCGTAACCGGACTAACATATTTCGCTTTGTGTCACTACCACATATCAATAAAAAAGTGACACAAAACACAATTTTGAAATGTGTCACTTCCAACCACCCGTACAAAAGTGACACAATCAAAAATTTCGTTTTGTGTCACTTTCAAAAACGACACAATCCAAATTTTTTTTTTTTTTTTTTTACTCACAGCCCCTCCTTCTGGTGAGTGTTGAGGTGCATCTGCGCGTGGTACTTGGTGTTGAACATGTGCGCGCACACGGGGCACTCGTAGCGGAGCACGTACTTGTCCGCGCGATTATATATATATTACGATCTCAAATATATGTTGAGGGGGGGGAGTATATATAGTATGATATTTTAAGATATACATATATATATATTACACATATTATATACCGCGCGGATTCAGATTAAAATGCCTCCCTAAAATCGTAACCGGACTAACATATTTCGCTTTGTGTCACTACCACATATCAATAAAAAAAGTGACACAATCCGAAAATCATCCTGTGTCACTTTCAACCACCCGTACAAAAGTGACACAAAACAAAATTTCGTTTTGTGTCACTTCCAAAAGTGACACAATCCAAAATTTTTTTTTTCTAAAAATTTTTTTTTTTCAATACTCACAGCCCCTCCTTCTGGTGCGTGTTGAGGTGCATCTGAACGTGGTACTTCGTGTTGAACATATGAGCGCAGACGGGGCACTCGTAGCGGAGCACGTATTTGTCCGCTCTGTGGGAGACTATGTGCCGTTGCAGCTTGCAGGGCGCGTTGAAGGTTTTCGAGCATATGTCGCATATGAACTTCTTCTCGGACTTGTGATTCTTCCTGTGGTACACCTGCGAGAAAATATTATTGTGTTAACATTGATACATATTTAATTATTAACTACTAGCGGCCCCGGCAGACGTCGTCCTGTCCGTCCGATTGTTTCATCAAAGATCTGTCAAAGTCTTCTGTCACTTACCGTCAATCACTTTGTATATGGGAGTATAGAAAGATGTTGATTTTACACTTTTTCAACATGTTTTTTTAAATTTTCTCTACTTACAAACCTTCCCTGGACTTCCACGAATAATTCAAGACCAAAATTTGCCAAATCGGTAAAGGCGTTGTTGAGTAATAGCGTCAGGAAGGAAAACCCGACTTATTTTTATATATATAGGTAAGGTAATAAATTCCGAAGCCTTCGTATTTTATTATATCTGTTATTTTTGGAGTCGGTGCCAGCCTCAAACAAACTTGAGCACCTTATTGAAGAGTTGCTGCACCAGCTGGCACCGACTTTAAAAATAACAGACGTTACAATAAAAATAATAGTCGTTATAAAAGACAAAATTATTATTTTTTACTTTTCAGTGCGCTATTGTTTTCTGTTGCGTTTTAGTTTTTTTTCGGCGGTTAATTTTTTTTATTATTAATACATTAAAATAGTTTTTTTTTTTATAATAGAACTAGCCCGTCCCGCCCGGCAAAAAAATTTAAGAAAAATATTAAGGGTGGACAACCCTTATCACTAAGGGTTATGAAAAATAGATGTTGGCCGATTCTCAGACCTACTCAATACGGTCACAAAATTTCATGACAATCGGTCAAGCCGTTTCGGAGGCGTACGGGAACGAACATTGTGACACGAGAATTTAATTTTTATATAATAAAACTAGCGGCCCGTCCCGGCTTCGCACGGGGGGACTTAAGATTTTTTTTCATAGTTTTACGTTTTTTTTCCCCCGTTTTTGAAACATTTTCGGTTACTGCTCCGCAACTATAAGACCTAGCGTGATATTATATAGCCTATGTTACTCGGGAATAATGTAGCTTTAAGAATTTTTGAAATCGGTCCAGTAGTTTCGGAGCCTATTCATTACAAACATACAAAAATACAAATCTTTCCTCTTTATAATATTAGTATAGAAAATAAACTCACCATAGTCTCTCTTCGTTTATACATTTTCCCGCACAAGGTGCACAAGAAGGGCTTGGGGCCATCGTGCGTGGCCTCATGCGCCTTTAGGGCCTCTTCCGTCTCCACGTCAACTAGGCAATAATAGCACCTGCAAATATAAAGAACATAATATACTATATCTTCAAAAAATATATCATAAAAATCTGTATAAGGGTCATTCCATTGTGACGGGTGGGACATTTATACTCATTTTTGCCTGCACTTTGCTTTATTTCTGACAAACGGCAACGATTTACGCATTGAATATGACATTATCAAATACTTGAATAGTCATTGCATACTGTACCATCGAAAAAAGTATGAAAATGTCATTATTATTATGAGAAATTGACGGTATAAGAAGTGTGACGGGTGGGACTTCAAATTACCTCTCCTCTCAGAGTTGACTTACACTATTCGCAATTCGTAAGAAACTGTGTAACTTTTGTTAAACAACCTATTTTTGTATAGTTTCTGATATTGTATAGATTAGGTATTAGTAAACTTTACGCAGATAACTCGTAAAATAAAAATAATTTTGCTTCTCAAAGCTTGTGACGGGTGGGACAGTACTTTGTGACGGGTGGGACGAGTAACATTTGGGCATACAAATGTATGAAAAATATAAACACAGTTCTTTTGTATTTATTTTAAATCAGTTTTTAGATGAATTATCTAATGTTACAAGTAATCATTTCAGTAGTTTTTTAGAATAATAAAAACAAAAAAAATGTTTTTTCTTTTTGATGTTTACAAGCTCAGAAAATTGATAATAATTGGTAGAATGTCTAAAATATGACTAGTTTTAATGAAAGAGACATCTTCCTTATTCATTCGTAATGCTTTGCTAGTTTTATCAACACATTTTAAAAACATGACCTTTTATTCATTGTCGAAGTCAAAGGTACTTTGTGAAACTGCGAGGTATTTATACTCTTTCGACTTTTTCCTGGCAGTAATCTCTAATTTAACCCAATCTTACTTGAGTCTTCGTCGGCGGAGGAATTATTAGTGGTGGAAAAACTTAATCCTGGCGTTTGGTCTCTATCATCCTCATCTATCGTCTTTGAGTCAGTTTCAGTATATACCACCACCAAATTAAACGCCATAACACATATAATTTGCTTTAGTATAAACCAGCTACGTTTAAATAAAGTTGACACAACGATTTTATACTCACTAAGTCAGTTTTATCAGATAACCCATTTCGCTCAATGTGACGGGTGGGACATACTTTGAAAAGCGTTAAAAACAATTTTTATTTAGTAATGCAACGCGTTTTTGATCTAAAATAATCGCCCTCAACCTAATTGTTTCTTTCACAAAGCAAGATAACAAGAGGTTAGATATTTTTAGGTTTAACAAGAAAAAACCTTGTTTTACTGTGACGGGTGGGACATGAGTTAAGCTTTTTGTAGAAGCCCAATAAATACTAACCATGAAACTTAATTTATAATTACTTAGCACTAGTTTAAACTGCGTTAGATATATTTTCTTTTATACATATCACTTTTTCCGTAATGTTCAGAAATGCCGCGAAATAGTGCTGCAAACTTAAAGTAAAAATAGGCTGGCGTGGACAACTGGCGCTAGGGGTACGGTCAAAAACGAATAAAATGGAAAATATTGATATAAAAATGAAAAACTCATTGATTAATAAAACAAGGCATAATGTTCTATTCTCTAAATATGTATTTATGTATAAATTAAGTTATTTATATTTTATGCCTATGGTGCCGGTTTCGCTGGAATGACCCATAATTCATCTTTTTTTAAATTATTTTATTATTGGAATGAAACAACTATCAACGGATATAACTCGCGTATTTTCATTTTATTTTTTCAAACCGACGAAAAAACGGAGGAGGTTCTCAAGTCGACGCGTACACATTACAGTTTTAATTATTTATTTATATATTAAACTAGCTTCTGCCCGCGACTTCTTCCGCGTAGAACTCCTTTTTTGCAGTCGGTTAAAAAGTAGCTTATGTTCTTTCTCGGGCTCTAGACTATCTGTGTACCAAATTTCATTTAAATCGGTCCAGTAGTTTTAGCGTGAAAGCGTAACAGACAGACAGACAGACAGAGTTACTTTCGCATTTATAATATTAGTTAGGAAGTTAGGATAGTTAGGATTGGAATAAAACAACTTTAACGGATTTAACTCGCGTATTTTACTTTATTGGCTGACGTTTCGGAGCCTTTACAGATTCCATAATCGTAGCACGACTTTTTTTTAATTATGTAATTTAATAAATAAGGTAGTTTGCATAGCTGTATTAATCACTTTAGCGTAAGACTATTGTCAGCTCAGTCGTGCTACGATTATGGAATCTGTAAAGGCTCCGAGACGTCAGCCAATAAAATAAAATATTTATTATTATATAATTATTTATTTACTAGCTGCCCGTCCCGGCTTCGCTTGGTTTTTTTTAAATATAATATAGCCTTTGACACTCGGGAATAGTGTAGCTTCCAAACAGTGAAAGAATTTTTAAAATCCGTCCAGCCGTTTAGTAGCCTATTCAATACAAACAAACAAACTAACTATATACTAGCGGTCCGCCCCGGCTTCGCACGGATCCCTATTTTTTTTTTTAAATTTCCTATGGCTTATGTTACTTAGGGTAAACTTATAGCTTCCCAACAGTGAAAGAATTTTTCAAATCGGTCCATTCGTTTAGGAGCCTATTCAATCCAAACAAACAAACCTTTCCTCTTTATTATATTACACTCGCGATCCCTTTTTTTTTTTTTTTCAAAATATCCTATGGCCTATGTTACTTAGGGTAAACTTAGCTTCCCAACAGTAAAGGAATTTTTCAAATCGGTCCATTCGTTTATATATTACTAGCGGCCCGTCCCGGCTTCGCACGGGGGGACTTAAGATTTTTTAAAGGCCTCAGAAACGATACTTTCCCCCGTTTTTGAAACATTTTCGGTTACTGCTCCGCAACTATAAGACCTAGCGTGATATTATATAGCCTATGTTACTCGGGGATAATGTAGCTTTCTAAAGGTGAAAGAATTTTTGAAATCGGTCCAGTAGTTTCGGAGCCTATTCATTACAAACATACAAACACACAAAAATACAAATCTTTCCTCTTTATAATATTAGTATAGATTTTCTCACCTCAACACGGCTTCTTCGCCCTCGTGCGATTTTTTATGTACATTCAACATTTCTAGATGCAAGAATCTCTTCTGGCAGAACTCGCACGCGTGCGGTCTCTTCTGGTAACTTCTCTTCTTCTCTGTCAACTTCTTTTTCCGCTTCTTCTTCGTTCTAGAAGTAATTGAATCCTTATTAATACTAGCGGCCGCCCGCGACTTCGTCCGCGTGGAACTCCTCCTTTTTTGCAGTCGGTTAAAAAGTAGCCTATGTTCTTTCTCAGGCTCCAGACTTTCTTTGTACCAAATTTCATTTAAATCGGTCCAGTAGTTTTAGCGTGAAAGCGTAACAGACAGACAGACAGAGTTACTTTCGCATTTATAATATTAGTTAGGATTAGGATAGTTAGGATTATAAAGTTTGTGAGTATTGATGTATGTTTTTATGGTTCCGTAGACAAATGGCAAAAACGGGACCCTTATATATTCGTAGGGGCTCCATTTATAGCGTAGGGGAGCAAAAGAAAGGATTTTTGTAAAATCATCCCCCAAGGGGTTCAAAGTTTGTATGAAACTTTGCCGTTTTCGAAGTTATTCGAATGAAATTTCTTAATCGGAAGAGTTGAAAAATTTGAAATATTTTGGAAAATTTACCGCCTAAGGGAGTAAAACGGGGGTGCTTGTATTGCGCAGACGAAGTCGCTGGCAAAAGCTAGTAACATAATATAAGCTGTGATTTATAAAGACTAGGTTCTGTCTGCGATTTTGTCTGCGAGCGTTGACTACTTTACAAAATCCTACTACTATTATAAAGGCGAAAGTTTGTAAGTATGGATGTATGGATGCTTGTTACTCTTTCACGTAAAAACTACTGAATGGGTTTGAATGAAACTTTACCACAATATAGCTTATACATCAGAATAACACATAGGCTACAATTTTTGACACTAGACTAGACGGGACGAACCTGAAGTCCACGCGAACGAAGTCGCGGGCAAAAGCTATATCGTTATAAAATATACCCAGGCTTAGGTTGTTTATCCGTCATTCGATCAGTCAAAACAAATCATTGTATTATGTATAGAATAGTCAACCAGCCATATTATATGCATAATTAGTATATATCACTTACCCTTTACCGTCCTCGTGGTCACCGTCTTCGCCGTTTTCCTCTTTCACTTGTACACCCTCCATTTTGACACCATCTTCTGTAAAAATAATTAAAAAAAAACGTATTACAAAATAATAATAACGGAACTAGCTGTCCGCCCCGGCTTCGCACGGTTCCCTTGTTTTTATAGCTAAGCATCCCAACAGTGAAAGAATTTTTCAAATCGGTCCAGTCGTTTTGGAGCCCATTAAATTCAAACAAACAAACAAACCTCTTCTCTTTATTATATTAGTATAGAGTATAGATATCTAAGATATATATATATTATTATAATGATATTTTTGTACAAAGACAAGAATAGAAAAATTTTAGACCCCCAGTGCGATTTGAACCCACTAGTAAAGGCATAGGCGTGGGTATAATTAAAAAAATAAAAACTAATGGTATTGAACCAAAAATATCAATCGAATTTTCGATTGATAGATCGTGGTTAATACTAAGATATATATATATGTTATTAATATATATGTACTCACTATCCCAGCTCTCAGAGTGTGTCAACACGTGTCGATGCATTTTGCTCGACGTTATAAATCCCCTATTGCAAATATAACACTTGTATGGTTTCTCTCCAGTGTGCGTCCGCATATGAATCCTCATATACGACAAAGAACTTATACTTTTCTCACAAATCTCGCACTTCAGGGGTCCCTCGGCCTTTACCCTCCTCGAGGGGGAAGGCGGTGAACCCATTTGGGGGGGTTCCGTCCATGTGTTCGATGGAAAATAGTCTTCATCTGAGAAGCTGGAAAAATGATTTTCATATTATATTACTAGCGGTCCCGGCAGACGTCATCCTGCCCGTTCGAATTTCAAATTAGGTAACTTTAGTTAGACAACGTTTGTATGGGAAAAGAAAAGGGCTGTTTTTAGGGTTTTCCCGGCAATTATTCGATTTTTTCTCGCCGTAAGAACCATCCTTGGACTTCAACGAACATTTAAAAAAAAAATTGGCCAAATTGGTCTAGGCGTTGTCGAGTTATGCGCTTACCAACACATTTTGCGATTCATTTTTATATATAAGATTAAGGAGGGGGTGACCAGGGGGTGAAAATGGAAATTGAAGTTTGGATGAAAACTTTAAGTTCACCAATGAGTTTATTTGAAGTAAGATTGTACATATTCGAAAGTTAATCTTTTTTTCACGGGATGAAAACTGACATTCAAGTAAAAATGAAAACTAATTCCCGCAATAAGTTTACTTAAAAATTCGATTCAACATATTGGAAACTTCATATTTCACTATGGGGGTGAAAAGGGCGTGAAGAGGGGGTGAAAACAGAACTTTAAGTGTACTCACCTCTCATCTTTGACATTATCATTATTGTCGTCCATTCCATCTTCCATACTGACGTCCATTTCATTGCTACTTTCTTCTTTTTCCACTTTAATTTCTACCTGAGTTTCCGTCTCTTCTGGCGCGTCAACCTGAAAAAAAAATTGGATATGATGAGAGACAAGCTACTGGCCTGTGATGAGATACAAGCTACCGGCCTGCGATGAGAGACGAACTAATGGCCTGTGATGAGAGACAAGCTACCGGCCTGCGATGCGATGAGAGACAAGCTACTGGCCTGTGATGAGAGACAAGCTACCGGCCTGCGATGCGATGAGAGACAAGCTACTGGCCTGTGATGAGAGACAAGCTACTGGCCTGTGATGAGAGATAAGCTACTGGCCTGTGATGAGATACAAGCTACTGGCCTGTGATGAGATACAAGCTACCGGCCTGCGATGAGAGACGAACTAATGGCCTGTGATGAGAGACAAGCTACCGGCCTGCGATGCGATGAGAGACAAGCTACTGGCCTGTGATGAGAGACAAGCTACCGGCCTGCGATGCGATGAGAGACAAGCTACTGGCCTGTGATGAGAGACAAGCTACCGGCCTGCGATGCGATGAGAGACAAGCTACTGGCCTGTGATGAGAGACAAGCTACTGGCCTGTGATGAGAGATAAGCTACTGGTCTGTGATGAGAGACAAGCTACTGGCCTGCGATGAGAGACAAGCTACTGGTCTGCGATGAGAGGCAAGCTACTGGCCTGCGATGAGAGACAAGCTACTGGCCTGCGATGAGAGACAAGCTACTGGCCTGTGATGAGAGACAAGCTACTGGCCTGCGATAAGAGACAAGCTACTGGCCTGTGATAAGAGACAAGCTACTGGCCTGCGACGAGAGACAAGCTACTGGCCTGTGATGAGAGACAAGCTACTGGCCTGCGATGAGAGACAAGCTACTGGCCAGCGATGAGAGACAAGCTACTGGCCTGTGATGAGAGACAAGCTACTGGCCTGCGATAAGAGACAAGCTACTGGCCTGTGATAAGAGACAAGCTACTGGCCTGCGACGAGAGACAAGCTACTGGCCTGCGATGAGATACAAGCTAAAAATATCCTTTTAAGTCTTACCTTAACATCCATAACAATATCCAAATGGTTCATTGTATGAGTAAAGTCCTTTTTGTCGTCCAAAAAGTCTTTTTTGTCTTCGGGCTCAGCGGAGAAGTGGGGCTGTTCTATTTGAGGCCAATCGGTCCATAGCTCCTCCGTTTTCGGTTTGGCCTCTTTGGCCTCTGCCTTTTCTCTTAATTGCTCCTCTAGCTCTTTTAAATACGGCAATATTGCGTTATAATCTAAAAAAAAATTACATGTTCAATAAGCTTAGTAGTAAAAATCTTTTTCAGTCCTCCGGCCGGAAAGCGCCAACTTTGTGGCCGCTGCGCTCAATGAAATTGTCGCTTTCTGGTCGAACAGAAAAATAGTATACTGACCTCGGCCAGTAAAATAAAAAAGCCTCAGATCACATTTTTGTCAACCTCGGTTTCGCCTCGGACGACAATTACATGTGATCTGAGACATTTTTTTATTTTACTGGCCTTGGTACGTAATGTACTATTACTGAAAACAAGTTCTTATAATTTTACAATTTACACGTGATCCTCTTTCATTTGATAACCCATTCGGGTATATTTGTAGTTATTTGTTTTTCAACCCTTCAGGGGGTGAAATGGGTGCTAATTTATATACATACCATACGGTTCTCCCTCCAATTTGTCGTCGGCGTGTTTTTTGTCAAAATGCCTTGTTAAGTACTCGAATCTATAAAAAAATAAAAATAGATATAAATATATTATCTTTAAAAGTCAGGTAAAACTACTATATCTATACTAATATAATAAAGAGGAAAGGTTTGTTTGTTTATTGTATTGAATAGGCTCCAAAACAAATGGACCGATTTGAAAAATTCTTTGACTGTTGGGAAGCTACACTATTCCCGAGTGACGTAGGCTATAAAAAAAAAAGATCCGTGCAAAGCCGGGACGGACAGCTAGTAGGCTATACATATTTTAACGATATTGTGTAAAGTACCAGCCTATGATATTTTTACCTTGTAAATATTTTGTAGCAAATCCTACAGGTGTATTTTATGGCCAAATGTATTCTCTTGTTGTGCCTCCCGAGTTTACTCGCAGTTATAAACGATTGTCCGCATTCACTGCAAGTGTATGGTTTCTCATCTGGAATAAAAAAACCATATATATTTTTAAAATAAAAATTTTGTAAAATGTAACAGGGTCATTCCAGCGAAACCGGCACCATAGGCATAAAATATAAATAACTTAATTTATACATAAATACATATTTAGAGAATAGAACATTATGCCTTGTTTTATTAATCAATGAGTTTTTCATTTTTATATCAATATTTTCCATTTTATTCGTTTTTGACCGTACTCCTAGCGCCAGTTGTCCACGTCAGCCTATTTTTACTTTAAGTTTGCAGCACTATTTCGCGGGATTTCTGAACATTACGGAAAAAGTGATACGTATAGTAGAAAATATATCTAACGCAGTTTAAACTAGTGCTAAGTAATTATAAATTAAGTTTCATGGTTAGTATTTATTGGGCTTCTACAAAAAGCTTAACTCATGTCCCACCCGTCACAGTGAAACAAGGTTTTTTCTTGTTAAACCTAAAAATATCTAACCTCTTGTTATCTTGCTTTGTGAAAGAAACAATTAGGTTGAGGGCGATTATTTTAGATCAAAAACGCGTTGCATTACTAAATAAAAATTGTTTTTAACGCTTTTCAAAGTATGTCCCACCCGTCACATTGACGGGTGAGCGAAATGGGTTATCTGATAAAACTGACTTAGTGAGTATAAAATCGTTGTGTCAACTTTATTTAAACGTAGCTGGTTTATACTAAAGCAAATTATATGTGTTATGGCGTTTAATTTGGTGGTGGTATATACTGAAACTGACTCAAAGACGATAGATGAGGATGATAGAGACCAAACGCCAGGATTAAGTTTTTCCACCACTAATAATTCCTCCGCCGACGAAGACTCAAGTAAGATTGGGTTAAATTAGAGATTACTGCCAGGAAAAAGTCGAAAGAGTATAAATACCTCGCAGTTTCACAAAGTACCTTTGACTTCGACAATGAATAAAAGGTCATGTTTTTAAAATGTGTTGATAAAACTAGCAAAGCATTACGAATGAATAAGGAAGATGTCTCTTTCATTAAAACTAGTCATATTTTAGACATTCTACCAATTATTATCAATTTTCTGAGCCTGTAAACATTGAAAAGAAAAAACAATTTTTTTGTTTTTATTATTCTAAAAAACTACTGAAATGATTACTTGTAACATTAGATAATTCATCTAAAAACTGATTTAAAATAAATACAAAAGAACTGTGTTTATATTTTTCATACATTTGTATGCCCAAATGTTACTCGTCCCACCCGTCACAAAGTACTGTCCCACCCGTCACAAGCTTTGAGAAGCAAAATTATTTTTATTTTACGAGTTATCTGCGTAAAGTTTACTAATACCTAATCTTTACAATATCAGAAACTATATAAAAATAGGTTGTTTAACAAAAGTTACATAGTTTCTTACGAATTGCGAATAGTGTAAGTCAACTCTGAGAGGAGAGGTAATTTGAAGTCCCACCCGTCACACTTCTTATACCGTCAATTTCTCATAATAATAATGACATTTTTATACTTTTTTCGATGGTACAGTATGCAATGACTATTCAAGTATTTGATAATGTCATATTCAATGCGTAAATCGTTGCCGTTTGTCAGAAATAAAGCGAAGTGCAGGCACAAATGAGTATAAATGTCCCACCCGTCACAATGGAATGACCCAACATTAATATTTCATAATTTAGAAAAGGGTAGTTTTTCAAAATTTGTAATTGAAATATAAGGTAGTTTGCATAACTGTATAAATCACTTTAGCGGTAGACTATTGTCAGCTCAGTCGGGCTACGATTATGGAAACTGTAAAGAATCCGAAACGTCAGCTAATAAAATAAAATAAAAATACGCGAGTTAAATCCGTTAATAGTTGTTTCATTCCAATATATATTTTTTTTTTATTGTAAAATTTAAAGCATATAAAATTTTATATACTTAGTCAAACTACTAGCGGCCCGCCCCGGCATCGCCTGGATTCCTTTTTTATAGCCTATGTTACTCAGTGATAATGTAGCTTTCTAACGAAAAAAGAATTATTAAAATCGGTCCAGTACTTTTTGAGTTTATTACTTAGTTACATACAAAAATACAAACATTCGTCTTTATTATATTAGTACATATAGATAGTATGGATAATGAGATTGTTTTCACATAATGTTTAATCTGTCTGTCTGTCTGATATCAGCACATAATCAACACCCTAAGAAAGTAAAACGGGGGCGAAAACTGTATATTTGTATACATAAAATTTAATTATTAAAATACATAGTTCACTTGGTAACAGTATCAATATTATGTTAAAACTAAAATATATCTATACTAATATAATAAAGTGGAAAAGTTTGTTTGTTTGGATTGTAATATATTATTTATTACAATCCAAACAAACAAACTTTTCTTTGACATTTGGAGCCTAATGGCACCAAAACGAGTGGACCAATTTGAAAAATTCTTTCACTGTTGGAAAGCTACACTATTCCCGAGTGATATAGGCTATAAAAAAAAGGATCCAGGCCAAGCTGGGGCGGACCGCTAGTTCAAAATGTATTTAAACGAAACACATACCTGTATGGGACCTGACATGCAATTTCAAATAATAACTAAGTGTAAACTGCTTCTGACAAGCAAAACACTTGTAAATCTTCTCTATATCCTTATTATAAGCATCTTCTTTCTCATTCTGCGCATCCGCTTCTTCACTCTGCTTCTCATCACTTTGCTTCTCTTCATTTAACTTCTCTCCAGACTCGGTAACCTCAGTCTGCGCTTCGTTAAACTCCGAAGCCTTCTCACTACCAATATAACCATCTTCCGGTTTGATTTCAATTTCAAATTTAACTTTAGCCAACTTCTTCGCTTTCTTCTGTTCTTTCTTCAGCTGCTTCTTCTTTAATTTATTCTTCATTCTCAAATCGTAGCTGGTCACTCGTTCTTTGTGGTCTACCAAATGGGAATCCAGCTCTCTTAGAAGTTTGTAGCTGACGTTACATAGAGCACAGGCGTAGAAAGGAAAGTTTTCATCCGTTATCTTCTGCGACCAATAGTTACTCTTCTTCCCTTTCTCCTTCTTGACGATACCCAAATCGAAGACTGGCTTCGTTTCATTTTGCGGTTCCGTTTTCTCTTGGTTACTCTGATTCTCTTGGTTACTCTTATCCTCTTGGTTAATGTGGTTCTCTTGGTTATTCTGGCTCACTTGGTTAGTTTGATTCTCTTGGTGATTTTGTTGGGTTACTTGGTTAGCGTATGTTTGGTTTAACGTTTCAATTTTGACATCGTATGTGGGGTACGTTGGGTATTGTATGTGCGGGTACATCGCATATGGGTTGTACTCATATATGCTTAACGGGTCTATCTCTATACTCATGTTTTGCTCCATTTTGGATTAAATCTGAAACAATATTACATACACGTTTATTTATTTATACTTTTTTTGTTACATTTTCACACAAAAACTACTGAATTTTTAATAATATTTTCTTTTATATCTTTGGACAATTAACACCAATTGTTCTAGTCCCAAATTAATCAAAGCTTGTACTATGGGTACTAGAAAACAGATAAACAAACATAAATACATATAAGACATCCAAGACTCAGGTACAGATGCCAGTGTTCATCACACTGACTGCCCCTAGCAGGATTCGAACCCGCAACCTCCGGTTTCGTAGTCAGGGCCTCTGACCACTAGACCAACAGGCCGTCAGATACACAATGTAACATACTGAATGGATTTAAATGAAACTTTACAACATAACTTGCACATCAGAACAGGCCATAAGTTATTAAGGTATTGTAGAAAGGGGCCGTTCAAGTATTACGTAAACACGATGTGGGGGTGGGGGGGTCTATGTATTGCTTATTTTGGCTGACATGGGGGGTAGGGGAGTCTAGATGATGATTACTCATCGGTAGTCAAATTACTTTTTACACTGAGCAGCAAACATCCAATTTCATCGAAAACTTAGAATCATGGATTCGGGTTTCATGGACTGAAGACCGTTAATTTGAATTTAATGTACCAAAAATTTAAAATATGTTTGTTATGTTCGTAAGACTATAATATTTTTGTAACTTACTCTATGTTGGAAACCGTATCAGTAAAATCTAATCTGCATACTAAATCTTTTTTTCTTTTTTTTTAAATCATAATTATAATATATAAAAAACAATACATTCATAGAAAAATATTTACGTAAGCATAGGGGGAGGGGGTAAGAGCTTTGCTTACTTTTGCTGACAAGGGGGATGGGGGGGATAATAATTGTAATAAATCTGCTTACGTAATACTTGAACGGCCCCAAAGTACTAATCATATAGACAAAGTCGTGGGCAGAAGCTAGTTACTACATAGTAAAAAACAAAGTCAACTGTCGCTGTCTGTCCATCCCTATGTATATATGGTTAAATACACATCACACAGACACTACAGCACACAAGCCGAGTAAAACTTGCTGCGGTAGTGGTTGGTAGTGGTTGGTAGTGGTTGGTAGTGGTCGGTAGTGGTCGGTAGTGGTCGGCAAATCATTAGAATTTAAGCTGCATCACAAACCATTAACTAAATTTCTGTTTTACCTACACGCTAACTTTTATAATCACTCAAAGGGTAACTAGTGTAGTAGGCACAAAAGATTCCAATGGGTCCCAGTGCATCCGAAAGGACCCTAACAATAAGATAACTAGAGTAGTTCTCATAAATGGATAAGTTTGCCCTACATTTGTTTTTTGGTATAATCTCAATATTAATTGATATGAAACAACTACAATGGGTTTGAATAGCTTTTTATTGCACAATAAAAAACAAATGTACAAAAGGCGGACTAGTAGGAACATTGTTTGTATAATGGGATGCGTAAAGTCAGGTGGGAAGCTAGTTAAATATATAAATAAGATTCTTTATTTCCAATATTGTTAAAAACATACATACATAGAATTAGGAAAACACACAACAATAACAACAATATAGCAAATTCTACCCTACCCCATAGGAAATAAATGCCAACATCCTCTAACTGCAACTTTGTTGTACTAATACAATTAAAACTTACATTAATTAGCTACAAAACTATTTCCACTCATCGTTAAACGTATTTAACACGACGCAACACACAACACGCCCGATTAATTGGAAGTAGCCACATCACCATCGTAATATTGTGTTTAAATACACGAATTCAACTAAAAAAGTTAATGTACAATGTAAACAAAGGCTTAAACAGGTCGAAATCGGACGAAAACCTGTATAGAGAGCCGCTACAGCGCTACGAAGTAAATCGATATTATACGAAGGTAAAAAAACGTACCTTTGTCAGGCATTTAAGTACAAAAAAACACACTTTTTTATCAACATAGTTTTACTCGTGTGGCAAGCTCACTGTTTCCCCCCAAAACTTCAACGCCGCCGCACACATAACCTCGCAAAAGTCCCGTAAACAATATTTCGAGCCAAACAATGATTTTAAACAATAAAAGCCTTGTTAAAACAATAAGAATATTAATCACAAATTCACATTTTTTTCGCGTGACCGAACTGCCATGGCCGTCATCTTAATGTTACCATTATTAGAAAATATTTTTACCCTATACACGTTTTTATTGATTTTTTTTAATATCAAAGCGTTACTATTTATTTCACTCGCTTGAAACTCGATCAGTCTTTTTTTTATTTACAAAAGAAGGAAACAAAAGAGAGGTGTAGAGTTTTTCATGTTAAGTATAATTATAATTATCAATGTTTTTCTTTCAAGATTATTAAATTTTAACTGTTAAGTTAGTATCGTTATATGCTTTGGTTTTTTGTTAAGTATCTACAAATTAAGGACAAAAATCGGACTGCGTTATTGTTGATTAATTAGGTTGAATTTATGTTAATAGTTTATATTGGCTGGTTAGAAGTTTTATATATTTTGGTGTTCATTTTACTTTAGAAGCTACTTACTGTTCTTGTTTGTTTGACAGATGTTAAAATACACTATCCAACGAAAACGATATACTTTTCCTAATCTCTCAATCGCCCAAAGGTTAACTGGAAGAGATCCCTTAAAGGGATAAGTTCGCCTTTGTACATTTATTGTGTTTTCGTTTATGTATTATTTTATTTTGTTGTTGTACAATAAAGAGTTTACATACATACATACAAAACTATCTTATAATAATTAATATACATACTATTTGTCTCTTTGTTTAGTATTTACCTATTTGTACTGGTACGTGTTTATAATTATGTTTTTTATGATGTAGGTACTTTGGTAAACCATTATAGTTATTACTTATACTTATTTTAAGCTAAATAATAATCAAGATGTAGGTAGGTACTTAATTAAAAACATATTTACATATTAATCAATTAAATTGTTTTCCAACAACATTAACGTAAAACCGATGATTTGACTACAGTATCGTTATAAGGATAATTTTTTTTCATAATATACTATTCTAAGAAAATTTTTATATTTACCTATACCTATTCATAGAACCATAAATTCATAAGTATAAAATACAATTAAGATACACGTTCGCAGTCAAACGAATATTTTAAAATAATTGAATTAACAGTTTACAAATTATACACATTTAAAAATATCACCTTAATTTCCATAGTAATTTCACTGGGCTACGTGTGAAAAAATAAAATTTCCTTAAAAAAATGCGTGCCCTTTAATACCCCGCTGTAGGCGAAACATCTTTGAACCTGGCAACACTGGCTATGAAGTGTCAACGCCTCAAGGTCACGCTCCACTTGTAAAAACATTTAATCAGACAACATTTTAATAATCTTTAAAAACAACTCTTTACATTTCTTTAAGTTATTAATATTAATAAGACTAAATTTATTCAATTATACGCATAATTAGCTAAATATAATTTAATGAGTAAAAAGACAGAAAGTTGAGTCTGTCAGTGTAACTACTAGTACGCACAAAATACGCAAGATGGCGCTGTTTTCAACAATTCTTTTTATTTAACCATTCAAATCTTGTTTGGAAGTATTTCAATGCATTCTATTGTAAAACTTGTTTTCCTTGACCTCGTAAATTTAAATTACTTGACATTTGTTCCGTGTACGTAACTAAACCATCAAATTTTAAATTTATATTTGATGTAGCTAGTTGGCCGAAATATAAAAATCTGTGCCATTTACAAATTTAAAGTAAATTGAACGTTAAAAACATAGGTTTAACTTTAACGGTACCTACAAATCCTACAATATTTTATAGGGATTAATATTTTTTGAATGACTACATATTAAATATTATTTTATTGTTTTTATAATATTATGTTTGGTATTAAAAACAAATATTTCTGTATTGTATTGTACCTACTATGCATAGATATAAGATATGTAACAGTACAAATAAATGAACAATATTTTTAATTCCTTTTTATTTTTAGAATAAAAATTTTTTTTTTAGAATATAACAAAAACTTACTCTCTACCTACCTCTTTAGGACTGTAGGGTGTGTAGGTATATGTGTATGTATTGTGTGTGAAGGAAGCAAGAGAGGTGTGTCAGGATCGTGGTGAGTGGAGAGCGGTCTCTGGCTGCCCCTGTGGGACTGTGGCGTGAGTATATGTATGTATCGAGTGTGAAGGAAGCAAGAGAGGTGTGTCAGGATCGTGGCGAGTGGAGAGCGGTCTCTGGCTGCCCCTGTGGGACTATGGCGTGAGTATATGTATGTATCGAGTGTGAAGGAAGCAAGAGAGGTGTGTCAGGATCGTGGCGAGTGGAGAGCGGTCTCTGGCTGCCCCTGTGGGACTGTGGCGTGAGTATATGTATGTATCGAGTGTGAAGGAAGCAAGAGAGGTGTGTCAGGATCGTGGCGAGTGGAGAGCGGTCTCTGGCTGCCCCTGTGGGACTATGGCGTGAGTATAGTATCGAGTGTGCAGGAAGCAAGAGAGGTGTGTCAGGATCGTGGCGAGTGGAGAGCGGTCTCTGGCTGCCCCTGTGGGACTGTGGCGTGAGTATATGTATGTATCGAGTGTGAAGGAAGCAAGAGAGGTGTGTCAGGATCGTGGCGAGTGGAGAGCGGTCTCTGGCTGCCCCTGTGGGACTGTGGCGTGAGTATATGTATGTATCGAGTGTGAAGGAAGCAAGAGAGGTGTGTCAGGATCGTGGCGAGTGGAGAGCGGTCTCTGGCTGCCCCTGTGGGACTGTGGCGTGAGTATATGTATGTATCGAGTGTGAAGGAAGCAAGAGAGGTGTGTCAGGATCGTGGCGAGTGGAGAGCGGTCTCTGGCTGCCCCTGTGGGACTATGGCGTGAGTATAGTATCGAGTGTGCAGGAAGCAAGAGAGGTGTGTCAGGATCGTGGCGAGTGGAGAGCGGTCTCTGGCTGCCCCTGTGGGACTGTGGCGTGAGTATATGTATGTATCGAGTGTGAAGGAAGCAAGAGAGGTGTGTCAGGATCGTGGCGAGTGGAGAGCGGTCTCTGGCTGCCCCTGTGGGACTATGGCGTGAGTATAGTATCGAGTGTGCAGGAAGCAAGAGAGGTGTGTCAGGATCGTGGCGAGTGGAGAGCGGTCTCTGGCTGCCCCTGTGGGACTGTGGCGTGAGTATATGTACCTATGTTTCGAGTGTGAAGGAAGCAAGAGAGGTGTGTCAGGATCGTGGCGAGTGGAGAGCGGTCTCTGGCTGCCCCTGTGGGACTGTGGCGTGAGTATATGTATGTATCGAGTGTGAAGGAAGCAAGAGAGGTGCGTTAGGATCGTGGCTAGTGGAGAGCGGTCTCTGGCTACCCCTGTGGGACTGTGGCGTGAGTATATGTATGTATCGAGTGTGAAGGAAGCGAGAGAGGTGTGTCAGGATCGTGGTGAGTGGAGAGCGGTCTCTGGCTGCCCCTGTGGGACTGTGGCGTGAGTATTTATGTTGTTTTGAGTGAAATTATTGTTGCTAAGGAAAATTAAATAGTTAAGTCATTGTTGTATAAATAAATAGAAAACGTCTTTTTATAAAAACAAGTATGACGTTATTGAATATATAAATAATTAATCAATAAACAGGTTTTGGAACTACGTATTAGCATAATATCACACACCTAGATATAAAGGTAGCTAACTCATAAAAGTTAATTTTTAAGACAGATGAAAAACTGATTTAATATGTCGATATGCACGCAGGAGTGTTCTGTATAATATTCACGCTTTCTATATGAAGCTGGAAGAGTTGTCTTGCATCTGTTCTGTCGGTGTCGGTCTCGCTGTGAACTCGATGGCGCGCTTAACACAAACCAGCAGGGTTACGAGTTAGCTGCCTTTAGATCTAGGTTTGCTATAATATGTTTGAAATATTTTTTTCCCGCGACCTCGTCTGTGTTGGTATCTTTGCCTCAGGCTATATTTAAGAATGGAATGAATGAGTAAAAACATAAGTGAAAATATCTCCTGGTGGTACAAATACTGTTTCAATTGCTAATTAATAATATTTGCAACCATTATATATATTCCTAGAGACAATGACGGCACGGCGGCGTCTTATACTCTCGAAGACCCGCCTACTATCTATACTTATTTAATATTATAAAGCTGAAGAGTTTGTTTGTTTGAACGCGCTAAGCTCAGGAACTACTGGTTCGAATTCAAAAATTCTTTTTTTTTAGATAGTCCATTTATCGAGGAAGGCTTTAGGCTATATAACATCACGCTGCGACCAATAGGAACGAAGAAACAGTGGAAAATGTGTAAAAAACGGGAAAAATATGAAGCCTTATGAAGAATTACTATTCCATGAGACGAAGTCGCGGGCACAGCTAGTATAATATATGTCCCGTACTATAATATATGACCCGCCTACTAGCGGTTCGCCCCGGCTTCGCACGGATCCCTATATTTTTTAAATATTTTATAGCGTATGGTATATACTTACTCAGGGTGATCGTAGCTTCTAAACAGTGAAATATTTTTTCAAACGTCTAGCTGTTTTGGAGCTTATTCATCTAAACAAAGAAACCTTTCTTCTTTATTATATTAGTATAGATAAAGGTGTCATAATATACTTAATACTTAAACGACGTTTTATT
The DNA here is from genome assembly GCA_038024825.1 of Polylopha cassiicola. Taxonomy (NCBI): domain Eukaryota; kingdom Metazoa; phylum Arthropoda; class Insecta; order Lepidoptera; family Tortricidae; genus Polylopha; species Polylopha cassiicola. Next base: position 2,619,195 of record CP149065.1, on the reverse strand, counting down.
TGACACAAATACCTAATGATAAGAAACTAAGCAATGTAGTCCAGTCAATGTGTTTATTTTTTTTTAGTAAATTAATCTATACAATAATAATATAATAATATTGGAATGAAACACTAAAATATACTGTGAAGAATACGAAACGTCAGTACTTAAATAAGATAAAATAAAAATACGCGAGTTAAATCCGTTAATACTTGTTTCATTCCAATGTGTAAGAACCGCGAAGGCATCAGAAATCCCTACTTATAATATATTATAAATGCGAAAGTAACTCTGTCTGTCTGTCTGTTACGCTTTCACGCTAAAACTACTGGACCGATTTAAATGAAATTTGGTACAAAGAAAGTCTGGAGCCTGAGGAAGAACATAGGCTACGTTTTAACCGACTGAAAAAAAGGAGGAGTTTCACGCGGACGAAGTCGCGGGCAGAAGCTAGTAATAATATAAATTACTGTCACTAGGTACATATTATTATGAAGTATAAATAAATCAAAGTAGCTGTCGCTGTCTGTCCGTCCGTATCTATATATGCCTTAACCTTTAAAACTACGCACAGATTTTGAAGAGGTTTTTTAATAGATAGAGTGATTCAGAAGTTTATAGCACCCGTGTAAAAGCCGAATCGCTAGTATTTTAATAATCTGACTAAATACAATTTCGTCTAATTTACCCAGTCATCGCTATTGTTTCATTCCAATGTGTAATAACCGCGAAGGCATCAGAAATTACAAATTCTTAGTTGATTGAACTATTGCAAACACACCAAACTAGTTTCACTTGACAATATTGTGTGATGTCAGTAGTTGGCAAACGCTTGTAGAGAGCGGTCGCGTTGCGTGTACTAAAATTATTGAAGTTTGTAATTTCTGATGCCTTCGCGGTTATACATTTCAATGAAACAACTATAGACGGATTTAACTCGCGTATTTTGTTTTATTGGCTGACGTTTCGGAGCCTTTAGAGTTTCCATAATCGTAGCACAACTGTGATAGTCTTATGCTAAAGTTAAAAAAAATAAATTAGAATGAAATTTAGTTTAATGAATTCCTTTGTTTGGTTTTAGGTTGAATATAGTGTTTATTAAGTGATTTATATGTGTATTTGATTATTGAAACGTTTGTGATTGTTTTTTGTTTGTTTGTTTGTTGATAATAGTTGTCGAAAAGTTTTAGTGTTATTTTTTTTGCGTCTGCGGTTATTACACATTGGAATGAAATTATAACGGATTCAACTCGCGTATTTTATTTTCTGTCCAGAGTTTAAAGTGATTTTTTTAAATAGCTAAAAAACATTTTTTTATTACTTTCAGTAAAATACCTAACTTATTTTATAGTTTTCGTAACAACTAGCTATTTAGCTAAATAATTAACTATAAATTAAAAATAATAATTATAAATAAAAATCTAAATAAAAAAAACTTTAAGTGTAAAAGTGACTGTGTTCGTGACATACCTAATTAAATTCTTTTGACAGTTATGTTTTGACAGTTCGTGAAAGTTTATAAACAAAACAGTGTATATGACATCGGATAATGTCGGATTTTTATATTATGTAAAAAGTGAGTATTCATAATTTTATATACTTAGGTAAGTATATATATTTTTTTTACTGTCTCCGTACCCATGTTATTAGTAGGTACCTACATATATGCCATCAAATATAGACCTCTATATGTCAATATTTGACAAATGCCAAAATATCATCTTTCAAAACTCTTTGTTACTTTGTTTATGGTTACGTACCCAAAGGGTAGAGCCCTATTACTGAGCTGCTGTCACTGTCACACTAAGCTATATCACATGAGTAGTAATAGTTAGTTCATTGAAATTTTCACACTATGACCCGTTCAGATTTTATTCAAGATGTCCGCCCCGGTTTCGCCCGAATCCCTTTTTTTATAGCCTACGTCACTCAGAAATAGTGTAGCTTCCCAACAGTGAAAGAATTTTTGAAATCGGTCCAGCCGTTCTGGAGCCTATTCAATCCAAACAAACCTTTCCTCTTTATAATATTGTTTGTTTGTTTGGATTGCATAGGCTCGTGCGAAGCCGGGGGCGGACAGCTAGTATATATGTATATGTCATCATATTTGGATATATATGTCATCAGTAACTCTGTTTCGTCACAATGATTTCATAAGCTGTGTTAATTGAATTTCTTTGTTCAAACACGTAATAAATTAATAATTTAATGACTGTTTTATGTAAGGAAGGAAAATACGGTTTGACGAAAAGTATTTGATGTCAGGTGACAAATTAATTATTGGAATGAAACAACTATTAACGGATTTAACTCGTGTATTTTTATTTTACTTTAGCGTTAGACTATTGTCAGCTCAGTCGTGCTACGATTATGGAAACTGTAAAGAATCCGAAATGTCAGCTAATAAAATAAAATATAATTACGCGAGTTAAATCCGTTAATAGTTGTTTCATTCCAATGTGTTATAACCGCGAAGGCATCAGAAATTATTAAATTCATTATTGGCAAACTAGCTTATGCCCGCGACTTCGTCTGCGCACGATGAGTTTACAGAATATCGTTATTAAATATAGCCTAATAAGTTATTCTGATGTGTAGTAAGCTATATTATTTTAGAGTTTCATCAAAATCCATTTAGTAGTTTTTGCGCGAAAGAGTAACAAACATACAACCATTCTTACAAATTTTCGCGTTTATAGGTAACTAGCGGTTCGCTTCGGCTTCGCACGGATCCTTAATTTTTTTCAAAATATTATTTAGCCTATGTTACTCAGGCTGAACGTAGCTTCCAGTGAAAGAATTTTTAAATCGGTCCAGCCGTTCTGGAGCCTATGCAATCCAAACAAACAAAAAAACCTTTCCTGTTTATAAATAACACTAGCGGTTCGCCCAGGCTTCGCACGGATCCCTAATTTTTTTCAAAATATTTTATATCCTATGTTACTCAGGGTGAACGTAGCTTCCCAACAGTGAAAGAATTTTTAAATCGGTCCAGTAGTTTTTGAGCCTATTCATTACAAACATACAAAAATTGGTACAAATCTTTCCTCTTTATAATATTAGTATAGATATAGTTATTAGTAAGGATAATATGGTATTTTGTAAGCACAGAATAGGTAATAGTACAAGGTGTAAGCTATATTATTGTAAAGTTTCATCAAAATCTATTCAGTAGTTTTTGCGTGATAGAGTAACAAACATACTCACTTACAAACTAATAGGTACATATTAGTCTATGGTTGAAAATAATATTAATAAGTATCAATTGAACCAATATTTTCACCAGTAGATACTGGGAGATAATTTCACTTGAGTTTTTTTAAATTATTTATCCAGTTCTTAAATTCTCGAAGAACCGTCAAAATTCTCAAAATGTCGAAATCCTACAATCCTTACTAATATTATAAATGCGAAAGTAACTCTGTCTGTCTGTCTGTCTGTTACGCTTTCACGCTAAAACTACTGGACCGATTTAAATTAAATTTGACACAAGAAAGTCTGGAGCCTGAGAAAGGACATAGGCTACTTTTTAATCGACTGCAAAAAAGGAGGAGTTCCACGCGGTCGAAGTCGCGGGCAGAAGCTAGTTTAAAATATTCAAATAATAAATACTTTATGGTGATAAACATACTAAAGCATTCTTTTACATAATCGCACGGAACAACGTGACATATCGAAATATTTTGTCACTCAATTTAGGACTCTAAGTCTACACGTTTAAATTTGAATTTAATTTGTTAGATTATTCGAGATATCACACTATTCTAGTAAACGTGCGATATAAAGAATAGACATAACGACTATGGAAGTATCAATTGCTGTAAAGGACAAAATCCAGTTTTTCAGGAGAGCGAAAAGAAGTTTTTGTGAAAATTAATCTGGTCATAACTTTTTTTCTATTGGTGCTATTTTAACACAACCTAGAGCAAAATTGGTTAAAATTTCATCGTTTTTTAACCTATGAGATCATCTCAAGTTAACAACGTATGGTTTCGGAGTTAGCATGTCCTTTACCTTAATTTTTTTGTTACAGTTGGCGTTTACTTTAAAAAAGCTTAGGTTTAATGTTTTTACGCGTTAATGTAACTAACATGAGTATGGAAAACAATGAAAGTCATTTTAACGTAAAGGTCTTATGTAGTAAAATTTTCTTGGAGTTTATGTATCAAGCACCATTGAATTCACTACTCTATTAATGAAGAATAAGGATGACTTTTGTTTAAAATATTTTTCTTTAGTTAAAGAAGTTAATAATCAGAACAGTATACATTCCTTAAGTCGACTAGTAGTTAATACCATAATTTATTGAGCGCTGAGTAGGTATCCACCTACCTACATATAAAGTAATACACAACCAGAATAATAATAACATAGCTTTATTATTATTAGTTGAATCAATTTCTGTATTTTTTTTGCTTTATATCTATGCAAACGTTACTTCGTACCACATTTTAAGATTCTGAGTTTACGAGAGGTACCCTGTAGGTTTTGATTATCTTGCGAGTGTCGAAAATTGTGTATATAAGTTTAAATATTTCTTTTTATGGTTCCACACCTCAAAAGGAAAAACGAACCTTTATTTTATATGATGTGGCGAGAAATTTGTAGTTTTCGCAATTTTTCTTTATCTGTACTAAAAGTGTTGCTTCGTACCAATTTCATGATTCTGAATTCACAGGAGGTATTCTGTAGGTTTTGATTTACATGTGAGTGTCGAATATTAGGTTTTGTATACTCCTAGACCAATGGTTCTGAACCTGGGAGTAAATCAACTATTCTAAAAGGGGAAGCAATGAACTTTTATTATTATTGTGTTTGTGGGCCCATTTGTGGCGCTTCGACCATTCCTGATCTATTATACCGGCCCTTTTTGTTGTCTATAATTCACTATTTATGCCCGTTGACTCCAGAAAGTTCCAGATTCTTTGGGACGTGAGTACTTGTATCTCTTCTGGGAGCAGCACGTTTCTACCGAGATGGACACTTCTTTTCCGCATGAGTGGTCCACAGGAGCATAGTCAGGGCTGTCTTCTCAGACTCTTCGCAGAACCTACATGTATGGTCTTCCCTCAGGCGCATGTTTGTTGAGTTTGTAGTGACCGGTAATAATTGTGGTTACTGCACAGGAATTTTGCCTTTTGAGCTTTAGCAGTTCTTTATATAAATTATTGCAATAGCCTTTTATGAGTTTTCCTAATTGTTTCTGTTCATACTTAGTTATCAGTTTCATTACTTTTTGTTTATATTCCTTGTTGAGTACTTCATAGACTTGTTGCTTGATGATACCGCAGACTGGTTTAGAGCATATTAGAGGAATATTGGTACCTTTTTATGTTGGAATGCCCTGGAACTCATCTAAGTATGACTTTTTTGGTGTTACCCAGGGCGTTTAAGTAATTCTGACAGAGTCAAACTAGTTTAGAGCTACATTTATTTTAAGTAAATCCAGTGCTAGTAGGCCTGCTTGACTGTCAGAGATAATGTAGTTGTGCTGGTTTTGGAGTTTCCTTTCAATGCTAATCTCTGCAAAATTGTTAATAAAATAGACTTCTTCTTGAAAGATTGAGGCTATATTTTTGAGGCTGGCACTAATCCCGAGTTTCGGTCCTTCTCCATAAATACCGCACCCTGACTCTTGCTTTTTTGGATCACTCTGTATACCAGATATGGCTACCTTGTGGGAATGTTATTAGGCCGTTAAGCCATTGATTCCATTGAGGTATGTCTACAGTGTACAAAGAACTTAATAAGGAAAGGTAAATTTAACATAAAAATACATGTATTGTTTGTATTTTAAGGCCAGGGTAAAATCAGTTTTCATACTAAGTCCCACGGGTGACAATATTTAAAAAGTGAGGAACCACTGACCTCGACTAATAGGAATACGTTGGCCACCATAAACGCAGCGGCTATTTTATTTATTTATTGCACAAACAAACTAAATTATGTACAAAAGGCGAACTTAATGCCATACGGCATTCTCTACCAGTCTGCCTTTGAAATGAACAGAGAGCATGTGTAGGCGCAAATAAATAATACACATACCGCATATGATAAATACGATATAAAATAGGAAGATATTACACTACATAAATAAATACATAAATTTATATACTTAATAATAAATATAGATACACAAAAATACATAAATAACCACAATGACTATGTGGCTATTTTAAAAAAATCCAACGCACGTGATGGTAGTTCGTTCTATTCACTCTTATTAAGTATTACCGTATGTTAGAAAGAGAGAGTCCGATTATAATCGTTATAATTTGTTGATGTAAAAAACAAAATACACTCTCCAGTTATTATCATATTAACGTAAAGGCCAACACGAATCGCATATTCACTTATTCTTTAAAGTAATTTACATTTAGTTAAGAAATGAGAAATTACCATTAATGTATAAGCCAAGTTTTTAGTGTTTGTGCTATACGTTAAATAATTTGAGTGTAAATTAAGGATATGTCTTTTACATCACGAAATGAGAGAAAAATCATTTTAGAAAAGGTAAAAAAGTGTAAGGTAAACGACATTTTTTTCAAGATATCAAAATTTCAATGATACCATTCGAAAGAGCACAAAATTCTGAATACAACCATATAAATAACTCATTTTCGGCAAAATGTCCTTTACATTAATTGATACTTCCATAGTCGATAAGCGTAAATTATACCTTTTGCAGGCAATAACGGACAAAATGGCGGCTTCCGGTGACGTCACAATCGACCAAGATGGATCTAGACTGCAGCCTTATTTGATTGCTTTAGCGTAAGTGTTCTAATAATCTATCTTATCCTATCTTATATTATGTTATCTTATCTTATTATATAAAAGAAAGTCGTGTTAGTTACTCCGTTTATAACTCAAGAACGGCTGAACTGATTTGGCTGAAAATTGCTGGAGATGTAGCTCAGAACCAGGAGAAGGACATAGGATCCCGTTCCAGTATAAAAAAAATCAGCTCAAATTTTAACCAAAACGCAACAATGACAGCTGTCAAATCGATTCTTTGCCGGGCGGGACGAAATCTGCCGGGACCACTAGTATATTTTTTATATTCTTTATTTACTTTTTATTGCATAACAAAACGAATGTTCAAAAGGCGGACTTAATGACATACGGCATTCTCTACCAGTCAACGTTAAGAGGATTGTGAACCTGTTAATTTTCATACAAAAGGCGATAACATTTTACACCCAGTAAATATAGTTAGATTTTTATAATTTTTGGATATGTTGTAGATATAATGAGAAACTACGTCTGTACGTTTTGATTTTTAAGAAATATTGCTTACGCTAGATCTAAATATAGATTTTTAGATCTTTATATAGATTTTTAGATGCTAATAAATTTTAGCGTAAGCAATATTTCTTAAAAATCAAAACGTACAGACGTAGTTTCTCATTATATCTACAACATATCCAAAAATTATAAAAATCTAACTATATTTACTGGGTGTAAAACGTTATCGCCTTTTGTATGAAAATTAACAGGTTCACAATCCTCTTAAAAGCAAATATAGAGCATGTGTATGCGCAAATGAACAATACCCAAATCTATACTTCTATTCAAATATTATAAAGAGGAAAGGTTTGTTTGTTTGGATTGAATCAGCTCTAAAACGACTAGTCCGATTTGAAAAATTCTTTCACTGTTGGGAAGCTACAGAATTCATAAGTGACATAGGCTATATTACATTTTGAAAATATTAGGGATCCATGCGAAGCCGGGGCGGACAGATAGTATATAATAAAGAGGAAAGGTTTGTTTGGATTGAATAGGCTCCAAAACGACTAGATCGATTGGAAAAATTATTCCACTGTTGGGAAGCTACACTATTCCCGACTATAAGCTGTAGAATATTTTGAAAAGAAATTGGGATCCGTGCGAAGCCGGGGCGAACAGATAGTATATAAATATAATAAAGAGGAAAGGTTTGTTTGGATTGAATAGGCTCCAAAACGACTAGACCGATTTGAAAAATTCTTCCACTGTTAGAAAGCTACACTATTCCCGACTATAGCCTATAGAATATTTTGAAAAGAATTAGGGATCCGTGCGAAGTCGAGGCGAACCGCTGACTTTAATAAAATACTTAAACGACCTTTTCAACATTTATATCCCTACTAAAATTATAAATGAAATAGAAATAGAAATAGTTTATTCATTCAAAAATATACATCACAATAAAATACGAAAGCCACTGAGGTCTGTGCTAGGCATTTCCTGTGTTACAGAACTCAGTAAGAGGTATACAATCGCAAGGTACAATTTTATTTGTTGCGAAAGTAACTCTGTCTGTCTGTCTGTCTATCTGTTGCGCTTTCACGCTAAAACTACTGTACCGATTTAAATGAATTTTGGTACAAAGAAAGTCTGGAGCCTGAGAAAGGACATAGGCTACTTTTTAACCGACTGCAAAAAAGGAGGAGTTCCACGCGGACGAAGTCGCGGGCAGAAGCTAGTAGGTAATAAATTTTCGCGTACTTTGCACGGACCAATAAAAATTAGGTTAGAAACAAAATATAATAAAGTATGACTCAATCGGTAATGCCCTATTGATAAACTTTGAACAGTTGAGATAATATTAATTATTGAAGACATAATTGCATTGTTCTAGCAAAAGTACCTAGTATTTAATACCAAAACACTGCTCCGTCTGGAAACTTATAAGTAACTAGCTTCTGCCCGCGACTTCGTCCGCGTGGAACTCCTCCTTTTTTGAAGTCGGTTAAAAAGTAGCCTATGTTCTTTCTCAGGCTCCAGACTTTCTTTGTACCAAATTTCATTTAAATCGGTCCAGTAGTTTTGCGTGAAAGCGTAACAGACAGACAGACAGACAGAGTTACTTTCGCATTTATAATATTAATATTAGTTAGGATTAGGATATTAGTTAGGACTAGCTTCTGCCCGCGACTTCGTCTGTGATGATAAAATGTGTAATAACCGTGAACGCATCAGAAATTATTATTTTTGAAACGTGACGTTTTCTTGTGTAGAAATACTTAGGTACCTACCTAATATCAAGTTTTTATTATTATTATACTTTTTAGAGGGCTTAAAAGGTTTTTATGTCGGGGGTTTGTTAATTTTTTATTTTGTGTATTAATGAATAAGTATATTTCTTTTTTCTGATGCATTCCCGGTTATTATACATTGGAATGAAACAACTTTACTCGCGTATTTTATTTTTATTGGTTGACGTTTCGGATTCTTTACAGATTCCATAATCGTAGCACGACTGAGCTGACAATAGTCTAATGGTAAACTTTAGCATAAGACTATAAATAAACGTCAACTAATACAATTAAAATACGCGAGTTAAATCCGTTAATAGTTGTTTCATTGCAATGTGTAATAACCGCGAAGGCATCAGAAATTTTGGGGCAAATGTTTGCTTTCTAAATTTCCATTGCAGTAGTAGACAGAACTCGACCTTTTCCTGGAAAATGTCCAAAAATTTCCCCTCAAAAGAATTACATCACTTTTGGCACGCGTGGATTTTTCTTTAACTAAATTTAAAATACACGTTTTCATAAGCTACCAGCTTCTGCCCACGACTTCGTCTGCGCACAATGAGTAGGTACTTTACTATATTATTTATATTGTAAATATCATCAAAATCGATTTAGTAGTGTATTAGTTATAGCGTAAAAGACTAACAAACATACATCTACATTCTTACCAACTTTCACGTTTATCTTTATAATTTTAGTAAGGCTTCTGCCACTTCGTTTTCGAAAGAATTTTTCAAATTGGTTCAGTCGTTTTGGAGCCCATTCAATCCAAATTAACAAACAGACCATTCCTCTTTATTATATTAGTATAGATTAGAGAAAAGGTTTGTTTGGATTTAATAGGCTCCAAATGGCAACAGATATAAAAATTCTTTCACTGTTACCTACACCCTGAGTAACATAGGCTATAGAATATTTTGAAAAAATAGGGATCGCTAGTCTATACTAATATAATAAAGAGTATAAGTTTGTTTGTTTGGATTGAATAGGTTCCTAAATGACTGGACCGATTTGAAAAACTCTTTCACCGATGGAATACTACACTATTCCCGAGTGACAGGCTATAAAAAAGGGATTCGGGCGAAGTCGGGGCGGGCCGCTAGTATATATAAAAGATAAGATATAAGAATAAGATTGTCGTTTTCACACACGCGATGAACTAACTATCCCACTCGTGTGCTCTACTGTGATTAGATAACTAAATATTATTGTTCTTCAAGGCTAGATCTTTATTCTGTTAATTATTCTGCCCTCAGCCATTTCGAGGTTAATTACATTTTAATTACAATTATCGATTAGTATTTACAATTATGCAACTGTTTGCATAGTAGATTTATGTGCAAAACTAATTTGGTTTCGTTTTATGGCAACATTAACGGGTTTTGTAATTGTTTTTTTAAGTGTGGCAACATTAATAATTTAATGATGGCGGCAAAATTACGCTTTGTTTTGCTAATTTTATTTGTTTGTTTAATCATATCTTTGGACAATAAGATTAATAGTCCCAAACTAAGCGAAGCTTGTACTATGGGCACTAGACAACGGATAAACATACATAAATACATATAAGACATCCAAGACTCAGGTACAGATGCCAGTGTTCATCACACTGACTGCCCCTAGCAGGATTCGACCCCGCTACCTTCGGTTTCTTAGTGAGGAGCTCTGACCACTAGACTAACAGGCCGCATTTATTAAATACTAGGATAAAAATAGTACATTACGCACCAAGGCCAGTAAAATAAAAAATGTCTCAGATCACATGCAATTGTCGTCCGAGGCGAAGCCGAAGTTGACAAAAATGTGATCTGAGGCTTTTATATTTTACTGGCCGAGGTCAGTATACTATTTTTCTGTTTTAATTTAGCGAAGCGGCCACTAAGTTGGCGCTTTCTGGCCGGAGGACGGAAAAAACATTTATTTTATGAGCTCAGTCGTGCTACGCTTATGGAATTTGTAAAGGCTCCGAAAATACGTTAGTTAAATCCGTTTAAAGTTGTTACATTCCAATGTGTAACCGCGAAGGCATCAGAAATTATTATATAGGTTATATGTTATAACGATATAATGTAAAATACCTACTCACGAGCAGATAGCTGACACGTGACTCAAATTGATATAAAGCGAACATTTTGAACACACGTGACCAACAAGCTGTTTTAATAACGCCCAGTATTACTCACGTTGTCTTATTAATAGTTCATATCTCTGTTATCAAACTAGAGGGCAACGCCCGACGCGTGTTGGCATAAGGCCCAGTCGCAAAATGATTGTAACATTGGAATGAAACAACTTTAGACGGATTTAGGTACCTAATTTTTAGTTTTTGTATGTCAAACTGATATGTAGTTCTTACTTAGTTAACTTATTTTAATAATTTCTGATCCCTTCGCGGTTATTACACATTGGAATGAAACAACTATTAACGGATTTAACTCGCATGTTTTTATTTTATTTTATTAGCTGACGTTTCGGATTATTTACAGTTTCCATAATCGTAGCACGACTGAGCTGACAATAGTCTAACGCTAAAGTGATTTATACAGTTATGCAAACTACCTTATATTTAAATTACAAATTTTGAAAAACTACCCTATTCTATTCTGGAAACTGTAAAGAATCCGAAACGTCAGCTAGTAAAATAAAATAAAAATACGCGAGTTAAATCCGTTAACAGTTGTTTCATTCCAATGTGTAATAACCGCGAAGGCATCAGAAATTATTATGATATGTAGTTCTTACTTAGTTAACTTATTTTAATTTTTTTTCTACCTTGTTTCTGCTATATACAATGTAATCTTGTCTGTTGAAGTATTGTGTGCAAGGTTCCTATGTTTTTAAATAAATCCTATTTCTTTCTTTCTTTCTTTATTTAACTAGCGTATTTTTTATTGGCTGTCGTTCCCGAGCCTTTACATCTACACTAATATTATAAAGAGGAAAGATTTGTACCTATTTTTGTATGTTTGTAATGAATAGGCTCAAAAAATACTGGACCAATTTTAATAATTCTTTCACTGTTGGGAAGCTATCACCCTGAGTAACATAGGCTATAGAATATTTTGAAAAAAATTAGGGATCCGTGCGAAGCCGGGGCGAACCGCTAGTATTCTATAATCGTAGCACGACTGAGCTGACAATAGTCTTATGCTAGAAATTGTTATGGTATGTCAGTTTGTTTATTTTTATATAATTACTAGCTTCTGCCCGCGACTTTGTCCGCGTGGAAATCCTCCATTTTGCAGTCGGTTAAAAAGTAGCCTATGTCCTTTCTCAGGCTTCAGACTTTCTTTGTACCAAATTTCATTTAAATCGGTCCAGTAGTTTTAGCGTGAAAGCGTAACAGACAAAGTTACTTTCGCATTTATAATATTAGTTAGGATGTCACTCGGGAATAGTGTAGCTTCCCAACAGTGAAAGAATTTTTCAAATCGGTCCATTCGTTCTAGAGCCTATTCAATCCAAACAAACAAACCATTCCTCTTTATAATATTAGTATAGATATAGATAGTGTGAAGTTTATAAGGACCCCTTTAATAATATGTGTTGAAAAATGCTCTATGACCTTCACAATTGGTCACACGTTGCGTTGCACGTGACCGTTTGTCTGCAGTGTTGCCAATTTAGCGATTTTGTCGCTAGAACTAGCGACTTTTGCTTAAGGCTTAGCGACCAAAAAGTTTTGACGACAAAAATAGTTTAGCGACTTATCTGGCGACTTTTGGAGTACAAATTAAAACAGTTCTAGAGCCAATAATAGATACATTTTTTAGAAAATCGACACAGAATTATTAAATGCCAAGAGATACTTAATATGGAAAAAGACAAACGCGATAGCACACCAAAGTCAAACTTTATTTAATTGAAGTTCCATTTGTATATTATTATGGGGGGGGAGGTCCCCCGAACTTTTTGTGGTTATGTTTTAGTTTTAGCGACTTTCTGGCGACTTTTGACTTTGAGTCTAGCGACTCGAATTTCTAGGAGTTGGCAACACTGTTTGTCTGTAATGCTGTAGGTACCAACGTAATACTAATGTGACGTAAGTATTTAAGTGGATTATAGGTTATTACCTAATATACTTAAATCTATCGATTTATTTGGTCCCAAACTTCCTTAAGTGTGTTGTGAAATAATTTCTGATGCCTTCGCGGTTATTAATTGGCTGAGTATTTTATTTTATTCTTATTTCTAAGTGGATTAAAGGTTATCTATACTAATTACTAATAATATTATAAAGCTGAAGAGTTCACGTTGCGACTAATAGGAGCGAAAAAACAGTGGAAAATGTGTAAAAAACGGGGAAAATATGAAACCTTACTAATATTATAAAGCTAAAGATTTTGTTTGTTTGTTTGAACGCGCTAATCTCAGGAACTACGGGTTCGAATTGATAAAATCCTTTTTTGTTGGATAGACCACTTATCGAGGAAGGCTTTAGGCTATATAACATCACGCTGCGACCAATAGGAGCGAAGAAACAGTGGAAAATGTGTAAAAAACAGGGAAAATATGAAGTCTTATGAAGAAGTGACAGTTAGAAGACTTTGACAGATCTTTGACGAAACAATCGGACGGGCAGGACGACGTCTGCCGGGGCCGCTAGTTTATAATATATGTTTATAAACATTGGCTAATGACTCAATATATCTAAGTGTGTCATAGATAACCAGTTTTACATTATGTATTAACACGTGTCACATATATAAATGTTATATGTATGTCCATACAGATAATAATTTCTGATGATTTCGCGGTTATTACATACTAGTTTCTGCCCGCGACTTAGTCCGCGTGGAACTCCTACTTTTTTGCAGTCGGTTAAAAAGTAGGTAGCCTATGTCCTTTCTCAGGCTCCAGACTTTCTTTGTACCAAATTTCATTTAAATTGGTCCAGTAGTTTTAGCGTGAAAGCGTAACAGACAGACAGACAGACAGAGTTACTTTCGCATTTATAATATTAGATATAGTAGGGATTGTACGTAATGAAATAACTACTTACAGCGGATTTATAAAATTACAATCATTATTAATTATGTAATTTTATAAATTAGGCACTTTTTTTTCATGTCAACAACGAAATATCGACACGACATACCTACTCTTTATCGACAACGCTCATAATATTATGTCGACTATTGTCGACTCGACAGTTCATCATAGACTCTGCAGGCGCGTGCAGTGAGTGAAGTGTAAGTATGGCGTCAGGGTAGGCACTTCATACAACAGTGACACAGTGCCTGTATGAAATGCACAGACCGGACCATCACACCTGTTTACGTCATAAGTATAACCTTATTTTAATAGCTAAAGAATGCATACAAGTTTCATTTTATTTTTATAGTATTAGTTGCATCGTATAAGGTTTCCGACCTTGGCCGTGCTTATATACATACATATATACAATATATATATATACGTCAATAAGACGCGAGGTAACTTAACCGACTGTGTCACATAGAAAGGGTCATGGTTTAACACTAATATATCTTAATAATATAATAAAGAGGAAAGGTTTGTTTGTTTTGATAAATATTTGTTTCTTTGTTTGGATTGAATAGGCTTCAAAAGGACTAGGCCGATTTGAATAATTCTTTCACTGTTTGGAAGCTACACTATTCCCGAGTGACATAGGCTATAAAACTACAAACCCTTAAAAACTCCAAAAAAAATAAATTAAAAATTTAACAAACCCCCGACATAAAAACCTAAAAGCCCTTTAAAAAGTATAACAATAATAAAAACTTAATATTAGTTACCTAAATATGCCCGCTTGTCATTTAGGTGTTACTACTTAATACCTACAATCTACCTAAACCTACGGTCCCCCCGACATGACGTTTTCTTTGTAGAAATATTAATATTTAGGTAACTAATATTAAGTTTTTATTATTGTTATACTTTTTAAAGGGCTTTTAGGTTTTTATGTCGGGGGTTTGTTAAATTTTTAATTTATTTTTTTATTTCATACTTTTTGTAAGTAGGTATCTACTATTTAAATTATTATTTTAAGTAATTTCCATTTCATGTGGAATTTTGTAATGTACATGTTATCCTCTTACATTTAATACCCCACTCGGGTACATTAGTCGATATTGGGTTTACCATTTACACTTTTACTTCCCATAATTTTTGAACTACTCAACCGATTTTCATTACAATCTTAATTTTGTAATGTACACGTGATTCTCTTTCATTTGATACCCCACTCGAGTATGTTTGTAGACTTTTATTTTTCCATCCCATCTTTCACCCCCCCCTAATTATTAAACTACTCAGCAGATTTTCATCAAACATAGCTAAGAACACTCCCGACATATACACCTTTCAAACAAAAAAAACAGAATCAAAATCGGTTCATGCGTTAGGGAGCTATGATGCCACAGACAGACACACACACACACACACACACACACACACACAGACAGACAGACAGACACGTCAAACTTATAACACCCCGTCGTTTTTTCGTCGGGGGTTAAAAAACCCTAAAAAAAAGGGATCCGTGCGAAGCCGGGGCGGGCCGCTAGTATAAAATAAAATATGCCAGTTGAATCCATTACAATTTATCAAATATTCAAAGGTATTAATAGGAATACTATGATATTGGAATGAAACAACGGTTAACGGATTTAACTCGCGTATTTTTATTTTATTTTATTAGCTGACGTTTCGGATTCTTTACAGTTTCCATAATAGTAGCACGACTGAGCTGACAATAGTCTAACGCTAAAGTGATTTATACAGTTATGCAAACTACCTTATATTTAAATTACACATTTTGAAAAACTACCCTATTCTGAATTATGAAATACTAATGTTACATTTTACGCAAAAAATTGTTGAAACTGTAAAAAATTCGAAACGTCAGCAAATAAAATAAAATAAAAATACGCAAGTTAAATCCGTTAATAGTTGTTTCATTCCAATGTGTAATAACCGCGAAGGCATCAGAAATTATTGGGTTCTATTTTTATATATATATACTTAGATGTTGACAATTAAAAAAATACCTATTTGGTAACACGAGTTTAATTCGTTACAATTTATTCAAAGGTATTAAATAGAAATACTCTATCTCTTTAAGTATGATAGTTCTTACTATAACTTTACATTGAGGTCAAAAAACTGGTTGAACCATTGAGGTCAGTTGCGCAACTAGGCTTAGGACTAGGTACCATCGCTACCTTATAAAGGTATGTTGATCTGTTTGTTACACTAACAAAAGATATAAGTATTTACGAGCAGATATACGGTACATAAGTACATGATATCAATATCTATAGGTACTAATATATAAAGAGGCAAGGTTTTTGTTTGGATTGAATAGGCTCCAAAACGGCTGGACCGATTTGTAAAATTATTTCACTGTTGGGAAGCTACGCTCATCCTGAGTAACATAGGCTATAGAATATTTTAATAATTTCTGATGCCTTCGCGGTTATTACACATTGGAATGATATAACTATTAACGCATTTAACTCGCGTATTTTATTGACTTTAGCATAAGACTTTTGTCAGCTCAGTCGTGCTACGATTATGGAATCTGTGAAGGCTCCGAAACATCAACCAATAAAATAAAATAAAAATACGCGAGTTAAATCCGTTAAAATTGTTTCATTCCAATCCTAACTTCCTAACTAATATTATAAATGCGAAAGTAACTCTGTCTGTCTGTTACGCTTTCACGCTAAAACTACTGGACCGATTTATATGAAATTTGGTAGAAAAGGACATAGGCTACTTTTTAACCGACTGCAAAAAAGGAGGAGTTCCACGCGGACGAAGTCGCGGGCTGAAGCTAGTGTATAATAACCGCAAGGGCATCAGAAATTATTGAGGTTATGTTTTTCTGAGACAATCTATTTAACTGTTACAACAGGAACTGACGTCACTATGTTGTATTGGTTAAAACCACAATAAAGGCAAGTGTTTTTGTCTATATTTTTTCCTAGATATTTGTATTGGTCATCTACACTAAATAAACAAAAAGTTTGTTTTTGACGTGGATACGTCTTTAAAATTACGTGGCAATCCAAAAAAACGAATGATAACAAAATCGGGGGATACAGTTTAGTGTTGTAGCTACATATCTATCATCTCCATCCAAATTTTAGTTACACCACTGGATAGCTAAAGAATCAAAGAATTTAGTACGCTAAGTAAGGACTGTATAAATAATAATATTTTATTTAAAAACTATTACCCGTTACGAGACGTATTCACGTACAACAATCGGTCGTGTCCATAACACAGTCTCACCCCATTTTTTTGTATTGAATAAGCTCCGAAATGACTGGACCGATTTCAAAAATTCTTTCACTGTTTGGAAGCTACACTATTCCCGAGTGATAGGCTATGTTATATTAAAAAAAATTAGGGTCCCGTGCAAAGCCGGGGTGGGTCGCTAATCCTAATCCTAACTAATATTATGAATGCGAGAGTAAATACAAATAAACAGACAGACAGAGTTACTCTCGTATTCATAATATTAGTTAGGATCGCTTACACGCTAAAACTACTAAACCAATTTAAATGAAATTTGGTACACATATAGTCTAGAGCCTGAGAAAAGACATAGGCTACATTTACTTGCCGTAATTACTAATTCTACGTAAACAGAGACGCGGGCAAAAGTTAGTTGTAATTTAACAATTTCTGATGCCTTCGCGGTTATTACACATTGGAATGAAGCAACTATCAACGGATTTAACTCGCGTATTTTTATTTTATTTTATTTGCTGACGTTTCGGATTCATAACAGTTTCCATAATCGTCTAAAAGCGTTTTAGCGTTAGACTATTGTCAGCTCAGTCGTGCTACGAAACTTCAGCAAATAAAAAAAAAATACGGGAGTTAAATCTTTTAATAGTTGTTTCATTCCAATTAGTTGTAATTATTTTTGTACTTCCAAGTTCAATATAATTCAACTCTTCTGATTGGTCGAGACTGGGCATGCGCAGTAAGTACCAAATTAATGACAGAAAACGTCACTAGATGTCACTTTTTAAAAAACAAACTAGGTGACGACACGTCCACCCAAATTGAAGATATTGTATTATAAATTTCATACAAATCAAGTAATTAACTATTCACAGATGAATTAATATTTTTTTATCACGTTTCCGTAGTGACATACGGAGCGTAGTATCATTTGAACATAACTAAATGGCTGCCTTTAGTTTGAAAGCGACAAAAAAATAGTATTTAAATACAAATATATATATATTCAAGTAGAATATATATATATATATATATATATATATATATATATATATATATATTCTACTTGAAATACCTCGAGGTCCCTTGAAGTCCCAGTTAACAAGGTTTCACTGTATATACTAGTCGATTTGACAGCTGTTGTCATTACGATGCTACTACGTTATATATATATATATATATATATATATATATATATATATATATATATATATACATACTAGCGACTAACTACTAAAATAATCATCAAAATCGGTCCAGCATTGTGAATGTAAACCATCCTCAAATCCCCTGGAATGCATGCAAAAAAAATCATCAAAATAGGTCCAGCCGTTTAGAAGGACTTCAATGACTAACACACGTACAGAAGATTTATATATAGGTATAAAGATATATAGGTTTATAAAAGAACTAGCGGCCCGCCCCGGCTTCGCCCGGATTTCTTTTTTTTATAGCCTATGTCACTCGGAAATAGTAAAGCTTTCCAACAGTGAAAGAATTTTTTAAATAGGTCCAGTCGTTTAGGAGCCTATTCAATCCAAACAAACATACAAACGTTTCCTCTTTATATTATTATTGATATCCCTACTAATATTATAAATGCGAAAGTAACTCTGTCTGTCTGTCTGTCTGTTACGCTTTCACGCTAAAACTACTGGACCGATTTAAATGAAATTTGGTACAAAGAAAGTCTGGAGCCTGAGAAAGGACATAGGCTACTTTTTAACCGACTGCAAAAAAGGATTAGTTCCACGCGGACGAAGTCGCGGGCATAAGCTAGTAGGTTTATAAAAAAATAATCTCAAAATATGTTGGTTAGCGCATAATTCAAAACGTAGTATTAATTTTTGATGGCATACTTTAACTATTATTAGTTGAATATTCGTATATTATAACCGAGCGTCACTCGGTCTTCTAATAATGGACACGGTGCTATCATCGACTGAAAATAGCGAGCAATTTTCATATTAAAGTCAATTTGCTTATTGAGACCGTTGTGGGTTCAATTGATATAGCTTCGCTTGTAATATCTAGAGTAATATCAAGGACTTGCTATTAACTATGAAGGAATGCGCTAGGTGTGGGCGAGGCCGCATGCCGTGCTGCAGCTGCCCGTGTGTTCGACCCCGCCGGCGGGGCCGCTGTAACACTATTTATATTTTTTGAAGCTAATACGTTAGTATTTTCGTAAAGTTTTCTTATATTTTCTAATTTTCCGTACAACATGTTATTTTATTTCATTTACCTTCTCCTGATCATAAATAAAAAAGAATTTATAATTTCTGATGTCTTCGCGGTTATTATCAGAGATCGCAATAGGTAGTGCCTATTTACCTAAACTTGGCGGGAGGAGATGACTAAGAGTGGTTACAACCACCAAAAATATTATTTATTTTTATTGAACGCGGGAAAATAAAACGTATTAATCCTTTTGAGGAATATAGAAAATGTTTATATTCCTATGCCTGACGGACCACTCGTATGAGTCACCTTTTGAGTTCTCAACGTAAGTTTCGGCATTAAACAATTACATTTCATTAACCATTACACCCTGAGTGTGAATCTATATCGATTATGTATTCTTATAAATCCCGGGAAATCCCGCGTTCAATAAAAATAAATAATATTTTTGGTGGTTGTAACCACTCTTAGTCATCTCCTCCCGCCAAGTTTAGGTAAATAGGCACTACCTATTGCGATCTCTGGTTATTATACATTGTATACCTAATAGTCATTATATTGTATAATAGTCAATTTTTGCGTAAATTATTACAGGTATTATAATTTAGAACAGGGTAGTGCTTAAATTTTGTAATTTAATAAGAAGAAAGGCTCCGAAACGTCAGCCATTAAAAATAAAATACGCGAGTTAAATCCGTTAAATTTGTTTCATTAAAAAAAAGAACTTGAATCCAGTCGTTATAGCGTGATGTAAGTGTCCAAGTTAAATGGAAACTCATTTTTAATCTACCTACCTAAATCCCTACTAATATTATAAATGCGAAAGTAACTCTGTCTGTCTGTCTGTCTGTCTGTTACGCTTTCACGCTTAAACTACTGGACCGATTTAAATGAAATTTGGTACAAAGAAAGTTTAGAGCCTGAGAAAGAACATAGGCTACTTTTTAACCGACTGTAAAAAAGGAGGAGTTCCACGCGGACGAAGTCGCGGGCAGAAGCTAGAACTAAATAAGCTTATTTAATTATTTAATTTCAGTCGCTGGTGCGTATCCTGTCTTTGGAGCACAGCTACCGCAGTACTATACCGGCTGCTAGCCAACCCCCTGCCTCAAATAACTGGTAAATTGTCAATTTTTTCCTAACTGAATACTTAAGCGCAGTTGTTCGCCAGTTGGTGTTCCTTTATTGTAAAACCAGACGGTTGGTGAGCCTCCAGTCTTCGACCTCGCCGGCGGGGCCGTTGTAACACTATCTACTTTGCTAGGTGTGAGTGAGGACGCATGCCGCGCGGCAGCTGCCTGTGTGTATTCGACCCCGCCGGCGGGGTCGCTGTAACACTATCGAGTGTACTATGTGTGGGCGAGGCCGCATACCGTACGGCAGCTGCCTATATGTGTTGATATATATTATGTAATATATTCTCCCCCCCCTCAACAAACTGTCAAATCGATTAGTTAATATAAGACTACTTGCCGCGCGGGGTCACTAATATTAGTGTACATTTATTTGCAAGATATGTTCTGGTTACAGCGTCGTCAGCGAAGCCCCGGCCGGCGGGGAAGGAGCACCTCCATCCGGAGCCCCGGGTGTCCTGCGAGGTGCTCCACGCGCCAGCGGAGCCCCGAGCTGACGTCATCTTCGTGCACGGGTTATATGGTAAGACCCTCATATCCCTACTAATATCTATTCTATATATCTTATTATATAAAAGAAAGTCGTGTTAGTTACTCCATTTATAACTAACCTATGTATCCTATGTCCTTTTCCTGGTTCTGAGCTACATCCCCAGCAATTTTCAGCCAAATCGGTTCAGCCGTTCTTGAGTCATAAACGGAGTAACTAACACGACTTTCTTTTATATAATAAAAGATATAGGTACCTGCACAGATCCCTTTTTTTTATAGCCTATGTCACTCGGGAATAGTGTAGCTTCCCAACAGTGAAAGAATCTTTCAAATCGTGTTGTCGTTTCGGAGCCTATTCAATCCAAACAAACAAACCTTTCCTCTTTATTAATTAATACTAGCGGTTCTTCGTCCCGCCCGGCAAAAAAATGTTAAGGGTGAACAACCCCTATCACTTAGGGGTATGAAAAATAGATGTTGGCCGATTCTCAGACCTACTGAATATGCATATAAAATTTAATAAAGATCGGTCAAGCCGCTTCGGAGGAGTACGGTAACTAACATTGTGACAGGGAAATTTTATATATTAGATAGATCTATACCTATCTATATATTTGTTTCCGATCTACTTTTCCAGTTAGCTCGAAGTTTAGTATGAACCCAAACATTTATATTACGTTCGTAACAATGCTAATTGTTCCAATCACAATGGACGACACTTTGATCCACAGACAGACGTGTCGACATAACAACATACATATATTAAACAACTAGGAATAGGAACATATATCGCATATACTTGACACGGTTTTTAGTTCGAACAAAAACTAATAAATAAATATCTTTGGATAATTCACACCAATTCATCTAGTCCCGGACTAAGTTGTCAGCTCGTCGCTACGATTATGGAAACTGTAAAGAATCCGAAACGTCAGCAAATACAATAAAATAAAAGTACGCGAGTTAAGTCCGTTAATAGTTGTTTCATTCCAATGTGTAATAACCGCGATGGCATTAGAAATAATTATGGTTTTAATTAATTTAAATTTAACTAATATTTTACAGGCTCTGCATTTTTTTTCTGACGTTTCAAAAACTTTACAGTTTCCACATTCGTATCCAGAGTTACAATATGGTTTACATTTCCAGTAAATTTAATTTAGTCTTTTGACACCTGGAGACCTTATACATCTCCAGTACCTA
The DNA here is from genome assembly GCA_038024825.1 of Polylopha cassiicola. Lineage (NCBI taxonomy): Eukaryota > Metazoa > Arthropoda > Insecta > Lepidoptera > Tortricidae > Polylopha > Polylopha cassiicola. Next base: position 2,596,958 of record CP149065.1, on the reverse strand, counting down.
TTGTTATTTTTTTATTTTTCTCCTATATTTTTTTTTAAATGTAATTAGATTAAGTACATACATATTGTAATTTGTACATAGATAATTTATTCTTAAGTGAAATTGTAATATTATTATATTGAAAAAATTATACCTCATTGAGTTTATTCTCGATTCTTCTCAAGATGTTTTTTTTGCTGAATCGAAAAAGAATATTAATTTTAACGTTGACATTCACAAGTGCCTGTAAGAGCCTAGCCTGAATAAATGATTATTTGAGTTTGAGTTTGAGTTTATTTATAATTTAAATTATATTTTCCAGGTTCCCTCGGAAACACGTGGCGCCAAGGAGAATGGAGATCAAAATACAAAATAGAACCAAACAAAATATCATTAAAACGACCAAACTCCATACCGAATTGCGATTGCGAAAAACGAAAAGCATTCACGTACAACGAAAAAGAAATAACTTTTACAAATATAGAAGAATTCTATAAATATAAGAAGATCACTGATGACGATGAATTTATTACTGAGAAGTTTTTCGATGACAAAATGACTGGTCAATGTTACGAGAGTCAAGCTAAATTTGTTAGGGATCTGTTTAATTTTGAAATTAAGAAGATTGAGGATAAAGTGAAGGATGTCAGGTGCCAGTGTGTGGGGGAGTGTGAGGTGAGAATCATTCATACCTTATAGTACCAGAGCCCACGACCAAAACCATGTATCATAGCAATACGGCAAAAACCCTATAAAATCGTTAGATTGTATGATTCTGAACCCGACTACGCGTGTAGTAACGGTCGAAAGTGTAGCAACTGCGTGGGAGGCCATTTCTGCTGTGTCAAAAAAAAAAGACAGTCGGTATTATAGCAATACGTCTGATAGTGAAAATGTACATAGATTTTATAAATGTATTACGAAAAAGTTTGTTTTCAGACATTTTTTTTTACGTGATTTTACGGGTTTGCGCTACACCACTAACGTCTGAAAAATATGTTTCCGGTATCTCAGAACTATCATTCAACTACAGTCTGCAAATCAGACATATTGCTATGATGCAGTTCGGTAAAATTCTTTGACAATTTTGAAAATTTGGTCAGATCAAACGCTACGCGGAAAATGTCTGATATTGGTATATTCGAGTTCAGGATAATCGTATCTATCGATTTGATGCGGTTTTGGCCGTATTGCTATGAGACAAAAATTTTGGTCGTGGGCTCTCGTACTATTACGTGACCATTTATTTTTTGACTCAAAACGGGACATTAGTTTATTTAGTTCCATTAACAGGTAGTTAATGAAAAAATGTACTTTTTAACTCACGACGCAAAATCGACAAATTGATATATGAATTATCTAGGTACGTTTTAGCTGTTTCATGAAAATCGGTTTAACCACTTATTTAGCTACTAGCTTCTGCCTGCGACTTCGTCCGCGTGGAACTCCTCCTTTTTTGCGGTCGGTTAAAAAGTAGCCTATGTCCTTTCTCAGACTCCAGACTTTCTTTGTACCAAATTTCATTTAAATCGGTCCAGTAGTTTTAGCGTGAAAGCGTAACAGACAGACAGAGTTACTTTCGCATTTATAATATTAGTAAGGATAGTTATTAGAGGTTAAAGTGGGGATGTATAACCAAATAGGCAAATACATATATCCTAGTGGGGTATTAAATGAATGAAGATTAAATATAGGCATTGCAAAATTGAATGTACAATTGTTCTATTTTTGGAAAACGGGTATATTTTCCGTCCCGCAGATTATTTTGGGGACACCGGGACACGTAGTTACAAAACTGTCCCGTTTAAAAGGTAAACTGTAAAAGTTCCTAAACGTCAGCCAAAAAAATAAAACACGCGAGTTAAATCCGTTTACAGTTGTTTCATTCCAATGTATAATGTTCAATTGTTCCAGGTGGGTTGTGGCTGCGTCTGCGACGCCTGCTACTCCTGGTGCTGGCCGCGGGACTGGCTGCGAGCTGACTTCCCTGACGCCAGGGTCATATCCATCAACTACACCAGCGACCCTCACCTGTGGAGACCACTGTGGATTAAAGAGACCAAACGGTATTTGATGCGCCAACTTTTTTCCACTATCAGTCCCTCAAGGGTAGACAGAGACCGCTCTCCACTTGCCACCATCCCGACACACCTCTCTTGTTTTCTTCACACTCGATACATACATATACTCACGCCACAGTCCCACGGGGGCAGCCAGAGACCGCTCTCCACTCACTACGATCCTGACACACCTCTCTTGCTTCCTTCACGCTCGATACATACATATACTCACGCCACAGTCCCACAGGGGCAGCCAGAGACCGCTCTCCACTCGCCACGATCCTGACACACCTCTCTTGCTTCCTTCACACTCGATACACACATATACGCACGCCACAGTCCCACAGGGGCAGCCAGAGACCGCTCTCCACTCACCACGATCCTGACACACCTCTCTTGCTTCCTTCACACTCGATACACACATATGCGCACGCCACAGTCCCACAGGGGCAGCCAGAGACCGCTCTCCACTCACTACGATCCTGATACACCTCTCTTGCTTCCTTCACGCTCGATACATACATATACTCACGCCACAGTCCCACAGGGGCAGCCAGAGACCGCTCTCCACTCGCCACGATCCTGACACACTCTTGCTTCCTTCACACTCGATACACACATATACGCACGCCACAGTCCCACAGGGGCAGCCAGAGACCGCTCTCCACTCGCCACGATCCTGACACACCTCTCTTGCTTCCTTCACACTCGATACACACATATGCGCACGCCACAGTCCCACAGGGGCAGCCAGAGACCGCTCTCCACTCGCCACGATCCTGACACACTCTTGCTTCCTTCACACTCGATACATACATATACTCATACTACAGTCCCACAAGGGCAGCCAGAGACCGCTCTCCACTCACCACGATCCTGACACACCTCTCTTGCTTCCTTCACACTCGATACACACATATACGCACGCCACAGTCCCACAGGGGCAGCCAGAGACCGCTCTCCACTCGCCACGATCCTGACACACCTCTCTTGATGATCTTGGTATGTTTCAGGCTACAATTAGAAGCAAGAGCAACTCAAATGGTCTCTCAGCTGGTGGCATTAGGTGTTGGGACCCGACCAGTTGTGTGGGTTGGACATTCTAAAGGCGGTCTCTTCATTAAGCAGATATATTGCGAAGGTATGACTATCAAATATATTAGAGCTTAAAAAGAGTACTGAGACCGTTCTCAAGACTACTTTAAAAAATACGTGAACAATCGTTTTTAATAATCTAATTGGCTAATTGGAATTTTGTTTCCACTTTGAAGGTATTTATCCTACTACTATTATAAAGGCGAAAGTTTGTAAGTATGGTTGTATGGATGTTTGTTACTCTTTCACGTAAAAACTACTGAATGGATTTGAATGAAACTTTACCACAATATAGCTTATACATCAGAATAACACATAGGCTACAATTTTTGACACTAGACTAGACGGGACGAACCTGAAGTCCACGCGAACGAAGTCGCGGGCAAAAGCTAGTACCTATATACTTACGTACTTTTAGAAATAGTAAAAATAGGGACATATACAATATTTCGAAATGTACAAATACAATTTCAAAGTTAATATATTTATGAATTTTTTTTCAGCATACGAAGCGTATTTGAAAATGAACAAACTTACCAACGAAGAATTTCCAAATGAGGATCAAAACTGTGACGAGTTTGATAAAGACAACGAAATAAATCATAAAACTGATGACGTCACTAGAAGCGATGACGTAATCAAAAATGATTTCAACGTAAATATACAAAATGACATCGATAAAGAGAATGACAGAAGAAATACAGAAGAATATAGTCCAAATATAGTAAATAAAGAAAGTTTAGATTTAGAAATAGATTTTTTAATTGAAAATAGTAAAGCTAGCGATTGTGATATTAAAGAAAGGGACCATAGAGGTTTATCTCAGTCTTCAAATAAAGAAGGTAAGAGAAACGAATTGTTTAAATAAGTTATGATGCCTTAGCGGTTATTACACACTAGCGGCCCCGGCAGACGTCGTCCTGCCCGTCCGATTGTTTCGTCAAAGATCTGCCAAAGTCTTCTAACTGTCATTTCTTCATAAGGCTTCATATTTTCCCCGTTTTTTAAACATTTTCCACTGTTTCTTCGCTCCTATTGGTCGCAGCGTGATGTTATATAGCCTAAAGCCTTCCTCGATAAATGGTCTATCCAACAAAAAAAGAATTTTTGAATTCGAACCAGTAGTTCCTGAGATTAGCGCGTTCAAACAAACAAACAAACTCTTCAGCTTTATAATATTAGTATAGATTGGAATGAAAGGTTTACAGAACCTTTACATTTTCAGTTTCCATAATCGTAGCATTGCTGAGCTGATTAAAGGTTAACGCTAAAGTCCTTTTGTAAAGTTTTCGAAACGTTAGCCAATAAAATAAAATACGACAGTTAAATCCGTTTATTTATAGTCGTTTCATTCGAATGTGTAATAACCGCGAAGGCATCAGAAATTATAAAGATCAGAGTCATTTTCTATTTCAGATGACATCAGTTTGTCTCGCGTAGCCTCTCTATTCACTTCTAGCTCTGGGTTCATGTTCTACTCTGTGCCGCACCGGGGTTCCCCGCTGGCTGACATAAAAGCGCCTCTTACGGCACGCAGTGTGGAATTGCAAGAGATGGGGCGTGGTAAGACACTTATAAACTTACCGGGTTTAATAATTTCTGATGCCTTCGCGGTTATTATACATTGGAATGAAACAACTTTAACGGATTTAACTCGCGTGTTTTTTTTTTACTGGCTGACGTTTCGGAGACTTTACAGATTCCATAATCGTAGCACGACTGAGCTAACTTTAGCATAAGACTATTGTCAGTTCAGTCGTGCTACGATTATGGAATCTGTAAAGGCTCCGAAACGTCAACCAATAGAAATAAAATACGCGAGTTAAATCCGTTTAAGTTGTTTCATTCTAACCGGTTTTAATTTCACAAATAGCGATGATGACTGGGTAAAAATGAAATTTTATTTATTCCGTAAGCTTAAATACTAAATAAACACTTCTAAAGGATATATCAGTTTTAAATACTTAAACGCGTATTTTTATATTCCTTAACAAAATAAAAATAACATAGATAAATGCTTCTAAAGTTCGGGAGTGGGAGCTTGTGACGTCACGTCATGGTACTCTTTATGTAATAATGTGACGTCACGAGTCGAGAAGACAAAAATACGTAAAAAACCGCAATATTTTGATAGTAGAAAAGTGATAATTTAGAGTTGTATCCATTTTTCAATGCTGAATCCTTATTTGTTTTTTTTATAAAAAGTCTTATCCAAAAAAATAAAAAATTAACTTTGGGGTAGTGGTCTACCCCAAAGTTAAGTTTTTAACATTTAGGGGTATTAAAAATACATCACACAACATATCTATATGTTGGCATATTTTCCTACCTACCCGATATGCGCACAAAATTTCATAACAATCGCTCCAGCCATTTCGGAGGAGTTTGTCCACAAACACCACGACACAAGAATCGTATCTTATAGACTCAGTGAGATTTTCCTTTCAGACTGTTCACTGGTAACCCGCCTACACAGCCGCTGGCTGGCTGCCTGCAGTGGGGGGCTCTCAGCGCCGCTGGTGCGGTCACTGGTGGAGACAAACCGGACTCTCATGTCTGTACTGTGGCTGAGAATCGTCAGTGTCGACTCAGCAGGTATTGTAGCTTCGCGGTTATTACACATTGGAATTTATTAGGATTACTAGCTTCTGCCCGCGACTTCGTCCGCGTGGAACTCCTCCTTTTTTGCAGTCGGTTAAAAAGTAGCCTATGTCCTTACTCAGGCTCCAAACTTTCTTTGTACCAAATTACATTCGTAATTGGTCCAATAGTTTTAGCGTGAAAGCGTAACAGACAGACTAAGTTACTTTCGCATTTATAATATTAGTAAGGATTTTTACCTAAGTCTAATACCTAGGTTCTTAACCTGGGGGTAATTACCCCCGCGGGTATCAACTGGTAGTTGTCTCGAACGCGGCATTACAAAGTGTCTAGTCTGAGCGCAGCGCAGCGCCGACTAGCGCGCGAGCTCGGCGGCGGGAGGAGGGAATCAGGGAACCTAGATAGGTCATAAGGGTAACGGACCTAGCTTAAGAACCACTGGTCTATTTGATGTATTGAATGTAGCTTTCCAATGCTGAAAGATTACTTGAAATCGTGCAGTCGTTTTGGAGCCTATTCAAAACCTTTCCTCTTTATTATATTAGTATAGATGTAGATATATGGTGGCCTATTTCAAGTTTGCAATGCGTTTGACTAATTGGTCGATGAGCTAAGAAATCAGACATGAACACTTACGATGTACTGCCTTCGGTCCTTGATACACAACACTAGCTGACCAACTTTGATTCTGTATATAACATTATACACACGCGAGCTTACAATTATGGGCACAATAATTTCTGATACCTTCGCAGTTATTACATTGGAATGAAACAACTATAGACGGATTTAACTCGCGTATTTTATTTTATTGGTTAAATTTTCGAAGCCCTTACAGATTCCATAATCGTAGCACGACTGAGCTGACAATAGTCTAATGCTAAAGTGATTAATACAGTTATGCAAACTACCTTATTTATGACTTACAAAATTTAAGTATTATCTACCCTGTTCTAAAATATGAAACATTTCTGTTCCATTTTACGCGTAAATTAACTAAATAAAATACGCGAGTTAAATCCGTCTATAATTGTTTCATTCCAATGTGTAATAACCATTATTATGAACCATATCATTATTCATTGTTTATATATATTTATTTTTATTTTATTTAGGTATTTATTCTTTATTTTTGTTCTGACGATCTCAATATAAGTGCATATAATTTGACATAATAGTGTAATGAGGCCATTGAGGGCTACCGCGTGTTTGAAATCCGCTAGATGCGCTAGTGTAGAATAAGGTCTAGCTGTCATGTTCCACCAATGAGAGGCAAGCTACTGGCCTGTGATTGGTGGAACATGACAGCTGGACCTCATTCTACACTAGCGCATCTAGCGGATTTCTGACACGCGGTAGCCCTCATTATACTGTACTAGCTGTCCGCTGTATAAAAATCTAATCTTTTTTTTAGATGCTGGTATTGGAGCATTGTGTGGCGTGTCTGTGGATCATAGAGAAATATGCAAACCCTCAAGCCGGCGTTGCACGCTGTACACTGAACTAAAGGCGCTCATACACGCTGCTTTGGACGAGTGTAAACCATAGACCAAGTGTTGCCAGATGAATGAAATTTGAAAATTAGACAATAATTTCTTTTGGTTTTTGGTATAGAAGAAATTTAATAAGCTTTTACAGTGAGTTGAAAAATAATGACGTTAAAAAACTTAAAGATATTGAATTAGAGCTCATACACGCTGCTTTGGACGAGTGTTAACCATAGACAAAGAGTTGTCAGATGAAAAAAAAAACAAAATTAGACAATAATTTCCTTTGGCTTTTGAAGCGTGATAAAGTTTTTAAGTGAATATTATTAGAAATAAATGAAGAATAATTAAAGCGCATATAATATATACGCTGCTTTGGATAAGTGTAAACCATAGACAAGGTGTTACCACACGAAAAAAGTTTCAAAAATTATTAAAAATTAGTCAGTACTTTTGTTTTTATTTGGGATTTACAAGTTACCTTCTCAGAAAACGTGATAATGTTATATTTTAGTGAAATGATAATATTAATTTAATGATATTATATGAAATATAAACGTACTTGGCACGCTATTTATTGATTTAATTTCGCTTACATTCACCGCTTTGGATAAGCATAGACAAAGGGTTGCCAGGAGAAAAAAAACATTTTAAATTTATTTTGATTTGGGATTTACGTTTAAATTAATTATGTTATAATTGAATGAAATTAAAATAGGTATACACGCAGTTTCCAGTTGAAAAAAAAAATTATTATAATATAATAATTAGTTGGGAATTAAATATAGTCAAGAGATGCCTTTAAAAATGTGATAATGTAAAATATATTTTTTTAATTAAATAAAAATACGTAAATCGACACAGTATTTCTGTAAGAACGCATTCTATACTCCTATTATAAAATATAAATAAACAAATACTTTCGTAACTATAGAAAATACTCGAAAAATTACTACGTACCTATATACTAATAATTCCTGATGCCTTCGCGGTTATTACACATTGGAAAGAAACAACTATTATGCTCAGTCGTGCTACGATTATGGAAACTAAAGAATCCGAATCGTCAGCAAATAATATAAAATTAAAACACTCGCGTACTTTTATTTTATTTTAAATCCGTTAATAGTTGTTTCATTCCAATACATATATTTCTACTTAACAATAGTTTAAAGATATACTATCTTTGCCAAATCATTCCACAGCATGTTATTATAGATCATATGTTATCTATATAAATATAATATATTTGCAATACGTAATATTTTGGTAATAAAAATGATCAAATCAAATTACTGAATTGTAAATAGATGTTATTTAATTGTATCGATTTAATAAAACTCATGATAAAATTGTTTTTTATTTACTCCTTCACTATACACTTACCTACTTATATAATAAAAATTACTTTTTTAATAATTACTTGACGACGAAGAGAAAAAAATAGAAGTCTTATATGTATTTATGTATGTTTATCCGTTATCCAGTACCCATAGTACAAGCTTTGCTTAGTTTAGGACTAGATCAATTGCTGTGAATTGCCCAAAGATACATTACAGTTAACAGTAGAAATAAAAAATATTTTTTTATATAAATTTTATTACAAATTACCAACAATAAAAAACTACAATTAATAAAAGCACTTTTTTTAAATATTGCAACTTAGTTTTAAACCAATTTTCGACAGTTCTAACATTTTGAGATCTTTACAGGGCCCATGGTCACTAATCATTAATCTTTCAAAAACTCTATAAAAACAACGCCAAAATGTAACACAGTTTTTGAAAATAATTAGGAGTACACAAACAGAAAATACTCACATCTTATATTGCTTAAATATAGTATTTGTGTTATAACAAGAAAAACAAAACAATAAGTAATTCTTTTAAAAAAAACACCTTAAGTACAATTTATATAACTATTAGTCAAGTTTATCACCAGTATGAGTCCGTAAATACACTTTTAAAATAACATAATATGTTTATCAAATTTGCTCCGAAAATTCTTTAAAGCAATTCTCGTAGCGCGCCTATACTTAATATGCTAAACATCCTCACTAGTCGGTTCCGATTTCACATAAACTTCACAAATCGGCTTATTCGAATAATTATTTTTCACATGCCACCTAATATGAGTCTTCAAATGCTGCGACTGACTAAATCTAATCTCGCAAGTGTCACATTTGAAGGGCTTCTCACCATTGTGCGTTCGCAAATGCCTCTTCAAATTCCCCGCCTCGCTACACTTGAAATCACACTCCGTACATTCGAACGGCTTATCGCCAGTGTGCGTCCGCTTGTGATTCTCCAACAGTTTCAACTGATACGTCGCGTACTCGCACACGTTGCATTTGTATGGCTTCTCGCCAGTGTGTATCAACAAATGCCTGTTCAAAGCTTTCCTTTCTTTTCCTCTATAATCGCAATGTTCGCATTTAAACGGCCTTTCACCAGTATGCCTGTGCAAATGCTTCTTCAAATCCCCCGGCTGATTAGTCCTATATTCACATTGATCACACTTCAGCACTTTTTCATTCAAATGTGTGCGCATATGTGTGCGTAAATGACCCATCGTACTCGATCTGTATTCACAAGTATCGCACTTGTAAGGCCTCTCGCCAGTGTGCCTTCGTAAATGCGTTTTCAAATTCACCATCTGACCGCAACGGTAGTCACAGAACGGGCATTGGAACGGTTTCTCGCCGGTGTGCGTGATTAAATGCCTTCTAAATCTTTCTGCTGTGGGACACGAATACGGGCAATGTTCGCATTTGAATTTGTTCTCAGTGCGGCGGGGACGTCCCGGAGGTCGTTTCACTTTTACTGGTTTAGCTGAAAGAATAAGTTAGGGGTTGTTCAAGTATTACGTAAGCAATTCTGCTTGATGATTCCATCACAATTATTTAGTAAAGTATTTTTTTTTTATTTTACGTTTTTTAATTTTTTAAGACAAATTCATTTATTTATTTATTGAGTGTTACCAACAAATGATACATATAAATTATATCTATTACTAGCGGTTCGCCCCGGCTTCGCATGGATCCCTAATTTTTTTCAAAATATTCTATGGCCTATGTTACTCAGGGTGAATGTAGCTTCCCAACAGTGAAAGAATTATTAAAATCGGTCCAGTAGTTTTTAGCCTATTCATTACAAACGTACAAAAATAGGTACAAATCTTTCCTCTTTATAATATTAGTATAGAAATACATCTTTTTTTTAAACTAACATTAATTCTCACTTAATCATAGGTATCCACAGCTTAATGTAATGTTGTAATAAGCAAAAAAAAAATGCATTTACTAAATTAATTAAAACAATGTTCTATATCTTACTAAGATGCCTCTCTCGATGTCTTTTCATGTGTCCAAAATGTTTTGTACTAAACTTGCACAGAGGACACTGCAGTTTATTGCCAGTTAGAGTACCGCAAGCACTTTCTGAAGCGACAGCTGGGGTATCTAAATAAAAAGAAACATTATAACAAATCGCACACCTAGATCTAAAGAGAGCTAACTCAAAAACCTGTTTTGAGTTATGCTCACCATCAAATTCCTTACAAAACTATCACATAAACAGATTTAGGCTATCTCTTCTAGCTTAATTATAAAAATCATTAATCTAAACAGAAAACTCCTGTGTACATAATCAATTTTTCGTTTCTCCTGAAAATACTTTTTTGAGTTAGCTCTCTTTAGATCTAGGTGTGAGAAATAATCACTACGAAGTATTAATCAAAATTCGATCGATATCTATATATCTATATCTATATATATATATATATATATATATATAGATATATATATAAAAGAAAGTTGTGTTAGTTACCCCGTTTATAACTCGAGAACGGCTCAACTGATTTGGCTGAAAATTGGCGGGGAGGTAGCTTAGAGTCAGGAAAAGGACATAGGATACTTTTCATTCCGATCCAGTAAAAAAAAAATATTTAGCTCATTTGTTAAAAAAAGTATAACAAAACGCAACAATGACAGCTGTCAAATCGATTGATTAATGCCGCTACATTGCTTTTTTGCCGGGCGGGACGAAGTCTGCCGGGACCACTAGTAATTATATAAAAACGATTAAATTAATTGAGAATGACGTCTGTACCGAGACAAGAGAAAAATCGAGACCGACATCATTCACCCTTTAACCCCTTACAGCCCTTTTTTCGCAATTAAACGCCTATGTCCTTTCTCAGGCTCTGGACTATTTGTGTACCAAATTTCATTTAAATCGGTTCAGTAGTTTTAGCGTGAAAGCGAGACAAACACAGTTACTTTCGCATTTATAATATTACTAGCGGTCTCGGCAGACTTCGTCCCGCCCGGCAAAGATCGATATCTATCCTATGTCCTTTTCCTGGTTCTGAGCTACATCCCCAGCATTTTCCGGGTTCAGCCAAATCGGTTCAGCCATTCTCGAGTTATAAACGAAGTAACTAACACGACTTTCTTTTATATAATAAGATAGTAGGATGGTACGGAACTCTTCATGCGCGAGTCTAACTCGCACTTGGGCGGTTTTTTTTACTTACCTGGTAAGATCATTTCAGCTGCTTCTTCGACCGCGTGTCTGTCTGTCTGTCCGTCGTCCTCATCATCAGTGTCCATTGGTTCTATTTTCACTGTAACCTCACCATATATTGGCAATGAAGTTACTTCCACTGAAATAAAATTATTAGTATTAACTACAATCTATTAATCGAAATTCGATTAATATCTTTGGTTCAATACCATTAGTTTTTAATTATAATGATATTTTTGTACAAAGACAAGAGTAGAAAAAATCTTAGACCCCCAGTGGGATTGCCGCTAGTAAAGGCATAAGCGTGGGTTCGAATCCCACTGGGGGTCTAAGAATTTTTCTACTCTTGTCTTTGTACAAAAATATCATTATAATCAAAATTATTAGTTTAGATCAGATTTAATATTTTCTGATGCCTTCGTTGTTATTCATTGGAATGAAACAACTATAAATGGATTTAACTCGCGTATTTTTATTTTATTTTATTTGCTGACGTTTCGGATTCTTTACAGTTTCCATAATCGTAGCACAACTGAGCTGACAATAGTCTAACGCTAAACTAAACTAAGCTAAGCTAAACTATTGTCAGCTCTGTCGTGCTACGATTATGGAAACTGTAAAGAATCCGAAACGTCAGCTAATAAAATAAAATAAAAATACGCGTGTTAAATCCGTTAATAGTTGTTTCATACCAATGTGTAATAACCGCGAAGGCATCAGAAATTATTATAAAATTATTAGTTTAGATCAGATTTAATATTTTCTGATGCCTTCGCGGTTATTACACATTGGAATGAAACAACTATAAGCGGATTTAACTCGCGTATTTTATTTTATTGGCTGACGTTTCGGTGCCTTTACAGATTCCATGTGCGTAGCACGACTGAGCTGACGATTCAAAAGGCTTAAGAGTCTCCTTTCAGGAGTCTCGCCACCCGTCCGGTTTTGCAGTGAAGGCCCATTAGCTGGCCAACTGCGCTTCAGTATTCAGTTCGAAAAAAAAAGAAAAAAAAAAGCTGATGATTGTCTGACATTGAAGTGATTTTACATTTTTTAAATTAAAACAAAGTCAACCATAAAATAAAATAAAATACGCGATTTAAATCCGTTTTTAGATGTTACATTCCAATGTGTAATAGCCGCGAAGGCATCAGTTTTTTTTCTATGGTACTAATAATAATATAATAAAGAGGAAAGGTTTGTTTGTTTGTATTGAATAGGCTCCAAAACGACTGGACCCATTTGAAAAATTCTTTCACTGTTGAAAAGCTACACTATTCCCGAGTGACATAGGCTACAAAAAAAAAGGGATACGGGCGTAGCCGGGGCGGTGAGCTAGTTAAATATAAGTCTATTATAGTCTATATTAATCTAGAAGTCTATATAAGTAGAAGTGTTAAATTCTTTTTACCTTCTAAGTATTTGCTCGGGTCAATCGGTGTGTCATGAGGCTCCAATGGTACTTCTGGGGGGTGTTCTGGAGGCTCCTGCTTCACCAGCACCAGGGGAGGCCGGTAGATAGCATCAGGTATGGCTGCAAGCAGGGGGGTGTCACTCCGCCGCCGCGCCATTCCGGCGCCGAGCTAGGCGCCGCCCCAATGCTTGGGGCGAATCGTCAGTGGTTGCCACGCAGTGGCCCGTGACGCACGCGCGCGCTTACGTATGAATCGGGCTCAAAATGTTGCCAAAAAAAATACTGCATTGCAGCCAATTGTCGGAATAATAATAAAAACAGTAACTGTCAGTTTTTCTCGGTTCCGGCAGGTCAGACGGACAGCGAAAGGTAAGAGATATTCATTACTTACCTACTCATTTATATCTACTGTCATTGTACCTATTATTAAATATGTATACAAATCTTCTATTATGATTATATACATTTAAAATACTTAGGTAATTCACATATTTTATGAACTAAAATTTTTAAGTTAGTTACATGATAATTTATAACCGACAAGAATGCAACACAAGTAGCATTATAGAAGCCGATACCTCTAGTACATCTTGTTTCTAGACTGGCACCTAGCTTATTCTTACTCTTACATAATATTCGGTCCCGCACCATAGACTAAATAAAAGTACAACCGCTTAGTAAATATTATAAACAGCATAAATCGGATAGTACAATAGGTACCTATTTAATGAAAGTACTGACACTGACAACCCTATTCAGAACGTCTGACAAGGTGCGGAACAATGTCGACCTTCGCGCGGCGCCAGAGAGCTCAATGTCGGCTGCTCGCTTGCGGTCCGTTTGCTAATAATAATTATGTAGGCACATAAAAGGCGGCATTTGTGAACATCAAAGCAGTGAACCTTCTGTACTTGTACTATTATATATTCTGTGCTGCAAGGAAAAACAATCCTTAGATGTCTCCAGTCTGATTTTGACACAAAACAAAAGTGTTTTAAATTTAGCGTTAGACTATTGTCAGCTCAGTCATGCTACGATTATGGAATCTGTAAGAATCCGAAACGTCAGCAAATAAAATACGCGAGTTAAATCCGTTAATAGTTTGGAATAAAACAACTTTAAAGGGATTTAACTCGCATATTTTATTTTATTGGCTGACTCGGAGCCTTTACAGATTCCATAATCGTAGCATGACTGCGCTGATAAAATATGCAAGTTAAATCCGTTATAATAACCGCAAAGGCATCAGAAATTATTAGAATTAATCGAGTTTAAAGCTTGTACTATGGGTACTACACAACTGATAAACATACATAAATACATATAGGACATCCAAGAATCAGGTACAAATGCCAGTGCTCACATTGACATCTGCTCCTAGCAGGATTCAAACCCGCAACCTCCGGTTTAGTAGTCAGGAGATCTGACCAATAGACCAACAGGCTGTAAATTTAACTGCAGGTTGCAGATTGGAATCCTGTTAGGAGCAATAGTTGTGATAAGCAGCAGAATTTTATATGTTCTATCATACATTTTTGTACGTTTGTCCAGACAACTGATGATGTTTATTATGCACAGTACATTATACTCAAGTTTAACACAATAAAATAGCGTGCTTTATCCAAAGATTGTTATAACTAGACTTATTTTCGAGCGTTTGAAACCCGCCGTCATTGTCTCTAGCTATATTATCTGTAATAGCAGCAAACAATATTAAGTATCAATTGGAACAGTATTAGCACAAGTACAAGGAGATAAAATCACTTAAAGTTATTTTCTTATTAATTCTTAAATATAGTCTGAGGCAATGACAGCGTCTCAAACGCTCGAAAATCCACCCTACTAGAAACTTGTCATACTGGTATTAGGTGATATTGCCGGGGGCTCCGCAGCCGAATCGTTCACAGCGGGCAGGGCTCCAGCCCCACCCTCGTCAGCACCCAGCTCCTCTTTCACACACAACGACATCGTAAAAACCTTTACGTATTTCTGTACCAAGTTGATAGACTTTGAAAAAAGTTTAATACGGTTGTACAGAAGAAAAATTTACGTTTCAGGAGTCGTAAGTAATAAATTAAATAGCATAATTATATTTTGGTACTAATGTGTAGAAGAAAAACTGCAGTATTTAAGATTAAATACGTAATTCGTGGCACCGAATGCTTGAAATAAATAAAGTGTTCTTTAATATTCGGCTGTCATTAGTGTCATTGGAACTGTTTGGGGCGGTTTTAAAAACGTCGAAATTGTAGTGTTTTTTTATTATGGTATGTCTACACGCGGGTTCATTACCATTACACATTTTAGAAATATTATTATTAATTAACAAGATATAATATAAGCGAGCATTTTCACTAAAATTTAAAGGTTAAAATTAATAAAATTTTACTTGTCAGTTTTGTGACAAAATGTAACTATGCTTTTTTTCGTGATGAAACTGACAATTGAATTTTAGCCTGTAATTAAATACACGCGTTTTATTGGAAATGTCCAAATTGTAATGTACCTAAGTAATGCGTTAACTATACGACGTCACTCTACAACCAAATACATGTATAAGGAGAGATGGAAAATAAAATGTCTATGATTCGGCATATCAAATGAAGAAGGATCAATTAATGTACTTTATAAAATCGAATATATATGTATAATGAAAATCTGTTAAGTCGTTCTAGAATTATCTCCATGAAACCTTAATTTTTTTCAATTTTAATTTGTTTACGTATCGTTAGTACATGTATACATATTTTTAAAAGTGAGTTAAAGGGATTTTTAGAAAAAAAAACAACAACAGTTTATATATGTACTACTGTTTTATTACCTCAATGCGAAATGAATGATCTACTTATTCGCAATAAAAAAATGTAATTACTTAAACATATTAAAGAATTCGCACCCAAAGAATACTATGAATCCTTTTTACGTCATAACCTCTTGCAGAAATCTTTCGTGTTTGTTTATTTCTGTGCATTTCACTAGATTTGAAAACCCCGAGTCAGTTTGGGGGACAGTCGACACGACCCCCCTTAAATAATATCTTGTCACTTCTTGTTGATCATTTGGTATCGTCAGTCCAGCGCCGCTATACCCTTGTGGTAAAGTACCTAAAAAAAAACGATAGCAAATCTAATGATAATAATATAATTTCTAATGCCTTCGCGGTTATTATACACTATCTGTGCCCGCGACCCCGTCCGCGTGGAATAGTTATTCTTCATATAATAATTTTCCCCGTTTTTTAACACATTTTCCACTGTTTCTTCGCTCCTATTGGTCGCAGTGTGATGTTATATAGCCTAAAGCCTTCCTCGATAAATGGTCTATCCAACATAATTTTTGAATTCGAACCAGTAGTTCCTGAGATTAGCGCGTTCAAACAAACAAACAAACTCTTCAGCTTTATAATATTAGTATTTCCACTGTTACTTCGCTCTTATTGGTCGCAGCGTGATGTTATATAGCCTAAAGCCTTCCTCGATTTAATAAATGGTCTATCCAACAAAAAAATAATTTTTGAATTCGAACCAGTAGTTCCTGAGATTAGCGCGTTCAAACAAACAAACTCTTCAGCTTTATTATATTAGTATAGATTGGAATGAAACAACTTTAACGGATTTAACTAGTATTATGCTATAGTTGTTTCATTCCAATGTATTTAATAACCTTGAAGGCATCAGAAATTATTAAATCTATTCATGTGTTTATATTCATTTGACGGCCTGTTGGTCTAGTGGTCAGAGCCCCTGACTACGAAACCGGAGGTTGCGGGTTCGAATCCCGCTAGGGGCAGATGTCAATGTGATGAACACTGGCATCTGTACCTGAGTCTTGGATGTCTATATGTATTTATGTATGTTTATCCGTTGTCTAGTACCCATACTACAAGCTTAGCTTAGTTTGGGACTAGATCAATTGGTGTGAATTGTCCAAAGATATTATTATTATATTATTATTTACCATTATAATGATATTTTTTGTACGAAGACAAGAGTAGAAAAAATCTTAGACCCCCAGTGGGATTCGAACCCACGCTTATGCCTTTACTCTTGTCTTTGTACAAAAAAAAAATCATTATAATTAAAAACTAATGGTATTGAACCAAAAATATTAATCGAATTTCGATTAATAGATTGTATTTAATATTATTTACCATTATTTATCGTAATACATATACTATCGCTTGTAAGATAAGATCGGCTACTCGGCTCGGCCATTGAGAAACATTTGAAATAGCTGATTGTAGTCACATCGACTTCCTTTAGCACCAAGCTATTGCCGACTGCGGACCAACCCGCCACCTGTAAATACAATGATATATATATAATTATGTATACTAGCTGACCCAGTGAACTTCGTACCGCGTACACAGTTTTTTTTTCCAAGTTTTCTCACCTTTTAAACTTTCCCTGGAGTTATACAAACATTTTAAAACTAAAATCAGCCAATTCAGCCGTTCTCGAGTTTTAGCGAGACTAACGAACAGCAATTGATTTTTATATATATAGATAACTAGCGGCCCCGGCAGACGTCGACCTGCCCGTCCGATTGTTTCGTCAAAGATCTGTCAAAGTCTTCTGTCACTTACCGTCAATCACTTTGTATATGGGAGTATAGAAAGATGTTGATTTTACACTTTTTCAAGATGTTTTTTAAATTTTCTCTACTTACAAACCTTCCTTCGAATAATTCAAGACCAAAATTAGCCAAATCGGTTCATGCGTTCTGGAGTTATAGCGTCAGGAAGGAAAACCCGACTTATTTTTATATAGTAAAAAAAAAATAAAAGATGGAACTACTATTAACGGATTTAACTCGCGTATTTTTATTTTATTCTATTTGCTGACGTTTCGGATTCTTTACAGTTTCCATAATCGTAGCACGACTGAGCTGACAATAGTCTAACGCTATAGTTTCATTCCAATGTGTAATAACCGCGAAGGCTTCAGAAATTATTAGAAATAGCGGATTTTACTCGTACATTTAGGTACTTTGATGACGTTTTGAAAACTACAGTTTCCATATTCGTAGCACGACTGAGCTGACGATAGTCTAACGCTGAAGTGATTTTTACATTACTACCTTATTTATAAGAATGGCAAAATTTAACTGAAAAATAAATAGTGTGTGCTAAATGCTGCAAAGTATTTCACACAGATGGCGCTGAAGCGAAAAATTCGCATGTAAACAAAAGTGCAAAGACCGAATTCAAGGAGTAGAGAAATTCGTAGACCTGTCAGTGGTCCCTATTGTGTAAAGGTTAGCACGCTGCCGCTAGTAACGGCATAGGCGTGGGTTCAAGTCCCAATGGGGGTCTAAAATTTTTCTACTCTTGTTTTTGTACAAAAATATCATTATAACTAGCTGTCCGCCCCGGCTTCGCACGGATTTTTTTATAGCCTATGTCACTCGGGAATAGTGTAGTTTTCCAACAGTGAAAGAATTTTTCAAATCGGTACAGTCGTTTAGGAGCCTATTAAATCCAAACAAACAAACTTTTCTTCTTTATAATATTAGTATAGATATAGTACATTACGCACCAAGGCCAGTAAAATAAAAAATGTCTCAGATCACATGTAATTGTCGTCCGAGGCGAAGCCGGGGTTGACAAAAATGTGATCTGAGGCTTTTTATTTTACTGGCCGAGGTCAGTATACTATTTTCCTGTTCGACGAAGCCAGAAAGCGGAAATTTCATTTAGCGCAGCGGCCACAAAGTTGGCGCTTTCTGGCCGGAGGACAGAAAAACATTTTCCAACTGATGCCGTAAAGCTTACTTTTCCACTATGATTTTCTTGAAGTTGCATTTTGTTGAACGTATAATCAAAGTCAACGCATACGGGCTTGATACGTGACCCGAACACAGCAGGAGTATTCAAGAGTATGACAGCTATATCTTCCTGATAATACGTTGTTTCTCCGCGAAAATGATACGGAATCCTTATTTCGCTAACCTGTAATTATTGTAATGGAACAATTAAAAACTACTATATCTAAATGTAGAAATTTTTGACGTTTGAGACGCCGTTGTCTACATCTATATTTAAGAACAGAGTCAATAAGTAACAAAATTTAAGTATATATTATTATATTTATATATAATAGCTGTCCGCCCAGGCTTCGCACGGATCATCTTTTTTTATAGCCTATGTCACTCGGGAATAGTGTAGCTTCCCAACTGTGAAAGAATTTTTGAAATCGGAGCCTATTCAATCGAAACAAACAAACCTTTCCTCTTTATAATATTAGTATAGATATATATATTTATATACAGGATCAAGTACGATATGGTTAGTGTGGGCTTAAGTCCCGTAGGAGAATTTTGGTCCCGCTGGGCTCTTTATTGTCTACTAGCTTCTGCCCACGACTTCATCCGCGTGGAACTACTCCTTTTTTGCAGTCAGTTAAAATGTAGCCTATGTCATTTCTCAGGCTTCCAAACTTTCTTTGTACCAAATTTCATTTTAATCGGTCTGAAGTTTTAGCGTGAAAGCGTAACAGACAGACAGACAGAGTTACTTTCGCATTTATAATATTAGTAGGGATATACAGGATCAAGTACGATATGGTTAGTGTGGGTCCTGTCGGCGAACCTTTATATAGAATTTATATTTTATAATTGTTTATAATTTTTTATGATAATGTTTTGTTTTTAGTATTAAGTCACTCTTTAATATATCCTTCAACTAGAATGTACTATTTTATTGTAACATCGAAGTAGTCGTTGAGAGGTCCCGTGGAAGAGTTTTGGTCCCGCTGGGCTCTTTTCTTGTCAATACTCACGTCAAACTTCTGTACACCGTTGGTATTACTGTTCCAAGGCCTTAATGTACTACCAAGCGCTACTGCGTATTTGTCTGCAGGTTCTTTGGTGCTGTCTTTCCAAAAACAGTGAGCAGCTGAAAAAATTGCCAAATGAGAATAGTACATTACGCACCTAGGCCAGTAAATAAAAAATGTCACAGATCACATGTAATTGTCGTCCGGGGCGAAGCGAAAATAAAAATACGCGAGTTAAATCCGTTAATAGTTGTTTCATTCCAATCTATACTAATATTATAAAGCTGAAGAGTTTGTTTGTTTGTTTGTTTGTTTGTTTGAACGCGCTAATCTCAGGAACTACTGGTTCTAATTCAAAATTTTTTTTTGTTGGACAGACCATTTTCGAGGAAGGCTTTAGGCTATATAACATCACGCTGCGACCAATAGGAGCGAAGAAACAGTGAAAAATGTGTAAAAAACGGGGAAAATATGAAGCCTTATGAAGAAGTGACAGAAGACTTTGACAGATCTTTGACGAAACAATGGGACGGGCAGGACGGGCAGGACGACGTCTGCCGGGGCCGCTAGTGTGTAATAACCGCGAAGGCATCAGAAATTATTAAGTATTCTGAAGTTGTTGTTGTTATTGTAAAGTTTCATCAACATCCATTAAATAGTTTTTGCATGAAAGAGTAACAAACATACATTCATACATTTTTCAAACTTTCGCGTTTAAATATTAGTAAGAATTTTCGAGTAGGTACCTACATTATTTCATTCCAATACAGTAACTATTTTGATTAACAAAAATTAAAAAAAAAAATTGTAATGAAACAATTTCAATGGATTTCACTCGTGTAATTGCAAGTGCTGACTTTTGAAAAATGTAGTCTCCATATTCGTAGCACAACTGAGCTGACAATAGTCTACCTAAAGAAAGTAAACGTATGATTTTTTAAATTTAAGTGAGGATAGATTTCGAACCTAAAGAAAGTAAAGGTAATATTTTTTCTACCTAAAGAAAGTAAACGTAAGAATTTTTAAATTTAAGTGAGGATAGATTTCGAACCTAAAGAAAGTAAAGGTAATATTTTTTTCTACCTAAAGAAAGTAAACGAAAAATTTTTAAAATTTAAGTGAGGATAGATTTCGTTTTAAGTTACTTACCAGATATAACAAGAGTCGTGCTGATAAGGGACCCAGTACATATATACTTATAGGGTACATAAGATTTGCTATAAATACCCGCTGCCCAAGGTACGCTGACGATGTTAATACTGCGCTTTTTCAATCTCTCCCCATGTTCAATCAATACGCCGCAATCTACAAATAATGTACATATAACATAATTGTTTCATTCCAATGTAGGTATACTAATATAATAAAGAGGAAAGGTTTGTTTGTTTGGATTGAATAGGCTCAGAAACGATTTGAAATAGTACATTACGCACCGAGGCCAGTAAAATAAAAAATGTCTCAGATCACATGTAATTGTCGTCCGAGGCGAAGCCGAGGTTGACAAAAATGTGATCTGAGTCTTTTTTATTTTACTGGCCGAGTTCAGTATACTATTTTTCTGTTCGACGAAGCCAGAAAGCGGAAATTTTATTTAGCGAAGCGGCCACAAAGTTGGCGTTTTCTGGCCGGAGGACGGAAAAATACTTTCACTGTTGGAAAGCTACACTATTCCCAAGTGACATAGGCTATAGAAAAGGGATCCGTGCGAAGCCGGGGCGGACAGCGTGTAATAACCGTGAAGGCATCAGAAATATTTTTATATATTTTATTTTAATATAGATAATATAGATATATTATCTATATTAAAATAAAATATTTATGATACATTATAGATGTTGAAAAATTACTTATTTAATTATAATAAATCTGACTACCCACCTATTTTGTTAAGTTTATTGTTAGACTATATTGTTAGTATGGAAGTTAACATTAGTACCTAACTAATTACCTAGATGCATAAATAATTATTATTTAAAAAACCTCTAATTATAGGGGAATTTGAGGTAATATGATCCCTGAAGGTCACAACAACTAGTTCCATATATCCAAACGCGCATGAAACCTGTGCCCCGCACCCATGCCATTTGCCTTTCCGAGTGTCATGGTGTGTATAAAATGATCCTTTACTAAACTTTTACAAAAAACTATATACATATAATAAAAAATAAGTATGCAGTTACAAAGTTAAATAAATACACTAGCTCTAATAATAGAAATCTTGCGATTTATTATTGGCTTTGTACTTTAGCCGAAGTTAAGTTTTTTCCCTTAAGGGGATCATTATACCTCACCCTCCCCTACCTACCTCAAATTTAATAACATAAGTAGATAATTTATTAATGTTTAAGAATTAGTAATAATTTTATGATTGTACATATTTAAGAAGCTGTACCTAAATAATTTGTTGTGCCCAACAGGGTCTGTAAGTATATAGTAATACTATTTGTAAAACTATTATTTACTAGCTGTGTCCGCGACTTCGTCCCCTTGGAATAGTAATTCTTCATAAGGCTTCCCCGTTTTTTACAGATTTCCCACTGTTTCTTCGCTCCTATTGGTCGCAGCGTGATGTTATATAGCCTAAAGCCTTCCTCGATAAATGGTCTATCCAACAAAAAAATAATTTTTGAATTCGAACCAGTAGTTCCTGAGATTAGCGCGTTCAAACAAACAAACTCTTCAGCTTTATAATATTGATGATATGATGATATAGATAGAATGCAAATAAAGAATTGAATATTGAAAATTAGTACATACCTATTGAACTTTTTGTTATGCACCTTGGCATTTCACCACTCCAGGTTCCGTAACTGCAGTATATTTGTTTTTCCCCAACAATATTATTACCAGGATCGCATTCTACGTTCAGATGCACCAGGTCAAACTCTTGCCCCGGCTGGCCAGAGGTTCGACCAGCGACCTTCGGATTGTCAATTCTTATGACAATGTAATGACCATCCGTCGGAAATGGTGGTAGAACACATTTATCGTATTGAGGTGGTTTTATTTCCTGTATTGAACTGAAAATGTTTATTTATATGTATCCCTACTAATATTATAAATGCGAAAGTAACTCTGTCTGTCTGTCTGTCTGTTACGCTTTCACGTTAAAACTACTGGACCGATTTGAATGAAATTTGGTACAAAGAAAGTCTGGAGCCTGAGAAAGGACATAGGCTACATTTTAACCGACTGCAAAAAAGGAGTTCCACGCGGACGAAGTCGCGGGCAGAAGCTAGTGATTAATATACTACTGTTAGACCCAAAGTAAAATTAGACTAAAATATATGAAACTTATACATTATTTGTTCTTTTTTCGTTGATATATTTTAATAAAAATACGCGAGTTAAATCCGTTAATAGTTTCATTCCAATGTGTAATAACCGCGAAGGCATCGGAAACTAGTATTTGTATTATTTAAAGTTATTAGCAAAAACAAGGTAGGTAGCTATTTCAAAAGTAATTAAAAATTAAGCATGTACCTAATAAGTTGCATAAATTATGGCCACAGACCAATTATAAAATATACTTTTTTAATAAAAAATAAAATAACCGCCGAAAAAAATGTAAAAAGCAACAAAAACAATAGCGCACTGAAAAAAAAAATCTTAACGAAAATAGTACATTACGCATCAAGGCCAGTAAAATAAAAAATATACGCGTCGAATTGAGAACCTCCTCCGTTTTTTTCGTCGGTTGAAAAATGTCTCAGATCACATGTAATTGTCGTCCGAGGCGAAGCCGAGGTTGACAAAAATGTGATCTGAGGCTTTTTTATTTACTGGCCGAGGTCAGTATACTATTTTTCTGTTCGACGAAGCCAGAAAGCGGCAATTTCATTTCATCAGAAAGTTGGCGCTTTCTGGCCAGAGGACAGAAAAATAAATTATTACTATTTTCTTTTCATTGTTTTCTCATTAGTCGTCAATATAAATGTGATTTCAATATACCTGTCGTCACCTGAGTCATCGCCACCAGTTTCCTGTAAATAATGTATAATTAATATATTAATTGAACGTTTATCCTTTATTACATACTAGCTCCTGTCCGCGACTTCGTCCGCGTGGAACTCCTCCTTTTTTGCAGTCGGTTAAAAAGTAGCCTATGTCCTTTCTCAGGCTCCAGACTTTCTTTGTACCAAATTTCATTTAAATCGATCCACTAGTTTTAGCGTGAAAGCGTAACAGCCAGACAGACAGACAGAGTTACTTTCGCATTTATAATATTAGTAGGGAAGTAGGGATTAGTAGGGACTAGCTGTCCGCCCCAGCTTCGCACGGATCTCATTTTTGTTTTCATAATATGATATAGCCTATGTCACTCGGGAATAGTGTAGATTTCCAACATTAAAAGAGTTTTGGGGCCTATTCAATCCAAACAAACAAACAAACATTTCCTCTTTATTATATTAGTAAGATATAGATGTTTTAACCAGCGTCAATTGCTACTCTATACCTACTCTATACTAATAATCTACACTAACATAATAAAGAGGAAAGGTTTGTTTGTTTGTTTGTATTGAATAGGCTTCAAAAGGAATGGGCCGATTCCAAAAATTCTTTCACTGTTAGGAAGCTACACTATTCCCGAGTGACATAGGCTTTTTTTTTTTTTACGCCAATTGATCTAGTGCGAAGCTGGGGCGGGTCGCTAGTCTATACTAATATTATAAAGAGGAAAACTTTGTTTACTTTAGCGTTAGACTATTGTCAGCTCAGTCGTTGCTACGATTATGGAAACTGTAAAGAATCCGAAACGTCAGCTAATAAAATAAAATAAAAATACGCGAGTTAAATCCGTTAATAGTTGTTTCATTCCAAAACTTTGTTTGTTTGATACGTATACTACGGGACCTCTGCCCCTAGCAGGATTCGAACCCGCAACCTCCGGTTTCGTAGTCTGACCACTAGACCAGCAGGCCGTATAACGGAACCCTTCGAGCCAGAGTCTTACTCGCACTTGATCTTTTAATTACATACCTGACTAAGATCCCATACTAGTTTTTCCAAATCGTCGTCACTTAAATCCATGCACATCGGTTTTACATTATTGTTAAAAGAAAATGGCGGCATGACCATAAGAAATACTATCTTCTTCTGTAGAACATGTTGGTCATTGCTTTTAGGAGATGGCAAGAACTCAGTGACCTGTTGATTATATATGTTAGCGATTTTAAATAATAATAAATTGATTATATATATATGATAGCTTCTACCCGCGACTTCGTCCGCGTGGAACTACTCCTTTTTTGCAGTCGGTTAAAAAGTAGCCTATGTCCTTTCTCAGGCTCCAGACTTTCTTTGTACCAAATTTCATTTAAATCGGTCCAGTAGTTTTAGCGTGAAAGCGTAACAGACAGACAGAGTTACTTTCGCATTTATAATATTAGTAGGGATAATGAGTAAATTTTAAATGGAAATGAAGTGCATGGTATTCCTTATTTTCAAATTAACTAGCAATAATGTTATAAATAAACCAGCAACATTATGAAGAAAGAGGTTGTTGACTATGCCCGGTGGTCTACGTTGTCTATGGATTTTAAAAAAGTCTAGAGAAAAATACACAATAATTGTACGGTTGAATGTTTGTAATTTTATAGAAAAAAGTGTGATTAAAAGGATCAACACACCACTTCAGTAGTTTCTTTTATATATAAACTAGCGGTCCCGGCAGACGTCATCCTGCCCGTTCGAAATACAAATTAGGTAACTTTAGTTGGACAACTTTTTTATGCATAATGAAATTTATTGTAATAAAATTATAATTTTTGCTGATACTGTAAATACTGTAAGTTAAATCTGTATTGACGATCTCAATATGAGTGAATATAATTTGACATAATAATGTATTTTTTAATGTTATAATGTAATTTGTTCATATTATTTTTTCTTTATTTTTGTTCTGACGATCTCAATGTGAATGCATATAATTCGACATAATAGTGTAATTGTACTGTATGAATTTTGAGAAATAAATAAATCTAATCTAATCTAATCTAATCTATGGGAAAAGAAAAGGGCTGTTTTTAGGGTTTTCCCGGCATTATTTGATTTTTTCCGCCGTAAGAACCATCCTTGGACTTCAACGAACATTTAAAAAAAAATTGGCCAAATTGGTCCAGGCGTTGTCGAGTTATGCGCTTACCAACACATTTTGCGATTCATTTTTATATATAATAAAGATAAAGAGAAGAAGATTATCTATACTAATATTATAAAGAGGAAAGGTTTATTGGAATGAAACAACTTTAACGGATTTAACTCGCGTATTTTATTTTGATTGGCTGACGTAAACGTACGAGTATGCTGACAATAGTTTCACGTATGCTAAAGCATAAGACTATTGTCAGCTCAGTCGTGCTACGATTATGGAATCTGTAAAGGCTCCGAAACGTCAGCCAATAAAATAAAATACGCGAGTTACGTTAAAGTTGTTTCATTCCAATGTATGTATAATAACCGCGAAGGCATCAGAAATTATTAATTATGAGGAAAGGTTTGTTTGTTTGGATTGAATAGACTCCGAAATTACTGGACCGATTTGAAAAATGCTTTCGCTGTTGGAAAGCTACACTATTCCCGAGTAACATAATAATATGCTATACTATATTTAAAAAAAAATGGGATCCGTGCGAAGCCGGGGCGGACAGCTAATAAATAATATAATTTTAAAGACCGTCCTACTTCTCATTAGCGCAATATGTTATAACTTAATAATTTCTGATGCCTTCGCGGTTATTATACATTGGAATGAGACAACTATATATACTGACTTTACCATAAGACTATTGTCAGCTCAGTCGTGCTTCGATTATGGAATCTGTAAGACTCCGAAACGTCAGCCAATAAAATAAAATCTACCTAGTTAAATCCGTCTATACTTGTTTCATTCCAATGTATAACCGCGGAGGCATCAGAAATTAGACTTTACTTACAGTGTATTTTTCTTCATCTTTGAAATCAGAATAATTCGGATTCTTGTGATTATTTCCTAGAATGACTTCCATATTATAATTGATCATAGTTTCGTTTGAATTTTCATCCCAATAACAACGAGCCGCTGAAAATATTAACTCAATTATATCTAAATGATTTTGGGAATATTATACACTAGTTTTTGCCCTTGAAATTAGTAATTACTACTTTTCACCCCCCTTTTCAACCGACGAAAAAAACCGGAGGAGGTTCTCAATTCGACGCGTATATATTTTTTTTTTTATGTATCCTCATAGCCTCAAACAAACTTGAGCACCTTAGTGAAGAGTTGCTACACCAGCTGGCACCAACTTCAAAAATAACAGACATTACAACCAAAATAATACTCGTTATAAAAGACAAAATTATTATTTTTCTCTTTTCAGTGCGCTATTGTTTTTTGTTGCTTTTAGATTTTTTTCGGCGGTTAAATTTTTTTATTAAAACGTTATAACTACTCACAACCGTTTTTTCGCAATCAAAAGCCGAAAGCGGGGCCATTTTACAGTCAGCAGGTATGAGACAAAAACATTCTATTTTTTCCACAGGAACGGGATAAAAGTATCCTATCTCCATCTACTGGTTCAGAGTTACTTCCCCAACAATTTTCAGCCAAATTAGCTCCCTTTATATCAGTAGTTTTTTAGATCCGTTACCTTCATGACCTGACTAGGGTCCCTGATCCCCTCTCCTCCCGCCGCCGAGCTCGCGCGCTAGTCGGCGCCGCGCTGCGCTCAGACTAGACACTTTGTAATGCGGCGTTGGAGACAACTACCAGCTGATTGTTGCCGCGGAATACAAGTTTTACCCCCGCGGGGGCAATTACAAATTGGGTACTCCAGGTTGAGAACCTAGGCTTTAGATCTAGGTGTGTGATACCCACTGTTAGGCCATGAAAAGGTTTTTTCTTTTTAATTTTGTTAAAAAATATATTACCTGACATTACCATGAAGGTACTGACTATAACTCCTTCGCATATTGGTTTGTACGGTTTGATTTTAGTGGAAACTATGGTAACTACCCAGGGCATTCCATTTGTCACGGATAAACTTGTGTTCCTATAACGGGTCCTTTTAGAAAATTCCACTGGCTTACTGCAATCTGAAAGAATACCGTTTCTATAAAATATTATTAGCTGAAATGCCGAGTCATAGAAAACAATAAATTTAACCTAATTATTTCTGATGCCTTCGCAGTTATAACACATCGGAATGAAACAACTATAACGGATTTAACTCGCGTATTTTACTTTATTGGCTGACGTTTCGCAGCCTTTACAGATTCCATAATCGTAGCACGACTGAGCTGACAATAGTACGCGAGTTTAATCCGTTTATAAGGGACGGTCGAAACACAGCGAAAAACGGACGTTGCCTTGAAACCATGAAGGTTACTGTGCGAGCGTGAGAGCACTATTACTATGCGCGTGCGACAGAGACAAATAGAGAAGAGGGCAACGTCCTTTTTTCGATGTGCTCCGCGACCGTCCTTTAATCGTTTCATTCCAATGTGTAACCGCGGAGGCATCAGAAGTTACAGTTTAAGATATTTTTTTTCCTTTTAAGAATATAACATTCGCTTACAGAGATATATATGTTATAGGCAATGTGTATAATTCGGCATTGTATAGAATGCCTAGGCATTGTATACATTGCCTAAAACGTTCAGGCAATGTGTATAATACGATTCATTTCATACATTGCCTAGGTATTGTATAAAATGCCCGAAGCGCATCAGGCAATGTGTATAATGAACGACCACGGGAAGGAGGCGAGTGCGCGGCGTGCGGGACTACCCCGTAAACAAGTTGCAAATTGTCCGTTGTGTTAGTACGCAGCACTCCTTTGTTTTATGCAAACGTAATAAGAGAGGTGAATATGTCAAAATGTAAAGCTCTACGTGCACTTGACTGTACGTAGTAAATGTAAATGTTTACCCGAAGGGAACTGCTATGTGAGAAACGCTGTCTACGCAAAAAAACGCGTTACATACATTACCTATGCGTCAACCGGCATTCTATACAATGCCTAGGTATTCCATACATTTCCTAGGTAAAGCGTAAAATAGTTTGAACATTCAATATCATTTCACAAATTGCCTGGACGACCCCGGCATTCTATACAATACCTAGGAAATGTATAGAATGCCTGCATTATACACATTGCCTATAACATAACATACAAATTTTAATTTTAAATTACCTAACACTAACATGCGTAGACATAGACTTACGATCTATGTGATTAAAGATGACGTAGACTTATGTGAAATTATCAAACATAATATAATAATCTTAAGAAACATATATTACCAATTTCGCATCGTGGGCTATGATTCCACACCCCATTACGGCACCGCATGGTGCTACGGTCGCCGATGTACGCATACCCGTTCTTGCACTCCGGCACTACTATCTGACCATTGCGCACTGTCTTCTCACAGAATTGAGTGGACATGTCACTTGTCAAGCAATTGTATACAATGCCACGCTGAGAGGGAACCTTGCAAAAATCTAAAAAAAGTTGGACACTTCACAATAATTGATCTCCAAACTAAGCAAACCTTGTAATGGCTAGACAACAGATAAACACCTAGGACATCCAAGACTCGGGTACAGGTGCCAGTGGTGACATTGACTGCCCCTAGCAGGATTCGAACCCGCCACCTACGGTTTCGTAGTCAGCTCTGACCACTAGGCCAACAGGCCGTCAATATTTTTGGACAATAAGGATGAATGGGTAAAGAGAAATTCTATGCCAGTGCTCATCACATTCACATCTGCCCCTAGGACGTTCTTAACTTTTTTCTGTTAAATATAGTCTGAGACAATGATGGCATTTAGCTCAAAGATCCCAACATACTTGATAACCATTTTTTTTTTGCCGAGGTGAAATCCATCATGGATGCCATGCAGCCCGGGGGAGCTATATGGTTATGTCAGACTTGTACTGAGTAAAACCCCTGGGGTGTTCCGTCACTCACTATATGCAAAGTCACAAGGATACTTGGTAGCCCTAAACCAACCTAGAGGCTTGAAAGCCTTCAGGAGGCTCGCCACCCGGTTTTACAGTAAAGGCCCATTAGCTGGCCACCTGCGCTGCAATATTCTGTTCGAAAAACAACTTACTTGGCACACAGTAAGGGAAAGGACTAGACCATTTTCCATTGGTGCATTTTGGGTGCTTCTCCCCCACCAACTCGTGGCTAACGTCACACGAGTAGTTCAGAGTGAAGTTAGCGAAACCAGTTGACACTTTCGATATGTTTGTTATACTATATGATCCATTTTCAGGGAAAGGCGGCAGGTGGCATGTTCCTCTAAAAAAAAAACTTTAATTTAAACTAACCATAGGTATACATAAAGGCCCGTATAACTAATATTATAAAGAGGAAAGGTTTGTTTGTTTGGATTGAATAGGCTCCAAAACGA
The DNA here is from genome assembly GCA_038024825.1 of Polylopha cassiicola. Taxonomy (NCBI): domain Eukaryota; kingdom Metazoa; phylum Arthropoda; class Insecta; order Lepidoptera; family Tortricidae; genus Polylopha; species Polylopha cassiicola. The sequence goes on along the minus strand of CP149065.1, from coordinate 2,566,615 downwards.
CTGGAACGATTTGAAAAATTCTTTCACTGTTGGGAAGCTACACTATTCCCAAATGACATAGGCTATAGAAAAGGGATCCGTGCGAAGCCGGGGCGGACAGCTAGTTGTATTATAAATTTGAAGCTTCTATCTCTGTCTCTGTCTATCAGTCAGTGACAAAATTAGAAAACTTTGCCTAATCATAATTCTTACTATTTATTCAAATTAAGTGAAATTTTAAATATATATATTATTATGCTTTAAAAAACAATGTTTTCTTAGTTACTGAAAATTTAGACTTAGTAATATCCACAAGAAAGTTATAGGGGGTCAAAATGGCCTGATTTACTTCGAGAAAAGGTTGGCCGTGGCGCTTGTTTTCGCTCGACTTGGCGGGGGCACTGCCGTGCCTCATACTCACGTCATTCCCGCTTCACCGGCCAAAGCATACCCGCAGAATTCCGGTAACTGGCTACATATGTCCGGACAGACACCCAAAAACCATCTGTTCTTTGGCATAGAACAATGTAATACAATACCGAGCAACGATCTCCTGAAACAAAATATCATCATTGGAATGAGAGCCACCGCGTGTCAGAAATCCGCTAGATGCGCTTCACTTAACGCCCGTGGTCGTTGCGAGCGATGGCTCGACGTCATAGTTGACGTCACTGTTCGCGACCACATCGCGCCCACTTCGCCCACAAAATACTGGTGGGTCAGAGTGGGCTTTCGTCGCTCACGATGTGCGTTCCACCTATAAACATTCGCTTACAACGCCCGCGGTGTTTTCTCGTTAGTGGAACGGCAATTTCAGGGGTCGTGGTCGACGGCGTTGCGAGCGTTAAGTGGAACGTACCCAGTGTAGAATGAGATCTAGCTGTCATGTACCACCAATGAGAGGCAAGCTACTGGCCTGTGATTGGTGGTACATGACAGCTAGACTTCATTCTACACTAGCGCATCTAGCGGATTTCTGACACGCGGTGGCCCTCATTAAACAACTACCTATAAAAATTAACAGATTGGAATGCAACAACTAGTAACGGATTTAACTCGCGTATTTTTATTTTATTTTATTTGCTGACGTTTCGGATTCTTCACAGTTTCCATAATCGTTAAATCCGTTAATAGTAGTTTCATTCCAATGTGTAATAACCGCGAAGGCATCAGAAATTATTAACTACTAGCTTCTGCCGGCGACTTCGTCCGCGAGGAACTCCTCCTTTTTTGCAGTCGGTTAAAAAGTAGCCTATGTCCTTTCTCAGGCTATATTATAAATGCGAAAGTAACTCTGTCTGTCTGTCTGTCTGTTACGCTTTCACGCTAAAACTACTGGACCGATTTAAATTAAATTTGTTACAAAGAAAGCCTGGAGCCTGAAAAAGGACATAGGTTACTTTTTAACCGACTGCAAAAAAGGGGGTGTTCCGTAGCACGACTGAGCTGATACGATTACGATTATGGAAACTGTAAAGAATCCGAAACGTCAGCAAATAAAATAAAATAAAAATACGCGAGTTAAATCCGTTAATAGTTGTTTCATTCCAATGTGTAATAACCGCGAAGGCATCAGAAATTATTATAGCTATACTTACTTAGAATCCTTGCATTTATCCAGGATTTCGTCACTTCCATCTGGACATTGGAAGTCCCCATCACACCGCACCCCGGGCCTCTCCACACATGTTTTAGCACACTGTGTTCCCCCACTGGTGTCTCCAGGGCCCCTAGAAGCCAATTAAATAAATAAAAATATACCTATATGTCGTAGCGGTGCAATGCTAGCGCTACTCGTGGCAGTTTCACAAACTAATTGTCCTATCGCTGCGATACTAGTGTCACCATGCGACATTAGATTAAATTAAGTTTTAGTTTATAGAAACGTCAAGCGGCTAGCTTGGACAAAGTCGGCACGAGGCTGGCAACTCTGTGGACAGGTTGGTAGGCCTGACTGCCAGGTTTGCCAACCGTTGTCTGTTCGGGCGCGAGGTATCGTTTATGCGCACTGACATTCTCGTGCGGACGTGATTCTAGCCTCGTGCTGAATTTGCCGCGTTTCTTGACATACCTGTGGATTGAAATGAAGGAATCCCCGACATATATATCTTTGGGGCCGTCCATTAATCACGTGACGCTCAAAAGGGGGGGAGGGGGTACGGAAAACATCACGAAACATCACGAGGGGGGAGAGGGGGATCTCGATAGACATCACGTGTATTAATTTTATTTATTTTTTGTATAGTTTAACAGTAGCAGATAATATATGCCGAATTATGTTTTGGACTTGTATTCTTACTGACATTAAGTATATTCTCAGGCCTATGTGAGTTAGTTAAAGTACAATATATGTTTATAGCATGATTACACCATTCGTTTATAATATTATTTTTATGCCATTCAAAAACAACCTGCAACCTTTCTGTCTAGACATTTTTATCATGGTCCTTAATTTCAGAATAAAATAAGATTATACTTTAAACATAGGTCTGTACATGTATTTAAGATAATATTTAAAAAAAAAATAAGTTTTTTTGTAGATACATACTAACAATACACGTGATGTTGGGTGGGGGATGGGGGGTAGTCTGCATATCACCAAGGGGGAGGGGGGGGGGGGGTTAAAAATGCTTAAAAAAAGATCACGTTATTAATGGACGGCCCCTTTGGACAATTCACACCTGTGACGGAGCGTGACTCCACGCCACATATCGTAATCTCAACATCATAATAATATATTGCAGCATCAGTTCTATCGTTGATCATTATATATAATCACGTGCAGCAGAGTTTAGATTAGCGATAGACTTAGGTATCATCATCATCATCATCATCATCATCAGCCCATCGCAGTCCACTGCTGGACATAGGACTTAGGTATATATATATATATTATAACGTTAGCGATTACGCAAGAAACTAGTCTGTAAATAGCTGTCAAAGCATTTTCATTCTCACCCTCTGAAGAAGCGTCCGGTAAAACACAAATTGATCCAGTCCTAAAGTAAGCAAAGCTTGTACTATGGGCACTAGACAACGGATAAATATACAATATAGATACATATAAGACATCCAAGACTCGGGTACGAATGACCCTGCCCCTAGCAGGATTCGAACCCGCAAACTTCGGTTTTGTAGTCAGCTCTGACCACTAGACCAACAGGCCGTATTGCCTGTATTTTATTCTATTTTATTGGCTGACGTTTTCGAGCCTTTATTTCTTTTAATCAGCTGGTAGTTGTCTCGAACGCCGCATTACAAAGTGTCTAGTCTGAGCGCAGCGCGGCGCCGACTAGCGCGCGAGCTCGTCGTCGGGAGGGGTTGAATCAGGGACCCTAGTTAGGTTATAAGGGTACAGACCTAAAAAGGTTAAGGAACAGTGGTTTACAACAAACATGGAGAAAATGAAAACCTACTTACCCACATATAGATGTTGATTTTTTTAAAGTCGATGATGAAGTATCAATTACTGAAAAAAAAATACACAATAAAAATTTCTGACGCGTTCACGGTTATTACATACTAGCTGTGCCCACAACTTCAAATTTTCCCCGTTTTTTTACACATTTTCCACTGTTTCTTCGCTCCTATTGGTCGCAGCGTGATGTTATATAGCCTAAAGCCTTCCTCGATAAATGGTCTATCCAACAAAAAAATATTTTTTGAATTCGAACCAGTAGTTCCTGAGATTAGCGCGTTCAAACAAACAAACAAACAAACAAACTCTTCAGCTTTATAATATTAGGTTAGATTGGAACGAAACAAATATAACGGACTAGCTGTGCCCGAGACTTCGTCCCCGTGGAATAGTAATTCTTCATAAGGCTTCATATTGGGAAAATAACTATTCCACGCGGACGCAGTCGCGGGCACAGCTAGTATTAGTGTAGATTAAATCATTACTTACTATGTAACGTTATTAAAATTAAACACAGTACGACCGCCATGTTCCAACGGTAATAAACTAATAATTTATAGAAGAATTAATTATTTTACCAATTGAAAAGGGGAATAAAATACTTACCTACTGACGTTAGTTTTCCTTTTATTGTAAAGCTAGCTGTGCCCGCGACTTCGGCCGCGTGGAATTTTCCTCGTTTTATCACATTTTCCACTGTTTCTTCGCTCCTATTGGTCGCAGCGTGATGTTTTATAGCCTAAAGCCTTTCTCGATAAATTACCTATCCAATAAAAAAATAATTTTTGAATTCGAACCCGTAGTCCCTGAGATTAGCGCGTTCAAACAAACAAACTTTATAATATTAGTATAGATTACTTGTAAGTAATTGTTTTTCCCGTTACAAATCATCGCTACATAGTATAAAACAAAGTCGCTGTCACTGTCTTTCCGTGCCTATGTATGTATCATTAAAACTACGCAACGGACTTTGAAGTGGTTTTTTTTAATAGATTCAAGAGGAAGGTTTATAACTTTAAATAGCATCCGTGTGAAGCCGGGGCAGATCACTAGTAAAGTATAATAGATAGCCGGGGCGATTCATTAATTTAATCGTATAATATTTCAAAAAAAAAAACAAAATATAACAACTATTAACGGATTTAACTTTTTATTTTATTTTATTAGCTGACGTTTCGGATTCTTTACAGTTTCCATAATCGTAGCACGACTGAGCTGACAATAGTCTAACGCTAAAGTGATTTATACAGTTATGCAAACTACCTTATATTTAAATTACAAATTTTTGAAATCTACCCTTTTCTAAATTATGAAATATTAATGTTACATTTTACGCAAAATATTTTACTATTATACATTACAATTAAAACCTAATAGGGGGCGTTACTAGCGCTTCGGACAGACCATCAATACTGAGAAGAAACGCCGCAAGAAACTCAGTAGGAAGTCGCTTTTTTAGGACACTTCTATGTTTACAATGAAAAAATATTGTGGCAATTAAAAATTAAAAATTATACAAAACCAAATCAAAAAATTAAATTTAAAAAATTGAAAAAACTAAGTCTATGCAGTCTTCTGTCCGCTTAGGATTTGATAAGGTGGACTACTGGATCCCAAGCTGCTGGAACGGAGAAACCATCTTCCCTATTGAAATTCGGGTGTTTTTGAAATCGAAGTCCGTTACTTACCTAGGATGCTTCGCGAGGCAATTGAAATTCAATTATGGCGATAACATTGTGTTTTTAAATCTCCTTAGAGTGCAATTGTATGGTTTGTCTCCAGTTTGCCTTAATAAATGTCTTTTCAAATCTCCTGATGTAGTAAAGCCATGCCCACATTCAGTGCATTTGTATGACTTCTCTCCAGTGTGCTTCAATAAATGTCTTTTTAAATTCCCTGCTGTAGTACATTTAACTTCACATAGAGTGCACTTATATGGCTTCTCTTCAGTGTGCTTCAATAAATGTTCTTTTAAATGTCCTGCTGTAGTGCTTCTATACTCACATTGAGTGCATTTGTATGGCTTCTCTCCAGTGTGCTTTCGTATATGTATTTTTAATAATTCTGCTGTAGTACTCCTATACTCACATTGAGTGCATTTGTATGGCTTCTCTCCAGTGTGTTTCAATAAATGTATTTTTAAACCTCTTGCAGTAGTACATCTATGCTCACATTGACTGCATTTGTGTGGCTTCACTTCAGTGTGCTTCAAAAAATGTTCTTTTAAATGTCCTGCTGTAGTATATCTACACTCACATTGAGTGCATTTGTATGGCTTCTCTCCAGTGTGCCTTCGTATATGTATTTTTAATAATTCTGCTGTAGTACTTCTATACTCACATTGAGTGCATTTGTATGGCTTGTCTCCAGTGTGCTGACGGAAATGTCTTTTTAAATTACTTATAGTAGTACTTCTATACTCACACTCAGTGCATTTGTATGGCATCTCTCCAGTGTGCTTTAGTAAATGTACTTTTAAATCTCCTGCTGTAGTACATCTATACTCACACTCAGTGCATTTGTATGGCTTTTCTGCAGTGTGCTTTAGTAAATGTACTTTTAAATCTCCTGCTGTAGTACATTTATACTCACATTGATTGCATTTGTATGGCTTCTCTCCAGTGTGCTTTAGTAAATTTATCTTTAAATTATTACTGCTTGCAGCAGTGTGTGTGCAGTGTGGGTACTGGTAGTGTCCGTCGGCGTTGCGCGTGTGTGCGTGCGCGCGTGTTGTGTTTGTGGCGTGCGTGTGGGTGTCCGGCTGCGTGTGTGCGTGTGCGCTCTGCTCTGTGGATGAGGCTCCTGCAGCCTGCGCTTGTTCCTCCTTCACTCGCGGCGGTGACTCTGGTGCTGTCGCCGCGTCCTCCGCTGTCTCACCGGGCTCTGCTTTCACTTGACTGCAGTCTATTGTCTCGGTGATGTTAGGCTCGGACGGTGCTTGCTTCAAATCTGAAAGAAGAGACTATGTTCAAACCTACTTAAATTTTTATTATCACCATCCCGCTGCTGGGCACAAGCCCCTCGAGACGAGAGTGATTACAATGATGTGATAGCCACAAGGAGTTTCGAAAAATTACACAGAAAGAAAAAAATATGGTTTTGCTTTAAAAAATCTTTTACCCTGAAAATAATGAATAAATGAAATTTTGAGTTTTTTTACAAAAAAAGTAAAGTGATTATTTATATATTTATGCAGAAATCTACACTAATATAGTCAAAATGAAAATAAAAAATTTAATAAATACATTTTTGATTTAGGCTTTTACAAGCTCTTATGAAGGTCAGAAGAAGAAGATGACGTTGACGAAAAGTACCTCAGTTGAGAAGAAGCAGCAAGGAACTCAATGAGGTATCACTGTATCAGTACACAATTACTTAACTAAACAAATTTGTTCTTGCAAACTAAACAATAAAAAAATAAATAACAAATTAAGAACATGGATGCTGGTATTTGCACTACATGGCAAGCACCAGAAAAATATATATGTATCCATATAATAATATAATATAATAAAGTTTGTTTGTTTTGTTGCACTTCTTCCCTAAAGGGTTCTTACGGAGGTGAACAAATGAAATATCCGGCTTTTATAAAGAAAACTGTATATTAAAACAATGTAAATGTAAATTTAAATAGGTCGTGTAAATAGGTAAAACTAAGGATGTATACACTAGTACAAAAAATATTAGTCGGTAGAGCTTAGGCGGTGGGCTATTCTGAATTGCGTGTTATCGATTGCTTTGTCTCGTTCAAAAGTATTATTTTTACGGGGAGACAGGCCAGAAGGGCGCCACTAGCACTATTGGGTGCTAGACCAAAATAAAAATGAAAAGAACAACATCACCGGGGTACAGCGGAGACGAAGATGCTAAGCAAGCAGGCTGGTGTACGGGAACCGGTGTGCAGTACAGATAGGCAGTGTAGACAGGCAGTATGTATGGAAATGTGAAGGAAGCGGATGCAAAACCAAACCAAGTGTGAGCACGGCGAATACGTGTCTCACGAAAATAGACGAATAAAAAAAATAAAAACCCCTGAAACAAATAAATTGTTTGAATTAGTATTTGGCGATAAAAGTTTATTCGCGTTTGAAATATTGTAAATAATATTGTAGGCTTCTTACCGAAAGGGGACACGAGTGAGGCACGTGGTGGTCAGCCGGGTGAGCACTCTTTTCAACCCTCCCAGGGTTTTTGGAAATGAAAGATTAGCTGGAAATAAATAGTACCCAAGCGTTAAGCAAAATAGTAATAAGGGATGATCGAATTATTATTCGATTATAAAAAAAACTTACCAATTACTGGATGTACTTCACGTATATTGCAACGTGTCCAATAGATCTCACAGTCAACATTTATGACGAAGAACTAAAACAAGGAAAATAATTAGTATGATTTAACAGGTGACGACAATCACTGTATTTGTATGAAAATACTCACAAAAAAACCCAAAAAGGTTTATATGGAAAAGGAACGGCGAAGACGCCAGTTCAATGGCTGACAGCCAGGAAAGAAAGAACGAGTCAACAGGAACTAAGAAGCTATGTCACTATTGCCATATTAAGAAAAAAAATCAACGGAGACAGACTGTCGAGATACTGAAAACAACGAGGTTTATACCTGAAATTTAGACACAATGTACTTACCATTTTTAGAAATCGGGAACAATCACTCCTGTATTTTATTAACAAGTAGAACAAAAAATATTAAATAAGATTCCTATTGCAAAACTATTATAAACAGCAACACTGTCATAGTTGTCATAGACATGACAACTAAGTGAGGTAACTTGGATTCTAGTGAATTGAGCCGATATGTTAAGGTATTACTACACTGTATAATAGTAAATTGCACTTTGCAATTTAGGGTGGTGGGTTAAAAATTTATATGTAACAGTTTGTATCTTTGTTTGGATTGAAGAGGCTCCAAAATGACTGGACCAATTTGAAAGATTCTTTCACTGTTGACTACTAAGTGACAGTATTCCCAAATGACATAGGCTAAAGAATATAAAAAAAAAAAGATCTGTGAGAAGCATTTGCAACAAAACGTAGACAAGGGGCTACAAAGATACACATGGTCAAAGAGTCAAAAATCATAATATTATAAAACATGGAAAATAACTAGATAATTGATTCAAAATAACTTAAATAGGTATATGAAAATGAATGCAGTAGTTGGTGTGTCTCACCGTCATCCCTCAGGGCTGCGTCAGTGCCGGCGCCGCGCTCCTCACAGCTCACCGGCTCTCCCGCTGCAGACTCAAGCTCTAAGGGATGCTCTTCAATTTCCACCTTAAATCTGTCCAATGCTAGCAAGTCCTCTGCAACTAATAAATCACAAGTTTTAATACAGGAGAGAGGAGTAAAGTAACCCAGTGTATTAATATCAGTACATAAATATAATCAAGATCATTTGCAGGTTGCATCAAATACCTGCATCCATGCCTGTGTCTCCAGGGTCCTCATGGTCTGACGGAAGATCCTCCGAGTCACACTCAGGATAAGAGTATATCCTCGTCTTGGTCTGCTTCAAGTGCTGGATGAACTCATTCACCTTACCACCTACAATCTCCATGTTATCTTGAGTAACCTGGTACAATATGAAACATTGCAATCACTTGTCTAAAACTGCAATAAAAGTGTGTTGGTGTGATAAGGATTCTAGGTGAACTCACTCCGGGGAGCTCCTGTCGCAACACGCGGTCGGCGGCGACTGCCATTACCCTGAGTCTATCGCATTTCCGCAGCAGCGCCGCGCACACGCAGCACACTGTGTGCGGGAAGCCGTCGCCCGCCGCCAGCTGCGAACAAACACCGAACGACCACATAACCTAACTATCACATCACCACTCGCAACGCAATACGCACTCTCGAATGTACTAGAGTGCTGCCGCTGCCGCTGCCGCCGTACCGATATGCAGGTGAGCTGCTCCAGCACGTCTTGCAGCCGCGTCGAGAATATGTTCACGACGCGCGAGTCTCGCGACAGACACACGCGACACAGCACGCCGCTAACAGGCGACTTTGAAGCCCCTTGTCTACGTTTTGTTGCAAATGCTTCTCACAGATCTTTATTTTTTTTTTATATTCTATAGCCTATGTCATTTGGGAATACTGTCGCTTAGTAGTCAACAGTGAAAGAATCTTTCAAATTGGTCCAGTCATTTTGGAGCCTCTTCAATCCAAACAAAGATACAAACAAACAAACTTTATTATATTATAATATTATTATATGGATAAATATATATTTTTCTGGTACTTGCCATGTAGTGCAAATACCAGCATCCATGTTCTTAATTTGTTATTTATTTTTTTATTGTTTAGTTAAGTAATTGTGTACTGATATCATCTCATGGCATCTTCTTCTGACCTTCATAAGAGCTTGTAAAAGCCTAAATCAAAAATGAATTTATTAAATTTTTGATTTTCATTTTGGTGATATTAGTATAGATTTCTGCATAAATTTATAAAAATTTTTTTTTTGTATAAAATTCAAAATCATTTCATTTATTCATTATTTTCAGGGTAAAAGATTTTTTAAAGCAAAAACATATTTTTTTCTTTCTGTGTAATTTTTCGAAACTCCTTGTGGCTATCACATCATTGTAATCACTCTCGTCTCGAGGGGCTTGTGCCCAGCAGCGGGATGGTGATAATAAAAATTTAAGTAGGTTTGAACATAGTCTCTTCTTTCAGATTTGAAGCAAGCACCGTCCAAGCCTAACATCACCGAGACAATAGACTGCAGTCAAGTGAAAGCAGAGCCCGGTGAGACAGCGGAGGACGCGGCGACAGCACCGGAGTCACCGCCGCGAGTGAAGGAGGAACAAGCGCAGGCTGCAGGAGCCTCATCCACAGAGCAGAGCGCACACGCACACACGCAGCCGGACACGCACACGCACGCCACACACACGACACGCGCGCACGCACACACGCGCAACGCCGACGGACGCTACCAGTGCCCACACTGCACACACACTACTACAAGAAGTAATCAATTAAAAATACATATAAGACGCCATACTGGAGAGAAGCCATACAAATGCACTAAATGTACTCATAGATGTTCTACAGCAGGAGATTTGCAAAGACATTTAACAAGGCACACTGGAGAGAAGCCATACAAATGCACTCAATGTGAGTATAGAAGTACTATAGCAAAATTATTAAAAATACATTTACTAAATCACACTGGAGAGAAGCCATACAAATGCACTCAATGTGAGTATAGAAGTACTACAGCAGGAAACTTAAAAAGACATTTGCTAAAGCACACTGGAGAGAAGCCATACAAATGCACTGAATGTAGTCAAAGATGTTCTACAACAGAAGCCTTAAAAAGACATTTAAGATGGCATACTGGAGAGAAGCCATACAAATGCACTGAATGTGAGTATAGAAGTACTACAGCAGGAAACTTAAAAAGACATTTACTAAAGCACACTGGAGAGAAGCCATACAAATGCACTCGATGTGAGTACAGAAGTACTACAGCAGGAATGTTAAAAATACATTTACGAAAGCACACTGGAGAGAAGCCATACAAATGCACTCAATGTGAGTACAGATGTACTACAGCAGGACATTTAAGAGTACATATACGAAAGCACACTGGAGAGAAGCCATACAAATGCACTCAATGTGAGTATAGAAGCACTACAGTAGGAAGTTTAAAAACACATTTTTTCATTCATACTGGAGTAAAGCCATACAAATGCACTCAATGTGAGTATGGAACTACTACTTTAGGACATTTAAAAGTTCATTTATTAAAACACACTGGTGAGAAGCCATACAAATGCACTGAATGTGAGTATAGATGTACTAGAGCAGGAGATTTAAAAAAACATTCACTAAAGCACACTGAAAAGAAACCATATTAATGTTCTGATTGTGAGTTTGAGTGTGCTACTGCAGGAGATTTAAATAAACATTTAAGGAGGCACACTGAAGAGAAGCCGTATAAGTGCACAGAATGTGAATTTAGTTGTACTGAAGCAGGAAGTTTAAAAAGACATTTACGTCAGCACACTGGAGAAAAGCTCTACAAATGCATTTTTTGTGAGTTTAAATGTATCACATTGAGTCATTTAAAAAAACATTTCAAAAAGCATTTGTGAGACAACAGAGTCGTACGAAAATAATTTATATAATATGTAGGATTGTATATTTGAAGACGTATATACGGACTTATTGTTGAATGATCCGGCTGGCGAGTGAGACAGCGCGATGAATAAACGACGTAGTTGATTTAAATTATGAGAACAGAACAGACTGACTGACAACGTAAGGCGAGTAGGATGTTTTTATGCTGCTTTTATATATTCCTCTTGAATATTATCCCAAGCGTTTCCTTCGCTCCTACATAATATAAGCAAGTACGAGAGCGCGAGCGACTGATGTTTTAAGTTAACACCGGCCTCTAAGATAGCTCTATGTATCTTGTGTTTCAATGTCTGGAAATACAAGAACAACTATGAACTGCAAATTGTTCGTACAGACACATTTCTTCAACTAAAAAATATTTATGTTTAACTGGTAACTTGAATATTGTATCGTTGACGCGTATATCAATTGTATGTTGGTATCTATAGTAATAAACTAATAATTATATAAAGATTTTATTTATTTAATTTATCATTGCATTGTGTGTTTATGTCGTTTTGTTTTGTGTCGTCTGTATGTGCCATGATTCCTGCAAATAAACAGTTTCCAGTTTCGACTTGACTTTTGATATTGTTCTTGCAGAAGTAATTCAGTTTGAGGCAAAGCTTCTTTTAACTAATTATGATGAATTAAGATATTAGGGTGTTTTATGATATTACTTCAAAGAGCTTCCTGATCCACGCGAGGAGAGTAGGTATTATAGTCAGAATAAGAGCCCGCTACACATGCGAGAGATCATTATTCGTTCGAGTATATAAAGCCAATAAATACAGAACTAAACAACTAAATACAATCGAATTAAATTAAAAAAAATATGTATTTATTCAGTTAAAGCTATTACAAGCTTTTATTAAGATCACAAGATACTACCGTTTCCGAATAAACCTCACTTGAGAAGAAACGGCTAGAAACTCAATGAGGTATATTTTTTTCAAAATACGTATTTAGGACAATTTATCCTTACAAAGTAAATTATAAAAAACTGAAGATGTAAAAGGTCTCCAGATGTCAAAAAAGAACTAAATTAAGCGAGTATACAATACAAACAAAACAAAATACATAAGACACTATGATGTAAGTATACAGACGGATTTCGTCTCAAAGCAAAAGCATGTGGTTATCTCTTGAGGCCCTCTTGCAGACCTGAACAGACCGCGCCCCACAAACAGCACCAGACTACTAATGACTCCAACAAAACAATCTCAGATAGATGCAGCTAAGGGAATGACTATTTATTTATTAAACATCTAGCCGTTCACACGATTCCCTAATTTTTTTTCAAAATATTCTATAGCCTTTGTTACTCAGGGTGAACGTAGCTTCCCAACAGTGAAAGAATTTTTTAAATCGTCCTGCCGCGCCGTTTTTTAGCCTATTCAATCTAAACAAACAAACCTTTACTTTTTATATAAATATTAGTAGTTACAGAGTATAGATTTACAATAAAAATAATAGGTAAATAAAATTATTAAGTCTCAGGAGGTCTCCGAGACGAGTAAGTCCAGTTTGAAAAATTGTAAACCGAAATCAACGTATATCTAGTGGTGGTATCTAAACAAAAAAAATCTCCTGTACATAAAGATTATTTAATAAAAAACTATTTAAGATTAAATATAATATTTTACATATTTTATACATTTGAATTACGTTATTTTCTTTTTTCTTTCTCATATTTATATTATCTTATTCTATATTATGGTTTTCCTCTATGAAGTTACCTCAACGTATTTGAGCCGTTTTTCGCTTTGTCTCAAACAGCGTCACTCACGGCACAAAGTATCGGTCAATAATTGATTATTGAAGGTTATATTACTATAGTTGTAGGTGCTTTTTACACATGCGCAAAGTGTGTCACCAAAAAGTAAAACTAGATTTTTCACTCATTTAGTCCACTAGTTTAATTACTTCTATTTACTTCAGTTCAACAGATCTCTAGTCTCATTCTATTTCAGTTAGTCCACTAAAGTAGGATTGCAACTGAATTGGTGTCTATAGGAGTTTCTTTCGCTGGGCTACGCAACTCGCTTAATTCACGAGTACAATTTAGTTTAGCAGATCAAAACTAAAAAAAATAAATAATAGGTAACAAATCAAAAATGATCCAAAACTGACTTGTTATTACAAAGAAAAAAAATAAACAAAAAAGTGCTGTAATTAGGTACTTATTGTATTAGAAATCATTTTTGGTTGAAAATTTCATCTTTCCGAAATTCTCGAAGCTCGACATAAACGGGGAAAACCGTCAAAAATGCAATATTTTTGTTAAAAAAAGTTGTCCTACACTTTAAAACTTCATAAAAAAATCAATATTAAAGTTATCGTAATAAATATTTTTTTACTGTATTCCTGAACTCAAAGTAGGTTGGAAATCTGCTAAAGAAATAAATCTAAGAAATCATAAAAAAAGTGTTTTCTAAAATAATTATTAGCTCAAAAATGGCGGTTTCCTAAGGGTACCCTGACCACTTCAAGGAGAGATGTCGATTTCCTCTTTAAAGTATGATATATTAACAATCATAATTAATATGTTAAATAATATTTATACTATTTTAAATAGGATTTGTGGACCATTATATTTTTTGTACTAAAATCGAGAACCTCTACGTTACTCATCCTTCGTTACCAATATCAGAATTTAGACAACTCAGATTTAAAAATCAGTAATAGAATTGAAAAATACTCACTCAAAAATTTAAGCGGAAGCAAAAAGAAAAACGAAAGAAGCAATTTTGCCACATCTATAGACACAAAAGGTACCGGAAATAGCCGTGTGCGGATTTTCGTTACGTCAGTTTTTGAGAAATTTGAAAGATAAAAAGATACTATTTAATTAATTATAATTAAAGCGTTACTAAACTACATATTGATGTATAGTTTTTTAGCAAAATTACTATAGTTTTTGAATTGTAAATTATTTAAGTGTCAAAAATTACGCATTCGCGTTACCTTCGCGTTGCCTCTACGTTACCCTTAACAGATAGGTATAATAGTATACTAAAGATCTGTGCACATTGTTATAATTAACCTTTCAAACACAAAAAAGAGGGTTATGGTTTAATACTTTGTTTAAAATAATTACGAAGGATTGACGATGGAATCGTTTTCGTTTAACTTCGGCCGCTTTCGGTTTTGTTTCGGGACGGGACGCATTGCATCGCATAATTCTCGAAGGGAGTGAGTAGGTAAACGATAACATTGACGAACGGATCTACTGAAGTAATTGAAGTAGTGAACTATATGAATCCCAACTGGACTAATGAATGAAGTACTTCATTTGACTCATTCATTCAAGAACTACTCATGTCTATTATATTTGTTGGAGCTTGCCATCTGTTGTTATTTTAGAGTAATTTAGAGTCTACATGTTTAAGTATAATTAATCTAGTGAATCAACAAATTGAGTATCGTTATAATGACTCGCAGTCAAGTGTCGCCTGTTAGCGGCGGGCTGTGTCGCGTGTGTCTGTCGCGAGACTCGCGCGTCGTGAACATATTCTCGACGCGGCTGCACGACGTGCTGGAGCAGCTCACCTGCATATCGGTACGGCGGCAGCGGCAGCGGCAGCACTCTAGTACATTCGAGAGTGCGTATTGCGTTGCGAGTGGTGATGTGATAGTTGGGTTATGTGGTCGTTCGGTGTTTGTTCGCAGCTGGCGGCGGGCGACGGCTTCCCGCACACAGTGTGCTGCGTGTGCGCGGCGCTGCTGCGGAAATGCGATAGACTCAGGGTAATGGCAGTCGCCGCCGACCGCGTGTTGCGACAGGAGCTCCCCGGAGTGAGTGCAGCTAGAATCCTTATCACACTACACACTTTTATTGCAGTTTTAGACAAGTGATTGCAATGATTTATATTGTACCAGGTTACTCAAGATAACATGGAGATTGTGAGTGGTAAGGTGAATGAGTTCATCCAGCACTTGAGGCAGACCAAGACGAGGATATACTCTTATCCTGAGTGTGACTCGGAGGATCTTCCGTCAGACCATGAGGACCCTGGAGACACAGGCATGGATGCAGGTATTTGATGCAACCTGCAAATGATCTTGATTATGTACTGATATTAATACACTGGGTTATTTTACTCCTCTCTCCTGTATTAAAACTTGTGATTTATTAGTTGCAGAGGACTTGCTAGCATTGGACAGATTTAAGGTGGAAATTGAAGAGCATCCCTTAGAGCTTGAGTCTGCAGCGGGAGAGCCGGTGAGCTGTGAGGAGCGCGGCGCCGGCACTGACGCAGCCCTGAGGGATGACGGTGAGACACACCAACTACTGCATTCATGTATTTAAGTTATTTTGAATCAATTATCTAGTTATTTTCCATGTTTTATAATATTATGTATTTCGACTCCTTTTTGACCATGTGTATCTTTGTAGCCTCTTGCCCATTTTTTGTTGTAAATGCTTCTCACAGATCTCTATTTTTTTTTTAAATATTCTATAGCCTATGTCATTTGGGATAGTGTAGCTTAGTAGTCAACAGTGAAAGAATCTTTCAAATTGGTCCAGTCATTTTGGAGCCTCTTCAATCCAAACAAAGATACAAAGAAACAAACTTTTCCTCTTCATTATATTAGTATATATATATACATATATATTGTGCAAATACCAGCATCCATGTTCTTAATTTGTTATTTATTTTTTTATTGTTTAGTTAAGTAATTGTGTACTGATACCTCATTGAGTTCCTTGCTGCTTCTTCTCAAGTGAGGTTTTTTTCGGAAACGGCATCTTCTTCTGACCTTCATAAGAGCTTGTAAAAGCCTAAATCAAAAATGTATTTACTAAATTTTTGATTTTCATTTTGATTATATTATTATAGATTTCTGCATAAATATATAAATAATCACTTCACTTTTTTTGTATAAAATTCAAAATCATTTCATTTATTCATTTTTTTCAGGGTAAAAGATTTTTTAAAGCGAAAAATCATTTTTTATTTCTGTGTAAATTTTCGGAACTCCTTGTGGCCATCATTCTAATCACTCTCGTCTCGAGGGGTTTGTGCTCAGCAGCGGGGTGGTCTTAATAAAAATGTAAGTAGTTTTGAACATAGTCTCTTCTTTCAGATTTGATGCAAGCACCGTCCAAGCCTAACATCACCGAGACAATAGACTGCAGTCTAGTGAAAGCAGAGCCCGGTGAGACAGCGGAGGACGCGGCGACAGCACCGGAGTCACCGCCGCGAGTGAAGGAGGAACAAGCGCAGGCTGCAGGAGCCTCATCCACAGAGCAGAGCGCACACGCACACACGCAGCCGGACACGCACACGCACGCCACACACACGACACGCGCGCACGCACACACGCGCAACGCCGACGGACGCTACCAGTGCCCACACTGCACACACACTACTGCAAGAAATAATAATTTAATAAGACATATTATAAGTTATCATACTGGAGAGAAGCCATACAAATGCACTGAATGTAGTCATAGATGTTCTACAGCAGGAGATTTACAAAGACACTTAAGAAGGCACACTGGAGAGAAGCCATACAAATGCACTGAGTGTAGTTATAGATGTTCTACAACAGGAGCTTTAAAAAGTCATTTCCGTCAGCACACTGGAGACAAGCCATACAAATGCACTCGATGTGAGTATAAAAGTACTACAGCAATGTCTTTAAAAGTACATTTACGAAAGCACACTGGAGAGAAGCCATACAAATGCACCCGATGTGAGTATGGAACTACTACAGCAAGGGCCTTAAAAGTACACATACTACAGCACACTGGAGAGAAGCCACACAAATGCACTCAATGTGAGTATAGATGTACTACAGCAGGAGATTTAAAACTACATTTACTAAAGCACACTGGAGAGAAGCCATACAAATGCACTGAGTGTGAGTATAGATGTTTTACAACAGGAGCTATAAAAAGTCATTTCCGTCAGCACACTGGAGACAAGCCATACAAATGCACTCGATGTGAGTATAAAAGTACTACAGCAATGTCCTTAAAAGTACATTTACGAAAGCACACTGGAGAGAAGCCATACAAATGCACTCGATGTGAGTATGGAGCTACTACAGCAAGGGCCTTAAAAGTACACATACTACAGCACACTGGAGAGAAGCCACACAAATGCACTCAAT
Source organism: Polylopha cassiicola (assembly GCA_038024825.1). Taxonomy (NCBI): domain Eukaryota; kingdom Metazoa; phylum Arthropoda; class Insecta; order Lepidoptera; family Tortricidae; genus Polylopha; species Polylopha cassiicola. The sequence goes on along the minus strand of CP149065.1, from coordinate 2,548,951 downwards.
GTGAGTATAGATGTACTACAGCAGGAGATTTAAAACTACATTTACTAAGACACACTGGAGAGAAGCCATACAAATGCACTGAGTGTGAGTATAGATGTTTTACAACAGGAGCTTTAAAAAGTCATTTCCGTCAGCACACTGGAGACAAGCCATACAAATGCACTCGATGTGAGTATAAAAGTACTACAGCAATGTCTTTAAAAGTACATTTACGAAAGCACACTGGAGAGAAGCCATACAAATGCACTCGATGTGAGTATGGAACTACTACAGCAAGGGCCTTAAAAGTACACATACTACAGCACACTGGAGAGAAGCCACACAAATGCACTCAATGTGAGTATAGATGTACTACAGCAGGAACTTTAAAAGTACATTTACTAAGACACACTGGTGAGAAGCCATACAAATGCACTGAATGTGAGTATAGATGTACTAAAGCAGGAGTTTTAAAAAAACATTCACTAAAGCACACTGGAGAGAAGCCATATTTTCCGGGCAGGATAAAGATGTTATGTCCCCGGATTCCGGTGACATAGTGAGATGGTGGTGCGACGTAGAAACACTATATGTATTGTCTGCGACTATTATAATATAGGTATTTATTTCATCAAACACAACACTTATATACTATATCGAGAGAGCGCAAATCGCTGTTCGATCTATCTATGTTACGTGATCTACATGACTGTGGCAATCTGCTGACTGGGCCGCCACACCATATAAGTGCACAGAATGTGAATTTAGTTGTACTGAAGCAGGAAGTTTGAAAATACATTTACGTCAGCACACTCGAGAAAAGCCCTACAAATGCACTCGATGTGAGTTTAAATGTATCACATTGAGTAATTTAAAAAAACATTTCAAAAAGCATTAGTGAGACAACAGAGTCGTACGAAAATAATTTATATAATATGTAGGATTGTATATTTGAAGATGTATATACGGACTTATTGCTGGATGATCCGGCTGGCGAGTGAGACAGCGCGATGAATAAACGACGTAGTTGATTTAAATTACGAGAACGGAACAGACTGACTGACGACGTAAGACTAGTAGGATGTTTTTACGCTGCTTTTATATATTCCTCTTGAATATTATCCCGAGCGTTTCCTTCGCTCCTACATAATATAGTGTATGTATTTGTAATGTACGGTTGCTATATCAATCGATGCGACTGCAAGTACGAGAGGCGAGCGACTGATGTTTTAAGTTAACACCTGCCTCTAAGATAGCTCTATGTATCTTGTTTTTCAATGTCTGGAAATACAAGAACAACTATGAACTGCAAATTGTTTGTACAGACACATTTCTTCAACTAAAAAATATTTATGTTTAACTGGTAACTTGAATATTGTATCGTTGACGCGTATATTAATTGTATGTTGGTATCAATAGTAATAAGGTAATAATTATAATAATATAATGATTATATTGATTTAATTTATCATTGTCTCGTGTGCTTGTCGTTTCGTTTTGTGTCGTCTGTATGTGCTATGATTCCTGCAAATAAACAGTTTCCAGTTTTGACTTGACTTTTGATATTGTTCTTGCAGAAGTAATTCAGTTTGAGGCAAAGCTTCTTTTAACTAATTATGATGAATTAAGATCATCGTCATCATCATCATCAGCCCGTCGCAGTCCACTGCTGGACATAGTCCTCTCCAATTTCACGCCACTTTGCTCTATTTTGGGCTGCTTGCATCCAGCTCCTGCCAGCCATCTTACGCAAATCGTCACTCCACCTTGCCTGAGGACGTCCTACACTACGCTTGCCGAGACGCGGTCTCCACTCTAGAACACGTTTACTCCAACGGTTATCGGTTCTTCGGCAAATATGGCCAGCCCACTGCCACTTTAGCTTGCTAATCCGGTGGGCTATGTCGATGACTCTGGTTCTCTGCCGAATCACCTCATTTTTGATTCGATCCCGCAGAGAAACGCCGAGCATAGCCCTTTCCATAGCCCGCTGAGCGACTTTTAATTTGTGAACCAGCCGTACCGTCAGTGTCCTCGTTTCGGCTCCGTATGTCATGACGGGTAGGACGCACTGATTGAAGACTTTCGTCTTAAGGCACTGTGGGAGTGACGATATGAAGACTTGACGTAGCTTCCCAAACGCTGCCCAACCTAATTGAATTCTTCTATCCACCTCATCCTCGAAGTTGTTTCTACCTAACTGTAATGTCTGTCCAAGGTAAACATATTTTTGAAAAACTTCGAGAACGGCGCCGTGCACCGCAATTGGTTCCGGTAGTACATGTTCATTGAACATGACCTTGGTTTTGTCCAAGTTCATCCGTAGGCCAATGCGTACAGAAGAGTCAGCCAGATCGTTCAGCATCTGTTGTAGGTCCTGCAGCGTTTCTGCCGCGATGACGATATCGTCAGCAAATCGCAAGTGAGAGATGTACTCGCCATTTACTTTGATGCCACGTCCTTGCCAGTTCAGCGTTTTGAACATAAAATTAAGATATTAGGGTGTTTTTATGATATTACTTCAAAGAGCTTCCTGATCCACGCGAGGAGAGTAGGTATTATAGTCAGAATAAGAGCCCGCTACACATGCGAGAGATCATTATTAGTTCGAGTATATAAAGCCAATAAATACAGAACTAAAAAAACTAAATACAATTTAATTAAATTAAAAAAATATGTATTTATTCAGTTAAAGCTATTACAAGCTTTTATGAAGATTACAAGATACTACTAGTCCAAGATCCCAGTGCCGCCAGACCTACGTTATTTTAGCAAAGCTGAAATTTCGATGATTTATAGTCTAGTATGTAGTTAGGAGAGTATGCGTACTTACTAGCTCGAAAGCGGGGCCCTTTCACAGGTAGCGCGAACTAAAGGTGTTTCAAAAATTAGGTAAACTACGTCATTTTAGCAAGCCTAAATTTGACATATATAACTACGTGTTACTATTTCCAGACTCTTTGTAAGCAGCCAGACCAATCCAATGGGCCAATTATTCTCCCAGACACCTCAGACGTTCTTAAGGACGCTTTCGTCATACCGAGGCGAATGAGCCTAAACACGATATGCTTATGTTCATCCAACTTCGAGATCCGTAGTAGTCTTCAGGATTCATCATCTGCACTACCATCATCATGTGTTTTGGAAGTGCTCGTCATACCGAGGCGAATGAGCCTAAACACGATATGCTTATGTTCATCCATCTTTGAGATCCATTTTTTGGGTACCTTAGTAAGTACGCATACTCTCCTAACTACTTACTAGACTATAAATCATCGAAATTTCAGCTTTGCTAAAATAACGTAGGTCTGGCGGCACTGGGATCTTACTCTATACCGTTTCCGAATAAACCTCACTTGAGAAGAAACGGCTAAAAACTCAATGAGGTATATTTTTTTCAAAATACGTATTTAGGACAATTTATCCTTACAAAGTAAATAATAAAAAATTGAAGATGTAACAGATCTCTAGATGTCAAAGAAATAAAATAAGCAAGTATGCAATACAAACAAAACAAAATACATAAGACACTATGATGTTAGTATACAGACGGGTTTTGTCTCAAAGCAAAAGCATGTGGTTATCTCTTGAGGCCCTCTTGCAGACCTGAACAGACCGGGCCCCACAAACAGCACCCGACTACTAATGACTCGAACAAAACAATCTATGATAGCATCAGCTAAGGTATTGAAAGTAATAAGCTATTTGTCTTTTAACCTATTTATTAATCAATTTACAACAAAAATCCCTACTAATATTATAAATGCGAAAGTAACTCTGTCTGTCTGTCTGTCTGTCTGTTACGCTTTTACGCTAAAACTACTGGACCGATTTAAATGAAATTTGGTACAAAAAAAGTCTGGAGCCTGAGAAAGGACATAGGCTACTTTTTAACCAACTGCAAAAAAGGAGGAGTTCCACGCGGACGAAGTCGTGGGCAGAAGCTAGTAATAAATAAAATGATTCAGTCTCAGGAGACTACTCTATTTATATAGAGGACCTTTTTTATTTTATAGTCTTTATAGATTATTTAACTGAAAATTCTTTAACATTGAATTTAATATTTTATTCATTTTAATTATGTTTGTTTCTTATTACTTCTCATATTTATATTATCTTACTCTATATTGTGGTCTCCTTCTATGCAGTTACCTCAACCTGTTTGAGCCGTTTTTCACTTTGTCTCAAACAGCGTCACACGTCGTCACTGACAGCACAAAGTAGCTGTCAATAATTGAAGGTTATGTTTGTTGGTGTTTTTCGTCTGTTGTTATTTTAGAGTAATTTAGAGTCTACTTATATTTAAAAATATAATTATCGTAGTGATTAATTAAATTGATTATCGTAATAATGACTCGCAGTCAAGTGTCGCCTGTTAGCGGCGTGCTGTGTCGCGTGTGTCTGTCGCGAGACTCGCGCGTCGTGAACATATTCTCGACGCGGCTGCACGACGTGCTGGAGCAGCTCACCTGCATATCGGTACGGCGGCAGCGGCAGCGGCAGCCCTCTAGTACATTCGAGAGTGCGTATTGCGTTGCGAGTGGTGATGTGATAGTTGGGTTATGTGGTCGTTCGGTGTTTGTTCGCAGCTGGCGGCGGGCGACGGCTTCCCGCACACAGTGTGCTGCGTGTGCGCGGCGCTGCTGCGGAAATGCGATAGACTCAGGGTAATGGCAGTCGCCGCCGACCGCGTGTTGCGACAGGAGCTCCCCGGAGTGAGTGCAGCTAGAATCCTTATCACACTAACACACTTTTATTGCAGTTTTAGACAAGTGATTGCAATGATTTATATTGTACCAGGTTACTCAAGATAACATGGAGATTGTGAGTGGTAAGGTGAATGAGTTCATCCAGCACTTGAGGCAGACCAAGACGAGGATATACTCTTATCCTGAGTGTGATTCGGAGGATCTTCCGTCAGACCATGAGGACCCTGGAGACACAGGCATGGACGCAGGTATTTGATGCAGCCAACAAATCATCTTGATTTTATTTATGTACTTATATTAATACAGTGGGTTATTTTACTCCTCTCTTCTGTATTAAAACTTGTGATTGATTAGTTGCAGAGGACTTGCTAGTATTGGACAGATTTAAGGTGGAAATTAAAGAAGATCCCTTAGAGCTTGAGTCTGCAGCGGGAGAGCCGGTGAGCTGTGAGGAGCGCGGCGCCGGCACTGACGCAGCCCTGAGGGATGACGGTGAGACACACCAACTACTGCATTCATTATCATATATATATAAGTTATTTTGAATCAATTATCTAGTTATTTTCCATGTTTTATAATATTATGTTTTTTGACTCCTTTTTGACCATGTGTATCTTTGTAGCCCCTTGTCTACGTTTTGTTGCAAATGCTTCTCACAGATCTTTATTTTTTTTTTATATTCTATAGCCTATGTCATTTGGGAATACTGTCGCTTAGTAGTCAACAGTGAAAGAATCTTTCAAATTGGTCCAGTCATTTTGGAGCCTCTTCAATCCAAACAAAGATACACAGAAACAAACTTTTCCTCTTTATTATATTAGTATATATATATACATATATATTGTGCAAATACCAGCATCCATGTTCTTAATTTGTTATTTATTTTTTTATTGTTTAGTCATGTAATTGTGTACTGATACCTCATTGAGTTCCTTGCTACTTCTTCTCAAGTGAGGTTTTTTTCGAAAACGGCATCTTCTTCTGACCTTCATAAGAACTTGTAAAAGCCTAAGTAAATCAAAATTGTATTTATTAAATTTTTGATTTTATTTTGATTATATTATTATAGATTTCTGCATAAATATATAAATAATCACTTCACTTTTTTTGTATAACACTCAAAATCATTTCATTTATTCATTATTTTCAGGGTAAAAGATTTTTTAAAGCAAAAAAATATTTTTTTCTTTCTGTGTAATTTTCGAAACTCCTTGTGGCTATCACATCATTCTAATCACTCTCGTCTCGAGGGGCTTGTGCCCAGCAGCGGGATGGTGATAGTAAAAATTTAAGTAGGTTTGAACATAGTCTCTTCTTTCAGATTTGATGCAAGCACCGTCCAAGCCTAACATCACCGAGACAATAGACTGCAGTCGAGTGAAAGCAGAGCCCGGTGAGACAGCGGAGGACGCGGCGACAGCACCGGAGTCACCGCCGCGAGTGAAGGAGGAACAAGCGCAGGCTGCAGGAGCCTCATCCACAGAGCAGAGCGCACACGCACACACGCAGCCGGACACGCACACGCACGCCACACACACGACACGCGCGCACGCACACACGCGCAACGCCGACGGACGCTACCAGTGCCCACACTGCACACACACTGCTGCAAGCAATAATAATTTAAAGATACATTTACTAAAGCACACTGGAGAGAAGCCATACAAATGCACTGAATGTGAGTATAGATGTACTACAGCAGGAGATTTACTAAAGCACACTGGAGAGAAGCCATACAAATGCACTGAGTATGAGTATAGATGTACTTCAACAGGAGCTTTAAAAAGACATTTCCGTCAGCACACTGGAGACAAGCCATACAAATGCACTCGATGTGAGTATAAAAGTACTACAGCAAGGACCTTAAAAATACACATACGACAGCACACTGGAGAGAAGCCACACAAATGCACTCAATGTGAGTATAGAACTACTACAGCAAGGACCTTAAAAATACACATACGACAGCACACTGGAGAGAAGCCACACAAATGCACTCAATGTGAGTATAGATGTACTACAGCAGGAACTTTAAAAGTACATTTACTAAAGCACACTGGCGAGAAGCCATACAAATGCACTGAGTGTGAGTATAGATGTACTACAGCAGGACATTTAAAAGTACATTTCCGTCAGCACACTGGAGACAAGCCATACAAATGCACTCAATGTGAGTATAAAAGTACTACAGCAATGTCTTTAAAAGTACATTTACGAAAGCACACTGGAGAGAAGCCATACAAATGCACTCAATGTGAGTATAGAAGCACTACAGCAGGAAGTTTAAAAACACATTTTCTCATTCATACTGGAGTAAAGCCATACAAATGCACTCAATGTGAGTATGGAACTACTACTTCAGGACATTTAAAAGTTCATTTATTTAAGCACACTGGTGAGAAGCCATACAAATGCACTGAATGTGAGTATAGATGTAGTAGAGCAGGAGATTTAAAAAATCATTCACTAAAGCACACTGAAAAGAAACTATATAAATGTTCTGATTGTGAGTTTAAGTGTGCTACTGCAGGAGATTTAAAAAAACATTTACGTCAGCACACTGGAGAAAAGCCCTACAAATGCACTCGATGTGAGTTTAAATGTATCACATTGAATCATTTAAAAAAACATTTCAAAAAGCATTCACGAGACAACAGAGTCGTACGAAAATAATTTATATAATATGTAGGATTGTATATTTGAAGACGTATATACGGACTTATTGCTGGATGATCCGGCTGGCGAGTGAGACAGCGCGATGAATAAACGACGTAGTTGATTTAAATTATGAAAACGGAACAGACTGACTGACGACGTAAGACGAGTAGGATGTTTTTCAGCTGTTTTTATATATTCCTCTTGAATATTATTCAGAGCGATTCCTTCGTTCCTACATATAGTGTTTGTATTTGTAATGTGCGGTTGCTATATCAATCGATGCGACTGCATGTACGAGAGCGCGAGCGACTGATGTTTTAAGTTAACACCTGCCTCTAAGATAGCTCTATGTATCTTGTTTTTCGATGTCTGGAAATACAAGAACAACTATGAACTGCAAATTGTTCGTACAGACACATTTCTTCAACTAAAAAATATTTATGTTTAACTGGTAACTTGAATATTGTATCGTTGACGCGTATATCAATTGTATGTTGGTATCTATAGTAATAAACTAATAATTATATAATGATTATATTGATTTAATTTATCATTGTCTCGTGTGTTTGTCGTTTCGTTTTGTGTCGTCTGTATGTGCCATGATTCCTGCAAATAAACAGTTTCCAGTTTTGACTTGACTTTTGATATTGTTCTTGCAGAAGTAATTCAGTTTGAGGCAAAGCTTCTTTTAACTAATTATGATGAATTAAGATCATCGTCATCATCATCATCAGCCCGTCGCAGTCCACTGCTGGACATAGTCCTCTCCAATTTCACGCCACTTTGCTCTATTTTGGGCTGCTTGCATCCAGCTCCTGCCAGCCATCTTACGCAAATCGTCACTCCACCTTGCCTGAGGACGTCCTACACTACGCTTGCCGAGACGCGGTCTCCACTCTAGAACACGTTTACTCCAACGGTTATCGGTTCTTCGGCTAATATGGCCAGCCCACTGCAACTTTAGCTTGCTAATCCGGTGGGCTATGTCGATGACTCTGGTTCTCTGCCGAATCACCTCATTTTTGATTCGATCCCGCAGAGAAACGCCGAGCATAGCCCTTTCCATAGCCCGCTGAGCGACTTTTAATTTGTGAACCAGCCGTACCGTCAGTGTCCACGTTTCGGCTCCGTATGTCATGACGGGTAGGACGCACTGATTGAAGACTTTCGTCTTAAGGCACTGTGGGAGTGACGATATGAAGACTTGACGTAGCTTCCCAAACGCTGCCCAACCTAATTGAATTCTTCTATCCACCTCATCCTCGAAGTTGTTTCTGCCTAACTGTAATGTCTGTCCAAATAAACATATTTTTGAAAAACTTCGAGAACGGCGCCGTGTACCGCAATTGGTTCCGGTAGTACATGTTCATTGAACATGACCTTGGTTTTGTCCAAGTTCATCCGTAGGCCAATGCGTACAGAAGAGTCAGCCAGATCGTTCAGCATCTGTTGTAGGTCCTGCAGCGTTTCTGCCGCGATGACGATATCGTCAGCAAATCGCAAGTGAGAGATGTACTCGCCATTTACTTTGATGCCACGTCCTTGCCAGTTCAGCGTTTTGAACATAAAATTAAGATATTAGGGTGTTTTTATGATATTACTTCAAAGAGCTTCCTGATCCACGCGAGGAGAGTAGGTATTATAGTCAGAATAAGAGCCCGCTACACATGCGAGAGATCATTATTAGTTCGAGTATATAAAGCCAATAAATACAGAACTAAAAAACTAAATACAATCGAATTAAATTAAAAAAAAAATGTATTTATTCAGTTAAAGCTATTACAAGCTTTTATGAAGATTACAAGATACTACTAGTCCAAGATCCCAGTGCCGCCAGACCTACGTTATTTTAGCAAAGCTGAAATTTCGATGATTTATAGTCTAGTAAGTAGTTAGGAGAGTATGCGTACTTACTAGCTCGAAAGCGGGGCCCTTTCACAGGTAGCGCGAACTAAAGGTGTTTCAAAAATTAGGTAAACTACGTCATTTTAGCAAGTCTAAATTTGACATATATAACTACGTGTTACTATTTCCAGACTCTTTGTAAGCAGCCAGACCAATCCAATGGGCCAATTATTCTCCCAGACACCTCAGACGTTCTTAAGGACGCTTTCGTCATACCGAGGCGAATGAGCCTAAACACGATATGCTTATGTTCATCCAACTTCGAGATCCGTAGTAGTCTTCAGGATTCATCATCTGCACTACCATCATCATGTGTTTTGGAAGTGCTCGTCATACCGAGGCGAATGAGCCTAAACACGATATGCTTATGTTCATCCATCTTTGAGATCCATTTTTTGGGTACCTTAGTAAGTACGCATACTCTCCTAACTACTTACTAGACTATAAATCATCGAAATTTCAGCTTTGCTAAAATAACGTAGGTCTGGCGGCACTGGGATCTTACTCTATACCGTTTCCGAATAAACCTCACTTGAGAAGAAACGGCTAGAAACTCAATGAGGTATATTTTTTTCAAAATACGTATTTAGGACAATTTATCCTTACAAAGTAAATAATAAAAAACTGAAGATGTAAAAGATCTCTAGATGTCAAAGAAATAAATTAAGCAAGTATACAATACAAACAAAACATAATACATAAGACACTATGATGTTAGTATACAGACGGGTTTTGTCTCAAAGCAAAAGCATGTGGTTATCTCTTGAGGCCCTCTTGCAGACCTGAACAGACCGCGCCCCACAAACAGCACCAGACTACTAATGACTCGAACAAAAAAAACTCTGATTGCATCAGCTAAGGTATTGAAAGTAACAAGCTATTTGTCTTTTAACCTATTTATTAATCAATTTACAACAAAAATAATAAATAAAATGATTCAGTCTCAGGAGACTACTCTATTTATATAGAGGAGCTTTTTTTATTTTATAGTCTTTATAGATTATTTAACTGACAATTCTTTAACATTGAACTCAATATTTTATTCATTTTAATTATGTTTGTTTCTTATTACTTCTCATATTTATATTATCTTACTCTATATTGTGGTCTCCTTCTATGCAGTTACCTCAACCTGTTTGAGCCGTTTTTCACTTTGTCTCAAACAGCGTCACACGTCGTCACTGACAGCACAAAGTAGCTGTCAATAATTGAAGGTTATGTTTGTTGGTGTTTTTCGTCTCTTGTTATTTTAGAGTAATTTAGAGTCTACTTATATTTAAAAATATAATTATCGTAGTGATTAATTAAATTGATTATCGTAATAATGACTCGCAGTCAAGTGTCGCCTGTCAGCGGCGGGCTGTGTCGCGTGTGTCTGTCGCGAGACTCGCGCGTCGTGAACATATTCTCGACGCGGCTGCACGACGTGCTGGAGCAGCTCACCTGCATATCGGTACGGCGGCAGCGGCAGCGGCAGCACTCTAGTACATTCGAGAGTGCGTATTGCGTTGCGAGTGGTGATGTGATAGTTGGGTTATGTGGTCGTTCGGTGTTTGTTCGCAGCTGGCGGCGGGCGACGGCTTCCCGCACACAGTGTGCTGCGTGTGCGCGGCGCTGCTGCGGAAATGCGATAGACTCAGGGTAATGGCAGTCGCCGCCGACCGCGTGTTGCGACAGGAGCTCCCCGGAGTGAGTGCAGCTAGAATCCTTATCACTCTAACACACTTTTATTGCAGTTATAGACAAGTGATTGCAATGTTAAATATTGTACCAGGTTACTCAAGATAATATGGAGATTGTGAGTGGTAAGGTGAATGAGTTCATCCAGCACTTGAGGCCGACCAAGACGAGGATATACTCTTATCCTGAGTGTGACTCGGAGGATCTTCCGTCAGACCATGAGGACCCTGGAGACACAGGCATGGACGCAGGTATTTGATGCAGCCAACAAATGATCTTGATTTTATTTATGTACTAATATTAATACAGTGGGTTATTTTACTCCTCTCTTCTGTATTAAAACTTGTGATTTATTAGTTGCAGAGGACTTGCTAGTATTGGACAGATTTAAGGTGGAAATTAAAGAAGATCCCTTAGAGCATGAGTCTGCAGCGGGAGAGCCGGTGAGCTGTGAGGAGCGCGGCGCCGGCACTGACGCAGCCCTGAAGGCCGATGGTGAGGCACTGATGATATAAACTATATAATTAATTATTAACTGTTGATTCATATCTGATTAACTGCAGATTTGTAATTGTTAGGCTGTGTTATCACTTCCCAATCATGATACTTAATCTATATTTAAACAGGATTTTTATTAATTTGACAAAATGAACATTTAATGCAACTTACATAATAATAATAAAGCATATTTTATTCCACATTATTTACAATATTACACTCTTAGACACTTATATCTAGTCTTACTTTGACTTTTGTTGGTATATAATATACCCTAATCTAGGTGTTTTGGTGGCTTCATCCGCGTGGTACTAGCCTATGTCCTTTCATAGGCTCCGGACTTTAGGCTATATTACATCACGTTGCCACCAATAGTAGCGGAGAAACAGTGGAAAATGTGTAAAAAACGGAGAAAATAACTATTCCACGCGGACGAAGTCGCGGGCACAGCTTAAGGAGAGCTGTCTTCAAAACACACTTCATGTTTTCAATGGAAAATAATGTATTGTTTCTAAAATATGTATGTTTGTAAGTAGGCACCACTTTATTGTATAAACGCTCCTCTGTGACTGAGATAACCTCTTTTCTTACTGTTCATGAAACACTCGTTAAGTGAGACAGATATTTCATTTACGCCTGGGTCCTGGGACCCTGGGTAAGTGGAATATCTCTTTAAGTGAGACCGATTTACAAATCCCTTGAAGTCCCAGTGTGGCGGCCCTGTCAGCAGATTGCCACAGTCACGTAACTCACGTAGCAGATAGATCGAGCAGCGATATGCGCTGTCTCGATATAGTATATAAGTCATGTGTTTTGTTAAATAATTATATTATAACAGTAGCAGTCAATACTCTTAGGGTACGTTCCACTTAACGCTCGCAACGGAGTCGACCACGACCGCTGAAATTGCCGTTCCACTAACGAGAAAACACCGCGGGCGTTGTAAGCGAATGTTTATAGGTGGAACGCACATCGTGAGCGACGAAAGCCCACTCTGACCCACCAATATTTTGTGGGCGATGTGGTCGCGAACAGTGACGTCATCTATGACGTCGAGCCATCGCTCGCAACGACCACGGGCGTTAAGTGGAACGATACAGAGGGTGTCACGAGCGTTGCGGGCGCTTAGTGGAACGCACCCTTAGTGTCATTACGTCGTATATTTCCTCTCACCATGTCCCCGGAATCCGGGGACATAACTTCTTTATCCTGCCCGGCAAACCCAGTTATCACTGTGTAATGCATACAATTAAAAATAAATTAAAATATTGTATCTCCTTTCAGATACCGTCAACACGAATATAGCCGAGACAAAAGACTTCATTCAAGTGAAAATAGAGCTCGGTAAGACAGCGGAGGACGCGGCGACAGCACCGGAGTCACCGCCGCGAGTGAAGGAGGAACAAGCGCAGGCTGCAGGAGCCTCATCCACAGAGCAGAGCGCACACGCACACACGCAGCCGGACACGCACACGCACGCCACACACACGACACGCGCGCACGCACACACGCGCAACGCCGACGGACGCTACCAGTGCCCACACTGCACACACACTACTGCAAGAAATAATAATTTAATAAGACATATTATAAGTTATCATACTGGAAAGACACCATTTGTATGCACAGAATGTGATTATGGGTGTACATTTGCAGAAAAGGTAAACAAACATTTACGGAAGCACACTGGAGAAAAACCACATAAGTGCACTCAATGTGAGTTTAGGTGTACTACTAGTTATACTTTAAAAAATCATTTCCGTCGGCACACTGGAGAGAAGCCATACAAATGTACTCAATGTGAGTATAGATGTTCTGCACTAGCATATTTAAATAAACATTTACTGCAGCACACTGGGGAAAGACCATACAAATGCACTAAATGTGGGTTTAGTTTTACTACAGCAGGAAATTTAAAAAATCATTTATTGAGGCACACTGGAGAAAAACCATACAAGTGCACACAATGTGAGTATAGATGTACTGCATTAGCAGATTTAAAAAGACACATACAAATGCACACTGGTGAGAAGCCATATATATGCTCTCAATGTGGGTATAGATGTATTCAACCAGGAAATTTTAAAAAACATTTACGAAGACATACTGGAGAGAAACCCCAAGGGAGGGAAAATAGAGGTAATTTATTGTACACTAAAATTTAATATTAAAAACAAGGTATCTATTTCAAAAGTAATTAAAATTAAGCACGTAACTTTTATTATTAATCACTTTAGCATTAGACTATTATTTTCAGCTCAGTCGTGCTACGATTATGGAATCTGTAAAGGCTCCGAAACGTCGGCCAATAAAAATAAAATACGCGAGTTAAATCCGTTACAGTTGTTTCATTCCAATGTATAATAACCGCGAAGGCATCAGAGATTATTACGTAACTTTAAAAAAAAAATAACTGCATTTAACCTATAAATATGACATTGCATATTTTTAGTGCTTCCCATATAGCTGTTTCTGATATGCTGTCGAACGCTTTTGAGTGATCCACAAACGCGACGTACAGTGGTTTATTGAATTCTTTACATTATCCTGTAATCTAATAATTTCTGATGCCTTCGCGGTTATTACACATTGGAATGAAACAACTATTAATGGTATAACTCGATTATTTTTATTTTATTTTTTTGCTGACGTTTCGGATTCTTCACAGTTTCCATAATCGTAGCACGACTGAGCTGACAATAGTATAACGCTAAAGTGACTTATACAGTTATACAAACTACCTTATATTTATATTACAAATTTTGAAAAACTACAAATAAAATAAAATAAAAATACGCGAGTTAAATCCGTTAATAGTTGTTTCATTCCAATCCTGTAATCTGTTGGATTGCATGGATATGGTCAGTCGTCGATCAGCCTCCGCGGACTCCAGCTTGCTCGTGGTTATTATTATTGAGACAAGCTTGTACAGTACAAAGTACAATAGTAACTGAATAATTTCTGATGCCTTCGCGGTTATTATACATTGGAATGAAACAACTTTAACGGATTTAACTCGCGTATTTTATTTTTATTGGCTGACGTTTCGGAGACTTTACAGATTCCATAATCGTAGCACGACTGAGCTTTAATACGTAGCAGAGTTGTCCGTTTGTTACGACAATATCCAGAGAGTCCTTTTTCTTGTAAAGTAATATGTTGGAAGTGGGTGGATCTTGGAGCGTTTGAGACGCCGCCATTGTCCTCTACATCTATATCTATACTAATATTATAAAGCTGAAGTGTTTGTTTGTTTGTTTGAACGCGTTAATCTCAGGAAATACTGGTTCGAATTGAATAAATAATATTTTTTTTGTTGGATGGACCATTTATCGAGGAAGGCTTTAGGCTATATAAAATCACGCTGCGACCAATAGTAGCGAAGAAACAGTGGAAAATGTGTAAAAAAAAACTATTCCATTCACTTATTCACTACATCTGTACAATAGAATTTAAACTATATTATTATGTCAGTGACTTAAGGTATATTTTCCTTAAGTGTTCAGATATTTATGAACACTTGTACTGTTTAGATATTTTTGCGTTGTTATGTGTCCAGATTATATTGAAAAATTGCTGCTCTTATATTTGTGACGAATTGGGCGTTCAGATATTATTTGCCTTATTTGCCGTAACGAATTTATTGAAATTTAATGTTGCTCAGATGTATTTGAGTACCTCGCCCGCTTTGATATATCTGATGGTGACTGTAAGTAGGCACCACTTTATTGTATAAACGCACCTCTATGACTGAGATAACCTCTTTTCTTACTATTCATGAAACACTCGTTAAGTGAGATAGATATTTCATTAACTCCTGGATATCTGAGACCCTGGGTAAGTGGAATACCTCTTTAAGTGAGACCGATTTACAGATCCCTTGAAGTCCCAGTTATCCAGGTTACACTGTATAATGCATAAAATTAAAAATAAATTAAAATATTGTATCTCCTTTCAGATACCTTCAACACAAATATAGCCGAGACAAAAGACTTCATTCAAGTGAAAGCAGAGCTCGGTGAGACAGCGGAGGACGCGGCGACAGCACCGGAGTCACCGCCGCGAGTGAAGGAGGAACAAGCGCAGGCTGCAGGAGCCTCATCCACAGAGCAGAGCGCACACGCACACACGCAGCCGGACACGCACACGCACGCCACACACACGACACGCGCGCACGCACACACGCGCAACGCCGACGGACGCTTCCAGTGCCCACACTGCACACACACTACTGCAAGAAATGATAACTTAATAAGACATATTATAAGTTATCATACTGGAGAGAAGCCATACAAATGCACTGAATGTGAGTATAGATGTACTACAGCACGAGATTTAAAACTACATTTACTAAAGCACACTGGAGAAAAACCATATAAGTGCACTCAATGTGAGTTTAGATGTACTGCTAGTTGTACTTTAAAAATTCATTTCCGTCGGCACACTGGAGAGAAGCCATACAAATGTACTCAATGTGAGTATAGATGTTCTGCACTAGCATATTTAAATAAACATTTACTGCAGCACACTGGGGAAAGGCCATACAAATGCACTAAATGTGGGTTTAGTTTTACTACAGCAGGAAATTTAAAAAATCATTTATTGAGGCACACTGGAGAAAAACCATACAAGTGCACACAATGTGAGTATAGATGTACTGCATTAGCAGATTTAAAAAGACACATACAAAGGCACACTGGTGAGAAGCCATATATATGCACTCAATGTGAGTATAGATGTACTCTAGAAGGAGATTTGAAAATACATTTATTGAGGCACACTGGAGAAAAACCATACAAGTGCACACAGTGTGAGTATAGATGTACTAAAGCAGGAGATTTAAAAACACACATACGAAGGCACACTGGTGAGAAGCCTTATAAATGTACTCATTGTGATTATAGAAGTAGTAGAGCAGGATACTTAAAAACTCACTTACTGAGGCACACTGGAGAGAAGCCATATATATGCTCTCAATGTGGGTATAGATGTATTCAACCAGGAAGTTTTAAAAGACATTTACGAAGACATACTGGAGAGAAACCTCATAAATGAACTCAGTGTGCATAGAAGAAAGTAAAAAGTAAATTTAAAGAGACATTCAAAAAGGCATACTGGAGAGAAGCGAAATGTTCTCTATGTGTATTATTGTTTCATTCCAATCTATACTAATATTATAAAGCTGAAGAGTTTGTTTGTTTGTTTGAACGCGCTAATCTCAGGAACTACTGGTTCGAATTAAAAAAATCTTTTTTTGTTGGATAGACCATTTATCGAGGAAGGCTTTAGGCTATATAACATCACGCTGCGACCAATAGGAGCGAAGAAACAGTGGAAAATGTGTAAAAAACGGGGAATATATGAAGCCTTATGAAGAATTACTATTCCACGGGGACGAAGTCGCGTGCACAGCTAGTGTATAATAACCGCGAAGGCATCAGAAATTATTATGTTAATACTTAGTTAATAACCTGTCTTATATTAAGTTGTTATATTTGTTATACTTTTTAGAGACCTTTTAAGTTTTTAAGTCGTGGTTTGTATATCGCACATCTAAAGAGAGCTAACTCAAAAAAGGTACTTTTTCAGGAGAGGCGAGAAGCTGATTAATATGTCCGTATGCACGCATGAGTTTTCTGTATACATTTATACTTTTTATAATAAAGCTAGCAGAGTTATATTAGCTGAAATCAGTTTTAGTGTAGGTGGGTTTTGCTGGAATCCGATGGTGTGCATAACTCAAATCTT
Organism: Polylopha cassiicola; assembly: GCA_038024825.1. Classification (NCBI taxonomy): domain Eukaryota; kingdom Metazoa; phylum Arthropoda; class Insecta; order Lepidoptera; family Tortricidae; genus Polylopha; species Polylopha cassiicola. The sequence goes on along the minus strand of CP149065.1, from coordinate 2,531,774 downwards.
CCGGTTTTTGAGTTAGATCCCTTTAGATCTAGGTGTGCGATATATATTTTTTTATTCTTGTAAATAGGTGGCTTCGACATATTATGATGAAATAAATACATTTATTGTTATTAATTAAACTCGCGTATTTTATTTTATTTGCTATCGTTTCGAAAACCTTATAGTTCCCATGTTGGTAGCACGCCTGAGCGTACTCAGCTTCTTCAAATAATATAATAAAAACATAATATTTAAATTCATCATAATTAGTTAAAAGAAGCTTTGCCTCAAACTGAATTACTTCTGCAAGAACAATATCAAAAGTCAAGTCGAAACTGGAAACTGTTTATTTGCAGGAATCATGGCACATACAGACGACACAAAACAAAACGACATAAACACAACTCACACACACACACAAGAGACAATGATAAATGAAATAAATAAAATCATTATATAATTATAATTATTAGTTTATTACTATAGATACCAACATACAATTAGATTAGATTAGATTAGATTCATTTATTTCTCAAAATTTATACAATATAATTACATTAGTATGTCAAATTACATGTACTCATATTGAGATCGTCAAAAACAAAGAACAATAAGATTAAATAATAATTAACAGCAAAATCACAATTTCATTACAATAAGATTTTGTCATACATATAATGTCAAATATATTAACTATTATGGATTTTTCTCATTAGTCGTCAATACAATTTGTCAGACGGAATAATTCATATAATACAATTTAATACTATTAAACAGAAATTTAATAATTTATTTATATTTTTGAACAAATTCGTCAACTGAATAGAATGGATTTTCCAATAAAAAGTTCCTCAGTATATACATACAATTAATATACACATCAACGATACAATATTCAAGTTTTCAGTTAAACATAAATATTTTTTAATTGAAAAAATGTGTCTGTTCGAACAATTTCTAGTCCATAGTTGGTGGAGGAATCCACCAGCAGCGCGAGGTCAACAGCGTCTGCAACGAGCGGGCGACGCCATCTTGTCTTGCTCACACGCCGCCCATCTACTCGACGAATTCCGTCATTGGTCGTCCCTTAGAGTGAGACGGATATAGTGTAGGCGTGCGGTGCGAAAAGGACGGGGAAATACATAGATTGCCAACCGAACTAGCGAATTCTAAATCTATAAAACGATACCTACTATTACGAACAGCGCGGGCGAATATTTGAATATTATAAGATTATGTTAGTTGACGTGCCTTATGAACATTAATACTTACTGGTTTTGTTTAATGATATTGTTTATTTTCTTATTTAAAATTTATTTTCTTATTTTAATTTTAATTGAATTGTAATTTCGGTTTTATCCTCAGTTTTAATGTTAATTTTGAATTTGATTATTTTCTTTATTTATATTTATTTTTGCTTATTTTAATTTTTGTATCCTAATTTTTTAAAATATTTGTGTGCATGCTGTGATTACCTTTAATTGGAGAAACAATTAGACTTAAGAATAATGTACCTACTGTTTATGTCATAGTAACCTATTGTGTTCTCTGTTGGTAATCCTAATAAATAAATAAATGTTAAAGCGACATTAATTATGGCGTTAACATTGTGTTTTGAAATCTCCAGTGCACTTGTATGGTTTGTCTCCAGTGTGCCTTAATAAATGTCTTTTCAAATCTCCTGCTGTAGTAAAGCCATGCCCACATTAGGTGCATTTGAATGGCTTCTCTCCAGTGTGCTGCAATGAATGTCTTTTTAAACTCCCGGCTGTAGTACATTGAAATTCACATTGAGTGCACATGTATGGTTTTTCACCAGTGTGCTTCAGTAAATGTACTTTTAAATTTCCTGCTCTATTAGTTCTATACTCACATTTAGTGCATTCGTATGGTTTAACTTCAGTGTGCTTTGAGGAATGTGATTTTAAATCTCGTGCTGTAAAACCTCTATACTCACATTGAGTGCATTTGTATTCCTTCTCTCCAGTGTGCTTCAATAAATGTATTTTTAATAATCCTGTTGTAGTAGTTCCATACTCACATTGAGTGCATTTGTATGGCTTTACTCCACTGTGACTTAGTAAATGAAGTTTTAAACATCCTGCTCTATTACTTCTATACTCACATAGAGTGCATTTGTGTGGCTTCTCTCCAGTATGCTTGAGTAAATGTATTTTTAAATGTGGTGCTGTTTTACATCTATACGCACATTGAGTGCATTTGAATGGTTTCTCTTCAGTGTGCTTTAGTAAATGAATTTTTAAATTTGTTGCTGTAGTGCTTCCATACTCACATTGAGTACATTTGTATGGCTTCTCTCCAGTGTGATTTAGTAAATGTATTTTTAAATATCTTGCTGTAGTAGTTCTATACTCACATTGAGTACATTTGTATGGCTTTACTGCAGTGTGCACTAATAAATGTTTTTTTAATCCTCCTGCTGTAGTACATCTATACTGACATTCAGTGCATTTGTACGGCTTCTCTCCAGTATGCTTTAGTAAATGTACTTTTAAATTTTCTGCTGTAGAGCTTCTATACTCACATTGAGAACATTCATATGGTTTCTCTCCAGTGTGATTTCTTATATGTACTTTTAATTGATTACTTTTTGCACTAGTGTGTGTGCAGTATGGGCACTGGTAGCGTCCGTCGGCGTTGCGCGTGTGTGCGTGCGCGCGTGTCGTGTGTGTGGCGTGCGTGTGCGTGTCCGGCTGCGTGTGTGCGTGTGCGCTCTGCTCTGTGGATGAGGCTCCTGCAGCCTGCGCTTGTTCCTCCTTCACTCGCGGCGGTGACTCCGGTGCTGTCGCCGCGTCCTCCGCTGTCTCACCGGGCTCTGCTTTCACTTGACTGCAGTCTATTGTCTCGGTGATGTTAGGCTCGGACTTTGCTTGCATCAAATCTGAAATTTTGGAATTATTTGTATTATGATCATTCCACTGCTGGGCACAAGCCCCTCGAGAAATGAGTGATTAGAACAATTTAATATAGTTGACACAAAATAATTATCACAAATGGAATGAAACAACTATTAATGGATTTAGCTCGCATATTTTTATTTTATTTTAATTGCTGACGTTTCGGATTCTTCACAGTTTTCATATTCGTAGCACGACTGAGCTGACAATAGTGTTAAAATAAAAATACGAGAGTTAAATCTGTTAATAGTTGTTTCATTCCAATGTGTAATAACCGCGAAGGCATCAGAAATTATTATGAATAAAAAATGATTTGAATTATTCATTTATATATTACGGGCAATGGGCTACAAAGATACAGGAGATAGATAGAGGAGTCAAAAAACATAATATGTATTATAAAACATGGAAAATAATTAGATATTGGATTGAAATCTATACTAATCTATACTAATATTATAAAGCTGAAGAGTTTGTTTGTTTGAACGCGCTAATCTCAGGAACTACTAGTTAAAATTCAAAAATTCTTTTTTTGTTTGATAGACCATTTATTGAGGAAGGCTTTAGGCTATATAACATCACGCTGCGACCAATAGGAGACCAATAGGAGCGAAGAAACAGTGGAAAATGTGTAAAAAACGGGGAAAACATGAAGCCTTATGAAGAATTACTATTCCACGGGGACGAAGTCGCGTGCACAGCTAGTGACTTATATATGTCATGGATAGAGATAATTTGATTATATACTCCTAGTTTGTGTATTGATTATTATAGTACTAAGTTTATTGAAGTGGCGGCAGAACATGGATGGGCTCGATAAGCAAGGTGTTCCTTCTGTGCGCGACTGTCGAAGCAACAACACTTGTCTAACGATTCTGTCAGTTTGTTTGTCAGTAGTGCTGTTCATGTGATTTAGAATTTATTTGAACTGGTCATTTAAGTGAATTGTGGAAACTTAACTGTTTTTTTTCTCCTATAATTTTATTTTATATTTGACTCCTGGAAACCTTTACATTTCCAGTAAATTTAATTTAGTCTTTTGACATCTGGAGACCTTATACATCTTCAGTACCTATTGTTATTTTTTATTTTTTTTATTTTTCTCCTATATATTTTTTTAAATGTAATTAGATTAAGTACATACATATTGTAATTTGTACATAATTTATTCTTAAGTGAAATTGTAATATTATTATATTGAAAAAATTATACCTCATTGAGTTTATTCTCGATTCTTCTCAAGAGGTTTTTTTTTTTGCTGAATCGAAAAAGAATATTAATTTTAACGTTGACATTCACAAGTGCCTGTAAGAGCCTAGCCTGAATAAATGATTATTTGAGTTTGAGTTTGAGTTCTGTTATTTAATTTCTTACTTAAGTACCAACACCATGGATCTTGGCCATGGATCGTCTACTTTCCAACATCAGAGCCGAGGATTTGAAAGTTAATCATACCATCATGAATGCAGTAGTTGGTGTATCTCACCGTCATCCCTCAGGGCTGCGTCAGTGCCGGCGCCGCGCTCCTCACAGCTCACCGGCTCTCCCGCTGCAGACTCATACTCTAAGGGATCTTCTTTAATTTCCACCTTAATTGTGTCAAATGCTATCAAGTCCTCTACAACAAATAAATCACAAGTTTTAATACAGAAGAGAGGAGTAAAAGATCATCTATTGACTGCATCAAAATACCTGCGTCCATGCCTGTGTCTCCAGGGTCCTCATGGTCTGACGGAAGATCCTCCGAGTCACACTCAGGATAAGAGTATATCCTCGTCTTGGTCTGCCTCAAGTGCTGGATGAACTCATTCACCTTACCACTCACAATCTCCATGTTATCTTGAGTAACCTGGTACAATATAAATCATTGCAATCACTTGTCTAAAACTGCAATAAAAGTGTATTAGTGTGTTAAGGATTCTAGCTGCACTCACTCCGGGGAGCTCCTGTCGCAACACGCGGTCGGCGGCGACTGCCATTACCCTGAGTCTATCGCATTTCCGCAGCAGCGCCGCGCACACGCAGCACACTGTGTGCGGGAAGCCGTCGCCCGCCGCCAGCTGCGAACAAACACCGAACGACCACATAACCCAACTATCACATCACCACTCGCAACGCAATACGCACTCTCGAATGTACTAGAGTGCTGCCGCTGCCGCTGCCGCCGTACCGATATGCAGGTGAGCTGCTCCAGCACGTCGTGCAGCCGCGTCGAGAATATGTTCACGACGCGCGAGTCTCGCGACAGACACACGCGACACAGCGCGCCGCTGACAGGCGACACTTGACTGCGAGTCATTATATTTATAAGGAAAATCAATTTGTTGAATAACTAGGTAAATTATACTTAAACTCTAAATTACTCTATAATGGCAACAGACGAAAAACAACAACAAATATAACCTTCAATTATTGACAGCTACTTTGTGCTGTCAGTGACGAGTGACGCTGTTTGAGACAAAGTGAAAAACGGCTTAAACACGTTGAGGTAACTTCATAGAGGTAGACTATTATATAGAATAAGATAATATGAACATGAGAAGTAATAAGAAAATAAAAATGCAACATTTAAATTATTTTTCACTTTAACTTGTAGTTGAATTCTCAAGAATCCTACGCACAATTTTTAATGACAATATTTATAGGGAGGAGAAATTTTTTTTTAAGGTACCACCAATGGCTAAGCATTGATTTTGGTTTATGATCCCTATACAGATACTAATTGAAAAAAAATATATTTCACACTTGATCTCCACTTTTATAATGACTTAATCTATAATTTTTATTGCAAGTAATTTGTGTAATAGGGTTAAAAGAAATTTTTTTTTTTTATTTTGAGTAAATTGCATTTAGTTTTTTATTTGGTTCTGTATTTATTCGCTTTATATACTCAAACGAATAATGATCTCTCGCATGTGTAGCGGGCTCTTATTCCGACTATAATACCTACTCTCCTCGCGTGGATCAGGAAGCTCTTTGAAGTAATATCATAAAACACCCTAATATCTTAATTCATCATAATTAGTTAAAAGAAGCTTTGCCTCAAACTGAATTACTTCTGCAAGAACAATATCAAAAGTCAAGTCAAAACTGGAAACTGTTTATTTGCAGGAATCATGGCACATACAGACGACACTAAACGAAACGACATAAACACACGAGGCAATGATAAATTAAATCAATATTATCATTATATAATTTTTAATTTATTACTATAGATACCAACATACAATTGACATACGCGTCAACGATACATTATTCAAGTTACCAGTTACACATAAATATTTTTTAGTTGAAGAAATGTGTCTGTACGAACAATTTGCAGTTTATAGTTGTTCTTGTATTTCCAGACATCGAAAAACAAGATACATAGAGCTATCTTAGAGGCAGGTGTTAACTTAAAACATCAGTCGCTCGCGCTCTCGTACTTGCTGTCGCATCGATTGATATAGCAACCGTGCATTACAAATACAAACACTATATGTAGGAACGAAGGAAACGCTCGAGATAATATTCAAGAGGAATACATAAAAGCAGCTTAAAAACATCCTACTCGTCTTACGTCGTCAGTCAGTCTATTCTGTTCTCGTAATTTAAATCAACTACGTCGTTTGTTCATCGCGCTGTCTCACTCGCCAGGCGGATCATCCAGCAATAAGTCTGTATATAAATCTTCAAATAATATACAATCCCACATTTATTAAATAATTTCGTGCCACTCCGTTGTCTCACGAATGCTTTTTTAAATGTTTTCTTAAATGCCACAATCTGATACATTTAAACGCACATTGTGTGCATTTGTATGGCTTCTAGTCAGTGTGCCTTCTTATGTGTATTTTCAAATCTCCTGCTGAAGAACTTCTATACTCACATTGAGTGCATTTGTATGGTTTCTCTCCAGTATGCCGTAGTAAATGTATTTTTAACTGCCCCGCTGTAGTACTTCTATACTCACATTGAGAGCATTTATATGGTTTCTCTCCAGTGTGCCTTCTTAAATGTATTTTTAAATCTCCTGCTGTAGTACATGCATACTCACAATGAGTGCATTTGTATTGCTTCTCGTCAGTGTGCCTTCTTATGTGTCTTTTTAAATCTCCTGCTGAAGAACTTCTATATTCACATTGAGTGCATTTGTATGGTTTCTCTCCAGAGTGCCTTCTTACATGTTTTTTTAAATCTCCTGCTGTAGTACATGCATACTCACAATGAGTGCATTTGTATGGCTTCTCTCCAGTGTGATTTAGTAAATGTACTTTTAAATTTTTTGCTGTTGTACTTCCATACTCACACTTAGTGCATTTGTACGGCTTTACTTCACTGTGACTAAGTAAATGAATTTTCAAATTTCCCGCTCTAGTACATCTATACTCACATTCAGTGCATTTGTATGGCTTCTCACCAGTGTGCTTTAATAAATGAACTTTTAAATGTCCTGAAGTAGTAGTTCCATACTCACATTGAGTGCATTTGTATGGCTTTACTCCAGTATGAATGAGAAAATGTGTTTTTAAACTTCCTGCTGTAGTGCTTCTATACTCACATCGAGTGCATTTATATGGCTTCTCTCCAGTGTGCTTTCGTAAATGTACTTTTAAAGATATTGCTGTGGTACTTTTATACTCACAACGAGTGCATTCGTATGGCTTGTCTCCAGTGTGCTGACAGTCTATTGTCTCGGTGATGTTAGGCTTGGACGGTGCTTGCATCAAATCTGAAAGAAGAGACTATGTTCAAACCTACTTAAATTTGTATTATCACCATCCCGCTGCTGGGCACAAGCCCCTCGAGACGAGAGTGATTAGAATGATGTGACAGCCACAAGGAGTTTCGAAAAATTACAAAGAAAGAAAAAAATATTATTTTGCTTCAAAAAATCTTTTACGAAGTAATTATTTATATATTTATGCAGAAATCTGTACTTATATGATCAAAATGAAAATCAAAAATTTAATAAATTCATTTTTGATTTAGGCTTTTACAAGCTCTTATGAAGGTCAGAAGAAGTTGACGTTTCCGAAAAAAACCTCACTTGAGAAGAAGCAGCAAGGAACTCAATGAGGTATCAGTACACAATTACTTAACTAAACAAATTTGTTCTTACAAACTAAACAATAAAAAAATAAATAACAAATTAAGAACATGGATGCTGGTATTTGCACTACATGGCAAGTACCAGAAAAATATATATGTATATATATATACTAATATAATAAAGAGGAAAAGTTTGTTTCTTTGTATCTTTGTTTGGATTGAAGTGGCTCCAAAATGACTGGGCCAATTTGAAAGATTATTTCACTGTTGAGTACTAAGCTACACTATCCCAAATGACATAGGCTATAGAATATTTAAAAAAAATAGAGATCTGTGAGAAACATTTACAACAAAAGGTGGGCAAGGGGCTACAAAGATACACATGGTCAAAAAGGAGTCAAAAAACATAATATTATAAAACATGGAAAATTATCAGATAATTAATTCAAAATAACTTATTACAATATGATAATGAATGCAGTAGTTGGTGTGTCTCACCGTCATCCCTCAGGGCTGCGTCAGTGCCGGCGCCGCGCTCCTCACAGCTCACCGGCTCTCCCGCTGCAGACTCATACTCTAAAGAATCTTCTTTGATTTCCACCTTAATTGTGTCTATTATGTATACAGATTATAGGACAAAGCACATGCACTAACCTGGGTGTAGGTGACAGACTGGTTTTCTTTAGGTACCTTCTTTTATATTCACACACAAACCTAACTACCCTCATTGTTCATATATAACATACCTCCCCCTTTAGGATAAAGTCACACACTCACAGTTCCACTTATAACTTTCAGTTTATCTCACATGCCATTACACTACAACACTTATTACTGAATTATCGCTAAATATATATATCTAACTAATATTGATTATTCAGTATCAGTATATACTGAATCGGATTCTTGTTCCTCACTTTCACTGTTCCCTAAAGCTCTTCTTTTGGATTCGTTTGGTGTTAGGGGAGACAGTGGTTGTGACCGTTTATTTCTCGTTTTGGATGTGTGTTGATCTGGGCTTTGGTGAATAACAATGTCCTGTGGTCCTGACACTCCTATAATATCTGCCCAATGACGGGGTGACGGAATAGAAACTATGGTGTCGTCATCATTCCTTTTTCCATTTGTATTTGCTGCACCTTTTCCGTCTTGGTCTATCTCCATTAATTTGATTTATAATTATGTCTCATCAGTAATTTATCATTCCATCTTACCATATATCTACATGTACCAACGAGCGAGCGTGGCCAATCAGCGGCGAGCCTCGGGCTGTCATGGGAGAAGACGCGGGAACGAGAATGGAGATGGCGGTTTTTGGACAAAGATTGTAAAATAAATTCGTGATGTTTGGAGGTTGAAAGTTAACGGCCTGTCAAGACTTATACGCTATTACAATTGATGACTAGAAGTTGTTACGTAAAAGGAATTTACTAGTACACATTAGAAGTTGTGATTCTCAAGAACGGAATAAAGTAATCAAGTTGTATTTGGTGTTTAATTCATCACACAACTATATCATCTAACAGAACCGCTACTCCTGGTATACCTGCTAATATTGTGGCCATCAATCTCTGGAAAATGCCTGGACAGGCTTTAATCCCGAAAGCTAATCGATTCATCGCATATCCCTACTAATATTATAAATGCGAAAGTAACTCTGTCTGTCTGTCTGTTACGCTTTCACGCTAAAACTACTGGACCGATTTAAATGAAATTTGGTACAAAGAAAGTGTGGAGCCTGAGAAAGGACATAGGCTACTTTTTAACCGACTGCAAAAAAGGAGAAGTTCCACGCGGACGAAGTCGCGGGCAGAAGCTAGTCTTATATAATCCTTTTGACGTATTAATCGTCAGGAGTCTGGCTGTAGGTTCGTCTACGATAACTTGTGTATAAGCGCGTTCTAAATCAATCTTAGTAAACAAAATACCTCCCTGTAACTCGCAAAAGCTTCATTAAGTGTCGGTAATGGAGAAGTGTCGGTGTCTATTACCGCGTTTACTGTGGACCTATAATCCCCGCACAAACGTACACTTCCATCTTGTTTTAATACTGGCACTATTGGCGTCGCCCATTCCGAGTGCGGTATCGCTTCTAAGACCCCTTCTGTTTCTAACCTCTCAATTTCCTTATAAATCCTTTCCTTAATTGCAAATGGTACTGACCTACTTTTTAAAAATTTCGGTTTTGACCCATCCTTAGGGGTAATATTTACCACCGGCCCCGTGTACTTTCCTAAACCTTCTTGAAACACTCCTGGATATTTGCGTAGTACCTTATCCACCTCTTTTTCTAAACCTCCTTTATCAATTTTCATGTTATAAATTCCCTGCATTCCAATTTTCAGCTCTTTGAACCAATTCCGACCTATTAAACTTGGGCCATTTCCTCTCGCTATAAATATAGTTAAATTTTGGTTTATTCCTTTGTATTGAACTTAGACCTCTGACTTCCCCAATAAATCTAACCTATTATCTGTCCATGTCTTCAAAGCAATATTAATCGGCTCTAATTCTGGTACTTGTCCCTTCCAAATATATCTTGCAGATTGTTCACTAATTAGTGAAAATGCACAACCCGAATCCACTTCCATATCTACAACAATTCCATTCAACATAATTTTAATCAAAAATACTGAAACTATTTGTTGCATATTATGAATGGATAACTGTTCATAAATACCATTAAAATTAGACTTATGCAATGAAGTTCCCTGTTTCTTCATTTGACATACCGCTTCTATATGTCCTATCTTGCCACAACTGTGGCATTTCGCCCACTTGAATCTGCACACCCCACGGTGCATCTTTCCACACCGAAAACAAGTAAATCTTTCTGTCTGATTATCCATTTTGCTATTTCCCACTTTATTCACATCCATTGGTACTTCCGGATCCAGTGTCACTCCACTAGATGTAGCTGTTACTATAATCCCCACATCGCTATTAGCCGTCTCATTTGACAAAGCTATTTTGCATGCCCCCTCAAATGTCAAATTTTCTTCTTGCTGTAATAACCGTTTTTGAGTCTCCTTATCTCTTATGCCACACACTAAACGATCCCGCAACGACCGGTCCAAATCCCTAAAATTGAATTTCTCCCTCCTCTGGGTACCGGCTATGGAATCTATAAGACTGTACAATCACATTTGGTTTGGGCTCAAAACGATTATTTAATTTAGTTCTGATAGTTGAAAAAGTAACCTCACTTATTTTCTCCGGTGAAATTAATGAAATAATCAAATCATATAAGTCAGGACCACATACTGCTATCAAATTTGACTTCTTTTTTTCATCCTCTACAATATCACTTGCCTCTAGACAGAAAGAAAATCTCTCAATATAGTTCCTCCAGCAGCCATGTGCTACATCAAATTCTGTAAACTTGATACCCATTTCTTATCTTACAAAACAATAAAAAAAAACACTTGCACACTTAAATCACACACTTGTCTCTATAATTAGCACAATTTCCAATAGTTCTCACTCATCGCCACTATTACTATCCAGATTATAGGACAAAGCACATGCACTAACCTGGGTGTAGGTGACAGACTGGTTTTCTTTAGGTACCTTCTTTTATATTCTCACACAAACCTAACTACCCTCATTGTTCATATATAACAGTGTCCAATGCTATCAAGTCCTCTACAACAAATACATCACAAGTTTTAATACAGAAGAGAGGAGTAAAAGATCATCTATTGACGGCATCAAAATACCTGTGTCCATGCCTGTGTCTCCAGGGTCCTCATGGTCTGACGGAAGATCCTCCGAGTCACACTCAGGATAAGAGTATATCCTCGTCTTGGTCTGCTTCAAGTGCTGGATGAACTCATTCACCTTACCACTCACAATCTCCATATTATCTTGAGTAACCTGGTACAATATGAAACATTGCAATCACTCATCTAAAACTGCAATAGAAGTGTGTTAGTGTGATAAGGATTCTAGCTGCACTCACTCCGGGGAGCTCCTGTCGCAACACGCGGTCGGCGGCGACTGCCATTACCCTGAGTCTATCGCATTTCCGCAGCAGCGCCGCGCACACGCAGCACACTGTGTGCGGGAAGCCGTCGCCCGCCGCCAGCTGCGAACAAACACCGAACGACCACATAACCCAACTATCACATCACCACTCGCAACGCAATACGCACTCTCGAATGTACTAGACTACTAGAGTGCTGCCGCTGCCGCTGCCGCCGTACCGATATGCAGGTGAGCTGCTCCAGCACGTCGTGCAGCCGCGTCGAGAATATGTTCACGACGCGCGAGTCTCGCGACAGACACACGCGACACAGCGCGCCGCTAACAGGCGACACTTGACTGCGAGTCATTATAACGATAATCAATTTATTTAATCACTAGGCTAATTATATTTTTAAATATAAGTAGATTCTAAAATAACAACAGACGAGAAACACCAACAAACATAACCTTCAATTATTGACAGCTACTTTGTGCTGTCAGTGACGAGTGACGCTGTTTGAGACAAAATGAAAAACGGCTCAAACACGTTGAGGTAACTTCATAGAAGGAGACCACAATATAGAGTAAGATAATATAAATATGAGAAGTAATAAGAAACAAAAATAATTAAAATGAACAAAATATTGAGTTCAATGTTAAAGAATTTTCAGTTAAATAATCTATAAAGACTATAAAATAAAAAAAGCTCCTCTATATAAATAGAGGATTTAGTTACCACCACTAGGTTCGCGTTGACTTCGGATTTTAATTTTTCACACTGGACGAGACTTGCTCCTCTCGGAGAATGGACCTCCTGAGATTGAATCATTTTATTTATTATTTTTGTTGTAAATTGTTTAATAAATAGGTTAAAAGACAAATAGCTTCTTACTTTCATTCCCTTAGCTGATACTATCAGAGATTGTTTTGTTCGAGTCATTAGTAGTCGGGTGCTGTTTGTGGGGCGCGGTCTGTTCAGGTCTGCAAGAGGGCCTCAAGAGATAACCACATGCTTTTGTTTTGAGACGAAATCCGTCTGTATACTTACATCATAGTGTCTTAGGTATGTATTTTGTTTTGTTTGTTTAGTTTGTAATTTAGTTCTTTTTTGACATCTGGAGACCTTTTACATGTTCAGTTTTTTTTTAATTTACTTTGTAAGGATAAATTGTCCTAAATACGTATTTTGAAAAAAATATACCTCAATGAGTTTCTAGTCGTTTCTTCTCAAGTTTATTCGGAAACGGCAGTATCTTGTAATCTTCATAAAAGCTTGTAATAGCTTTAGCTGAATAAATCATTTTTTTTTTAATTTAATTCGATTGTATTTAGTTTTTTAGTTCTTTATTTATTCGCTTTATATACTCGAACGAATAATGATCTCTCGCATGTGTAGCGGGCTCTTATTCTGACTATAATACCTACTCTCCTCGCGTGGATCAGGAAGCTCTTTGAAGTAATATCATAAAACACCCTAATATCTTAATTAATCACAATTAGTTAAAAGACGCTTTGCCTCAAACTGAATTACTTCTGCAAGAACAATATCAAAAGTCAAGTCAAAACTGGAAACTGTTTATTTGCAGGAATCATGGCACATACAGACGACACAAAACGAAACGACATAAACACAACTCACACCCACGCACAAGAGACAATGATAAATGAAATCAATAAAATCATTATATAATTATTACCTTATTACTATAGATACCAACATACAATTAATATACACATCAACGATACAATATTCAAGTTATCAGTTAAACATAAATATTTTTAATTGAAAAAATGTGTCTGTACGAACAATTTGCAGTTCATAGTTGTTCTTGTATTTCCAGACATCGAAAAACAAGATACATAGAGCTATTTTAGAGGCAGGTGTTAACTAAAAACATCAGTCGCTCGCGCTCTCGTACTTGCAGTCGCATCGATTGATATAGCAACCGTACATTACAAATACAAACACTATATTATGTAGGAGCGAAGGAAACGCTTGGGATAATATTCAAGAGGAATATATAAAAGCAGCATAAAAACATCCTACTAGTCTTACGTCGTCAGTCAGTCTGTTCCGTTCTCGTAATTTAAATCAACTACGTCGTTTATTCATCGCGCTGTCTCACTCGCCAGCCGGATCATCCAACAATAAGTCCGTATATACATCTTCAAATATACAATCCCACATATATAAATTATTTTCGTGCCACTCCGTTGTCTCGCGAATGCTTTTTGAAATGTTTTTTTAAATACCACGCCGTGATACATTTATACTCACATAGAGTACATTTGTATGGCTTCTCTCCAGTGTGCGTCCTTATATGATTTTGTAAATGTCTTGCTGTGGTACATGCATGCTCACAATGAGTACATTTGTATGGCTTCTCGCCAGTATGCTGACGTAAATGTCTTTTCAAACTTACTGCTAGAGTACATCTATACTCACATTCTGTGCAATTGTACGGCTTTTCTCCAGTGTGCCTTCGTAAATGAATTTTTAAACTAAATCTTTTACCACAACTATAGTCACATTGAGTGCATTTGTAGGGCTTCTCTCCAGTATGCCTTCTTAAATGTAGTTTTAACTTTTCTATCGTAGCAGATCTAAAGTCACATAGATTGCATTTGTATGGCTTCTCTCCTGTGTGCCTTCTTAAATGTATTTTTATTTTTCCTGCGGTAGTACAACTATACTCGCATTGATTGCATTTGTATGGTTTTTCTCCAGTGTGCTTTTTTATGTGTCTCCGCAAGAGTCCTGCAGTAGTACTAGTGTAATCACATAAAGTGCATTTGTATGGCTTCTCTCCAGTGTGTGTCCTTATATGATTTTGTAAATCTCTTGCTGAGTTACAACTATACTCACATTCTACGCATTTGTGTGGTTTTTCTCCAGTGTGCCTTCTTACGTGTTGTTTTAAGTTTCCCGCTTTATTACATGCATACTCACAATGAGTACATTTGTATAGTTTCTCTCCAGTGTGCTTCAACAAATGTATCTTTAAATTGCTTATTGTTGTACTCATGTACTCACATTGAGTGCATTTATATGGCTTCTCTCCAGTGTGCCTTCTTACGTGTTGTTTTAAGTCTCCCGCTTTATTACATGCATACTCACAATGAGTACATTTGTATAGTTTTTCTCCAGTGTGCTTTAACAAATGTATTTCTATATTTGTTATTGTAGTACCCCTATACTCACATTGAGTGCATTTATATGGCTTTTCTTCAGTGTGCCTTTTTACGTGTTGCTTTAAAACTCGTACATTAGTACATCCATACTCGCATTGAGTGCATTTGTATGGCTTCTCGCCAGTATGCTTCAGTAAATGTGTTTTTAAACTTCCTAGTGCAGAACATCTAAACTCACATTGAGTACATTTGTATGGCTTCTCTTCAGTGTGCATTCTTGAATGTCTTTTTAAAGTTCCTGTTGTAGTACATCTATACTCACATTCTGTGCATTTGTGTGGCTTCTCTCCAGTGTGCTTTAATAAATGTACTTTTAAATGTCCTGCTTGAGTACATCTATACTTACATTGAGTGCATTTGTATGGCTTCTCTCCAGTATGACTTCTTATATGTACTTTTAAATTATTATTGCTTGCAGTAGTGTGTGTGCAGTGTGGGCACTGGTAGCGTCCGTCGGCGTTGCGCGTGTGTGCGTGCGCGCGTGTCGTGTGTGTGGCGTGCGTGTGCGTGTCCGGCTGCGTGTGTGCGTGTGCGCTCTGCTCTGTGGATGAGGCTCCTGCAGCCTGCGCTTGTTCCTCCTTCACTCGCGGCGGTGACTCCGGTGCTGTCGCCGCGTCCTCCGCTGTCTCACCGGGCTCTGCTTTCACTTGACTGCAGTCTATTGTTTTGGTGATGTTAGGCTCGGACTTTGTTCGCATCAAATCTGAAAGAAGACACTATGTTCAAGCATATTTAAATTTGTATTTTGACCATCCCACTGCTGGGCTGGGCACAAGCCCCTTGAGAAATGGGTGATTAGAATAAAGTGATATATTTGTCACAAAGAGTTTTAAAAATATACATTATCAGACATACAATATTAAATTATTAAAATAATGCACTTACCACCTAACATGGGCAAGGGGCTACACAGATACACAGGGTCAAAGAGGAGACAAAAAACATAATATTATATAACATGGGAAATAGTTAGATATTTGATTTAAATAACTTATCTAATATATAAAAATGAATTGCAAAATGTGTAGCACAACTCGACAACGACTGGACCAATTTTATGACAAGAAGAATTCAAATTATTGCCGGGAAAACCCTAAAAACAGCCTTTATCTTTTTCCCATACAAACATTTTCTAACTAAAGTTAATTTAAATTTTGATCGGCAGGTATACTGCTAGTATTATAATAAATGAGGTAGTTGGTGTGTCTCACCATCATCCCTCAGGGCTGCGTCAGTGCCAGCGCCGCGCTCCTCACAGCTCACCAGCTCTCCCGCTGCAGACTCATGCTCTAAGAGATCTTCATTGGTTTCCACCTTAAATGTGTCCAATGCTAAAATGTCCTCTACAACAAATACATCACATGATGACATGACAAATACATAGAGAAGAGAGGAGTAAAAAACACAGTATATAATTATATCAGTATATAAATAAAATCATTCATTGACTGCATCAAAATACCTGCGTCCATGCCTGTGTCTCCAGGGTCCTCATGGTCTGACGGAAGATCCTCCGAGTCACACTCAGGATAAGATAATATCCTCATCTTGGTCTGCCTCAAGTGCTGGATGAACTCATTCACCTTACCACTCACAATCTCCATGTTATCTTGAGTAACCTGGTACAATATAAATCATTGCAATCATTTGTCTAAAACTGCAATAAAAGTGTGTTGGTGTGATAAGGATATAGCTGGATATAGCTGCACTCACTCCAGGGAGCTCCTGTCGCAACACGCGGTCGGCGGCGACTGCCATTACCCTGAGTCTATCGCATTTCCGCAGCAGCGCCGCGCACACGCAGCACACTGTGTGCGGGAAGCCGTCGCCCGCCGCCAGCTGCGAACAAACACCGAACGACCACATAACCCAACTATCACATCACCACTCGCAACGCAATACGCACTCTCGAATGTACTAGAGTGCTGCCGCTGCCGCTGCCGCCGTACCGATATGCAGGTGAGCTGCTCCAGCACGTCGTGCAGCCGCGTCGAGAATATGTTCACGACGCGCGAGTCTCGCGACAGACACACGCGACACAGCCCGCCGCTAACAGGCGATACTTGACTCTGAATCATTCTAACGATAATCAATTAATCAATGCATTAGATTACATACATTTCAAATAAGTGAAAAACAAAATCATGCAATGATGACAGATACGCAACATTTTAGCTGTCATTGACACTGTTTGAGACAATGTGGAAAACGGCTCAAACACGATGGTGACTTCTTAGAGGAAGTAGACCCTGATTTTTGAAATGAGAATTTGTGTGTGTTCGGTTAATTATGTTAGCGTCATTCGTTTGTGTTTTTCCATTGTCTTCATTTTTAGTTTCTCATTAATATTATGGTATTTCTACAAAAGCTAGTGTCTGTTTTAATTTCACCATTCGCTTAATGTATTATGCTCTTAGACCGTTCGCGTTGCAATAGTAAAATTCCGCTTTTTTAAGTGACTTAAATGTCATTCACGATAGCGAGTTTTTTTTAATTTATCAAGTAGCAACACCGATTTTTACTGTCATTCATGAACGCTGTTTATTTATGCTGTTTTCAATTTGATTAATTTCTCATGCAGTGTTAAGAACTAGGTAATGTAAAAGAAGTAATTAAAAATTACTATGTCGTTATTAGACGTTTGTCTTTGTTGCCTGGCAGAGGATTGTACCGCTTTTCTATCAACAAAATATTACGATAATAATTCATGGAACATATATTATACAATATTATCAAATACTTTAAACATACGCGTAAGTAATTAAAGTTATAGTAGTTTATTATAATAAATTTATTATTTTTAAGATTATTTTCAATTATACATCGTGTTTATCCAATGTTTATTGTTATTACACATGAATGGAATAAAAGTATAAAACAATTATAAACTAGTACTTAAATAGGTTTATTTTATTCTCTGGTATTTCGGATACTTTACAGTTTCCATAATCATAGCACAACTGTGCTGACAATAGTTAGTTTAGCATTAGTCTATTGTCAGCGAATAAAATAAAATATTTATTCCAATGTGTAATAACCTTAGGCATCAATTATAAAATAATAACTTTTTAATAAAAAAATTTAACCGCCAAAAAAAAACTTAAACGCAACAGATTATTTCCAAATATTCGCTCATGATCAGCAGACCGATTGCAAATTTACTTCCAAAAAAAAAAATAAAAAAAAAAACGCAACAGAAAACAATAGCGCACTAAAAAGTAAAAAATAATATTTTTGTTGTTTATAATGACTATTATTTTTGTTGTAACATCTGTTATTTTTAAAGTCGGTGCCAGCTGGTGCAGCAACTCTTCAATAAGGTGCTCAAGTTTGTTTGAGGCTGGCACTGACTCCATAAATAACAGACGTTACAACAAAAATAATACAAAAATAATAGTCGTCGAATTATCAAAATCGAACCTCTCTGTAAAAAATTATGCGTGGTCATATCATTAAAAAAAAAAATACGCGTCGAACTGAGAACCTCTTCCGTTTTTTTCGTCGGTTGAAAATGATTATAGTAATAGCTTATTCTTTTCCAGATGCCTGAATATCTATTAAAAGGGAAAATCTGTGATAAATGCATTTGCGAGCTAAAAAAAGTTGCGGCCTTCAAGAAACAAGTCGAAGATACTATTAATGTGATCACTATGAAATATAAAATGGATGAAAGTAATTTTGACAAATATGAAAGTAACAAAGGAGATAATTTGGACTGTAATGATTTTGATGACAAAAATATTGTCAATTTTGAGTGCTCAGCTGATGTTGATGGTAAATTGTTTCATGAATTAAACTAACTAGGGTCCCTGATTCCCCCCTCCTCCCGCCGCCGAGCTCGCGCGCTAGTCGGCGCCGCGCTGCGCTCAGACTAGACACTTTGTAATGCAGCGTTCGAGACAACTACCAGCTGATTGTTACCGCGGAATACAAGTTTTTTTGTTTGGGGCTAGAGAGTCACAACTTTCAAAATCCCTACTAATATTATAAATGCGAAAGTAACTCTGTCTGTCTGTCTGTTTTTCTGTTACGCTTTCACGCTAAAACTACTGGACCGATTTAAATGAAATTTGGTACAAAGAAAGTCTGGAGCCTGAGAAAGGACATACTTTTTAACCGACTGCAAAAAAGGAGGAGTTCCACGCGGACGAAGTCGCGGGCAGAAGCTAGTGTTATTATAAATTATAAATTTAAAATCACATCATATCATATCAACCCTGAATACTATTTTTTGAAAGAACTACCTACATGTATGTGTGTTATTCTTTCAGATCATGATTTTTTTATAAAACCAGAGACAAATGATAATGAAGATATTAGGAGCATGTCACTTATCAAAGATGTTACCAGATCGAAAATAAAAATAAATAGAAAGGAAAGAGAAAAACAGGCAAAAGATAATGGGAGAAATGAAGGTATGTATTTACTAAAAAGTTTAATAAGTATCTATGGTTCAGTACCATTATATCGTTTAGTTAATAAACGATGTGTTTTCTTTTCTGTTTCAGATGTAATATTGAAAAATTTGCAAAACAAACTGGACGCACCACAGAGACGCTCAGAATTAATAGAAAACTCTTTAAAATTAGTTTTAAACTCAAACTTGTGCCTTTTCAAGTCATTGAAAACTAAATCCCGCTGCTACAACTGCGCGGAGGCGTTTTTCACTATCAAAGAACTTCGAGATCACACAAACACGCACACAAATTATTCTACACAATTGAAAGCAAAGTTGAACAGGTTAAAAGGGCTCTCGTATCAAAACGCAGATATTTCTAATTTAAAATGTAAACAGTGTTCTCAAACATGCTTAGATTTGAACGAACTGAAAAAACACCTAACCGAAATGCATGGTGTACACTTCGGCAATGGCGACCATTTCATAATCCCGTACAGATTAGAGAATGGCTTCGATTGCGTTGTCTGTGGTGATAAATTTAACACGTACATGCGTCTTTCTGTGCACATGAATACGCATTATTTTAACAATGTGTGCGAGATATGCGGCAGTACGTTTATAAACCGTACTAGTCTACGCATACACGTACACTCGCGGCATAGAGAGAAAAAATGTAGATTATGCTCTGAAATATTTTTATCGAACTATGATAGAGTGAAACATATGAGGAAATGTCACAACACTAGCGCGTCTAAAAGATATTGTCTTGTCTGTGGCGAGACGTTCCGTTACACGTACCAACTTGTTGAACATAGAATTCAAAAACATGGCGCGGAAAGGTTAATAGTAAAATGTTCTTTATGTCCTACTACGTTTCCTTCCACGCAGAATTTGAAGATTCATATACGTTCAGTGCACGTAAAGGAACGTAATTTTCCATGTAATATTTGTAATATGGGTTTTTTTACTAAATCTGGTAGAACTAGGCATGAGAGGTCTCACGTAGATGTTAGGTCTTTTTCATGTAGTCATTGCGAAAGTAAATTTAAAAGTAAGGATTCTGTGAGACGACATATTAAAAGACTGCACGGCCATTTAAAACTAGGTTAAGTAGCACTAAGGCACTTAAACTTGTTTTCTTTTGTCATTGAATAAAGTTTTATGTCATTGTTGGTTTATTGATTTCTTATAAAAAGCCCATTCTGATATGTCTATGTAGAACTGTTTTCTATACTAATAATAATATAATAAAGAGGAAACGTTTGTTTGTTTGGATTGAATAGGCTCCTAAACGACTGGACCGATTTTAATAATTCTTTCACTGTTGGAAAGCTACACTATTCCCGAGTGACATAGGCTATAAAAAAAAGGAATCCGGGCGAAGCCGGGGCGGGCCGCTTGTTTTTTTAAAAAACCTGTCTGTCGGTTTACGGATGTCTCTTGCCTCTGTTGGACAGAATGAAGCAGAATGACAACGACGTAATCGAATCATATTTAAACTAAACAATAAATGTTTTATTTAATAAAATAGCTTTACTGAGTATTAACGTTAGAACGCCGTAGCACGGTCCTAAGCTGACGACATTTAAACGCTATAGTTTACTAAAATTGACGTTATAGCAGGGTTTCTTAACCTTTTTGCAGTCACGGACCACTTTTACAATTTAAACTATACCACGGACCCCACCCATAAATATTTTTGGAAATAAAAAAAATATATGTTACAATATGTTCTGTACTAATAAATATGCTTAGACTGACTGACCTCCTTCGGACCCCTGACATACAAGCTAAGGACCCCTAAGGGGTCCATGGACCCCACGTTAAGAAACCCTGCGTTATAGTGTTCCAATGAATGTTTTGAGCGTTTTTATCACCTAGAGGAACACACTCTGAGTGCTATCTGTGGTTATCTGTCAAACCGAATCCAATGTCACTGTCACTTACTGTCAGTCTCTGTTATATTTTTTCCCGGGTTTCTATTCGGTATTTCAACAAGCACCGACTTGTTTGACTTTTTCTCCAATAAGATTAGTATTACTATATTTATTATCTGGTATATTTAATTCAGTAAGCAATTTCAATACGTATTATTTAGATAAAGGAACCAGTTTCTTAGTACAGAGGTAAGCGAACATATTATTATATTCGGTGAATTTTGGTGCTTATACTAAATTATTAGTAAATTTATTGGTAAACTAGCTTCTGCCCGCGACTTCGTCCGCATGGAACTCCTCCTTTTTTTGCAGTCGGTTAAAAAGTAGCCTATGTCCTTTCTCAGGCTCCAGACTTTCTTTGTACCAAATTTCATTTAAATCGGTCCAGTAGTTTTTGCGTGAAAGCGTAACAGACAGACAGAGTTACTTTCGCATTTATAATATTAGTAGGGAAGTAGGGATAGAGCTTACACAAATACTTTTACACGTCAGAAAATGTATCAGATAATTTTTAACAAACATGGCAGTATTTTGTAATTTTTAGAGTTGTTTTTAGATTTATTTTTCCAATATATGTTTTTATTTGCTTTAAAATACATTGGCTCAAGCTCTAGAGGCACCATTTATTTAGAATACAATATAGAAGACAAATATGTATACTTCTTTACTGATATAATAAAGAAGAAAGGTTTGTTTGTTTGGTTGAATAGGTTCTAAAACAACTGGACCAATTTGAAAATTTTTTTCACTGTTGGGAAGCTACACTATTCTCGAGTGACATATGCTATCTATACTTCTATACTAATATTATAACGCTGAAGAGTTTGTTTGTTTGTTTGTTTGAACCTGCTAATCTCAGGAACTACTGGTTCGAATTGAAAAAATCTTTATTGTTGGATAGACCATTTATTGAGGAAGGCTTTAGGATACATAAAATCATGCTGCAACCAATAGGAGTGAAGAAACAGTTGAAAATGTGTAAAAAAACAGACACACAGACAGCTAGTGTATATATATATATATACATAGTAAATGTAATAAAGAACTGAAAAGAATGGACTAACTTGAAAAAATCTTCCACTGTTGGGAAACTACACTATTCCGAAGTGACGTCCCTACTAATATTATAAATGCAAAAGTAACTCTGTCTGTCCGTCTGTCTGTCTGTTACGTTTTCACGCTTAAACTACTGGACCAATTTAAATGAAATTTGGTACAAAGAAAGGACATAGGCTACTTTAAAAAAGGAGGAGTTCCACGCGGATGAAGTCACGGGCAGAAGCTAGTAGGCTATATCAATGTTTAATAAAGGCAATATGAACATATTAGATGGAGGTATGGGAGGGGGTTGTGCGTCAGTACCCCCCTGAACCGGGGCTGAGGCAGTTTGCCAAGCTCCTGGAGACGGCTGGCGCAGTGCTCCGTAACGATCTGGCGGACTTTGAAATTGGTATGTTCTTTAATAACTATTAATGATAATTTCTGATGCCTTTGCGGTTATTACTGTCATGATTTTGAAAGTTATATAATTAATTTAGTTAAGATGTTTTATTGTCTATTATTGTCTATATTAGCGTTAAATTAAAATTAGGATTGGCAATACCCGCGCTTGTCAGTTATTGGTTAATTTGCAAACGGACCAATGACGGACAAGCGAGGGCGACCAATCAGCGAAGGGTTTGCTGATTAACCTGGCGGGAAAAAGCGCGGGAACGCGTATCTTGTTCGGAAATTAACGAAGGGGACAGTTTGATTTTCTGGTGTTGAAAGAAAAGTCTGTTTGATGTTTATTGAAAGTAAACTAAGTTAATGAATTAATGTTATAGTACTTTAATCCTTCGTGATACATAAGTCGTTGAATGTAATAAACCGGATTAACAGTATTTGGAGTTTGATTTATAATATTACACATTGGAATGAAACAACTATTAACGGATTTAACTCACGTATTTTTTTATTTTATTTTATGACGTCAGCTATGACGTTTCGGATTCTTTACAGTTTCCATAATCGTAGCACGACTGAGCTGACAATAGTCTAACGCTAAAGTGATTTATACAGTTATGCAAACTACCTTATATTTAAATTACAAATTTTGAAAAACTAATAGTTGTTTCATTCCAACTATTAATGATTTGCTGTTATTACACATTGAAATGAAACAACTATGGCATGGCTGATGATAAGATTATGGAGATTAAAGGTTCAGCAGACTACACAATGTATTTTGAAGCATTTTTTTTTTAGATAGAGTGATTCAAGAGGAAGGTTTATAGCACTCGTATGACTAGTAATGATTAAAATAAAAATTGAAAGCCTATTTATTTACAGGGTTCATTAAAATCTGTTTTTTTTTTAATATTTTCTTTTTCGTAGCTTTTTTTTATTAAATAAATAGTTATTTCAGTTATTTAAACAATGTGTTTTAATTTAATGTAATAATATCAACAATTTTTTGAAAAAACAGCAAGAAAAGTCTAACTTAAATATTTTATTGTATCTATGGTCCTCTTATGTAACATGCAACAATGCCTTCTTTCCTTATCTGTATTTGTCACTAATATAAATCATATCCACCCTGTTTTTTTAAAATAATATCTATGGTCACTTTAGCATAAGACTATTGTCAGCTCAGTTGTGCTACGATTATGGAATCTGTAAAGGCTTCGAAACGACAGCCAATAAAAATAAAATACACAAGTTAAATAAGTTCTTTCATTCCAATCTGTGGTCAATTCACACCAATTGATCTAGTCTCAAACTAAACAAACCTTGTAGGTACACTAGGTACTATGGGCACTAGACAATGGATAAACATACATAAATACATATAAGACATCTAAGACTCAGGTACAGATGCCAGTGCTCATCACACTGACTGCCCCTAGCAGGATTCGAACCCGCAACCTCCGGTTTCGTAGTCAGGAGCTCTGACCACTAGACCAGGCCGTGTTTATTTAGGTACTAGCGGTCCCGGCAGACGTCGTCCTGCCCATTCGAAATTCAAATTAGGTAACTTTAGTTAGACAACGTTTGTATCGGAAAAGAAAAGGGCTGTTTTTAGGGTTTTCCCGGCAATTATTCGTTTTTTTCTCGCCGTAAGAACCATCCTTGGACTTCAACGAACATTTAAAAAAAAAAAATGGCCAAATTGGTCCAGGCGACGTCGAGTTATGCGCTTACCAACACATTTTGTGATTAATTTTTATATATAAGAAGAAAGAAAGAAGAAGATAACCTTGTTTCCAGATGATTTCCTGAAGTCATTGTTGCGTGCACCAGTTGGTTTGCTGCAGTTCATCGCCAATAAGAGAACAGAAGAGATATGGATGAAGCCGTTGGCTGATGCTTTCAAAATTGTAACTCAAATTGTCCATAATTGCAGCCGGATTAGTGGTTACATTGATGATATTAAAAATGTAAGTTTTTCAAAAGAAGTTTTTAGATTTGACTACTTAGGGGCCGTTTAAGTATTACGTAAGCAGATTTATAACAATTACTAGCTTTTGCCCGCGATTCCATCCGCGTGGAATTAATGAAATGACGTTCATATAACATTGCATCCCCCCCTTTAAATTCTTTTTTTTACAATTTCTCTGGCTCTAGACTATCTGTGTACCAAATTTTAAAAGCGAGCCAGACAAGAGTTACTTTCGCATTTATAATAATAGTTAGGAATAGGATTTACCCCTTAACCTTTTTAGGTCCGTCACCCTTATGACCTAACTAGGGTCCCTGATCCCCTCCTCCCGCCGCCGAGCTCGCGCGCTAGTCGACGCCGCGCTGCGCTCAGACTAGACACTTTGTAATGCGGCGTGAGAGACAACTGCCAGCTGATTGTTGCCGCGAAACATTAGTTTTATCCCCGCGGGAGTAATTACCCCCAGGTTAAGAACCCAGGAGTTGGAGACGGTGTTTCAAACGCGAATTTCCACCCTTATACTTAACTAGCTTCTGCCCGCGACTTCGTCCGCATGGAACTCCTCCTTTTTTGCAATCGGTTAAAAAGTAGCCTATGTCCTTTCTCAGGTTCCAGACTTTCTTTGTACCAAATCTCATTTAAATCGGTCCAGTAGTTTTAGCGTGAAAGCGTAACAGACAGACAGACAGACAGACAGACAGAGTTACTTTCGCATTCATAATATTAGTAGGGATTGATTTTGACAACAGATATGTCAACTGTCTTACGATCCCGAGACGCGGTCCCACGCCCTCTCGTGCGCCGCGGCGCTGGTGGAGAAGCACCCGCGGCTGTGGGGCTCCGCTGACGCCTCCCGCCATGTCCGGGCGCTGCAAGACGCCACCAACTGTAGGACTCCGCTGGCCGTCCTCGTTGGTAAGTGTACTACAAATATGGGAACTGAAAATGTGCCAAATTTCAACAAAATCGTTGAGAGGTTTAAGCGGGAATGCGTAGACAGACAGACGGAGTTACTTTTGCCTCTATAATATTAGTAGGGATTGAAAAAGTTAAAGTTATTATAATATTAGCTCATGGTGCGCGACACAAAGGCAAAGGAGCGGAGTTAATTTTCGACACTCGCAAGGGAATCAAAACTTCTAGGGACATTTAACTTATTTCCTTCAGGGGATGAAACATCAAAACACTTTTTTTTCCAGGTACTTTATGCGAATTCACCCCGTCAGCTGTTGAGGGTGAAATAACGACAATATGGCGGACGTTTTTGAATATGTTGGGCTCAAATAAAAACACAGTAAGTACATTTTTAACCGCGGATTACAGACATAATACACCAAAAATAATAAAATATTGGAATGAAATAACTATAGACGGATTTAATTTAATATGTGTTCTTAATTCAATAAGTGTATTTTATTTTATTGGCTGAAAAATCACTTCCGCATAAGACTATTGTCAGCTCAGTCGTGTTACGATTATGGAAACTGTAAAGAATCCGAAACGTCAGCGAATAAAATAAAATAAAAATACGCGAGTTTAATCTGTCAATACTTGTATCATTCCAATTTTTTATTATTTTTGATATGTTTTTTTTAGGATAAAATAACTAACGCAGTGTTAAACGGTGTATGTGGTTTGTTCACGCACTTTGGATCCGATCTGCCGACGGCTGAGTTGAACGAATTCTACGCTAACCTCTCAGCTATTTATATGAAAAATCCTAGATGTCAAGATGGTAAGTGTTTTTAAAACGCAATATTTTTTAAACTGTCACTACATAGTATTAAAAAAGAACAGAATCGAAATGCGTTAGGGAGCAATGATGCCACAGACACACACACACGCGCACGCACGCACGCACGCACACACACACACACACACACACACACACACAAACACACACACACACACACACACACAATTTTGAAACAAAATATATTATAATTATGATTATTAGCACTTTTATTTTTGTGGAATTAGCATTATTTGAAACTCATGTCCTTTCTCACGGCTCTAGACTATCGGTGTTCTAAATTTCATTTAAATTAATTCAGTAGTTTTAGCCCGAAAGCTTACTATAGCGTATAATAACATTAAAGGTAACCTTTTTTTTTCAGTTTGTTTCAAAATATTACAACACCATGCCCGTTTGTTCAAAGAGCGAATTGTCGATGATCAGTGTATGCGGCTCGCTTTATGGCAAGCTGTGGGTAATAATAATGAGGCAGCTATAATTAACGTTTACGGCATTGTGTGTGAAAATGTACAAAATAACGTTTTGGAGGTATGTATTTTTAGTATTCAGTACCCAAATGGTAAATTTCTATTACTGAGATTCCGCTGTGTCGTCTATACTAGACGTTCGCCCCGGCTTCGCACGGTTTATCTTTTTTTATAGCCTTTGTCACTCGGGAATAGTGTAGCTGCCCAACAGTGGAAGAATTTTTCAAATCGGTCCAGTAGTTTTTGATTTTCATTACAACCAAGCAAACAAAGTTTTCCTCTTTATAATATTAGTATAGAAAACAAAGTCGATGTCCGTATTCTTGAATCTTTAAAACTACGCAACGGATTTTGAAGCGTTTTTTTTTAAATAAATAGTGATTTAAGAGGAAGGTTTAAGCACCCGTGTGAAGTCGGGGCGGGTCGCTAGTTATATATATAAAATTCTACTGTACCTGTGTATGTCACGACACCTAAACGGCTGGACTGATTTTTATTAATGAATGATCTTTTTATTTATTTATTTTTTTTATTTGTTATTGGAGAACCAACAGCTATAAACAATACAATGAGTAGGCAACTAATAGAAAACAGTAAGCCAATTACAGGTTCTCACCGATAGAATCTTTTCCAATTTTGATTAATTATTTCGTAATATTGTTTATTATAACATTAAAAAATAAATTGTCGTGTCGTTCTTGAGATTCGATCTTTTAAAATTGCTATTATTTATTGCCTGTGGGTTTTTTTTTTAGAAAATATTGTCTGTGGAGGTACTTCCCCATACAAAGTCCCACTCGACCCGGGCGAAGTTCACGGCGCTACGTGTGCTAACTTCAGCCAGTGCCTACGTCAGTCTAGACTTGTCTGGATATGTGGACGGACAAAGTCTAGAATACCAGTTGAAGGAAGGGAAAATGACACACGACAATGCTGAAGCGGTAAGATTTAAAATAATAAAAAAAAAGTTTCATCCCCTCTTAGGGGTTGAGTTTTTATTAAATTTGAATTATGTTCAATATTAACTACGATCTATCAATCGATAATTCGATTGATATTTTTGGTTCAATACCATTAGTTTTTAATTATAATGATATTTTTGTACAAAGACAAGGGTAGAAAAATTTTAGACCCCCAAGAAAGGCATTTCACACAGATGGCGCTGAAGCGAAAATTCGCATGTAAACAATAAAGTACAAAGACTGCATTGAAAGGAGTAGATAAATTCGATGATCTGTCAGTGGTCCCTATGGTGTAATGGTTCAGCACGCTGCCGCTAGTAAAGGAATAGGCGTGGGTTCGAATCCCACTGGGGGTCTTAAAATTTTTCTACTCTTGTCTTTGTATAAAAATATCATTATAATTGAATCATGTTTATTACCAACTTTTGTTTGCGACTTTGAGTGGGAGTCAAAAATGAATGATTCTTATATTTTACTATTTTGTTCCCTTAGGGGATGAATTCCAATTAAGTTTTATCAAAATCAATTTATTTAGTATTTAGTTAGTACTAGCTGCCCCGGCAGACGTCGTCCTGCCCGTCCGATTGTTTCGTCAAAGATCTGTCAAAGTCTTCTGTCACTTACCGTCAATTACTGTATATGGGAGTATAGAAAGATGTTGATTTTAAACTTTTTCAACATGTTTTTTAAATATCCTCTTACAAACCTTCCCTGGACTTCCACGAATAATTCAAGACCAAAATTAGCCAAATCGGTTCGTGCGTTCTGGAGTTATAGCGTCAGGAAGGAAAACCCGACTTATTTTTATAGAATAGAGATGTGCGGGTGAAATCTCGCAACTCAATTTTGAAGATATCTTTAACCGATTGAGCTGATATTTTGTACACACGTTCAGTTTGGATGACAATGCATGGTTAACTGTGTGACGTCATACTGAAACCGAATTAAGGGGGTACAAGGAGGACGGTATAAACGTCCACAAATATACCCGAGTGGGGTATCAAATGAAAGAGGATCACATGTACATTGTAAAATTGAATAATGAAAGTTTTTCTAAAAGCATTTACATTTTTTAATTCTCAGGTGTGTTGGTATATAGAAAGTAAACAGAAGAATAGTGAAAGGTTACTGCAAGCGGCCATTTTGTTTTACGATAATATACCAGAAGCAATGAGAAAGAGAATAGTTGTTCATGGACTTTTGAATGCATCTGATGCAGTTAGAGAGGTAAGTTTGTTTCGTCCGTTCGTGAACAGCCAGTTGATATAATAATATCTGATGCCATCGCGGTTATTACACACTAGCTGTGCCCGTGAATTCGTCCGCGTGGAATAGTTATTATTCATATAATAATTTTCCCCGCTTTTTACACATTTTCCAGTTTCTTCGCTCCTATTGGTCGCAGCGTGATGTTATATAGCCTAAAGCCTTCCTTGATAAATGGTCTATTCAACAAAAAAATATTATTTCAATTCGAACCAGTAGTTCCTGAGATTAGCGCGTTCAAACAAACAAACAAACTCTTCATCTTTATAATATTAGTATAGATTGGAATGAAACAACTATAAACGGATTTAACTCGCGTATTTTTATTTTATTTGCTGTCTATTGTCAGCTCAGTAGTGCTACGATCATGGAAACTAAAGAAATTGAAACGTTAGCAAATAAAATAAACATACGCGAGTTTATTTCGTTTAAAGTTGTTTCATTTCAATCTATACTAATATTATAAATCTGAAGAGTTTGTTTGTTTGTTTGTTTGAACGCGCTAATCTCAGGAACTACTGGTTCGAATTCAAAAATTCTTTTTTTGTTGGATAGACCATTTATCTAGGAAGGCTTTAGGCTATATAACATCACGCTGCGACCAATAGGAGCGAAG
Source organism: Polylopha cassiicola (assembly GCA_038024825.1). Lineage (NCBI taxonomy): Eukaryota > Metazoa > Arthropoda > Insecta > Lepidoptera > Tortricidae > Polylopha > Polylopha cassiicola. Next base: position 2,501,861 of record CP149065.1, on the reverse strand, counting down.
AAACAGTGGAAAATGTGTAAAAAACGTGGAAAATAACTATTCCACGTGGACGAAGTCGCTGGCAGAAGCTAATGTGTAATAACCGCGAAGTCATCAGAAATTATTATCATATTTTTTGTTGTTGTTTCCAGGCGGCCGTTAACTTCATTATATCTGAGTATTATCAAAACAACGATATAATAAAAGTGTGGCGCGACATATTCGAAGTCGACAGAAGCGATGACGTCACAAATGCAAAATTTCGCAGTTTTATAGATTATTTCGTGAATTATCTTGAATGTGAATTGAAAATGTTTTTTAACAAAAATGAAGATAGTGAGGTGAGTTTATTTTACAAGCTTTTAGTTAACTTGCAATGTCAGTACGTGCGGGTGAAATATTGCGACCCAATATTGAAGACATCTTTAACTAATTGAGATGAAATAAACGATCAAATAAAATAAAAATAAAAAAATATTTTTAAAAAAAAGCTTTTATTAAAATGCTCTAAAAAATAGATAATAAAATTTTGCTTTATAATTTTAACTATAAACTCAGAACCTCATTATACACAATTTATAATAAATGTTCATAAAACCTTGTCGCAAGGCTTAGGTACCTATAATTATTAAATTAAATTACAATGTTTGAAAATTTAAACTTAGCAGATCAAGTTACTGAGTTAAAGAGCTACTAGTTTGTTTATACCAATAAATCGCGTAACAAGCTTTTATGAACACATGTTAAATATTATGTTAAATTATACAATTTATATTTATTTATATAAACAAAAGCTTTTAATTTTAATAATAAACGTCTCTGGACAATTCACACTAATTCATCTAGTCCCAAACTAAGCAAAGCTTGTACTATGGGTACTAGACAACGGATAAACATACAGAAATACATATAAGACATCCAAGACACAGGTACAGACGCCAGTGCTCAACACACTGACTGCCCCTAGCAGGATTCGAACCCGCAACCTCCGGGGTGTGTGTGTGTGTGTGTGTGTGTGTGTGTGTGTGTGTGTGTGTGTGTGTGTGTGTGTGTGTGTGTGTGTGTGTGTGTGTGTGTGTGTGTGTGTGTGTGTGTGTGTGTGTGTGTGTGTGTGTGTGTGTGTGTGTGTGTGTGTGTGTGTGTGTGTCCGTGTCCGTGTCCGTGTGCGTGTCCGTGTGCGTGTGCGTGTGCGTGTCCGTGTCCGTGTCCGTGTCCGTGTCCGTGTCCGTGTCCGTGTGCGTGTGCGTGTGCGTGTCCGTGTCCGTGTCCGTGTCCGTGTCCGTGTCCGTGTCCGTGTCCGTGTCCGTGTCCGTGTGCGTGTCCGTGTCCGTGTCCGTGTCCGTGTCCGTGTCCGTGTCCGTGTCCGTGTCCGTGTCCGTGTCCGTGTCCGTGTGCGTGTGCGTGTGCGTGTGCGTGTGCGTGTGCGTGTGCGTGTGCGTGTGCGTGTGCGTGTGCGTGTGCGTGTGCGTGTGCGTGTGCGTGTGCGTGTGCGTGTGCGTGTGCGTGTCCGTGTCCGTGTCCGTGTGCGTGTGCGTGTGCGTGTCCGTGTCCGTGTCCGTGTCCGTGTCCGTGTCCGTGTCCGTGTGCGTGTGCGTGTGCGTGTGCGTGTCCGTGTCCGTGTCCGTGTCCGTGTCCGTGTCCGTGTGCGTGTCCGTGTATGTGTCCGTGTCCGTGTCCGTTTCCGTGCCCGTGCCAGTGTGTGTGTGTGTGTGTGTGTGTGTGTGTGTGTGTGTGTGTGTGTGTGTGTGTGTGTGTGTGTGTGTGTGTGTGTGTGTGTGTGTGTGTGTGTGTGTGTGTGCGCGCGTGTGTGCGCGTGCGTGCGTGCGTGCGTGTGTGCATGTGTGGCATCATAGCTCCCAAACGCATGAACCGATTTTGATTCTGTTTTTTTTTTGTTTAAAAGGTGTATATGTCGGGAGTGTTCTTAGCTATGTTTGATGAAAATCGGACATGTACTTTAATAAATAGAGGGGGGTGAAAGAGGGGATGGAAAAATAAATGTCCTCAAATATACTCAAATGAAAGAGGATCACGTGTACATTACAAAATTGATATTATAATGAAAATCGGTTAAGTAGTTCAAAAAATATAAAGACTGAAAGTGTGGAAATGGTTATTATCCATCATGTAGATGCCCAAAAAATATTTGACTTTTATTTTTTCTTTTCTCAATCGAACAATAAATGACGGAGATAAGCGCTTGCTTATATATTGTACCATGTCGTGACGTCACGAGTCACTCCCGAACTGTAGAAGCACTTGTCTTTGGCATTGTTTATTTGTTTGAGAAAAGAAAAAATACGCGTCGAATATTTTTTAATAATGTAACTGACAAACTGAATAGAATTTCATTGGAATGAAACAACTATTAACGGATTTAACTCGCGTATTTTTATTTTATTTTATTTGCTGACGTTTCGGATTCTTTACAGTTTCCATAATCGTAGCACGACTGAGCTGACAGTAAAATAAAATAAAAATACGCGAGTTAAATCCGTTAATAGTTGTTTCATTCCAATGTGTAATAACCGCGAAGGCATCAGAAATTATTATGAATAGAATTTCGTTTTTTTTACCCACACGTCACCCCTATTGTGTACACACGTTCAGTTTGGATAAACAAACAAAAGAAAATATCAAATAATCAGAAATGATTATTTATTGAAATGAAACTTACAGCATAAGACTATTGTCAGCTCAGTCGTGCTACGATTATGGAATCTCTAAAGGCTCCGAAACGTTACCCAATAAAAATTAAATACGCGAGTTAAATACGTCAGTTTTTTCATTACAATGTATATTAGTAATTATCAAAAATAATCAAAAATTATTATTTTTCAGAAATTACCACCGAAATTAGCTTCGCTCCTGCGTCTCTCGTTGCCGGTTTTAAAAGTGAACAGCGCTACATGGAATATTGAATATTTAATAAATGATTTGGTGTACAAATATCCTACGCCTGAAGTGTACGCTGTCGGAAAATACTGTCTGTCTGTCGATAATTCATTTAATATTGAGGTAAATATCCTATTCCTAACTAATATTATAAATGCGAAAGTAACTCTGTCTGTCTGTCTGTCTGTTAAGCTTTCACGCTAAAACTACTGGACCGATTTAAATGAAATTTGGTACAAAGAAAGTCTGGAGCCTGAGAAAGGACATAGGCTACTTTTTAACCGACTGCAAAAAAGGAGGAGTTCCACGCGGACGAAGTCGCGGGCAGAAGCTAGTAAATCTATATTTATAAGCGAAAGCTGACTGACTGACTGATGTTTCAGGTTAGAAACTAGATCTCTTGCACAGGGACTCCTTTTATAGCGCAGGGGAGCACTCCGAAAGGATTTTCGTAAATTCACCCCTTAAGGGGGTAAATCGGGGGTTCAAAGTTAGTGTGAAACCTTGCCGTTTATGAAGTTATTCGCATGAAATTCGGTATGATATTGGAATGAAACAACTATTAACGGATTTAACTCGCGTATTTTTATTTTATTTTATTTGCTGACGTTTCGGATTCTTTACAGTTTCCATAATCGTAGCACGACTGAGCTGACAATAGTCTAACGCTAAAGTGATTTTGTCAATAGTTGTTTCATTCCAATGTGTAATAACCGCGAAGGCATCAGAAATTATTCGGTATGATAGTTTTTCATCGGGAGACATGTAAAATATTTCAGAAAATTCACCCCCTAAGGGAGTAAAATGGGAGTGCTTATCATGCCCAGACGAAGTTGGTGGCAGAAGCTAGTCTTATATAATACTAGCTTCTGTCTCTGCGACTTCGTCTGCGCCCGATGAGTACTTTACAAAATATCGTTAAAAAGTAAGCTTTTTTGCAGTCGGTTAAAAAGTAGCCTATGTCCTTTCTCAGGCTCCAGACTTTCTTTGTACCAAATTTCATTTAAATCGGTCCAGTAGTTTTAGCGTGAAAGCTTAACAGACAGACAGACAGACAGAGTCACTTTCGCATTTATAATATTAGTAGGGATGTATTATTCTTTTTGCTCCTAAACATGCTCTCTGTTTGCTTCAAAGGTTGACTGGCAGAGAATGCCGTATGGCATTAAGTCCGCCTTTTGTACATTTTGTTTTTTATGTGAATTAAAGTATATATAAATAAACTTGTACACACATCCTTTTGACGTAACATGATTTTTTTTCTCGTTCACAGAAATTGAAATTGATGGAATGTCAAGACAAGGCCACTTTGCAAGAAGCATGTCTGATGGTACTTCATCGGATAGATGATATATTTGATCACAACGAAGAGGATGAAGTTCAAGAATTGTTTTTCGTCTTTCAGGTAATTATAATACTCACGCCACGGTCCCACAGGGGCAGCCAGAGACCGCTCTCCACTCGCCACGATCCCGACACACCTCTCTTGCTTCCTTCACACTCGATACACACATATACTCACGCCACAGACCCACAGGGGCGGCCAGAGACCGCTCTCCATTCGCCACGATCCTGACACATCTCTCTTGCTTCCTTCACACTCGATACATACATATACTCACGCCACAGACCTACAGGGGCAGCCAGAGACCGCTCTCCACTCGCCACGATCCCGACACACCTCTCTTGCTTCCTTCACACTCGATACACACATATACTCACGCCACAGACCCACAGGGGCGGCCAGAGACCGCTCTCCACTCGCCACGATCACGACACACCTCTCTTGCTTCCTTCACACTCGATACACACATATACTCACGCCACAGACCCACAGGGGCGGCCAGAGACCGCTCTCCATTCGCCACGATCCTGACACATCTCTCTTGCTTCCTTCACACTCGATACATACATATACTCACGCCACAGACCTACAGGGGCAGCCAGAGACCGCTCTCCACTCGCCACGATCCCGACACACCTCTCTTGCTTCCTTCACACTCGATACACACATATACTCACGCCACAGACCCACAGGGGCGGCCAGAGACCGCTCTCCACTCGCCACGATCCCGACACACCTCTCTTGCTTCCTCCACACTCGATACACACATATACTCACGCCACAGTCCCACAGGGGCAGCCAGAGACCGCTCTCCACTCGCCACGATCCTGACACACCTCTCTTGCTTCCTTCACACTCGATACATACATATACTCACGCCACAGTCCCACAGGGGTTGACAGTGACAGGCATTTGTCGTATATACCTATTAGTACTTGATTTTCCTATTTGCAGGTTATTTTATCGAGTGATTTAGAACCGGCCATACTTAGCAAAGCGGTGGAGAAATGTAGTGACTTCTTTATTAAGATAAAAGAAGATGATACACCCCCTTTTATTCAAGATAACATCGATCGTGTAAGTTCCAAAATGATTTTATTTAATAACTAGCTGACCCAGCGAACTTCGTACCGTGTATATAATTTTTTTTTCTTTTTTTTCCAAGTTTTCTCACCTTTTAAACCTTCCCTGGAGTTCTACAAACATTTCAAAACTAAAATCAGCCAAATCGGTTCAGCCGTCCTCGAGTTTTAGCCAGACTAACGAACATCAATTCATTTTTATTTATATAGATTTCTGATGCCTTCGCGGTTATTACACATTTTTTAGCGTTTTAGCGTTAAACTATTGTCAGCTCAGTCATGCTACGATTATGGAAACTGTAAAGAATCCGAAACGTCAGCAAATAAAATAAAATAATAATACGCGAGTTAAATCCGTTTATAGTTGTTTCATTCCAATGTGATTTTATTTAGCTTCCAATGTAAGTATGTGCGGGCGAAATCTCGCAACTCACTTTTGAAGCGGCTATCTTTAAACGATTGAGCTGAAATTTTGTACACACGTGTTTGTCAGTTTGGTTGACAACGCGTGGTTAACTGTGTGACGTCATTCTAAAAACAAATGTCCACAAATAAAATGAAAGGGGAATACCTTTTTAGGGTTCCGTCGCCAAAATGGTAAACGGGACCCTTATAGATTCGTCTGTCTGTCTCTCTGTCCGTCCGGATGACACAGACAGTTTATTCCGAAACTATAAAAGCTACATTATTAAATTTTGGTGCGTAGATGTATTAAATAAATTCAGAAAAAAATCCAAAATTTTTGGGGTTCCCCATTCATAAAACTGATACTCAAAATTTGTTTTTTCATCAGACCTATACGTGTGGGGTATCTATGGATAGGTATTTTAAAATGATGTTTAGGTTTTTAACATCATTTTTTTCTAAATAGTTTGCGCGAAAGACTCTTCCAAAGTGGTAAAATGTGTGGTAAAACTTATAAAACATGGGCATGATACAACTGAAATAAATATCATGTGTATTACTATGCAAACTACTATCGAAAATTGGTTTGAATGACTAGACAGTAGTTTTGTTTTTAAACGTCATGAATCAATGTCACCTACCTGCTGCTAGTGCTGCTACGGAACCCTTCATTGGCGAGTCCGACTCGCTCTCTTCAGCTTTATAATATTAGTATAGATTTGAAAAAAAATATATAATCAATGAGTTTCTCGTCAAGTGAGGTTTTTTTCAGAAACGGTATCTTCCGACCTTCATAAGAGCTTGTAAAAGCCTAAATTGAATATATTTTTTTTAGTGCATAAAGTTGGTCCAAAAGTTAAGAACTAGTGGAGACAGAAGCGACAAATATGTGAGAACACTGCACAGGGAAGCTCTTATGTTTCTAGGTAAGAACAAACATACAATTTAATAGCAACAATCTAATATCTTTAGCGTTAGACTATTGTCAGCTCAGTCGTGCTACGATTATGGAAACTGTAAAGAATCCGAAACGTCAGCCAAACAAAAATAAAATAAAAATACGCGAGTTAAATCCGTTAATAGTTGTTTCATTCCAATATACAATCTAATCTTACTATATCTCTACTTCTCTACTATCCCTACTAATATTATAAATGCGAAAGTAACTCTGTCTGTCTGTTACGCTTTCACGCTAAAACTACTGGACCGATTTAATATAAATTTGGTACAAAGAAAGTCTAGAGTCTGAGAAAGGACATAGGATACTTTTTAACCGACTGCAAAAAAGGAGGAGTTCCACGCGGACGAAGTCGCGGGCTGAAGCTAGTATAATATAAGCGAAAGCTGACTGACTGACTGATGTATCAACGCAGGGCCTAAACTATAAGTATTTAAAAAAAACGTACTTTAATTTAATTTTTATAATCAACAATTTAAAAACTGAATTTAAGTAATAATATCTGATGCCTTTGCGGTTATTACACATTGGAATGAAACAACTATTAACGGATTTAACTCGCGTATTTTTATTTTATTTTATTTGCTGACGTTGATTGTCAGCTCAGTCGTGCTACGATTATGGAAACTGTAAAGAATCCGAAACGTCAGCCAATAAAAATAAAATAAAAATACGCGAGTTAAATCCGTTAATAGTTGTTTCATTCCAATGTGAATTTAAGTATTTGTTGAAAAATAGCTAAAAAAGTCATACTTTACTTAAATATTTGATTGCTTCTAGTTCAAAAAAATTAAGGTGGAACCGAACTCGGGTCCTCTTATGTAACATGCAACTATTTATCCTCTCGGCTAGACATACAATCCCTTCTTTCCTTGGGGGCTAGACAAGTGCCCAACGTTCAACGTTAACGTTAAACGTTAGCACCAAAATGTATGGGATTTGACATTTGTGACGTACGTGACAGTCGTTCGCGGATGTCAAATCCCATACATTTCGGTCCCAACGTTTAACGTTAACGTTGAACGTTGGGCACTTGTCTAGGGCCCCTTATCTGTATTTGTTGATTTCAATCATTGTTTTTTTTTTATTTAAATCGCTTGATTATAACCCTGTGTCCAGCAGTGGACGTATTTCGGTTGATGTGATGATGATGATGATGATGATGATGATGATGATGATGACGATGATGATGATGACGATGACGATGATGATGATGATGATGATGATGATGATGATGATGATGATGATGATATTTTCTGCAGGTACTCACGGTTTTATAGAGAAGGATTGCAATAATACATGTGATTATGTAATGACGACCAATTTGAAGGATTCGTTTACATTTAATATACCTATTCAAGGACGCACGTACAAGGTTAGTCTTTTATTCTAACTAATAATAATCTATACTAATATTATAAAGAGGAAAACTTTTGTATGTCACTCGGGAATAGTGTAGCTTCCCAACAGTGAAAGAATTTTTCTAATCGATCCAGTCGTTTTGGAGCCTATTCAATCCAAACAAACAAACCTTTCCTCTTTATAATATTAGTAAAGACGTCTGATTGTTATGAAACTGTGTCTGAGAATCGGCCAATATCTATTTTTCATATCCCTAAATGTTAAGGGTAGTCCAATTTTTTTTTATTTGTGGACATTTTTTTTTGTTCTTTTTTTTTCACGATTCAGCATTGAAAAACATACAAGTCACTACATAGTGTAAAACAAAGTCGCTGTCGCTTTCTGCCCGTATGTCTGCCTAAATCTCTAAAACTACGCAACCGATTTCGGAATTCTACTAGATAGAGTGATTCAAGAGGAAGGTTTATAGCACCCGTGTGAAGCCGGGGCAGGTCGCCAGTTTAAAATAGATAAAAGAGGAACACATGTGCATTGTGAAATTAGAAAAAAATGTTTTTATTTAATAATTTCTGATGCCTTCGCGGTTATTACCTATACATTGGTATGAAACAACTTTAAACGGATTTAACTCGCGTATTTTATTTTATTGGCTGACGTTTCGGAGCCTTTACAGATTCCATAATCGTAGCACGACTGTGCTGACAATAGTCTTATGCTAAAGTGAGTTTATTTTTACTTTTACTTATAACTAGCGGTCCCGGCAGACGTCGTCCCGCCCGGCAAAGAATCGATTTAAGTATCCTATGTCCTTTTCCTGGTGCTGAGCTACCTCCCCGACAATTTTCAGCCAAATCGGTTCAGCCGTTCTCGAGTTATAAACGGAGTAACTAACACGACTTTCTTTTATATAATATAATATTTAATTATTGTTATAGATAAATCTGCGAAAGATATTACTATCGGCGTTTCGACTCGAAGATCCGGCAGTTTTACAAGTTCTGCTTACAATGCTTTCGGCTAATCGTAAGTATTTAACTATCGAAGAAAAAACCAACGTGTGACTTGTCTGTCTATCTGTCAGCATGTGTGCGTGAGCGTGTGTTATTATAGGATCAACGATACTCAGGTTACAGTCAAACAAACATACAGATCCGCTGTTCCTCTAACACCTGGGGGTACAACTTGTATTCCGCGGTAACAATCAGCTGGTAGTTGTCTCGAACGCCGCATTACAAAGTGTCTAGTCTGAGCGCAGCGCAGCGCCGACTAGCGCGCGAGCTCGGCGGCGGGAGGAGGGAATCAGGGACCCTAGTTAGGACATAATAACGGACCTAAAGAGGTTAAGAACCACTCTTTTATCTGGTAGATAGCTTAGTCGGGAATTACTTGGAGATGGAATAAGTAGCAAATAAGATAGTTGTTTAACGGATTCTAGACTGAGATGCCCTTTAGGAAACTATCCCCACTGTTGGGAATACTGTATTTGTAGTGTGTCATAATTGAAACAGAAAAAAAATATCTTCAGTAAAAATAATATCCTACTACTATTATAAAGGCGAAAGTTTGTTAGTATGGATGTATGGATGTATGGATGTTTGTTACTCTTTCACGTAAAAAATACTGAATGGATTTGAATGAAACTTTACCACAATATAGCTTATACATCAGAATAACATATAGGCTATATTTTATAACGATATAGTGTAAAATACTAATCATACGCAGACGAAGTCGCGGGCAGAAGCTAGTTATTAAATAATTCCTCCTGGTTTTATCACCCAAAAATAATGGACACGTGTTTTGTTTAAAAATAAAAGTGAAAAAGTGCGTTTAAGTGTGGAAGTGGCTCGTGACGTCACTTTGCTGTGAAAAGTAACGAAATATATTTGTACCAAGACGGGAGTTGCGAAAATCGAGACCTTAGCGGGACTTGAACCCACACCTACGCCTTAAATATAGTCAGAGACAATGACAATGGTTAGGAACCCTAATAGATCTAAATCCACGCTCTAATCTTACAGTGCCAACCTCAAGCTGTAAAGAAGCGACGCAATCAGCTCTATTAGGAGTGTTGCACGCTCTTACCGTGATACACGTCAACGGCGGTCGCGTACCCGCCGCCTGCATACAAAATGCAACCAAAATATGCACCAACGAATGCGTCAAGGATATTGTAAAGGTTAGAAAAACGTCATTTCATTTTAAATTTTCGAAAAGAAATCAGGGTTGAAAAAATTTTTTGTTAAATGTGATTTATTTCATTAAAATAAGATTTTTTTGATATTTTCGTTTTGTTAGCTTTTTTTTGTTAATTAAATAGTCAGTTCAGTTATTTTAACACAATTTAAAAATAATAATTTCTGATGCATTCGCCGTTATTACACATTGGAATGAAACAACTATTAATGAATTTAACTCGCATATTTGATTTTATTGGCTGACGTTTCGGAGCATTTACAGGTTCCATAATCGTAGCACGACTGAGCTGACAATAGTCTTATGCTCAAGATAATACGCGAGTTAAATCCATCTAAAGTTGTTTCATTCCAATGTAGTAACATTTATTAAGTAATAACTTTTTTAGTACATGTCTGCGTCGAATTCTGGCGGCGTCAGGAAGTTGTTAGCGTCGTCCCTTTCTAACGTCAACTGGAGCCCGGAGTGTGTGAGAGAGACAGTAGAGCGAGCGAGACTATTGATAGAAACATGTAAGTAGAAACGTACAATTTACCATAACATGACGTCACTAGCCCCCACTCCCGATGTTGTGAAGCGCTTATCTTTGTCGCTTATTGTTCGATCGAGAAAAGAAACATTTGTCAAAAGTTTTATCTAAATGGCGGACTAATAAAACTTCATAATTTCTGATGCCTTCGCGGTTAATATATATTGGAATGAAATAATTGTAGACGGATTTAACTTGCGTATTTTTATTTTATCGGCTGACGTTTCGAAGCCTTTACATAAGACTATTGTCAGCTCAATCGTGCTACGATTATGGAATCTTTAAAGGCTCCAAAACGTCAGCCAATAAAATACAAATAAGCGAGTTAAATCGGTCTACAGTTGTTTCATTCCAATATTTTATTCCTTTTTACAATCATAGACACAACTTTTGGGTTTCAGCCAATCAGAGACAAGCCGGTTTCAACGTTGCAGAAATTATTATAAACGAGTTAAACAACAACAATTCCTTGTGTGCAGAACTTTTACCTGATTTGTTGAAAGACATGACAAAAAAACCGACGGAACCAGCATTTGAACTGGCTACCAAACTGTTTTTAGACAAAATAGAGTTATACCAAAAGGAAACTATAGAAAAACTCATCGAGAATATTATGCAAAATATAAATCTAAATGTAGATGATGACGCGAAATATTTCATCAAAGCCAACAGAGTAGTGTTCTCTTTCGTAAGAGACATTTGCACACGCAAGGGATATAATTACGAACATATTCTGACAGCTGTCAACGACAATATTCATTGTCGCGAGAGACTTGCATACGCAGTGTTGAGGGACGTTTTTGATCTTAATTTGGACATTTCGAGAAAATTTCTCACTTCAGATGCATCTTTGGTGATATATAAATATTGTAATTTCAAAAAAAACAATGCTTTTGATTATTTTGAAATTGAATCGATATTGAATTTCCTCGGGGAATATAGTGAAGTGAGTTTGGAGTTGGAATACGAGGTATGTTATCTTATCTTATCTTATCGTGGGGTCCTTACGGAGGCACTTTGTTTGAGTTGCTACTATTTGTCAGAAATAATATAACACAATTTAAGTTTGTTTGTATCCCGGGCAAGTTACGCAAGTTACGCTCCCTCACTGGGCGGTTACGTACTATCCCGCGTCGCATGGCGCTTTCAGAAAAAAATCCGCGTGTCATTGGGCCGACACTATACAACCACCTCCCGACTAAAATTAAAAATGAGCTGTCTGACGAAGCATTTAAGCGTCAATTGAGAAACTTTTTGTTGGAAAATCCATTTTATTCTGTGGATGAGTATAATAAAATGATTTTTTTGTGACATTTTATTATCATAGTATTATCCACTATATAAATTGATTATTTTAAAATTGCACACATTTTCTTGACGACTAAGAGAAAAATGTATTTTAAGATGACATTAATTTGTATTTCTAACGATCGATGTTATGTATATTTGACATTTTAATTAATACTTCAATGTTTAAAAATACTTGACGACTAAGAGAAAAAATATCATAACGACATTTTGTTATTTCGCAAAATAATGACTTGTTTGAATTTTGTGTATTTCTTTGTTTACTTATATATTACTAGCTTCTGCCCGCGACGTCGTCCGCGTGGAACTCGTCCTTTTTTGCAGCCGGTTAAAAAGTAGCCTATGTCCTTTCTGAAGCTCCAGACTTTCTTTGTACCAAATTTCAATAGAGCAAAAGTCCCAACCAAAACGACTAAAAATCACTATCTCAATTTAGTTATCTGCCTACTGTCTACCCCCTAAGAACGATGGCGTGATTATTTATAGCCTATGTCCATTTCTAGGTTATTATCTATTACCATACCAAATTTCATCAAAATCCGTTCAGCCGTTTAGGCGTGAAAGAGCAACAGACAGACAGACAGACAGACAGACAGACAGACAGAGTTACTAACGCATTTATAATATTAGTAGGGATTGACGATCTCACTAATAGTACATATAAAAACAACGTAATTATGATGTATAAAATATTAAAGAAATAAATGAATCTGAATCTGAATCTTCGATCCGTTGGGCTCTTTAGCTTACTCCAGGTTCTCCATAGCCGATTCCATGTATCGTATTATGTCTCCCTGTCGCAATGCCTCGAAGTCTCCAGGCTCCAGGTATCCGGAGCCATGTATCTTTATTCCGCGTCTGGTGAGGGCGTCGCAGTGGCAAATTATGTTAGTGATAGGTTATTTACCCGACTTCTGGTGTTCACCTAATATTTACTCCACTTGGACTTTTACCAAATGTTTACCCGACTTCGGGTATTTACCCAACATTTACCCGACTTCGGGAATGGACACAATATTTACCCGAATATTTCTGTAATATTTATATATATTTAGACTAAAACTATTGAACTGATTTAAAAGAAATTTGGTACACAGATAGTATAGAACCTGAGAAGGGACAAAGGCTACTTTTAATTGCGAAAAGAGGGTTGTTTTAACCCCTTAGCGTTTAAAGGGGGCATGGAATGTAGTAATTACTAATTTCACGCGGTCGGAGTCGCGGGCAAAAGCTAGCATATACATATTACATACTAGCTGTCAAGGGCGTGCATTCCATATAGGCACGATGTCACTAATGTATGGAGTGCCTACCCTGGCGCCTTACTTACGCTCCCCCCACTGCACGCGCATGCTAGCTGTCCGCCCCGACTTCGCACGGATCTTTTTTGGATCCGGGCGTAGCCGGGGCGGGCCACTAGTAGATATATTAGTAGAGAACATTAAAATAGTGTTTTTTTTTTAGGGAACGGTGGAAGTGCTCTCCAGGTTATTAAATGATTTGACCCCCGAGGCCTTATATAAAGTGAAACATAGTTTCACAAGATGCTTTTTAGTATTAAAAAAACATTTGAAATGTACACCCAAATGTATTAAGGACAGCGTCGAAATATTATGTAAAAAGTTACATATAAAAATTGAAGATATAAACTTAGCAATAGAATGCAATTGCATAAGCAAAGAAAATCGTATAAAAATTGAGTGCATGAGAACACTTATATATGTATTTGGCGCGACAAATTTGCCTTTTTTGAATTATGTACAAAAATGGCCGACTGTCATTATGGGGGGTCGCGGCGCGGCGATGGTAGACGCCATGACAGTCGCCCTGTCAGTTATGACAGCTGACAGCGTCAAGGCTCTGGTGTCGGGCGACTTTGAATCTTGCAGATTTTACGTTGAGAGTTTTTTTAATGTCTTAACTGAGAAACCTTTTGTATTGTTACAAGAGGGGATGAGGAAATGTAGTGTGATTTTGCTTGATTTAGTTAAATACGCTGTCAGGGTTAAATGTGAAAATGAAGATTTGTTGGAGCTTGTGGATAAGGTAAGTTTTACACAGAAATCTATACTAATATAATAAAGAGGAAAGGTTTGTTTGTTTGTAATGAATAGGCTCAAAAACGACTAGTCCGATTTGAACAATTCTTTCACTGTTGGGAAGCTACACTATTCCCGAGTGACATAGGCTATATTACATTTTGAAAAAAAAAATAGGGTCCGGTGCGAAGTAGTTTTTTGTAATTTATAAAATAAGGTAGTTTGCATGTGGAAATCACTTTAGTGTTAGACTGTCGTAGCTCAGTCGTGCTACGAATATACGAGTTGTGAAGTTTGCGAAATGTCAGCAAATAAAAAACGCGAGTCGACTCCGTTTCTTGTTTTACTCGAAAACAAATTTCTATTTAGATAACAAATTTTTATTTAGGTAGTAAAATTATTAAAAGATCATTGGACGTTATGTTTTTTCTCGATCAAAAAAAATTATGACAAAGATAGAAGCATAAACTATTCTGTAGTGCGGGATCGTGACGTCACCTCTCCATTTTATTTATTTTTTTTAGTTATGGCCGACATTCGTGGAAAATGCAACTTTTGCCCAAAAACACACGTTGCTATTAAATTTGGCGTGTTTGGGGAGAAGGCTCGGGCCGGATTCGAACCCGGCGCAGTGGGTCGCTACCACCTTGGGTTCAGTGGACGCGAGCTACGATGAAAAAACAAAACTGATCAGCTTGTTGCATGAAGAAATAATAAGGTATGTATCGTGTGTGAAGGAAGCAAGAGAGGTGTGTCAGGATCGTGGCGAGTGGAGAGCGGTCTCTGGCTGCCCCTGTGGGACTGTGGCGTGAGTATATGTATGTATCGAGTGTGGAGGAAGCAAGAGAGGTGTGTCAGGATCGTGGCGAGTGGAGAGCGGTCTCTGGCTGCCCCATTGGGACTGTGGCGTGAGTATATGTATGTATCGAGTGTGAAGGAAGCAAGAGAGGTGTGTCAGAATCGTAGCGAGTGGAGAGCGGTCTCTGGCTGCCCCTGTGGGACTGTGGCGTGAGTATATGTATGTATCGAGTGTGAAGGAAGCAAGAGAGGTGTGTCAGGATCGTGGCGAGTGCAGAGCGGTCTCTGGCTGCCCCTGTGGGACTGTGCCGTGAGTATATGTATGTATCGAGTGTGAAGGAAGCAAGAGAGGTGTGTCAGGATCGTGGCGAGTGGAGAGCGGTCTCTGGCTGCCCCTGTTGGATAGTGGCGTGTATTTACTCTGTTATTCCAGTCGGCCCGCGGTGGCGGAGTGTGTCGGGGCTCTATTCCCCGCGCGCTGGTGCGAATTGAATGCATATTGGCTGACCGCGCTGAGTTTGCCCCGGGAGATAAACGCTAGATTACTAGCAGCACTTGCGTATAGTGAGTATATTTTGTGTAATGTGACCATTTATTTTTCGACTCAAAACTGGACATTGGTTTATTCCGTTCAATTGACAGGTAGTTTAAAAAAAATAACACTTTAACCCTCGACACAGAAACGACGAGGTGACGTATAGTCACGTTAAGTTTATATGTCTAAATCAAAAACAAACATGAAAGGCAGACAGAGTTACTTATTTATAATATTAGTTAGGATTAGGATGAAAAATAAATATAAAATTAATCATTCACAGGCGACCCCTCTTCTGGTTGGTGGGATGTCGCCGTAGACGGTTGTCTAGCCTCCATGGCCCCGCACAACACCGTCAATATATGCTCAATTGTCTACGAAAAGTGTGATAATGTTCAAGTTTGCACACGCATACTTGTACCGCTTTTAAGGTGTGTACACTTTTTTTTAACCCAAATTATACGTCATATGTTGAATATTGTTGAACCACAAAGTTGACGGTTGACGCGCGGCCTGTTGGTCTAGTGGTCAGAGCCCCTGACTGCGATACCGGAGGTTGCGGGTTCGAATCCCGCTAGGGGCAGTCAGTGTGATGAGCACTGGCATCTGTACCCGAGTCTCGGATGTCTTATAAGTGTTTATGTACGTTTATCCGTTGTCTAGTACCCATAGTACAGGCTTTGCTTAGTGTGGATTGTCCAAAAGATATTTATTTTCATAGATGAATTTCGAAAAAAGATGCCAGCATATCTTGACCTCACTTTAAAATATGTATTTCCCAAATTGACAGCATCTTGACTAAAAGGCGAACTTCTAAATACATCATTATCTTAATATCATACCCCCCCCCCCCACCTTCAAGTGATGAATTTCTAAATGATGAATCATATATTGACCCCCTCCACTAAGACATACAATTCTAATGCCGGAACAACGTGACATATCAAATATTTTGTTACACCATTTTAGACTCTAAGTCTGCACAGTTAAATTTGAGTTCAAGCGGTGAAACATTTCAATATGTCACATTTTTGCGGCAAAGGTGCTATATATAATATATATAATATATATATATATATATATATAAATTTATATTTATATATATATATATTTATATATATATATATATATATATATATATATATATATATAAATTTATATTTATATATATATATATTTATATATATATATATATATATATTTATATATATATATATATATTTACATATTAATTTCTTTTCTAGGTATTCAACGGCAGAGCTTTGCGAAAGCTTTTTATCAATGAAACTTAAAGATATAATTGTTACGTTATATAAGACGCCGAGATCGGCCACGCCCGGTGTATATAAGAAATACATAGACGGGTATATGGTCAGCCTACATTTGATGCTGATTGCCTTTGAAAAGGTTTGTATTTACAGCGTTTTACCTTATATATAAACCTTTTATCACTTGGCTTGTCTCTCGTCACAGGTCAGGTAACTTGTCTCTGATCACGGGCCAGTAGCTTGTCTCTGATCACAGGCCAGTAGCTTGTCTCTCATCACAGGTCAGTAGCTTGTCTCTCATCACAGGCCAGCAGCTTGTCTCTCATCACAGGCCAGTAGCTTGTCTCTCATCGCAGGCCAGTACCTTGTCTCTGATCACAGGCCAGTAGTTTGTCTCTTATCACAGGCCAGTAGCTTGTCTCTCATCACAGGCCATTAGCTTGTCTCTCATCACAGTCCAATAGCTTGTCTCATATCACAGACCAGTAGCTTGTCTCTCATCACAGGCCAGTAGCTTGTCTCTCATCACAGACCAGTAGCTTGTCTCTCATCACAGGCCAGTAGCTTGTCTCTCATCACAGGCCAGTAGCTTGTCTCTCATCACAGGCCAGTAGCTTGTCTCTCATCACAGGCCAGTAGCTTGTCTCTCATCACAGGCCAGTAGCTTGTCTCTGATCACAGGCCAGTAGCTTGTCTCTCATCGCAGGCCAGTAGCTTGTCTCTCATCACAGGCCAGTAGCTTGTCTTATATCACAGACCAGTAGCTTGTCTCTCCTCACAGGCCAGTACCTTGTCTCTGATCACAGGTCAGTAGCTTGTCTCTCCTCACAGGCCAGTACCTTGTCTCTGATCACAGGTCAGTAGCTTGTCTCTCATCACAGGCCAGTAGCTGGTCTCTGATCAAAAATCGTCGTTTATAATTTCAGCTTCCCACGTCATCTCTCGAGCTGCCTACCTCGAGGCTGTACAGTGACATACAGACAGACAGCACGTGGTATCTGGTGCGCGAGTGTTGCAAGCTGTGTGTCACGCTGCGGGACAATGTCACGCGTCACGGCGATGATGATGATGACTCCTGGATGACTTACAAGTATGTATATATACCAGTAATAATCTTTTTAGGTCCTAGCTAGGGTCCCTGATTCCCTCCTCCCGCCGCCGAGCTCGCGCGCTAGTCGGCGCTGCGCTGCGCTCAGACTAGACACTTTGTAATGCGGCGTGAGAGACAACTACCAGCTGAT
Organism: Polylopha cassiicola; assembly: GCA_038024825.1. NCBI lineage: Eukaryota > Metazoa > Arthropoda > Insecta > Lepidoptera > Tortricidae > Polylopha > Polylopha cassiicola. The sequence goes on along the minus strand of CP149065.1, from coordinate 2,483,921 downwards.
TGTTACCGCGGAATACAAGTTTTACCCCCAGGTTAAGAACCTTTAATCTACATAGTATAAAAAGCTTTCAAAAATAAATGAAAAACAAGCTTTTGTTCTTTGACGTGTATAAAAAATTTCACCTCAATCGGTTAAAATATCTACTCCAAATTGGAATGAAACAACTATAAACGGTTTTAACTCGCATATTTTATTTTCTTGCCTGTCGTTTCGGAGCCTTTACAGATTCCATAATCGTAGCACGACTGAGCTGACAGTAGTCTTATGCTGAAGTGATTAATACAGTTATGCTAACTACCTAATTTTATAAATTACAAAATTTAAGTACTACCCTGTTCTAGAATATAAAATACTAGCTTCTGCCCGCGACTTCGTCCGCGTGGAACTCCTCCTTTTTTGCACTCGCTTAAAAAGAAGCCTATGTCCTTTCTCAGGCTCCAGACTTTCTTTGTCCAGTAGTTTTAGCGTGAAAGCGTAACAGACAGACATACAGACATTAATATTAATATTAGTAGGGATATAAGTAAATATAAAAAAAAATATTGGAATGAAACAACTATTAACGGATTTAACTCGCGTATTTTTATTTTATTTTATTAGCTGACGTTTCGGATTCTTTACAGTTTCCATAATCGTAGCAACGACTGAGCTGACATTAGTCTAAAAATATGTTTTTTTTACTTTTTAATATTATTTTCAATACACAGTGCGTTTCAATGCGTGTTGTACAACTGCATGAGCGCTGCAATATGCCGCCGTAGACCCGCCGAGAAGTTCTACAAGCAGATACTGAGCGCAGCCGCGTGGCGGCATATAGTCGATGAGAGGTGTCAATACGAGCTGCCCATCAAGCCTAGCTGGGTGAGTCTCGCGAGCGTGCCGAGGGGATTCGTACAGCTTCAATGATTTACTAGCTTCGTATGATTATTTTACACAATATCATTATAAATTACTAGCGGTCCGCCCCGGCTTCGCACGGATCCCTAATTTTTTTTCAAAATATTCTATAGCCTATGTTACTGTGTGAACGCAGCTTCCCAACAGTGAAAGAATTATTAAAATCGTCTAGTAGTTTTTGAGCCTATTCATTACAAACATACAAAAATAGGTACAAATCTTTCCTCTTTATAATATTAGTGTAGATAGCCTATATGTTATCCTGATGTGTAAGCTGTATTATTGTAAAGTTTTATCAAAATCCATTCAGTAGTATTTGCGTGTCAGGTCATATTTTATATCGACAACCCAACGAACTTCGCGTTTTTTTGAGATTTTTTTATTAAAAAAGCTTGTAAAATAGGACTTGGTGGTAGAAGAGTGAGAATTTAGAGTTGGATGTAGTTAATAGTGCTTTATTTGAAGAAGAATACATGTCCATAAATAAAAAAAAATGGGATAAACCATCATTATACAAAGTAGATGTTGGCCAATTCTCAGACCTACCTGAAGTGCGCACAAAATTTTATAAAAAATCGTCCAGCCGTTTCAGGAGTTTCGCTACAAACACCGCGAAACTAGTATTTTACATATATTAGACTAAATTCTGCCTGCGACTTTGTCTATGCACAAGTAAGTACTTTACAGCAATATCGTTGTAAAATATAGCCTATGTATCATTCTTCATGACTTTTGCGTGAATGAGTAATAAACATTAATCCAGACATTCGTACATACTTTCAAATTTATAACATTAATAAGGATTGTGTAAAGAACTAAAGCGCAGGCGAAGTCGCGGGCAGAAGCTAGTTTTATTTATATATATATGTATATATATATATATAAATATAAATATAAATATATATATATATACGAGTTGGGGTGTACATATGTTTGTTTAGATAAAACGCAACACCCTACGCCCCGCGCCTATACCGACGAGTACAACGCTGACAGCGTCCCTCAGGACCCGGGTGTTCCTGAGAACGCTCTCCGAGGACCCCGCCCTGTTCGACAGACACACGGACGAACAACCGGTGAGTACACTATTCACAATATATATTTAAAAGAGAATGAGAATGTTTTTAACTGTAATTTTGGGTGGCTTAGTTTATGTTTTTAGTTTTTTTTTTTTGCTTGTATTAGATAACCCTTTTTACTCGATTGCAAGTTAACTAAATTTGTACCATAGGCGAAGACTTGTTAATGGCTTATTTTGTGCTATTTCTTTGCAATCATATATGTAAACATTTAGCTGTAAGTCTTCCTAATAAAATAAAATAAAATAAAATAAAATAAAATAAAATAAAATAAAATAAAATAAAATAAAATAAAATAAAATAAAATAAAATAAAATAAAATAAAATAAAATAAGACAAGCGCCGACAGTATATGAACAGAGAGCGCTGCGCTCCTACTGGGAACAGGCTCGCGGCGAGCTCTGCGTGTTTTATGCACTCCTGGTGCTGCAGAGACATGCAAGCGCCGACAGTATATGAACAGAGAGCGCTGCACTCCTACTGGGAACAGGCTCGCGGCGAGCTCTGCGTGTTTTATGCACTCCTGGTGCTGCAGAGACATGCAAGCGCCGACAGTATATGAACAGAGAGCGCTGCACTCCTACTGGGAACGGGCTCGCGGCGAGCTCTGCGTGTTTCATGCACTCCTGGTGCTGCAGAGACATGCAAGCGCCGACAGTATATGAACAGAGAGCGCTGCACTCCTACTGGGAACGGGCTCGCGGCGAGCTCTGCGTGTTTCATGCACTCCTGGTGCTGCAGAGACATGCAAGCGCCGACAGTATATGAACAGAGAGCGCTGCACTCCTACTGGGAACGGGCTCGCGGCGAGCTCTGCGTGTTTCATGCACTCCTGGTGCTGCAGAGACATGCAAGCTGTCAAATAATATGTTATTGTCGTGCTGTATTTGATTACACTCACATGTCAACTCGTTTTACATATTACAGATTGAAATTCAAGATATATCTTTGCCGGAGACCGATCTGAACGGGCATCCCTGTGCAACAGCACTGACCTCGGTCTTCCAGCACGCGGCAGACAGTACTATGACAGAGTGGGTTAACGAATTGACGGATGCACTCGCAGATAGCAAAAATGTCGCTTGGCTCATAGCGCAGGTAAATTAATAGTACATTACGCACCGAGGCCAGTAAAATAAAAAATGTCTCAGATCACATGTAATTGTCGTCCGAGGCGAAGCCGAGGTTGACAAAAATGTGATCTGAGGCTTTTTTATTTACTGGCCGAGGTCAGTATACTATTTTTCTGTTCGACGAAGCCAGAAAGCGGAAATTTCATTTAGCGCAGCGGCCACAAAGTTGGCGCTTTCTGGCCGGAGGACGGAAAATATTAATTAATGACTACTGATGCCTTAGTATTCTGTACCAGTATTAAATTGTTTTTTTTTTTTTTAATACAAGGTCCTTTTCGTTTTCTGTTTATTTCTAGCGATGCAACTTTTTCTTTACAGATTGTATGCAACTGCAAAGAAGAGTTGAAACCGCACGCTAATGCACTCCTCCCGGCTCTGCTCGCGGTTCTGGCTAACACCGTGGAAGTGGATGGAAGGAAATGTATGAACGGACTTCATTTGGATGTGGTATGTATTTCTGTTAAAGCTTTTATTTAACTTGCAATGTAAGTATGTGCGGGTGAAATCTCGCAACTCAATTTTGAAGCAGATATCTTTAACCGATTGAGCTCATATTCAGTTACACACGTTCAGTTTCAATGACAATGCATGGTGAACTGTGTGACGTCATTCTTAAACCAAATTAAGGGGGTACAAGAGGGGGATGGGAAACCAAATGTCTACAAATATACCCGAGTGGGGTATCAAATGAAAGAGAATCACATGTACATTGTAAAATTATGCAACCTTTTTTTATTTATAAGTTATTTTATATTTTAATTTATTGCGTTTTTAGTTGGATACAATAATCGAGTGGCAAACGCCGACGTCGAAAAACCAAAATTTGGATAAAGCCATACACTATTTGATCATCACTTGTATGGAGAACTGTCATAGAAAGAACGTGTATGACTGTCTGTTCAAAACCTTGGATCGGGTTTTGGATTTGTATGGAGATTTGGTCACGGTTGTATGGGACACTTTCGCACCTTACGTGGATGGTAAGTAATTGAAAATTGACTTAAATGAACTTTTGTACCCAGCTAGCTTAGACACTAAGAAAGGACATAGGATACTTTTAATTGCGAAAAAACGGTTGTAAAGGGATGAAAGGGGGGATGAAATATTGTAAGAAAGTGTAATTTTTTTAGCTAGAAGGCTGCCCTAATTACTTCCACGAGGGCGGAGTCACGGGCAAAAGCTAGTTAACTATACTAATATTATAAAGAGGAAAGGTTTGTTTGTTTGGATTGAATAGGCTCCAGAACGGCTGGATCGATTTCAAAAATTCTTTCACTGTTGGGAAGCTACACTATTCCCAAGTGACATAGGCTATAAGAAAAAGATGATCCGTGCGAAGCCGGGGCGGACAGCTAGTAACATATATTTTAATATTACAGTGAACAATCCGTTAACAAAAAAATCCATACTACACCTGTCAAATAAACTGTCTAAAAGGGCGATATACGTTCCGAACCTGCTGCCCACACTGCTGTCAAAATTTGACAGCAAGCAATCCAAGATGGCGGAGTGCTTCGGCACAGCGATGGCCGCCTGTCGCGACGACGCTGTCAAAAGAGACGCGCTGTCAAAGTATAAGGTGTTGTTGGAGACAAACAGACAGAACACGGGCCAATTTATAGATATACTGTATAACGCTAGTTTGGGATACCCGGAGTTGTGCGGCGAGAAGGAATTCAGGTATTTGTTTTTCTTCAATATATTGTTTTATTCTTTTTCGTAATTAATTAAATATGTACCTCTAAAAACAAATTTAAGGTCTCGCTACTCAGTTCTTCTATCGCAAAAAGTTGTGAGATTGACTGAGCTGACAATAGTATTATGCTTAAGACTTTAGCATAAGACTATTGTCAGCTCAGTCGTGCTACGATTATGGAATCTGTAAAGGTTTCGAAACGTCAGCTAATAAAGTAAAATACGTGAGTTAAATCCATCTACAGTTGTTTCATTCCAATGTATAATAACCGCGAAGGCATCAGAAATTATTAAAACAGAGAATACAAAACGGAACAAGATATTGTACTGGCGTGGAATCACACATAATAATAATATATATGTTTGTGTGTGTATTTGTGTGTGAAAGAGTGATTACGACCGCCATCTAGACACAACCAAAATTGCCACTTCAGCGCCATCTGTGTGCCTTTTATGTTTTTGACAATTCACACCAATTGATCTAGTTCCAAACTAAGTAAAGCTTGTACTATGGGTACTAGACAACGGATAAACATACATAAATACATATGAGACATCCAAGACTCAGGTACAGATGCCAGTGCTCATCACATTGACATCTGCCCCTAGCAGGACTCGAACCCGCAACCTCCGGTTTCGTAGACAGGGTATCTGACTACTAGACCAACAGGCCGTCAATAGTGTTAATATTTTCAGATCAATAGTGGATTTAGTACCGAAACTAACTTATACTGACAGAACGAAATGTCTCCACATCATATCTTCGTATTTATCTCACGACCCGTCTTGCGATCGCATCGCCGACATGTTCGACACTATACACCTGTCAGAGCTGATATTGACAGACGCGGCCGCGTTGACAGTTGTCAAAAACGGCCTGAGATATATGACGGGTACGCTGAAGACGAGAGCTGTCATTCAAGTCGCTGACATGTGTCGTCACGTCAAGGTTAAGACTAGGAGAGCCGCCTTCGAAGTTATGTTGACAGCTTTTGATGGTACGTATTAAAAAAAAAGAAAAGGGTTTAACTAAGTTTAAGAACGCAAACTGGTGAAAGTTACGCTTAAGCTTACTAGGTCTGTTTCAATATTAAAATGGCAACAATGGGGTCTTTATTCCGATTAACGCGCGTCCAGTTGAGGTAGCTTGTCTCGTCACAGGCCAGTAGCTTGTCTCTCATCACAGGCCAGTAGCTTGTCTCTCATCACAGACCAGTAGTTTGTCTCTCATCACAGGCCAGTACCTTGTCTCTCGTTACAGGCCAGTAGCTTGTCTCTCATCACAGGCCAGTAGCTTGTCTCTCATCACAGACCAGTAGTTTGTCTCTCATCACAGGCCAGTAGCTTGTCTCTTATCACAGACCAGTAGCTTGTCTCTCATCACAGACCAGTAGCTTGTCTCTCATCACAGGCCAGTAGCTTGTCTCTCATCACAGGCCAGTAGCTTGTCTCTCGTTACAGGCCAGTAGCTCATCTCTCATCACAGGCCAGTAGCTTGTCTCTCATCGCAGGCCAGTAGCTTGTCTCTCATCGCAGGCCAGTAGCTTGTCTCTCATCGCAGGCCAGTAGCTTGTTTCTCATCACAGGCCAGTAGCTTGTCTCTCATCACAGGCCAGTAGCTTGTCCCTCATCACAGGCCAGTAGCTTGTCTCTCATCACAGGCCAGTAGCTTGTCTCTCATCACAGGCCAGTAGCTTGCTGCTTACCTGTCTTATTAATAATTTGGTTAGTTGAAACGACTTTTAAGTACATTTTTTAATTAATATCTTGAAATATCTTTACAGAACTGTATGCCAAAGATTCTGAGCCTCCTTGTAAGAAACTTAAAACAGATTTGACGCCTATTTTAAGAGCTTTGGTCGATGATGATGTGTATGTCATCACTGTGATGAAATGCCTCGCCTTGGGTGTCACTGACCCCGATGCGAATGTAGCTAAATTCGTGAGAGACCACATAGGCCTGAAGTTAGACACAAATATGGCGGTCAGGTTAGTACAGTTACAACATAATATTTTATTACCTCTAAGTTGAGTAATTCACACAATATCGTTATAAATTATAGCCTACTAGCTTCTGCCCGCGACTTCGTCCACGTAGAAATCCTCCTTTTTTGCAGTCGGTTAAAAAGTAGCTATGTCCTTTCTCAGGCTCCAGACTTTCTTTGAACAAAATTTCATATAAATCGGTCCAGTAGTTTTAGCGTGAAAGCGTAACAGACAGACAGACAGACAAGAGTTACTTTCGCATTTATAATATTAGTTAGGATGTATTATCCTGATGTGTAAGCTGTATTATTGTAAAGTTTCATAAAAATCCATTCGGTAGTTTTTGATTGAAACAAACAAACAAACATACATTCAACTGTGCGCAACTTGGCTTAAATAATATACCTGTAACCGAGTGGGGTAGCTTGGTAAATTCCACCCCCTTTTTGAATTTTAAAACAAAATTGCATAGTTTTCCCCCCCAAGTTTCGATCACTTTACTATTCCCAACATGGTGATTTATTACGATTACAGATTCGAAGAGTGCTATTTCTTATGTATATATTTGCCGAGTAAATACTACAAGCAAGCTGTGACGTCGTCGAGCGTCGCCGCCATCTTGGAAATGTTGTTCAGTGACGTCAGAGCTTGGGACAACTTCAAGTCGTTGAGGCTGAGAGACGAACCAATGGAGATTGGGTGAGCATTATTCATTTGGTTGATGAGATGTTAATAGACGTACATAGATACACACACACAGACACACACACACACACGCACGCACGCACGCACGCGCACACGCACACGGACACGCACACGGACACGCACACGGACACGCACACGGACACGCACACGGACACGCACACGCACACGGACACGCACACGGACACGCACACGGACACGCACACGGACACGCACACGCACACGGACACGCACACGGACACGCACACGGACACGCACACGCACACGCACACGGACACGCACACGGACACGCACACGGACACGGACACGGACACGCACACAAACACGCACACGGACACGGACACACACACACACACGGGCACGGACACGGACACGCACACGCACACGGACACGCACACGGACACGCACACGCACACGGACACGGACACGGACACGGACACGGACACGGACACGCACACGCACACGGACACGCACACGCACACGGACACGGACACGGACACGCACACGGACACGCACACGCACACGCACACGCACACGCACACGCACACGCACACGCACACGCACACGCACACGCACACGCACACGCACACGCACACGCACACGCACACGGACACGCACACGGACACGGACACGGACACGAGATTGGAATAGTACAATTGTGACGGATTTAACTAGCGTATTTTATTTTATTTGATGACGTTTCGAATACTTTACAGTTCCCATATTCGTCACACGTTTGAGCTCACGATAGTCTAATGTTCAATTAAATAAATTTGAAATATATTTGACATTATATGTATAACATTATCTTATTGTAATGAAATTTTAATTTTCCTGTAATTATTGTATAATCTTATTGTTCTTTGTTTTTGTTTTGATGATCTCGATATGAGTACATGTAATATGACATAATAATGTAATTTTATGACTTTTGAGAAATAAATAGATATAATATACCTAATGATATTTTTATATGATTATTTATTTTATTATTGATTACTAGCTTCTGCCCGCGACTTCGTCCGCGTGTAACTCCTCCTTTTTTGCAGTCGGTTAAAAAGTAGCCTATGTTCTTTCTCAGGCTCCAGACTTTCTTTGTACCAAATTTCATTTAAATCGGTCCAGTAGTTTTAACGTGAAAGCGTAACAGACAGACAGAGTTACTTTCGCATTTATAATATTAGTTAGGATTTTTAGACCCCCAGTTAAAAAAATTTCTACTGTTGTCTTTGTACAAAAATATAATTATAATTAAAAACTAATGGTATTGAACCAAGAATATCAATCGAATTTCGATTGATAGATCGGCTTAATATAGATCATATATAATCTAATCTATTTATTTTTTATATTTCAGCGACGTCCCTAATCCTTTGAAATTGACATCAACGAATTTCCGAAACACTTTCGCCAGTAGCAGTACGAAAATAAAGAAAACTCACAAGGAACAAGGTAAAATTATTTTTTGTCCTCCGGCCATAAAGCAGCAACTTTCTGGCCGCTGCGCTAAATTAAATTGCCGCTTTCTGGCTTCGTCGAACAGAAAAATAGTATACTGACCTCGGCCAGTAAAATAAAAAAGCCTCAGATCACATTTTTCGCTTCGCCTCGGACGACATTTTTTATTTTACTGGCCTTGGTGCGTAATGTAGGTACTATTTATGTACTTTCAGGCTCCGAAACGTCAGCATTTAATATAAAATACGAGAGTTCATTCCAATAAATAAATATATTATTGATTTTGATTTTGATCATGTCATTGACAAAATGGCGTAAAGTAAAGTAAATATTTATTAGCAAGAATACGTATAAAATGATGGTTACAGATATTATGTTGTTACAGTATTCAGTAAATTTAAAGACATGCAAATATTTGCCTTTATCCCTACTAATATTATAAATGCAACCCTGTCTGTCTGTATGTTATGCTTTTACGGTAGTTTTACTGGACCGATTTAAATGAAATTTGGTACAAAGAAAGTCTGGATCCTGAGAAAGGACATAGGCCACGCGGACGAAGACGCGGGCAGAAGCTAGTTTATAAAATGTACTGTATATGTAAATGTAATGTATATGTATTTATAAAATGTAGGTATCGTTTTTTTTTTCATTTCAGATACAAACGATGACCCTGCTATAAACTTCCAAATGCCTATAGACACTATATTGGAAACTCTAATACAATTTGCTAAGGTATGTTTTTAGTCCTAACGATATGCATACAAAATCACTATCACCCCGTCTCGAAGGAGTTTGGCAACAAACACCGCGACACGAGAATTATATATATCACTAACGGCTTCGTACGGATCCCTAATTTATTTTCAAAATTTAATAAAGCCTATGTCACTCGAGAATAGTGTAGCTTGCCAACAGTGAAAGAATTTTTCAAATCGGTCCACTCGTTTTGGAGCCTATTCAATACAAACAAACCTTTCCTCTTTATTATATTAGTATAGACTAGCGGTCCGCACTGGCTTCGCACGGATCCCTAATTTATTTTCAAAATTTAATATAGCCTAATAATATGTCATTTACGAATAGTGTAGCTTCCAAACAGTGAAAGAATTTTTCAAATCGGTGCATTCGTTTTGGAGCCTTTTCAATACAAACAAACAAACCTTTACTCTTTATAATATTAGTATAGACTAGCGGTCCGCACCGGTTTCGCACGGATCCCTAATTTATTTTCAAAATTTAATATAGCCTAATACTATGTCACTCACGAATAGTGTAGCTTCCGAACAGTGAAATATTTTTTCAAATCGGTGCATTCGTTTTGGAGCCTATTCAATACAAACAAACAAAACTTTCCTCTTTATTATATTAGTATAGAATACATAGTATAAAGCAAAGTCCCTGTCGCTGTCTGTCGGTCACTATGTGTGCTTATATTTTTAAAACTACGCAACGGATTTTGAAGCATTTTTAAGAGATAGAGTGATTCAAGAGGAAGGTTTATAGCACCCGTGTGTAGCCGGGGCGGGTCGCTAGTTACATTATATAGGCTTTTGTAAATTTATTTTTTATTGCACAAAAAAACAACTAAGTAATGTGAAAAACCCTATTCCCGAGTGACATAGGCTATAAAAAAAAAGATGATCAGTGCGAAGCCGGGGCTGATAGCTAGTACTTAATAAAATGTATAGATACACGAAAATACATAAATAACCACAATGACGGATGATGAAAAGTAATGTTCAAGAAAGTGCTTACGTAGCAAACGCTTGAATGCTAGCTTACTCGGTGCCTGCCTGACGGAAACTTGTTGTAACACTGAACTGTATTTTTTTTTCAGAGCTCTATAGATGCAGCAATAGACTTCCTAATTGAAGTTCTCACCTCTATTTTGTCTGTGAACTCTAGGGTACCTAATTTACCTCCTATGTTAGAATCAATAGGTGCCCTAGATAGGGTTAGTGTGGAGATATGTAGAGTGCTGTTGAAGATGGAATGTGATTTGAAAGGGTGAGTGAATTCACGCCACAGTCCCACAGGGGCAGCCAGAGACCGCTCTCCACTCGCCACGATCCTGACACACCTCTCTTGCTTCCTTCACACTCGATACATACATATACTCACGCCACAGTCCCACAGGGGCAGCCAGAGACCGCTCTCCACTCGCCACGATCCTGACACACCTCTCGTGCTTCCTTCACACTCGATACATACATATACTCACGCCACAGTCCCACAGGGGCAGCCAGAGACCGCTCTCCACTCGCCACGATCCCGACACACCTCTCTTGCTTCCTCCACACTCGATACATACATATACTCACGCCACAGTCCCACAGGGGCAGCCAGAGACCGCTCTCCACTCGCCACGGTCCTGACACACCTCTCTTGCTTCCTTCACACTCGATACATACATATACTCACGCCACAGTCCCGCAGGGGCAGCCAGAGACCGCTCTTCACTTGCCACGATCTTTTATTTATTTTGAAAAAACGTTTGCTTTTTCAAATATTATAACAATTATAAATAAATATATTTGAAAATTCAAAATTTATTTAGTACTAAACTAAGCTAAGCTTGTACTATGTTTTATATAGGGATGACGACTGGGTCAGCTTCTCCACTCGCCACGATCCCGACACACCTCTCTTGCTTCCTTCACACTCGATACATACATATACTCACGCCACAGTCCCACAGGGGCAGCCAGAGACCGCTCTCTACTCGCCACGATCCCGACACACCTCTCTTGCTTCCTTCACACTCGATAAATTGTACCTAGCCGTGACGTCACAAACCCCCACTCCCGAACTTTGAAAGCGCTTATCTTCGTCATTTATTGTTCGATTGAGAAAAGAAAAAATACAAGTCTAAAATATTTTTTGGGAACCTATTTTGGGAATCTACATGATGGACTAAAAAATAATACTTGTATTGGTTCCAGCCTCGCAGAACCCGTGGCTAACTTCAAAGCGTTGACCAAAGGTACCGAAGGCGAGTATCTGTCGATTCTCCTCTCGGAGGAACTTCAGATGCGTTGTCAAGGCAACGCATTGTTTACACTCGGGTGAGATATGTTGTCTAAATCTATATATAAGCGAAAGCTGACTGACTGACTGACTGACATATGTCAATATCAACGCAGGGCCTAAACTATAAGGGTAAGAAACTTGATCTCTTGTACAGGGGCTCCTTCTATAGAGTAGGGGGGCACTAAGAAAGGATATTTGTATATTCACCTCCTAATGGGGTAAAACGGGGCTCAAAGTTAGTATGAAACTTTGCCGTTTTCGAAGTTATTCGAATGTAATTCGGTATGAAAGTTTTTCATCGGAAGTCATAAGACATGTTAAATATTTAAGAAAATTCTTAGAGCATAAACAACTGGAGAGGCCTTTGACACTATTTGTCATACAAATTTTTTAGCCACTTTTAGCGGGGGACGAGGTAGGAACACATACAAAAAACTGCACACTGATGTAAAAATAATTCTCATCGTTACACACGCACACTAATAGAAACTGTCAACACTAGGCGGAATTTATTCACACTAGCAAAAACATTATTATAAACGACAGGTCCGTACACAAGTTTTACATGTGTGTGCAACCGATTTGAACCGATTACATAGTGCTTGATTAAGTGGCTGTCGATACATTTATCTATATTTGACACAAAATGGCGGATCAACCAATTTATATTTAAATATAATAATTTTAACTTCATACATAATTGTGTACTTACTTTTTTAATTCATAGTATTATAGAATTAAACGTCAGTTGCTACGTAGTTCAGCAAACAAGTAAACTTCTTTTAGCAATAATGCTTAAATAATTACAATTACCTACTATATCTAACATGAAAAATTAGGCAAATGTTTATTACTGCAGAGCTGGAGAAATAAGTAGACTACTGAATCCCAAGCTGAAAATCGGATAACGAAATAGAAATATTTTAACAAAATACAAATTACTGTACTGTAAATTCATCGATATTTATATTATCCAGTAAGTACATCTCTAACCGAATTTTGATTTTGGATGCTATTATCGCTTTTAATTCAAACGAATTAGCGCCTAGTATCGGATACACTACTCTGCAAATTTTTTATACATGTGTGCCGTTAGTCAATGGTGACCATAGACTATCATAAAGATTTTTAAACGATTTTAAACGAATAAAAATGCAATCGATACCTGAATCGATGCTTCTCACGTGGTGAATGAGAAAATAATTATTTCTAAAATAACAATTAATGAACAAAAAAAATACCTACATATGAAAGGAAATACTGTTTTTTTGTATATTTGATGCAGTGGATGGATTTTTACGACTTATTTTAGCGCAGGGAGACATTTTTCGGGAGCTCTTTTCTCTTTGACTTCGATTGTGACACTGTCAAAGTGAGCGGTTTGAAAACACTTTTTACAAACGCGTTAGATAATTTATCTTATACCTTGGCAGAGGGGAACGTCTGTCGAAGGCCTCTCCAGTTGTTTATGCTCTAAGAGAAAATTCACCCCCTGAAATAAAGATTATAAATTTATTATTAAAAGTTGTTATTTAACTTGTATGTACGGGTGAAATCTTGCAACTGAATTTTGAAGCAGATATCTTTAACCGATTGTTGTAAAAGGTTTTTTTATCTATACTTCTATACTAATATTATAAAGAGGAAAGATTTGTATTTTTGTATTTTTGTATGTTTTTAATGAATAGGCTCCGAAACTACTGGACCGACTTCAAAAATTCTTTCACCTTTGGAAAGCTACATTATCCCCGAGTAACATAGGCTATATAATATCACGCTAGGTCTTATAGTTGCGGAGCAGTAACCGAAAATGTTTCAAAAACGGGGGAAAAGTATCGTTTCTGAGGCCTTAAAAAAATCTTAAGTCCCCCCGTGCGAAGCCGGGACGGGCCGCTAGTTAAAAATAATGTGACTTTAAGTCAGTTTTGATTGCTGCCAATGTTATGAATTAACAGCTTGTATTTTTTTTTTTCAGAATGCCCGTACCGCCATCTTGTGACGTCATTAAGTATGAAGAAAAAAATTTTAATTTGAAAGGTTAGCTCGCTATTAATTTAGATTTATTACACAACTACCTACTATAAAGAAATAGTGGAATTGAAACAACTATAAACGGATTTGCACTTGCGTATTTTATTTTATTGGCTGACGTTTCGGAGTCTTTACAGAATCCATAATCGTAGCACGACTGTGCTGACAATAGTCTAACGGTAAAGTGAAATACGCGAGTTAAATCCGTCTATGTTGTTTCATTCCAATGTGTAATAACCGCGAAGGTATCAAAAATTATTACTATAAAGAAAGATTTATATGTTTTGTGTGTGCGTATGTTACTCAAAAACTACTGTGCCTATTTGAGAAATTCTTTCACCATTTTAAAGCTACATTCACCTTGAGTAACATATGCTATAGAATATTTTGAAAATGAGGGATACGTGCGGAGCCGGGGCGGGCCGCTAGTGTAAGAAAAAAAAACCAGTGACGTCACTTAAAGTTTTTCTTTACAGACTTATTGTCGTTCTTTGACAAACTGTCAAATTGGAACAGTTTAACTATTCAACAGAAGAGAGATGTCATTGCATCCGGTATACCGCGACTTTGGACTGACAGGGAGACTTTCGAAAAAATAATGAAATCTTATGAAGGTAAATATATTTTTCTGTCCTCCGGCCGGAAAGCGCCAACTTTGTGGCCGCTGCGCTAAATGAAATTGCCGCTTTCTGGCTTCGTCGAACAGAAAAATAGTATACTGACCTCGGCCAGTAAAATAAAAAAGCCTCAGATCACATTACATGTGATCTGAGACATTTTTTATTTTACTGGCCTTGGTGCGTAATGTACTATTTTTTCTATATCTATTACTAAAATATTCTATACTCAGGGAGAACTTAGCTTCCCAGCAGTGAAAGAATTTTTCGTTCCAGCCGTTTCGGAGCCTATTCAATCCAAACAAACAAACCTTTCCTCTTTATTATATTAGTACCTATAGATCTATACTGATGTAATAAAATGGAAAGGTTTGTTTGTATTGAATAGGCTCCGAAACGACTAAACGGATTTGAAAAATTCTTTGATTGCTGCGAAGCTACACTATTCCCAAGTGACATAGGCTATAGAATATTTTGAAAATAAATTAGGGATCCGTGCGAAGCCAAACGCTAGTGTATATATAAAGATATTATTTATAGTAAACTCCCTCTTTCAGTACGTTATATTTACAATCTACCAAGATCTACGGTCCCCCGACATGACGTTTTCTTTGTAGATATATTAAAACTTAGGTAACTAATATTAAGTTGTTATTATTATACTTTAAAATGTTTTTTTGAAAAAAAATATGCCTCATTGACTTTCTTGCTGTTTCTTTTTAAGTAAGGTTTTTCGAAAACGGTATCTTCTTCTGACTTCCATAAAAGCTTGTAGAAGCCTGAATTGAATAAATATATTTTTTTAATTTTGATTTTGTGCTAAATATATTGTAATGCTTTTGGGTATGTAACGGGTTTATTATGCTGATGTTATGTGCGTATATTAATAATGCTGACGATTTTAATATTTTATTTCAGTTCCCTCTGAACCCGTGACCTGGTTCGACAAGATGGCGGCGTTGTATGTCCACGAAATGGCCGCCGGCACCGCAAAATGGCTGACGGAAGCCGATAAATGGCCTAGAAGTAATTTTGAAATTTCATCTGTATGTATTAAAAAATTCAATAGGTTTTATCTTTATCATTATTGATATAATAATCGCGAAAGTTTGTAAGAATGTTTGTTACTCTTTCACGCAAAAATTACTGAATGTATTTTGATGAAACTACAATAAGATAGCATATAAATTAGAGGAACATATAAGCTATATTTCATAATGATATTGTGTAACGTACTCATCGGACGAAGTCGCAGGCAGACGCTAGTTCCGAATCTGTTCATATACTGTCGGCGCTTGCATGTCTCTGCAGCACCAGGAGTGCATAAAACACGCAGAGCTCGCCGCGAGCCTGTTCCCAGTAGGAGTGCAGCGCTCTCTGTTCATATACTGTCGGCGCTTGCATGTCTCTGCAGCACCAGGAGTGCATAAAACACGCAGAGCTCGCCGCGAGCCTGTTCCCAGTAGGAGTGCAGCGCTCTCTGTTCATATACTGTCGGCGCTGGCATGTCTCTGCAGCACCAGGAGTGCATAGAACACGCAGAGCTCGCCGCGAGCCTGTTCCCAGTAGGAGTGCAGCGCTCTCTGTTCATATACTGTCGGCGCTTGCATGTCTCTGCAGCACCAGGAGTGCATAAAACACGCAGAGCTCGCCGCGAGCCTGTTCCCAGTAGGAGTGCAGCGCTCTCTGTTCATATACTGTCGGCGCTGGCATGTCTCTGCAGCACCAGGAGTGCATAGAACACGCAGAGCTCGCCGCGAGCCTGTTCCCAGTAGGAGTGCAGCGCTCTCTGTTCATATACTGTCGGCGCTTGCATGTCTCTGCAGCACCAGGAGTGCATAAAACACGCAGAGCTGTCATATAACTGTCAGCTGTGTTCAGACAGTGAAGGTGTATTTGTGGAGCGGGTTTCAAGTGAAACGACTCGTATTTCTCTTAATATACTGTCAGTATTTTAAACTCATTTGTTTTTTAGATATCAGAGGCATTTCATATACGTGAAGTGTCTTGGGACAGACTACGCCCTATGAAAGTATTTCCGTGTGATATGAAACCCGAAGACTGCCTCGCTAAATGGGCAGCGAGGCTTATGATCAGGTAATTCAATCTCAAGAACAACATATAGGTTCATCATCGACGGCCTGAGCCTTATCTCTACAACGCGACAATAAATCAAAACAAAATTAAAATCAATAATATATTTATTCGATTCAAGCTCTTATGAAGGTCAGAAAATACCGTTTCCGAAAAAAACTCATTTGAAAAGAAGAAAAGGAATGAAGAAAAAACAAACTTTTTAACTTTTTTGTTACAAACTTTAATTTAACTAGCAATGTACAAGTAAATATGTAGGTCTCAGTTTTGAAGCAGATATCTTTAACCGATTGAGCTGAAATTTTGTGGTTAACTGTGTTACGTTATTCTAAAACCAAATTATGGGGGAGGAGTACACGGGGGGTCGACAACCAAATGTCCACAAATATACCCCGAGTGAGGTATCAAATGAAAGAGGATCATATTCACATTGTATAATGAAAATATTAGTACCTAATAGGTTCTTAACCTGGGGGTACAAATTGTATTTCGCGGCAACAATCAGCTGGTAGTTGTCTCTCACGCCGCATTACAAAGTGTCTAGTCTGAGCGCAGCGCAGCGCCGACTAGCGCGCGAGCTCGGCGGCGGGAGGAGGGGATCAAGGACCCTAGTTAGGACATAAGGGTGACGGACCTGAAAAGATTGGCAATATGACATTCATATTTGAATAATTTCAGAGCGATGTATAAGGGCACATTTACATTGGATGAGGAAAAACTTTTCCAAAGTTGGTCTAGCTCGCACGAATTGAAATGGTGCCGGCGTGCGAGCGAGATGGGACTATCGAAGCTAAATTTGGACTGTTGCAAAAGGAATACGTAAGTATTATTTTTTTCATTGCTTTAATGGGATGACGACTGGGTAAAGAAAACGAAATTCTATTCACATTGGAATAAAACAAGTATTATCGGATTTAACTTGCGTATTTTTATTTTATTTTATTTGTTGACGTTTCGGATTCTTTACAGTTTCCATAATCGTAGCACGACTTAACTGACAATAGTCTAACGCTAAAGTGTCAGTCGTGCTAAGTGTTGTTTCATTCCAATGTGTAATAACCGTGAAGGCATCAGAAATTATTAAATGTCATTATGATAATTTTTCTCTTTAGTCGTCAAGCAAATTCAAACATTTTAGCGATAGGTATATAAAATGTCAGATTCAATTTATATTGGTAACTAGCTGACCCGGCGAACTTCGTACCGCCCTATAATCAAAAAATATATGTTACCTTTTTATCTGAATGATAGATTTTTTTTTCTTACATAAAAAACCTTCTCCTAATAATAACAAATACAACAAAAAAAGAATTAGTGAAATCGGTCCAGCCGTTCACGCGTGATGTCGTGACAACGGAAAACAAGTTTCATCCCTACTTCCCAACTATATATAATATTATAAATGCGAAAGTAACTCTGTCTGTCTGTCTGTCTGTCTGTCTGTTACGCTTTCACGCTAAAATTACTGGACCGATTTAAATTAAATTTGGTACAAGGAAAGTCTGGAGCTTAAGAAAGGACATAGGCTACTTTTTAACCGACCGCAAAAAAGGAGGAGTTCCACGCGGACGAAGTCGCGGGCAGAAGCTAGTAAACAATAAAAGATAGTAAATCACATGTCACATATATTTCATTTTATTATACTCATTCACACATATACAGGTATACATGTGTCAGCGAAATGAGGTCGTGGCGCCTACAGAAATTAATAGCTCAAAGACAGATCGGATTGGAAGCAAATGACGAAGACATGTTAAGAGCTACTTTGAACGAAGCACGTGAGTATTTGTTTACAGCGGTATGACGTCACAACATGGCGTCGCTTCGATCGTTTGAGTATCATAGAAAAATCTTGAAAATATTATCAATTGGTATAAAACAACTATAAACGGATATATATTTTATTTTAACAGCTGACGTTTCGAATTCCTTACAGTTTCCATAATCGTAGCACGACTGAGCTGACAATAGTTTAACGCTAAAGTGATTTATACAGTTATGCAAACTACCTTATTTCTAAATTTCAAAAATTAAGTACTAAAATATTTCTATTTTATTCAACGCATAAATAAACTGTTTTAATTTAAAACAAATAGGGGGCGAAGAGACTATCATTTCTTAATAAAATAAAATACGCGATTTAAATCCGTTAATAGTTGTTTCATTTCAATGTGTAATAACGGCGAAGGCATCAGAAATGATTAAAAAATACGTTTTCAATATTTTTTTGCGATCTACTTGATGGATAATTAAAAAAAAAAATGTATTATAGTCGGAATATCGCGTATTTTATTTTTATTGGCTAATGCTTGATGCCTTTACAGATTCCATAATCGTAGCACGACTGAGCTGACAATAGTCTTATGCTGAAGTGATTAATACAGCTATGCAAACTACCTTATTTATTAATTACAAAATTTAAGTACTATCATGTTCTAATTTATAATAACCGCGAAGGCATCAGAAATTGTTATATACTAGCTTCTGCCCGCGACTTCGTCCGCGTGGAACTCCTCCTTTTTTGCAGTCGGTTAAAAAGTAGCCTATGTCCTTTCTCAGGCTCCAGACTTTCTTTGTACCAAATTTCATTTAAATCGGTCCAGTAGTTTTAGCGTGAAAGCGTAACAGACAGACAGACAGAGTTACCTTCGCATTTATAATATTAGTAGGGATTTTTGATTTTGGCTTGTTACAGGTAACTATTTTTCCGAAGGAATGTCATTTGATGATGAGATGACGTGGCTTCATTTGAAGTTATTATTGTGTCAAGATTTGAATTGTAAGTAAAACGTAATAGTACATTACGCGCCGAGGCCAGTAAAATAAAAAAATGACGCAGATCACACGTAATTGTATGTATGTATGTAAACTCTTTAAAGTACAACAACAAAACAAAATAATACATAAACGAAAACACAATAAATGTACAAAGGCGAACTTATCCCTTTAAGGGATCTCTTCCAGTTAACCTTTGGGCGATTGAGAGATTAGGAAAAGTATATCGTAGGTAAGACAAAAATATGAGTACAACTTAATTGTCGTCCGAGGCGAAGCCGAGGTTGACAAAAATGTGATCTGAGGCTCTTTTATTTTACTGGCCGAGGTCACTATACTATTTTTCTGTTCGACGAAGCCAGAAAGCGGCAATTTCATTTAGCGAAGCGGCCACAAAGTTGGCGCTTTCTGGCCGGAGGACGGAAAAATTACCGCTAGTTTATATATATACTAACTTGATATATTCTTGTAGGTTTGAAGCATCAAGATATATATCCGGCTTTAAATAAATGCGAATATAACGAAACCCATGAATTAAAAAAAGATATTTTAGAAATTGCTTTAAATTATTACGACAAGTGTTGGGAGAGCGCAGGTATTTATTTCAAAATTAAAAATTTTACAAACCCCCATAAAAACCTAAAAGCCTAAAAAGTATAATAATAATAAAAACTTAATATTAATTACCTAAGTATTAATATTTCTACAAAGAAAGCGTCATAACATAGCTAAGAACACTCCCGACATAGTCACCTTTCAAACGAAAAAAACAGAATCAAAATCGGTAGATGCGTTAGGGAGCTATGATGCCACAGACAGACAGACAGGGATGTTATAAGTTTGACGTGTCTGTACACGTCAAACTTATAACACCCCGTCGTTTTTGTGCCGGGGGTTAAAAATGGATGTGTGATTTTAAAATGAATGATTACTAGTCTAAGATCCGCATATGACAATAAATGATTATCCTATCTTATCTTATAATTAACCCCCGACGCAAAAACGACGGGGTGTTATAAGTTTGACGTGTCTGTGTGTGTGTGTGTGTGTGTGTGTGTGTGTGTGTGTGTGTGTGTGTCTGTCTGTCTGTGGCATCATAGCTCCCAAACGCATGAACCGATTTTGATTCTGTTTTTTTTGTTTAAAAGGTGAATATGTCGGGAGTGTTCTTAGCTATGTTTGATGAAAATCGGACCAGTAGTTTAATAAATAGAGGGGGGTGAAAGAGGGGATAGAAAAATAAATGTCCACAAATATACTCGTGTGGGGTATCAAATGAAAGAGGGTCGCGAGTACATTACAAAATTGAAATTATAATGAAAATCGGTTGAGCCGTTCAAAAAATATAGGGAGTGAAAGTGGGGATGGAAAATCAAATATCTACAAATATAACCGAGTGGGGTATCAAATGAAAGAGGATCACGTGTACATTACAAAATTGATATTATAATGAAAATCGGTTAAGTAGTTTAAAAAATATAGGGACTGAAAGTGTGGAAATGGTTAACCAAATGACTACAAATATAACCGAGTGAGGTATCAAATGAAAGAGGACCACATGTACATTACAGAATGTAAAATGGAAATTGGTTAAAACAATAATAAGTTACCTACCTACTTTCAAAAAGTATGAAATAAAAAAAATAAATTAAAAATTTTAACAAACCCCCGACATAAAAACATAAAAGCCGTCTAAAAAGTATAAAAATAATAAAAACTTGATATTAGGTAGGTACCTAAGTATTAATAGGTATTTCTACAAAGAAAACATCATGTCGGGGGGACCTCCTTAGATTTCGATAAATAGTAGGTAAATATAGATAGGTACAATTAGGTAGGTATATGAAGAGCGGTCCCCCGACGTGACGTTTTCTTTGTAGAAATACCTATTAATACTTAGGTACCTACCTAATATCAAGTTTTTATTATTTTTATACTTTTTAGACGGCTTTTATGTTTTTATGTCGGGGGTTTGTTATTTCTAATATCCCAAATCATTTTTTTTTCCGAACTGATACTGAAGCGCAGTTGGCCAGCTAATGGGCCTTCACTGCAAAACCGGACGGGTGGCGAGACTCCTGAGAGGAGGCTTTCAAGCCTTTTGGGTTGGGTTTATTACCTGAATCACTAGGCACATAGTTTTAAACAAAGTCGCTGTCAGTCCGTCCCTATGTATGAATATCTTTAAAATTACACGTTTTTTTTTTAATAGAGGGATCAAAAGGAAGGTTTATAGCACCCGTGTGAAGCCTAGGGGGCGAGTTTATTATAAAATATGTTTCATCTATATATTTATACTAATATTATAAAGAGGAAAGGTTTGTTTGTTTGTTTGGCTTGAATAGGCTCCAGAACGGCTGGACCGTTTTTAAAAATTCTTTCATTGTTGGTAAGCTACACTTAAAAAAAGGGATCCGAGCGAAGCCGGGACGGACAGCTAGTTCTATTATATATACATTTAGTTGGTTTGCCGAATAAAAAAAATATCAGCTCGGTGAAAGTCGATATAGGTTCGGATCTTAGACTATATCATACTATACTGTTCATTGGAATGAAACAACTATTAACGGATTTAACTCGCGTAATTTTATTTTATTTGCTGACCTTTCGGATTCTTCACAGTTTCCATAAACGTAGCACAACTGAGCTGACAATAGTCTAACGCTAAAGTCTGAACCGAAACTGTAGAGAATACGAAACGTCAGAAAATAGAATTAAATAAAAATAAGTAAATTAAATCCGTTAATAGTTGTTTCATTCCAATGTGTAATAACCGCGAAGGCATCAGAAAATTTTATACTATTTCTTACTACTCCGTCCTCGCGCCTTCTGTTTCAGAAACGGAACGTGAACATTTACTAAAATATATTTTGGATTTGGTGAAATATGCTACGAATTATCGATTGAATACAAGAGTTATGATTCTGTCAGTATATTTAAATAGATTAGACGAGTATGAGGGAGTATTGGGAGCAAACTCGTCGAATTTTATAGACAGGGTAAGGTTAATATTATTTGTATTGAGCGGTTTTTCGACCGCTTGAGTCAGCTATAGTTATATCGTAATATTTTGACAGATTACATCCAACGACGTGAAGTTAGACGCGTTCACGTTGTCCCGCCTCCGCGCGCTTGCTCCCAAACTTCCGTTCGCTGTGGGTGACGTCATCAATCCGCAAGATGGCGGCGCGAGACTGCTGTCGCTGGTCGCCGACCCTGGCCACATGCTGGCCTGGTACTGCGAGGAGCTACACTCTTGTATTAAGACGAGAGGTAGGATTTATGACAAGATAATAATGGCGGCGGTGAAATCTTGCAACTCATTCTAAAACCAAATTAAGGGCGGTACAAGAAGGGGGGTGGACAACCTAATCTACAAATATACCTGAGTGGACTGTGAATATAACGACTATTTAACGTCTGACTTTAGAGTTAGACTATTGTCAGCTCAGTCGTGCTACGATTATGGAAACTGTAAAGAATCCGAAATGTCAGCAAATAAAATAAAATAAAAATACGCTTGTTAAATCTGTTAATAGTTATTTCATTCCAATCCCTACTAATATTATAAATGCGAAAGTAACTCTGTCTGTCTGTCTGTTACGCTTTCACGCTAAAACTACTGGACCGATTTAAATGAAATTTGGTACAAAGAAAGTCTGGAACCTGAGAAAGGACATAGGCTACTTTTTAAACGACTGCAAAAAAGGAGGAGTTCCACGCGGACGAAGTCGCGGGCAGAAGCTTGTGTGTAATAACCGCGAAGGCATCAGAAATTATTACGTGTACATTGTAAAATTATAAAAGTTTTTAGTAATGTTTCTCTATTTACAGATGCAATGAAATATAAATCTACATTCGACGAGTTGAAATATAAAATATTCGACAACCCCGACGTGGGCAGCAGCTACCGGCTGCTGTTCAAACACAAAGAAACTATATACAGCATCTACGAATACGGTGAGATTATTTTTTTAATTTTTTTGTTTCTCATCACAGGCCAGTAGCTTGTCTCTCATCACAGGCCGGTAGCTTATCTCTCATCACAGGCCAGTAGCTTGTCTCTCATCACAGGCCAGTAGCTTGTCTCTCATCACAGGCCAGTAGCTTGTCTCTCATCGCAGGCCAGTAGCTTGTCTCTCATCACAGGCCAGTAGCTTGTCTCTCATCACAGGCCAGTAGCTTGTCTCTCATCACAGGCCGGTAGCTTGTCTCTCATCACAGGCCAGTAGCTTGTCTCTCATCACAGGCCAGTAGCTTGTCTCTCATCACAGGCCAGTAGCTTGTCTCTCATCACAGGCCAGTATCTTGTCTCTCATCACAGGCCAGTAGCTTGTCTCTGATCACAGGCCAGTAGCTTGTCTCTCATCACAGGCCAGTAACTTGTCTCTGATCACAGGCCAGTAGCTTGTCACTGATCACAGGCCAGTAGCTTGTCTCTGATCACAGGCCAGTAGCTTGTCACTGATCACAGGCCAGGAGCTTGTCTCTCATCACAGGCCGGTAGCTTGTCTCTCATCACAGGCCGGTAGCTTGTCTCTCATCACAGGCCAGTAGCTTGTCTCTCATCACAGGCTGATAGCTTGTCTCTCATCACGGGCCAGTAGCTTGTCTCTCATCACAAGCTGATAGCTTGTCTCTCATCACGGGCCAGTAGCTTGTCTCTGATCACAGGCCAGTAGCTTGTCTCTCATCACAGGCCAGTAGCTTGTCTCTCTTCACACAGGCTAGTAGCTTGTCTCTCATCACAGGCCGGTAGCTTGTCTCTCATCTCAGGCCAGTAGCTTGTCTCTCATCACAGGCCAGTAGCTTGTCTCTGATCACATGCCAGTAGCTTGTCTCTCATCACAGGCCAGTAGCTTGTCTCTCATCACAGGCTAGTAGCTTGTCTCTCATCACAGGCCGGTAGCTTGTCTCTCATCACAGGCCAGTAGCTTGTCTCTCATCACAGGCCAGTAGCTTGTCTCTTATCACAGGCCGGTAGCTTGTCTCTCATCACAGGCCAGTATCTTGTCTCTCATCACAGGCCAGTAGCTTGTCTCTCATCACAGGCCAGTAGCTTGTCTCTTATCACACGCCGGTAGCTTGTCTCTCATCACAGGCCAGTAGCTTGTCTCTCATCACAGGCCGGTAGCTTGTCCACATCACAGACCAGTAGCTTGTCTCTCATCGCAGGTCAGTATCTTGTCTCTCATCGCAGGCCTGTAGCTTGTCTCTCATCACAGTCATGTAGCTTGTCTCTCATCACAGGCCAGTAGCTTGTCTCTCATCCGTACTCAGTTCGTATCTTAATAGGTATGAATTGGCTATATTTGTTTTTAGAAGCGACACCAGAGTTTTCTGCCAAGGCCGCCGCCATTTTGGAAAGCGTAAAGCTGGATGTGAAGCGAGAGCCAGAGCCAACTCTGCGCGTGTCCGACCTGTGTCCGGCTCTACTGGCGGCGCCGGGGTCGGCTCTCGCTCTAATACGAACCGACGGCAGTGTTGTAAGAATACTGGATGAGGTTAGTTTCTATAAGCTTTTATTTACTTTCGCCTGTCCCGTTGTCTGTCTATCTGTCTGTCTGTTAGTAAATAAATCTTGCAAGTTAAATCTAAAACGGGGGTGTTTATCGCGTTGTCGACGAAGTCGCCGGCAGAAGCTAGTGACAATAATATTATTAATTTCTGATGCCTTCGCGGTTATAACACATTGAAATGAAACAAATATTAACGTATTTAACTCGCGTATTTTATTTTATTAGCTGACGTTTCGGAACCTCTATAGATTCCATAATCGTAGCACGAATGAGCTGACAATAATCTAACGCCTAAACTTTAGCGTTAAACTATTGTCAGCGTAAGCCAATAAAAATAAAATACGCGAGTTAAATCCGTTAATTTTTGTCGTATTGACAGGTGCAAGTGTTCACGGACTCGGTGAGGCGGCCTGTCACCCTGACAGCTGTCACGTCTGACGGGCGACATAGCCGCGTCATACACAAGCAGGGCGACCGGCTGCGCGTGGACGCGGCTATGCAGAACGTCATACAACACGCCGGGTACCTATGCGGAGGGGTGTTCAACGGGTATACGGTGAGTTGGAAAAATATCGGTTAAGTGCGAGCCGGTGGCGCGTACTAGAAGTACCATCAGCATTGACTGCCTATTGGTCTAGTGGTCAGAGGCCCTGACTACGAAACCGGAGGTTGCGTGCGGGTTCGAATCCTGCTAGGGGCAGTCAGTGTGAGCACTGGCATCTGTACCTGAGTCTTGGATGTCTTTTGTATTTATGTATGTTTATCCGTTGTCTAGTACTTATAGTACAAGCTTTGCCTAATTTGGGACTAGATCAATTGGTGTGAATTGTCCAAAGATATATATAGATATATATATACATATATATATATATATATATATTATATATATATATATATATATATAATATATATATATATATATATATCTATATATATATATATATATATATATATATATATATATATATATCTCTGGACAATTTTTTTTTTAATTACACATTATAAAGCAAAGTCGCTGTCGCTGTCTGTCCGTCCCTATTTATCAATCTATATCAGCAACGGATTTTGAAGCGGTTTTTTTAATAGATAGAGTGATTTAAGGAGAAGGTTTATATCACCCGTGTGTAGCCGGGGCGGGTCGCTAGTATAGTATAAAACAAAGTCGCTGTCGCTGTCTGTCCGTCCCTATTTATGCTTAAATCTTTAAAAGAACGCAACGGATTTTGAAGCGGTCTTCAGTTTCGAAAAAAACCGTCCAAGTGCGAGTCGGACCCGCGCACTAAGA
Organism: Polylopha cassiicola; assembly: GCA_038024825.1. Lineage (NCBI taxonomy): Eukaryota > Metazoa > Arthropoda > Insecta > Lepidoptera > Tortricidae > Polylopha > Polylopha cassiicola. The sequence continues at coordinate 2,457,617 of CP149065.1, read as the reverse complement.
GTTTCGTACAGTATTTCCTAGGTTACGCAAATAATTGTTTCAGGTAATTGAAATGAAACAACTATTAAAATTAATAATTTCTGATGCCTTCGCGGTTATTACACATTGGAATGAAACAACTATTAACGGATTTAACTCGCGTATTTTTATTTTATTTTATTTGGTGACGTTTCGGATTCTTTACAGTTTCCATAATCGTAGCCCCCTATTAGGTTTTAATTGTAATGTATAAAAGTAAAAATTTTTTGCGTAAAATGTAACATTAGTATTTCATAATTCAGAATAGGGTAGTTTTTCAAAATTTGTAATTTAAATATAAGGTAGTTTGCATAACTGTATAAATCACTTTAGCGTTAGACTATTGTCAGCTCAGTCGTGCTACGATTATGGAAACTGTAAAGAATCCGAAACGTCAGCAAATAAAAAAAAATAAAAATACGCGAGTTAAATCCGTTAATAGTTGTTTCATTCCAACTATTAAAATTGTTTACTTCATAAACAATAACATCTGTATGTACATATACCTATGTTTTAGAAATAAATTGTCTAATCTTATCTTATTTTTATTTTATTTGCTGATGTTTTGTTCCAGGTAACTTTGCTGGACGAAAACAGTGCCCTTATAGAATTCTTGGAAGACCACGAGCGCCTAAGAACCATGATGGAGACCACATGCAATTTAAACGGTAATTATCTAATATAAATAAATAAATAAATATCTTTGGACAATTCACACCAATTATCTAGTCCCATTTTAAGCAAAGCTTTGCTTGTGTTATGGGTACTAGACAACGGATAAATATACATAAATACATATAAGACATCCAAGACTCAGGTACAGATGCCAGTGCTCATCACATTGACATCTGCCCCTAGCGGGATTCGAACCCGCAACCTCCGGTTTCGTAGTCAGGGCCTCTAACCACTAGACCAACAGGCCGTCAATATTATAAAGAGGAAAGGTTTGTTTGTTTGGATTGAATAGGCTCCAGAACGGATAGTCCGATTTCAAAAATTCTTTTACTGTTGGGAAGCTACACTATTCCCGAGTGACATATCGTCGGTGCGACTGCAATAGCGCGTAAGAGCAATTTGTAATACCGCGTATCAGTATTTTATCAATTTTTTAGGAGGAAGAAATAATTGGTTACCAATAGACATTCAGAAGTTGATGGCGCTAAAACTAATTTTTGCTAATTTCTGTAAATACGCGGTATTGCAAATTGCTCTTACGCTCTATTGCAGTCGCACCGACGATATAGGCTATAAAGAAAAGATGATCCGTGCGACGCCGGGGCGGGCCGCTAGTTGTATGTAGGTAACTAGCTACTGCCCGCGACTTCGTCGGCGTGGAACTCCTCCTTTTTTGCAGTCGGTTTAAAAGTAGCCTATGTCCTTTCTCAGGGTCCAGACTTTCTTTGTACCAATTTTCATTTAAATCGGTCCAGTAGTTTTAGACAGACAGACAGAGTTATTTTCGCATTTATAATATTAGTAGGATTACCAACTCGCCACACTAGTATAATAAATAGTGCATCAAATTGCAGTGTTATCGGAAGTGCAGCGCCCGTCGGATTCGAACCTGCTGCAGGCGCCGCTGCAGGCGTCGCTGCAACTGCACCAACAGCTGTGCAGCAAGATACCGCCGTATGCACTCAGGTATAAACATATTTACAAACAAATGTACTTGATTTTAGGAAAGATGAAATTTATAGGTAGTCTATATAATAGATATAGACTTAGTATAGACTAATCTATACTATCTATACTAATCAGTCCGACTCGCACTTGACCGGTGTTCTTTTATTTCAGGTCCGCCATAGAGGCCAGCTGCGCAAATGCGCGCGATTTTTTCGCGCAAAAACAGAAATTCACTGACAGTCTCAGCTTCATGACTTTGATGGATTGGATATTAGGTACCAATAATTTATTTATTTTATTTATTTATTCTTTATTGCACAAAAAACTAATTAGTGTACAAAAGGCGAACTTAATGCCATACGGCATTCTCTACCAGTCAACCTTTGAGATGAACAGAGAGCATGTGTAGGCGCAAATAAATAATACACTTAATATGATAAATATAATATAAAATAGGAAGATATTACACTACATAAATAAATACATAAATTTATATACTTAATAATAAATTATATAGATACACAAAACTACATAAATAACCACAATGACGGATGATGAAAACTAATGTTCAAGAAAGTGCTTACGTAGCAAACGCAGAATAATATTGTCCCACTCGGGTATATTTGTAGACATTTGGTTTTTACCCCCCTTGTACCCACTTAATTTGGTTTTAGAATGACGTCACACAGTTAACCATGCATTGTCATCCAAACTGAACGTGTGTACAAAATATCAGCTCAATCGGTTAAAGATATCTGCTTCAAAATGATTTCACCCGCATTTACTTATATTGCAAGTTACATAAAAGTTTTTGACATAATAATATATGTATAGGTATTGTGTAAAGTACTTATCTTGCGCAAACGAAGTTACGGGCAGAAGCTAGTTAAACATATATTATATTACAATGTAAATGTAATGTAATTTTTGACTAATTTAATGTCTCGACCTATATTTTTGACGAAATCTGCGAGTGGATTCCTTTTTGTAGTCTAATTATTTGACTAATTATTGAATACATGACTTTCTTATTAAATTCCTATGTTTGTTGCGCGTAGGACTAGGCGATCGTCACTTGCAGAACATATTGTACCGCGACGGGGTGCTCCGCGGTGTGGACTGCGGCGCTGCGCTGCGGTACGGGGACTTCGCCCTCGTGGAGCCCCCGGCGAGGCTCACCAGGAACATGCTGGCACTCACCGACGTGCAAGGTAAGTGATGAGAGACAAGCTACTGGTTTGTGATGAGAGACAAGCTACTGGTTTGTGATGAGAGACAAGCTACTAGAATGTGATGAGAGACAAGCTACTGGCCTGTGATGAGAGACAAGCTACTGGCCTGCGATGAGAGACAAGCTACTGGCCTGCGATGAGAGACAAGCTACCGACTTGTGATGAGAGACAAGCTATTGGCCTGTGATGAGAGACAAGCTACTGACCTGTGATGAGAGACAAGCTACTGGCCTGTGATGAGAGACAAGCTACTGGCCTGTGTTGAGAGTCAAGCTACTGGCCTGCGATGAGAGACAAGCTACTGGCCTGTGATGAGAGACAAGCTACTGGCCTGTGCTTAGAGACAAGCTACTGGCCTGTGCTTAGAGACAAGCTACTGGCCTGTGTTGAGAGACAAGCTACTGGCCTGCGATGAGAGACAAGCTACTGACCTGTGATGAGAGACAAGCTACTGGCCTGTGATGAGAGACAAGCTACTGGCCTGCGATGAGAGACAAGATACTGGCCTGTGATGAGAGACAAGCTACAGGCCTGTGATGAGAGACAAGCTACTGGCCTGCGATGAGAGACAAGCTACAGACCTGCGATGAGACGAGCTATTTTATTTAATATGCTGACTTTTCGAAAACCAACGCTAAAGCAGCGTTACACTATCGTCAGCTCAGTCGTACTACTCATATGAGAAGTTATCAATCAATAAAATCAAAAATATACACAGATTTTCGTTCTGATGATAATCCTAACTAATATTATAAATGCGAAAGTAACTCTGTCTGTCTGTCTGTCTGTTACGCTTTCACTCTAAAACTACTGGACCGATTTAAATGAAATTTGGTACAAAGAAAGTCTGGAGCCTGAGAAAGAACATAGGCTACTTTTTAACCGACTGCAAAAAAGGAGGAGTTCCACGCGGACGAAGTCGCGGGCGGCCGCTAATATTATATATTTCTTATATTCCAGTTCTGGAGAGCCGTCTTCAGACAATGCTCGGTAAACTCAGGCATTCTCACCGGCTTCTTGAGTCTATCATCAAAACATCATTCTCTTGGATTGAGGATTTCGATCGAAAGGTAATTATTTGGAAATCTAATATGTAAAAAAGTTCTCATTTATCTTATATAGCGGCCCGTCCCGGCTTCGCACGGGGGGACTTAAGATTTTTTTAAGGCCTCAGAAACGATACTTTTACCCCGTTTTTGAAACATTTTCGGTTACTGCTCCGCAACTATAAGACCTAGCGTGATATTATATAGCCTATGTTACTCGGGGATAATGTAGCTTTCCAAAGGTGAAAGAATTTTTGAAATCGGTCCAGTAGTTTCGGAGCCTATTCATTACAAACATACAAAAATACAAAAATACAAATCTTTCCTCTTTATAATATTAGTATAGAAGTATAGACTAGTTGTCCGCCCCGGCTTCGCACGGATCATCTTTTTTTATTGCCTATGTCACTCGGGAATAGTGTAGCTTCCCAACAGTGAAAGAATTTTATAATCGGTCCAGCCGTTCTGGAGCCTATTCAATCCAAACAAACAAACCTTTCCTCATTGGAATGAAACAACTATTAACGGATTTAACTCGCGTATTTTTATTTTATTTTATTTTGCTAAACCTTTCCTCTTTGTAATATTAGTATAGATATCGCACATCTAGGTCTAAAGACAAAAAAAAAGTTATGTAATGAAAAAGTAATGTAAAGTTTGTATAGAAAAACTTGAATCCTTGAGACAATCTATATAAAGACGTATTTCGTTTTTATTGAAATTTTCTAATTTGGTTCTAATTTGTTTGTCTCCAGTTTGAGTACATGAAGGACATTCTGCGCGGACGCAAACTCGCGCATCACATAACATTGGATGTTGTACGGAAGTCAGATAAAATGAGATATAAAGAAAAATATATTAAAATATTAGAAGACCTTTTTAATGATTTCGAAGAGAAGGAACAGTATTCCGTTGAAGAGCAGGTATGTTTGTAATGAGACAACAATAACTTAATAATTTTTGATGCCTTCGCGGTTATTATACATTGGAATGAAACAACTTTAGACGGATTTAACTCGCGTATTTTATTTTATTGGCTGACGTTTCGGAGCCTTTACAGATTCCATAATCGTAGCACGACTGAGATGACAATAGTCTAATGATAAAGCCAACGATAACTTATTCAACTCGCTTATTTTATTTGCTGACGATTGAAAAAAAAATGTTCTGTAAATAAAATGAAATACGTGAGTTAACGGCATAGAGGAATATTAGTTATAAAATTAAATTTAGATATTTTGGATAAATATGTTTTTTTCTTTCGTGACCTGTAGTTTTAATCGTCCGTCATGATATTTATTTATGTTTTTCGTGTATCTATATATTATCTTCTTCTCATATCGCACCTTCGGTGGCACAAGGGCACAATTGTCAAAAAATCGAAAAATGAGCCAAGTATACAGAAATGTTCCAAAAAAAATTTAGAACATTTCTGTATACTTAACTCAATTTTGGATTTTTTGACAATTGTGCCCTTGTGCCACCGAAGGTGCGATATATAAAAATGAATCGCAAAATGTGTTGGTAAGCGCATAACTCGACAACGCCTGGACCAATTTGGAAAGTCCAAGGATGGTTCTTCCGGCAAGAAAAAATCGAATAATTGCCGGGAAAACCCTAAAAACAGCCCTATTCTTTTCCCATACAAATGTTGTCTAACTAAAGAAACCTAATCGAAGCTGAGATTCTTACTGGATGTAGTGCAGGTGAAACTGTATACATACCACGAATACCAATCATCCCCAACAATTTCCCATTCCAATTCAAACGGACACAATTTCCAGTGTCCGTTTGCTTTGCTATGACAATTAACAAGTCTCAGGGGCAGACGCTAAAGGCTGTTGGAGTTGATCTCAGGTCGAATTGTTTTTCACACGGCCAACTATACGTGGCTTGCTCGCGGGTTAGTAATGCGGATAACCTTTTCATATTAGCCCCAGAAGGAAAAACTGTTAATGTGGTTTATAAAGACATTTTATAATTTACATTTGAAATATTAAATACATACCTATATTATATTTTTTATATTATTTGTCTGTCTATCTGTGTGTTCCGGCTAATCTATAGAACAGCTGGACTGATTTGGACGGGACTTTCACTGGCAGATGACGTCTGCCGGGACCGCATTTTAGTTTTATTATATTTATGTATTGTATATCTCTTACTATTTTATATTGTACTAGCTGTGCCTGCGACTTCGTCCCCGTGGAATAGTGTAATTCTTCATGAGGCTTCATATTTTCCCCGGTTTTTACACATTTTCCACTGTTTTGTCGCTCCTATTGGGCGCAGTGTGATGTTATGTAGCCCAAAGCCTTCCTCGATAAATAGTCTATCCAACAAAAAAAGTTTTTTTTAATTTGAACCTGTAGTTCCTGAGATTAGCGCGTTCAAACAAACAAACTCTTCAGCTTTATAATATTAGTATAGATTTATTATAATATGTGTATTATTTATTTGCGCCTACATATACTCTCTGTTGACTTCAAAAGTTTACTGGTAGAGAATGCCGTGTGGCATTAAGTCCGACTTTTGTATTTTTCATACAATGAAGAATAAATTGTTTTTTTTTTTACTTTTATTCCAGGTAACTTCTCTTTTACGTCACTGCACTGCCCCGGAAATTCTCAGTGTCACAAGGTCCGGATGGGAGCCCTGGATATAAATATATATGTATAAAATTATATATATATACCTACCAGCTGACCTGGAAAACTATTATGCCTCCTGGTATGAAATATGATTGTTGTTGTCATACCTACCAAATATATAGTTAGAAGATTTTATTTGTTACTACCAAAATAAATATATAAAACTTTATTAATTTTGTTATAAAAAAATGTAAATTTGATTTGAAGTTTTTGATTTGTAGTCATATGTGCCTCACTCATTTTTTAAGTAAAAATGTTTGAATAAAAGTGTTTAAAATTTGTTTGTTTATTTTATTTTTTCTTCTTAGTATTACGTAAGCAGTAATGATATTTTTGTACAATGACAAGAATATAAAATGAGGGAGTCGAACCCACGCCATTGCCTTTCCTAGCGGCAGCGTGCTGACCACTACACCATGAGAACCCAAAACCCATTAAAGTCTAATGGTATTGAACCAAACATATTAATTTCGATTAATTTTTGATGCCTTCGCGGTTATTACACATTGGAAAACATTGGAAGTAAACAACTATGAACACTTTTGACTCTGACTAGCTTAAGACTATTGTCAGCTCAGTCGTGCTACGATTATGGAATCTGTAAAGGCTCCGAAACGTCAGCCAATAATATAAAATACGCGAGTTGAATCCGTTAAAGTTCTTTCATTCCATTTCGATTGATAGATCGTATTTAAAACAATATATTGATATATAATTATGTTATTTATTATTTAAATAAGTCTTTATAAAAGTCTCGTGTTTTATTATTTGCGTGAACGTCGTGTAAACAAAGGCGTTGCAGAGGTTGTCGTTTTTAGGCGCCGTGGAGACGATGCCTCTTAGATAGAAGCGGGTGACGCTCCTGCCTGAATCCGGGAACGCAAGGCCGCCACCGCTATCTCCTTTGCAGAGAGCCGTGCCTGCAAATAAAAAAAAGATATAATTTCAATTGCCACGAATATTCGGCTATAATTTGTATTCGGCCCCTTTTTTGTATTGGGTATTTGGCCGAATATTGAATACCACTTATGAAAAAAAAACACGTTAACAAATTGCAATCCTTCAATATTAAAATTGACGAATATTCCAGCGTTCTGGTTTTATCCAGAGGTTCCCAAAAAGGGACCTGGAAATGCGGCAAAATGGTTCCAGTAAAGGATGGCACGGCAGTGTTTGCTTCGCGCTCGACTTGGCGGAAGCACTGCCGTGCCGCCCGATCAGTGATTATTTGTGATGGATAAAAATAAGCTATTCAGCATAATAATATGTAATGATCTGACAAAGCTTAAATTTCTGATGCCTCCGCGGTTATTACACATTGGAATGAAACAACTATGAACGGATTTAACTCGCGCATTTTATTTTATTGGCTGACGTTTCAGATTCTTTTCAGATTCCATAAACGTAGCACAACTAAGGTGACAATAGTCTAATGCTAAAGAGTTACGAGTACACCCCTACTCATATTGTTTAAAATGCGAAAGTAACTCTGTCTGTCTATCTGTCTGTCTGTTACGCTTTCACGCTAAAACTACTGGACCGATTTAAATGAAATTTGGTACAAAGAAAGTCTGGAGCCTGAGAAAGGACAGTCTACCTTTTAACCGACTGCAAAAAAGGAGGAGTTCCACGCGGACGAAATCACGGGCAGAAGCTAGTACGTTCATAATTCTTTCATTTCAATGTGTAACCGCGAAGGCATCAGAAATTATTCACTTTATAATTGTTGTGTAATATTCACGTATCTTGGGCTGCTTGCATCCAGCTCCTGCCAGCCATCTTACGCAAGCAGCCCAAGATAGAGCAAAGTGGCGTGAAATTGGAGAGGCCTATGTCCAGCAGTGGACTGCGACGGGCTGATGATATATATATATATATATTTTCACGTATCAGATATTTACCGTCTTTTGCTCCGGCGCATATTTTATCGCTAGTAATGTACTCTCTGAAGGTAGCTGGGGTCTCGGCGATGCAGGTGTTGATGTCCACGTAGGGTATGTCCAGGACCTTCAGGACCTGGGAGGCGGGACCGTTCTCCGCTGTCAGGCCCCAGCCTGCCACCTGGAATAAACGCATATCATCATATATATAAAAACTAGCTTCTGCCCGCGACTTTGTCTGCGTGGAACTCCTCCTTTTTTGCAGTCGGTTAAAAAGTAGCCTATGTCCTTTCTCAGGCTTCAGACTTTCTTTGTGCCAAATTTCATTTAAATCGGTCCAGTAGTTTTAGCGTGAAAGCGTAACAGACAGACAGACAGACAGAGTTACTTTCGCATTTATAATATTAGTAGGGATGAATCGCAAAATGTGTTGGTAAGCGCATAACTCGACAACGCCTGGACCAATTTGGCCAATTTTTTTTAAATGTTCGTTGAACTTCAAGAATGGTTCTTACGGCGAGAAAAAATCGAATAATTGCCGATAAAACCCTAAAAACAGCCGTTTTCTTTTCCCATACAAACGTTGTCTAACTAAAGTTACCTAATTTGGATTTTGAACGGGCAGGATGACGTCTGCCGGGACCGCTAGTTATTATATATAATACTAGTGGTCCCGGCAGACTTCTTCCCGCCCGGCAAAGAAGCAATGTAGCGGCATTAATCAATCGATTTGACAGCTGTCATTGTTGCGTTTTGTTATACTATTTTAATAAATGAGCTTAATATTTTTTCTTTTTTTTTACTGGAACGTGATAAAAAGTATGTCCTTTTCCTGGCTGTAAGCTATCTCCCCGCCAATTTTCAGCCAAATCAGTTCAGCCGTTCTTGAGTTATAAACGGGGTAACTAACACAACTTTCTTTTATATATATAGATATAGCATTGGAATTAAACAACTATGAACGGATTCAACTTGCGTATATTTTTTGCTGACGTATCGGATTCTTTACGGTTTCCATAATGTATAGAGTGCCTACCCTGGCGGCATATTTGCGCTCCCCCCACAGCACGCGCCGGCCCTTATGTTCTAACTAGGGTCCCTGATCCCCTCCTCCCGCCGCCGAGCTCGCGCGCTAGTCGGCGCCGCGCTGCGCTCAGACTAGACACTTTGTAATGCGGCGTGAGAGACAACTACCAGCTGATTGTTACCGCGGAATACAAGTTTTACCCCGAGATTATAAACTTACCTTGCCCTTATACCCCGGCTTCAGTTGATCATCGTCGAAACTAACGTCAAAGTCTATACAGACTGGCCTCACGTACGTCTTGTAGACCACGCTAGCTGACAGCTTCACTAGAGCTATGTCTTCTTGGAAATTCGCCGACTGCCCCGCGAAGCGAGGCGGTATTCTTATTTCGCTAACCTAGGAACATAAAATTGATTATTTATTTATTTAGGACTAGCTTCTGCCCGCGACTTAGTCCGCGTGGATCTCCTCCCTTTTTGCAGTCGGTTAAAAAGTAGTCCTTTCTCAGGCCCCAGACTTTCTTTGTACCAAATTTCATTTAAATCGGTCGTTTTAGCGTGAAAGCGTAACAGACAGACAGACAGACAGACAGACAGAGTTACTATCGCATTTATAATATTAAGTAGGGATTAGTAGGGATTACCAACAGATAATGCATCTTACTATATCTTAATTCTATTTATATTCTAACTAGCGGCCCGCCCCAGCTTCGCACGGATCATCTTTTTTATAGCCCATGTCACTCGGGAATAGTGTAGCTTCCCAACAGTCAAAGAATTTTTCAAATCGTTCCAGTCGTTTTGGAGCCTATTCAATCCAAACAAACAAACCTTTCCTCTTTATTATAATACTAGCTTCTGCCCGCGACTTCGTTCGCGTGGAACTCCTCCTTTTTTGCAGTCGGTTAAAAAGTAGCCTATGTCCTTTCTCAGGCTCCAGACTTTCTTTGTACCAAATTTCATTTAAATCGGTCCAGTAGTTTTAGCGTGAAAGCGTAACAGACAGACAGAGTTACTTTCGCATTTATAATATTAATAAGGATAAGGACTAGCGGTCCCGGCAGACTTCGTCCCGCCCGGCAAAGAATCGATTTAAGTATCCTATGTCCTTTTCCGGGTTCTGAGCTACCTCCCCGACAATTTTCAGCCAAATCGGTTCAGCTGTTCTTAAGTTATAAACGGAGTAACTAACACGACTTTCTTTTATAAAGATAAGATAAGAATGATGATAATAGATTGGTATACATGTGTCGTCACGCGCCCCCACTCGAATAGAACTGTCACTATACTCACGTCAAATTTCTGTGCATCTTTGTCCTGCGCATTGTTCCACGGCCTGTAGATTTTGCCGAGAGCCACGGCGTAGTACTTCGCAGCTATCAAATGAGAAGCATCCGTCCAGAAGCAGTGAGCAGCTAAAAATAATTGGTGTTTTTTTTTAAAGTTGTCAAAATGAAAAAAAATATGAAAATTCCTAAAAAATTGTTAAGTTTAAAAGTTCATAATAAACAAATGAAATAACTTCTATGATTTTTTATAACCGAATCCTGTTGAGTATATATTCAAAAAGATCTCTAAGAAAGAGAAAAAATTTAGAAAGATTATTTAAATTTTTCAACGGATTTTATGTAAGATGAATCCCACGAAAAATTACTTCATTAACAATGAAAAATCGACTTAATTTAGTTTTAAAAAAATTGAGTGTATTCCTTGAAGTGTCTAGATGACACTATAATTTATTTAGATTTTTAAATTAATATTTAATGTTTTAAATAAATTATTTTCTATTAGATTGTTTGGCGGTGTCGCGGCGGCGCCGAATCGGCAGCGCGGAACCCAATTTTTAAAGTTAAATTAAAATTATAAATAATGGAGCTACAACCCCGGAGTTGGGACATTTGTTATTGAAATTTCCTCCTCTCTTAGAATCTTTTTTCAAAATTTCAGTTAACTTAAATATTTTCCGAGTAACAGCTACAAATAGGACACTACCTTTTCTTCACTACGTTTATTGTTTATAAAAATTGCAATTTTTAATGGCGGAAAAAAAAATACCCCCTTCTCGGAATTAAATTCTGAATCGAATGCAACAATCCCCATATTTTGAAGACAACTGTATCGATTTTTATCACAGAACTCACTTCTCGACCAGACTACAAGTCAAAACAAAAAACTAAATTTCTTATCAAAAATATCTCACCCGATATAACAAGAGTTGTGCTGACTAGAGAACCGCCACATATCTGCATGTAGGGGTCCGTGGTTTTTGTATAAATCCCCGCGTGCCAAGGCAGCTCGCCGTGCTTCGCCGTGGTTCCGCCAATGACTAATTGATCGCCTTCTGGAGTCACTTTACCGCATTCTATAAAGAAAATTAATGCTTTATTGACAAACAAATGACGTTCAAATGAAATTTTCTAAGACTTAAACTAGGTACTGAACCGATTTTCATTGAACAAAGCTAAGAACACTCCTGCCATAGTCAACTTTCAAACAAAAAAAAACAGAATCAAAATCGGTTCATGCGTTACACACACACACACAAACAGACAGACAGACAGACACGTCAAACTTATAGCACCCCATCGTTATTGCGTCGCGGGTTAAAAACAATCTTTTTTGGATATAATTTATGAACGTTTTAACTATTGGAATGAAACAACTGTTAACGGATTTAACTCGCGTATTTTTATTTTATTTTATTAGCTGACGTTTCGGATTCTTTACAGTTTCCATAATCGTAGCACGACTGAGCTGACAATAGTCTAACGCTAAAGTCAGCTAATAAAATAAAATAAAAATACGCGAGTTAAATCCGTTAACAGTTGTTTCATTCCAATGTGTAATAACCGCGAAGGCATCAGAAATTATAACGTTTTAACTAATTTTCATTATAAATGTAAATTCACAGTGTAGGTACATGTGATCCTCTTTCATTTGATACCCCACTCGGGTATATTTGTAGACATTTGGTTTTTCACCCCTCCCTCGTACCCTCCTTAATTTGGTTTTAGAATGACGTCACATTAAACCATGCATTGTCATTGAAACTGAACGTGTGTAATTGAATATGAGCTCAATCGGTTAAAGATATCTGCTTCAAAATATGAAGAGCTGTGACTTTACAATAAATAAAAATCAAAAATCGTTTTTGGACAAGTTACCAGCTCAAAATATAACCCTAGTCAAAAAAAGTTTGTAAGAATGTATGGATGTAAAACTGCTGAATAGATTTTGATGAAACTTTACAATAATATAGCTTGCACATCAGAATTACATATAAGATATATTTTATAACGATATTGAGTCAAGTACCTACTCATAGTGCGCAGACGAAGTCGCGGACAGAAACTAGTTTATTATATTTGGAATGTAAACAGGATGGAATAGGGCAAATGAAACAAAATAAATATATAAAAAACATTTATTAAAAAAATATAAAATCCATCCTATTAACATTACATGAGTAATTGAAGTGTGTTAAATATTTTTGGAGAGTATTATAATTAAGTAAAAATAATATTACCTTATATTACATATTTACATACTAAAGAACCTTTGGTTGTTATTAAATAATCAATTATAATGAAATAAATAAGGTAAAATAGGAACTATGGTCTTTGGGAAACATATTTAAAAATCATACCGACAATTATTAAGTAAATATAAAATGATATTTGTATCAAGACAAGTGTAAAAAAAAAACCGGGACCCCAGCGGGACTCGAACCCACCCTACTTTAAGTCGATTTTGACTTTTTATAACTTGGGGCGTAGACAAGGTGCCAACGTTCAACGTTAACGTTAAACGAAACGACCAAAATGTATGGGATTTGACATCCGCGAACGTTTGTGACGTACGTGACAGTCGATCGCGGATGTCAAATCCCATACATTTTGGTGCCAACGTTAAGAGTTAACGTTGAACGTTGGCACCTTGTCTAAGCCCCCTTGTTTACTAAGTGCTGCAAAGTACTAAACACAGATGGCGCTGAAGCGAGATTTCGTTTGTAAAGTACAGAGACAAGATAGTGGGAGATGTCGACTAGATCAGTGACGCCCATGGTGTAGTTGGAAGCACAGTGCCTATAGGAATAGGTGCGCGTTCTAGTCCCGCTGAGGTCTCGTTTTTCTACACTTGTCTTGTTACAATCCTCTGGCCAGAAAGCGCCAACTTTCGGGCCGCTGCGCTAAATGAAGTTGCCGCTTTCTGGCATCGTCGAACAGAAAGTATACTGACCTCGGTCAGTAAATAAAAAAGACTCAGATCACATTTTTGTCTACCTCGGCTTCGCCTCGGACGACAATTACATGTGATCTGAGACATTTTTTATTTTACTGACCTAGGTGCGTAATGTACTATTAAGTTATTGGTTTTAAACCATATGGATCTAATTTCTATTGATACATAATAGTATTTTTTAATATATATTTAATCAAAGATGAATAGAAAAAAAAGCCCAAAGTGGGACTTGAACCCACACCTCTAATGTCAAGTCCATCATTGGGTTACAGAATTTATACTGCCTAAATATATCACTACATAGTATAAAACAAAGTCGCTGTCGCTGTCTGTCCGTCCCTATGTATGCTTAAATCTTTAAAACTACGCAACGGATTTTGAAGCGGTTTTGTTTAATAGATAGAGTGATTCAAGAGGAAGGTTTATAGAACCCGTGTGAAGCCGGGGCGGGTCGCTAGTAACAGATATAATTAGAAAGAAAATCACTGGAGTATTTTAATTGTTGCCCATACTTTAACTAATGAGACACACTCTTATTGTAATAGTACATTATGCACCAAGGCCAGTAAAATAAAAAATGTCTCAGATAACTTGTAATTGTCGTCCGAGGCGAAGCCGAGGTTGACAAAAATGTGATCTGAGGCTTTTTTATTTTACTGGCCGCGGTCAGTATACTATTTTTCTGTTCGACGAAGCCAGAAAGCGGCAATTTCATTTAGCGCAGCGGCCACAAAGTTGGCGCTTTCCGGCCGGAGGACTGAAAAGAAATATACCTTGGCAATTTTTAACTATGTAAATAAAAAATAATTGACATATTGTGAGCTGTTTCTAAGTACCAGGAGTGCATAAAGTGTGAAAAGCTGTTATATAACTGTGAAGTGTTCAGTAAGAGTATTTATGGAGTTGATTTTAAGTAAACTATGTTTAGTTTGTTTGTAAGTGATATCAATTCCTCTAAAACTCAGTTTGATACGATTTAAATTAATTAAATTTTCCGTCCTCCGGCCAGAAAGCGCCAACTTTCTGGCCGCTGCGCTAAATGAAATTGCCGCTTTCTGGCTTCGTCGAACAGAAAAATAGTATACTGACCTCGGCCAGTAAAAAAAAGCCTCAGATCACATTTTCGTCAAACTCGGCTTCGCCTCGGACGACAATTACATGTGATCTGAGACATTTTTTATTTTACCGGCCTAGGTGCGTAATGTACTTTTAATCGCATTGAAATCGGGCAGCCATTTTGCTCATCTACTGCCAGTGTTTGAAATAAACCGAATCACTATTATGACTAACTATATTAATTCTATCTTTATTTGTGCCCATTCTCCAATCCATTTCATCAATATCATAATCACTGGGAGTCACTGGTGGAACTATTTTATTCGCTGGTGCAACTATTTTAATCACTGGTGCAACTGTAGTTGCTACTGGTGCAACGGTTACTGCAACTGGGGCAACCGTTGCAGCATTCTCAACTATAACAGCCGGTTCGTTGTATTTAAACTCACTGACATAAACATAAACCTTATCTTTAACTAGAATAGTTACGTTTGTGCCGTCTTTAACCAAACCTGGACTGCAGATGGCAACGTAGTCAAAACTCCCATCAATGCACGTCATGAAACCAATTAATCCTGTAGCGTCGTAGTAATTCGGCCTGTTGCATTCCGGTTTCACTTTGGTTCCATGCGGTTCCCGCTGATTGCACAATCTGTAGCCTTCTAGATTATTGGCTCCGGTGACTTGACAGTAGTATGTCACGCTTGGATGCGGATTCAGGTTGCAGTAGCCTGAAATAAGGAATCAAATTATTTATTTTCTGGGGTAAAACTTGTATTTCGCGGTAACAATCAGCTGGTAGTTGTCTCGAACGACGCATTACAAAGTGTCGAGTCTGAGCGCAGCGCGGCGCCGACTAGCGCGCGAGCTCGTCGTCTGGAGGAGGGGTGGAATCAGTGATTGTTACACCGCGAAATACAAGTTGTACCCCCGCGTTAATTACCCCCAAGTTAAGAACCCAGGATCTACACTAATATAATGGAGGAAAGGTTTGTTTGTTTGTATTGAATAGGCTCCACAACGACTGGACCGAGTTGAAAAATGCTTTCACTGTTAGGAAGCTACAATATTCCTATAAAAAAAAGATTCCGGGGGAACTAGCGAACCCAGGTAGAGAAATTCTATAAACCAAATTAACTAGAGTGCTTCCTTGGGGAACTCCATAAAAAACATAATATATTATAAATAAAGCTATTACTTACGGACACACTGAGGCATAGTATCGAGCCAGCTTCCCTTATGACAGTACACTGTCTCCCGACCCACTATCCCATAACCAGGGTCGCAGGTTATATTCAGCAAGGCAGTGTCAAACGCTTGCCCAGGTTTAGCGTACGGCGCTCCCTCCATTTTGTAGCTACCGTGATCAGGATACGATGGTAATCTGCAGGCCCCATCTCCAGTTGAACTAATAAAAATAAAATATTATAATTTCTGAAGCCTTTGCGGTTATTACACATTGGAATTAAACAACTATGCACGCGTATAATGGAACGCAATTTCTCTAACTCGCTCCCTTTATGTCTCTCTCTCGTTAACAGACGTTGTTCAAAATGGCGTCTGTGTAAAGCAAGCGGCCATTTTATATTTCTTCTTCTTATTATTATACAAATCTTATTATATAAAAGAAAGTCGTGTTAGTTACTCCGTTTATAGCTCAAGAACGGCTGAGCCGATTTGGCTAAGAATTGGCGGGGAGGTAGCTCAGTACCAGGAAAAGGACATAAGATACTTAAATCGATTCTTAGCCGGGCGGGACGAAGTCTGCCGGAACCGCTAGTATTTATATAACACCAAGTAAAAGTAATTGTAATTGTGTTTATATTTTTATGTTAAGAGATTAAATAGATATATATTAGTGATGGAGACAAGCTACTGGCTTGTGATGAGAGACAAGCTACTGGCCTGTGATGAGAGACAAGCTACTGGCCTGTGATGAGAGACAAGCTACTGGCCTGTGACGAGAGACAAGCTACTAGCCTGTGATGAGAGACAAGCTACTGGCCTGTGATGAGAGACAAGCTACTGGCCTGTGATGAGAGACAAGCTACTGGCCTGTGATGAGAGACAAGCTACTGGCCTGTGATGAGAGACAAGCTACTGGCCTGTGATGAGAGACAAGCTACTGGCCTGTGATGAGAAACAAGCTACTGGCCTGTGATGAGAGACAAGCTACTGGCCTGTGATGAGAGACAAGCTTCTGGTCCGTGATTATATTATCATGTGAATTATATATATTATATTCATATGACTAACCTCGCAGTAGTCGTGGTAACAGCGCCAATCCTATCACATAGTTCGTCAGATTCATCGGAACCATCGAGACAGTCAGTAACCTGTAAAAAATATATGTATATATATTTATATGTATACTTATATAATAATATATATATATCGCACCCCTAGATCTAAAGGGAGCTAACTCAAAAAAAGTAACTTTTTCGGAAGAGGCGAAATTGTTGTAAGGAATCGGATCCTTTTTTTAGCGTGTGTTTAATTTAAATCATCAGATTTTTGAGTTAGCTCCCTTTAGATCTAGGGGTGCGATATATATATCGCTGCATTTCTAGAATAGTGTCACAACTCGGAATGTGTTACCATTTTGAATTGAAATTTATATGTGACGGTTCACAGTCTTAAATGTAGTAACAAATTATTTCAAGTTGTGACACTATTCTAGATAAAAAAAACTTAACCGCCGAAAAAAAACTAAAAGACAACAAAAAACAATAGCGCACAGAAAAGAGAAAAATAATAATTTTGTCTTTTATAACGACTATTATTTTGGTTGTAATGTCTGATATTTTTGAAGTTTAATCATCCCCTATTTTTCTACCCTTAGGGTCGGATTTTTTTTCCAAATTATTATGGGACCAATTTCGAAGTATACCCTTTCCAATAAAAAAAGAATTATCAAAATCGAACCCTCCTGTAAAAAGTTATGCGTGGTCATACATAAAAAAAAAAAAAAAATACGCGTAATTGAGAACCTCCTCCGTTTTTTTCGTCGGTTGAAAAGTAGCGATATTATGTGACGTCACGGCTAGGTATAAATTATACTATAAGTATCATGACGTCACCAGCCCCCACTTTCGAACTTAGATTCATCTGTGTACTGACCCCATTGCAATCAGCCCCCATGTTCACACACGCTCCGTAAGCGCACTGGAAGAGGTGCGACTGGCAAGTGTTTCCCGCACACGTTCTGATGTTCTCATCGGAACCGTCTGCGCAATTGGGAACACCGTCGCAGTGATCAAACGCCGATATGAATTGTCCATTCGCACATTTGAAGCGACCTCTGTGGGCAAAAAACTGATGAAAACCTCGGCTCAACGGTGACCGCTAACAGATCAAGTAAAATAATTAAACATGTACTGATAGCCATGGGCGTGCATTTCATATAGGCACAGTGTCACTAATGTATGGAGTGCCTACCTCTCTACTGCACGCGCCTGCTTATAGCGTTCTACTTTTACTACTTTTATTTAACTTGCAATGTAAGCATGTGCGGGTGAAATATTGAAACTCGAATTTTGAAGCAGATATCTTTAACCGATTGAGCTGAAATGTTATACGTTCAGTTTGGATAACAATGCATGATTAACTGTGTGACGTCATTCTTAAATCAAAAACCAAATGTCTACAAATATACCGGGGAGGTAGTTTAGAACATGGAAACGGATTAGGATACTTTTTATCCCGTTCCCGTGGAAAAAATAATTTTTTTTTCAGGTAAGTATTCAACATTAATCAACATTCCTTTTGACATTGGAATGAAACAACTATTAACGGATTTAACTCGCGTATTTTTATTTTATTTTATTAGCTGACGTAAATAAATCACTTTAGCGTTAGTCTATTGTCAGCTCAGTCGAGCTACGATTATGGAAACTGTAAAGAATCCGAAACGTCAGCTAATAAAATAAAATAAAAATACGCGAGTTAGATCCGTTAATAGTTGTTTCATTCCAATGTGTAATAACCGCGAAGTCATCAGAAATTATAACATTCCTTTTTTTGTATCTTATTCTTATACTATCGATTCAAAAAAATCATCTTTCGTAAAATGGAGAGACTGGGATCCTATTCTACTAGTTAAATGAGCGAAATAAAAGTAGTCCTCAGATCACTCTAGTAAAAGTACCCACTGATTTTGCGTTGTGTTTTCCAATTAACAAACATCTAAGAACATTTTTCAAGCGAAACTCACTTAACTATCTCCGTCTCGTTCCTACACCGAGGCAGCAGCTCGTCCGAGTTGTCAGCGCACTCTTTCTCTCCGTTACACGGCGCCGTGCCATCGACGCACGCGCCGTATGTGCAGCGGAACAAATTAGGCTGGCAACTGGAAGGAAATCAAAGGGTTATTAAGAATATATTATACCTATTAGATACTCTACACGTAAGGATTTAAAAAAAAATGTGGTTCAGTTCTAAGTATGGGAACCCCCGATTTTTTTTTTCTAATTTTGTGTGAAAATCTTAATGCGGTTGGCAGAATACATCTACTTACCAAGTTTCATCCCTACTTCCCTACTAATACCTATTATAAATGCGAAAGTAACTCTGTCTGTCTGTTACGCTTTCACGCTAAAACTACTGGTACCGAATTAAAAAAAAAAAAAATTTGGTACAAAGAAAGTCTGGAGTCAATACCTTATAAATGAAAAGTAACTCTTTTCAATTTCTCACTAGGTACTTATATTATTTGCCCCACCCCCAAAAATCCTGCAACTTTCATCCTGTTTTGTGTATCAACCAAAAATCTTGTCATGTCACTTATTTTTTGACAACAGAGTTACCCATTTTTGACAGATCATCGCGACAATACGATAACATATACATGACACGATGTCGACTCGTCTCATTCGAGTGTACTTGCCTTGTTTTCCTGCAGAGTGCATGCGTCTCGTCGCTGCCGTCAGCGCAGTCGACTGCACCGTCGCATTTGCCGTCGAAACGGATGCAGCTGCCGTCGCGGCATTTGAATTGATTCCGTCTGTAATACAAAATAGAATATAAAATACAAAAGCAAATTATGTTGAAAAATGTCGTATGACACTCGTGTGGATAGATAATTACATACTCTGCTCAGTCTGCTCTATTGGCCATTTTTAGGAGTGGGGCAAAAGTAAATAAGCTAAGTATTAGGAAATTTAAAACATTTTTTTTAATTAGGCACTCAAATGACTGTTTCATTATAAATTCTAACTTTGCAAATAAATTCTTAGGTTCGGGTCAAAGAAGCACTAGCCCCACCTTGCCCCACCATGGGTAAAGGCACTTCACCTTACTATGGTGGTATTAATCAACTAAACACACGTATAACAATATTAGGTACCAATAATATTAAATTATAGCATCCCTACTTCCCTACTAATATTATAAATGCGAAAGTAACTCTGTCTGTCTGTCTGTCTGTCTGTTACGCTTTCACGCTAAAACTACTGGACCGATTTAAATGAAATTTGGTACAAAGAAAGTCTGGAGCCTGAGAAAGGACATAGGCTACTTTTTAACCGACTGCAAAAAAGGAGGAGTTCCACGCGGACGAAGTCGCGGGCAGAAGCTAGTAGAATATAAAATACAAAAGCAAATTATGTTGCAAAATGTCGCATGACACTCGTGTCATTAGGTAATTACATACTCGCCTATATTTTTTAGGAACGGGGCAAAAGTAAATAAGCTAAGTTTAAGGCAATTATAAAGGTTGTCTGGTAGAGAATGCCGTATGGCATTAAGTCCGCCTTTTGTACATTTGTTTTTTATTGTGCAATAAAGTGTAAATAAATAACACCCCGTCGTTTTTTCGTCGGGGGTTAAAAAACGCTTTTTACTGCATTCTGTCGCATTTTTTAAATTACTCAAATGACCGTTTTGTTATACATACTAACTTTGCCAATCAATTCTTAGGTTCGGGTCAAAGACGGGTGGGGCACCTGCCCCACCTTGCCCCACCATGGGTAACGGCACTCCATCTTACTATGGTGGTATTGAACAACTATACACACTTGTACAACAATATTAGGTACCTATAATATTTTTATAGCATAGTTAATAATAATTTAGGTATATATATTAAGTACCTATTATAATTAAATGTTACCTGCAACCTGCCTGTCGTTTCAGTCTATTCAAAAAAGAGTATTTTGTAGAGAACCTGAAACAAATAATAAAAGCTTTTATTTAACTTGCAACTAAGTGTGCAACTCAGTTTTGAAGCAGATATCTTTAACCGATTGAGCTGATATTTTGTACACACGTTCAGTTTGGATGACAATGCATGGTTAACTGTGTGACGTCATTCTAAATTCAAATTAAGGGGAAGGGGGGAGGGGGGGCGGCAAATGTCTACGTTATCTAATTCGTAGCACTACTGAGATGACTGATGTTTTTAGCCGTGTGTAGCCGTGCGGTGCGTCGCTAGCTAATTTCTCATCTATATAATACTAGCTTCTGCCCGCAACTTCGTCCGCGTGGAACTCCTCCTTTTTTGCAGTCGGTTAAAAAGTATCCTATGTCCTTTCTCAGGCTCCAGACTTTCTTTGTACCAAATTTCATTTAAATCGGTCCAGTAGTTTTAGCGTGAAAGCGTAACAAACAGACAGACAGACAGAGTTACTTTCGCATTTATTTATAATATATTAGTAGGGATACTAGCGGCCCCGGCAGACGTCGTCCCGCCCGTCCGATTGTTTCGTCAAAGATCTGTCAAAGTCTTCTAACTGTCACTTAATGAATAGTAATTCTTCATAAGGCTTCATATTTCCCCCGTTTTTTACACATTTTCCACTGTTTCTTCGCTCAAATTGGTCGCAGCGTGATGTTATATAGCCTAAAGCCTTCCTCGATAAATGGTCTATCCAACAAAAAAATTTTTGAATTCGAATCAGTACTTCCTGAGATTAGCGCGTTCAAACAAACAAACAAACAAACTCTTCAGCTTTATAATATTAGTATAGATATGTAGGTACTTATAACTTGAAGTTGATTGTAAGGTTAACTCACACATTGTCACAGGTTGCTTCGTCGCTGCCATCGGCGCAGTGCCGCGTGCCGTCGCACCACCGGTCCAGACTGACGCAAGCTCCATCGTCACACGAGAACTCATTCACACTGAAATAATAAATATATAAACTAGCTGTCCGCCTCGGATTCGCACGGATCATTTTATAGCTAGCTTCGCCCCGCGCCTTCGTCTGCGTGGAACTCCTCCTTTCTTGCAGTCGGTTAAAAAGTAGCCTATGTTCTTTCTCAGTCTCCAGACTTTCTTTGTACCAAATTTCATTTAAATCGGTCCAGTAGTTTTAGCGTGAAAGCGTAACAGACAGACAGACCGAGTTAGGTACTTTCGCATTTATAATATTAGTAGGGATGTCACTCGGGAATAGTGTAGCTTCCCAACAGTGAAAGATTTTTTCAAATCGGTCCCGTCATTTTGGAGCTTATTCAATCCAAACAAACAAACAAACCTTTCCTCTTTATAATATTTATTTATTTATTTATTAAGGAATACCAACAGATGATACATTTAAAACTCTTATAGATACTTATCTAATGACTACAATATATTACATAAAATGCTCATCTAATTATAGGTATCCATATAGCTTGCGTACTTATGTAGTAGGAAGTTGAGTGAAATACAAAAACTTTTGTGAACAATTTAAATTTGATTGCATGTGGGTACTTACTTATAAATACATAAAAGAATAATTTAACTAATTTAACAAAAATATTAAGACAGAAAACAATATATTTAGACATTTGTTTGAGGGTTGCAAGTGACATATATTTGATAAGCATGGTTTTGAAGTGTGCAGACGAGTCATGCATGATATCCACATATATTATTATTAGTATAGAAGTATAGATACTCTTGATACAGACATACAGCGGAGTCATGCTGAAAATCCATTGATTTGGGATCGGAACCCTAAAATAGGTCTCTTATTTTATACGGGGTAGGTATATATGTATGTAGGTATATGCCGCAGATCGTATAATATTATTTTCAAATTAAAATATTTGAACATTCAATAGTTAACTGTATTCGAAATAATAAAACTATTACCGGATTTAACTCGCGTATTTTTATTTTATTTTACTTTAGCGTTAAACGTTGAAAATGTAAAGAATCCGAAACGTCAGCAAATAAAATAAAAATACGCGAGTTAAATCCGGTAATAGTTGTATCGTTCCAATGTGTAATAACCGCGAAGGCATCAGAAATTATTATCATTCAATAGTATTTCAAAATAATTATATAAGTACCTGCAAAAATTCGTCCTGTCTGTGTACACTGCAGTCAAAACAGGCGACGTGGCTGAAAGAAAAAACATAATATATTTAAAACAAATAAAACAATAATATAATATGAATACAAACAATTCACACATACACACACACACACACACACACACACACACACACACACACACACAAAAACCCGATTCGATCACGGCTGCCATAGCGGCCGCCGCGCCCCCTCCCACGGACGCAAACCGTACACTGACACACAGGCAGCTGCCGCGCGGCATGCGGCCTCACCCACACCTAGCATACTCGATAGTGTTACAGCGGCCCCGCCGGCGGGGTCGAAGACGTCCACATACACCCGGCGCGCGTCGGACTTATCCGCAGGGACCTTCTGTTCCCTTGCAACAAAATAGTCGTGTCAACACACCTCCTGACGGCCCGAGCCGAGGTGCGACCCCCACCTTGGGGGGCCCTCGGGTCGGTCAGGGCTAAAAACCCTAAACCCAACCCAAAAGGCTTAAGAGTCTCCTTTCAGGAGTCTCGCCACCCGTCCGGGTTTACGCTTCAGTATTCAGTTAGAAAAAAAAAAAAAAAAAACACACACAAAAACACTCCACTCATTCTATAAATAGGTATTTTGATTTCATATTAATTAAAATTACCTAATCAATTAGAATGAAACAAGTAGGTAGGTATAACAGATTTAAATCGTACGTACTACGAATATGGGAAGTGTAAAGTTTTCAAAACTTCAGCAAAGAGAATAAAATACTCTAATTAAATCTGCTTTAGTTCTTTCATTTGGCATTAGAAATAATGTATTTTTAGCTGTTTTTTGCATATTAAAAAAAAACGATACTATAACCTAATTGCTTGCATACTTGACCCAGTTCCTGTATTTCCTTGTTATAGTTGTTTGTGAAACAATGGTTTTATTAGCAAAAGGTTAAGTTTACTATAATTATGGCATTATAAATCAAAGGACAAAATTAACAATACAGATGACAGTTTATGAACAAGACTACCGGCACGCCCCGGCTTCGCACGGATCCGTATCTAAGTATTCTATAGCCTATGTCACTCGGGATTAAGTAGTCGTTTTGGAGCCTATCTATACTAATATTATAAAGAGTGATTTCAATATAATTTCTGATGCCCTCGCGGTTATTATACATTGGAATGAAACAACATTCCCGAGTGACTTAGCCTATAAAAAAAAGATGATCCGAGTGAAGCGAAATTTTTTGAGTGTCAGTTCTATGTATGGGGAACCCCAAAAATGTTGGATATTTTTCTGATTTTATTTTAAAATCTTAATGCGCTTTACAGAATACATGCACGCACCAAATTTTAATAATATAGGTAGGTCTTATAGTTTCGGAATAAACTTGCTGTGACATACGGACGGACGGACGGACTGACAGACAGACAGACATGACGAGTCTGTAAGCGTCCCGTTTTTGCTATTTGGCTACTGCAGAACCCTAAAAAGTAACTACGCATATCGCTGTGCAAGCAAATTTGGACTTTACAACACAGCAGAAAAGGTCTCTATTTAATTGTTCACATTATATTACTATACGTAAAAGGGGACTTTTTGATTTCCAGTTAAGTTCAATTTGATTCGGTTTTCCTGTTCATTTGTAAATAATATTATGACAGTTCATAAAACAAGATTGTATAAATTGACCATTTATAATATACTAGCTTCACCCCGCGACTTCGTCCGCGTGGAACTCCTCTTTTTTTGCAGTCGATTAAAAAGTAGCCTATGTCCTCTCTCTGGCTCCAGACCGTCTTTGTATTAAATTTCATTTAAATCGGTCCAGTAGTTTTAGCGTAAAAGCGTAACAGACAGACAGACAGAGTTACTTTCGCATTTATAATGTTAGTAGGGATTTATTAATTTCTGATGGCTTCGCGATTATTACACTTTGGAATGAAACAACTAGGTATTAAAATTAATTGTTTTTTTTTTATTTTACTATTATTTATTTTTTTTACTTTTTTTTTATTGTACATTTTTTTTTACAATTATTTTTTTAATTTATTATTTTTATTTTACTATTATTTTTTTTATTTTACTATTATTATTATTATTTTTAATTCTTTACTATTAATTTTTTTTTATTTTACTATTTTTTTTTATTTTACTATTATTTTTTTTTTATTTTACTATTAACTATGAATTTTTATTTTACTTTATTTGCTGACTTTTCGAAAGAAAACTCGAAGAAATTCCAATTATTATCAGTATGCTTTGAAACGCAAAAAAACATTATTACATACTTACATCTTTTTTGTAAGTAAAACCGCGTTAAAATATTAATTAAGATAGTATTATCATTTACAAATTAACTTTACTGACAATTAATTATTTTTGTTATTTTATGTAACGAGGAAAATGTTTATAAAACAGCAAAACGTGTTTTTAATTGTTTAGACATTTACGAAAGAAAACACTTAAAATACGAAAATGTCTTTATTATAAAATTTATACAAACTAGGTACTGATAATAGAATGAGTTTGGATTCATATAAGTAGGTAACTATTAATAAAATTTTTTATTGTGTGTATATAAATTTTTCATACCCCTAAACGTTAAGGGTAGTCCAAATTCCCCAAAGATTTTTTTATTTTTTTTCTAAATATTTTTTATGTTGTTCATGATTCAGCTTTGTAAAAAAAATTATAATATTACCTACATACGAGTATAACCTTATTTTTTTTATAAACAATATGCGGAAACATGGTACAAAGTTCGCCGGGTCAGCTAGTACCTATATTATCTTTTATATATAAATTTGATAAACTCCAATTTCTTACAAAAAGAGGGTAAGTACTTATTATAAAGACTTTTGATACAAATTGTTGATATAACATAATTATTACACATTAATTACTATATAAGAATCCTGGTTAAACACCTAATATGTTTTTTTATCAAAATAAAAAACACAATTCTATCATATGATAACCTAAGCATCGAACATAACACACAAAAACAAGCAACAAAACAACCGGATGTAAAAAAAAACTCACCAAAAAACATAAAAAACAACACAAATGAAAACATCATTTCACATCACAGCAATAACACCAACTAATTATTATCATTTAATTATTATTTTATTTTAAAAACTATTATTTATTGAGAACTTCAAATATGTATGAACTCATCTTGAGATCGACGGACACTGCTCAGTGTTGTCAAGTTATGACGCCATTTTCCTTATTCCTATCTACTTTGGACTTACCGATGTGACTAGCTATGTTAATAAAATGACCCGGCTTTGTATGGGTGCAAAGCTTATACTAATTATTAGTATAATAATTTCTGATGCCTTCGCGGTTATTATACATTGGAATGAAATAACTGTAGACGGATTTAACTCGCGTACATATTTAATTTTATTGGCATTTTACCATAAAACTATTGTCAGCTCAGTACCTGTTTTTAATTAGTTAATAATTTGTAGCTAATTAGGTATTGTTACATTGTTTTAAAATATTTTAGTAAATTTGATAATCAAACTGGCAGTAATATTGTAATGAGAGAACTATACTCATACTTAACGGATTTAACTCCAACTTTATTTTGAAAAATTTACACATCCCATATTCTAACGCTAAAGTGATTTCTACGTCGTTTTCATCGTGATACGAATATGGAATCTCTAAAGGTTCCGAAAAGTCAGCCAATAAAGTAAAATACCCGAGTTAAATCCGCTTATAGTTGTTTCATTTCAATGTTAGCAAATAAAATAAAATACCTACTATACTACCTAACGTGTAATAACCGCGAATGAATCAGAAATCATTACCTACCAGTTATTTATAAACTAATTTAGCCCATTTTGCGGTTAATTCTACTCGCTGGCAACACTGAGAAATGACCGATCTTGGAGGTTACGGTAATGGCCGACGCAATTAAAAAAACAATCCGATACCGGTTTATCAGTTACGACAAACAAAAATGATTTCAACTCACACATAATTATGTAGTTACGTTTAACTAACATGACTATTGACTAGCGTTAGACTATTGTCTGCTCAGTCGTGCTACGATTATGGAAACTGTATAGAATCCAAAAAGTCAGCTAATAAAATAAAGTAAAATACAAGAGTTAAATGCGGTTATAGTTGTTTAATTCCAAGGTGTAATAACCGCGAAGGCACCACTAATTATCTATATCTATACTAATATTATAAAGAGGAAAGATTTGTACCTATTTTTGTATGTTTGTAATGAATAGGCTCAAAAACTACTGGACCGATTTTAATAATTCTTTCACTGTTGGAAAGCTACTATTCCCGTGTGACATCCCTACTAATCCCTACTAATATTATAAATGCGAAAGTAACTCTGTCTCTCTGTTACGCTTTCACGTTAAAACTACTGGATCGATTTAAATAAAATTTGGTACAAAGAAAGTCTGGAACCTGAGAAAGGACATAGGCTACTTTTTAACCGACTGCAAAAAAGGAGGAGTTCCACGCGGACGAAGTCGCTGGCAGTAGCTAGTCTATACTATCTATACTAATTCATATTAATTGTATTTTTGTATGTTTGTAATGAATAGGCTCCGAAACTACTGGACCGATTTCAAAAATTCTTTCACCGTTGGAAAGCTACATTATCCCCGAGTAACATAGGCTATATAATATCACGCTAGGTCTTATAGTTGCGGAGCAGTAACCGAAAATGTTTCAAAAACGGGGGAAAAAAATCTTAAGTCCCCCCGTGCGAAGCCGGGACGGGCCGCTAGTTTATAATAATTTCTGATGCCTTCGTGGCCATTTCAATGTTTATTTATATTATACCACCATAAATAGTTGCTGTAATTAATTTACTTTTTATATCGTTTTGTGTAATTAAACTATTTTTACGTCGGAACTGTTGTACTACTGTACCGATTGTGTATGTATGCGTGTAAACTCTTTAATACAGAGATTCACTTTTCTATTCAATTTAAGATTTTATAAAAAATGGTGATGTTATTCAAAACCGTAAAATATGAAATATACATACTTACAGAACAAAATTTACCCAAAATGATAGGAAAGATATGTTTGACGTTTCAAGAATGTGTAAGGACCATAAAGTGAAACATTGAATAATAATATATAAACTGTATGTTATATTTTATTCTGATTGTATATTATTTATGTACATTAATATCACATCATAATGACAGACTTCATTAAATTTTATATTCAGAAGTAGGTTTATTAGATGACTTTTTTCTCACATTTCTTAATTCAAAAGACACTTCTTTATCTATACTTCTATATCTATATCTATACTAATATTATAAAGAGGAAAGATTTGTATTTTTGTATTTTTGTATTTTTGTATGTTTGTAATGAATAGGCTCCGAAACTACTGGACCGATTTCAAAAATTCTTTCACCTTTGGAAAGCTACATTATCCCCGAGTAACATAGGCTATATAATATCACGCTAGGTCTTATAGTTGCGGAGCAGTAACCGAAAATGTTTCAAAAACGGGGGAAAAGTATCGTTTCTGAGGCCTTCCGTGGCGTGCGCTGAGCATATAGTTAAAGTTATACAAAAATGCTTTATGGGTGAATTGTTCATCTTAACATTATCTTCAAAAAAGTCCGCGAGAGCATATGTCTATCTTTTATAGTTTACCCATAACAATCGTAAAACTATGAAAAAAATCTTAAGTCCCCCCGTGCGAAGCCGGGACGGGCCGCTAGTGTCATTATAAACACGTTCTGAATCACATCAATCCTGATGTAATCCCACTTAGAGCAAGTAATCCCATAATGCAATGATGTGACTAATGACCTTGGGGAATAATTCAAATCATACGGAGTTTCAAGGTCAGATTAAGTTTTTATTACGGTATTCCCTGGAGACACATTACCGCTATGAAGTAGCTAAGTTTTGAAGGTCACGACACAGTTACAAACATACTGAATAAGTGTTACTATTTGAATAAGTATTAATCTATACTAATATTATAAAGAGGAAAGGTTTGTTTGAATTGAATAGGCTCCAGAACGGCTGGACCAATTTCAAAATATCTTTCACTGATGGGAAGCTATACTATTCCCGAGAGACATAGGCTATAAAAAAAGATGAGCCGTGCGAAGCCGGGGCGGACAGTTAGTAGGCTATAAAAAAAAGATTCCGGGTGAAGCCGGGGCGGGCCGATAGTTAATAATATACTTATGACTATTTCTTTTTTGGTTTAGGTCAATTAACAAGAAGTTAAGTCAACAAGTTTTATTTTAGGAATACACTAAATGTCAATATGATATTTTTTCTTTGGATACTTATACTTGGATAATTATATATGAATACTTAAAAAAAATATTTATTATCTATACTAATATAGGTACCTAATAAAGAGGTTTGTTTGTTTGTAATGAATAGGGTCAAAAACGAATGGACCGTTTCTAAAATTTCTTTCACTACCTATTCGAAAGCTTCATTATCCACGAGTAACATAGGCTATAAAAAAAAGAGATCCGTGCAAAGCCGGGGCGAACCGCTAGTATTACTTTTTACCATAGAACAACTGTGTAGCGAAACTTGGTTATTTTTCAACCGACGAAAAAAACGGAGTCGGTGCCAGCCTCAAACAAACTTGAGCACCTTAGTGAAGAGTTGAGAGTGAAGAGTTGCTGCACCAGCTGGCACCGACTTCAAAAATAACAGACATTACAAACAAAATAGTAGTCGTTATAAAAGACAAAATTATTATTTTTCTCTTTTTAGTGCGCTATTGTTTTTTGTTGCCTTTTAGTTTTTTTTCGGCGGTTGAATTTTTTTACTAACTTCAAGTCTGTTTTAAAATAGTAGCGTAGCTATTTTCATTCAGTAGCATTTTGTCGTCGAAGCCGGCGGTCGCTTACCGCTCTCTACAGAATTGCGTTTACGAAAAAGTTTTGTTAAAAATATAATAACTTCGGATTTATATAAAACAAGACATTAATTTGTTTTAATGTGGACTTTTGAGTGATTTTCAATTTGAAATTTAAGTTTTTAAAATACCTCAGGTATGTTTGATTTTTTCAATAATAAGGGGATTTGTGATTTTCCTGTTTTTTTATTACAAGCCATATAATTAAAAAATCTTTATGCTACATATTTCCATTACTTAATTAATAATATAAATTAAAATACAATAGATAAGTAAGTACATTTATACTAATATTATAAAGAGGAAAGATTTGTGCCTATTTTTGTATGTTTGTAATGAATAGGCTCAAAAACTACTGGACCGATTTTAATAATTCTTTCACTGTTGGGAAGCTACGTTCACCCTGACTAACATAGGCTATAGAATTTTTTGAAAAAAATAGGGATCCGTGCGAAATATCCCTAATAATTTCTGATGTTTTCGTGGTTATTCCCTACTCATTGGAGTGCAGAAACTATAACGGATTTAACCCACGTGTTTTATTTTATATGCTGACGTTTCGAAAACTTTATAAGTACAACCTACGGGTGAAATCGTTCAGTTTGAATGACAATGTATGGTTAACTGTATGACATCATTCTAAAACTAAAGTGTACAAGGGGGGATGGAAGACCAAATTAGATTAGATTAGATTAGATTCATTTATTTCCCAAAATTTATACAATATAATTACATTAGTATGTCAAATTACATGTAGTCATATTGAGATCGTCAAGAACAAAAACAAAGAACAATAAGATTAAATAATAATTAACAGCAAAATCACAATTTCATTACAATAAGATTTTGTCATACATATAATGTCAAATATATTAACTATTATGGATTTTTCTCATTAGTCGTCAATACAATTTGTCAGACGGAATAATTCATATAATACAATTTAATACTATTAAACAGAAATTTAATAATTTATTTATATTTATAATGAGTTTTAGGCGGATCTTCGTCGACATTTAATTAATATAATGGTTGCAAATATTATTATTAAATATCACCAGTACCAGTAAGTACCGACGAATATGACGAATATAAGTAAAACCAGTTATAATTAATAAACCTAAATATTTGACATTATATGCATAATAAAATTGTAATTTGCTGATATTGTAAGTACCTATTGTTAAATCTGTATTGACGATCTCAATATGAGTGACTATATTTTGACATAATAATGTATTTTTTTTATAACGTTATAATGTAATTTGTTCATATTATTTATTTCTTTATTTTTATTTTTATTTTTTGTTCTGACGATCTCAATATGAGTGCATATAATTTGACATTATAATGTAATTATACTGTATGAATTTTGAGAAATAAATAAATCTAATCTAATAATATCACTTAATTTTTACTAACTTATTGACTCTGTTCTTAAATATCGAAGATCCGTCCTTTTATTTCTTTTTAATCTTATACAATACTAACGGTTTGCCATATTTTTTTCAAAATTTTCTATAGCTTATGTTACTCGGAAATAGGGTAGCTTTCCAACAGTGAAAGATTTTTTCAAATAGGCCCAATCGTTTCGGATCCTATTCAATCCAAACAAACAAGACTTTCCTCCTTATTACATTACTAGCTCTCCGCTCCGGCTTTGCACGGATATTTTTTTTTTTATAGCCTATGTTACTCGGAAATAGTGTAGCTTCCCAACAGTGAAAGAGTTTTTCAAATCGGTCCAGCCGTTCTAAAGCCTATTCAATCCAAACAAAAAAACAAGCATCTTCATTATATTAGTATAGATTTTTATTAGTTTTTTTAATAAAATCTTTCTATTTCGATATTTTTCTAGAAAAACAAGAGTAGTTTTTTTTTGACACCCTGCCTCGGTCTTCTAACTACTTGTCACCTCATAAATTAGACAATAAATCATTTGTGATGATTTCTTGAAGGACACCTAATGTCCGTCTGTGTCCTTGAATACGAAGTGAGTCAAGGACTTTTAATATAAATATTATAAATACCAAGGTCAATGTATTTTTAATGAGGGTACTAACTTGAGTTCCAATCCTATATTTATACTCTACTAGCTACTGCCCGCGACTTCGTCCGCGTGGAACTCCTCCTTTTTTGCAGTCGGTTAAAAAGTAGCCTATGTCCTTTCTTAGGCTCCAGACTTTCTTTGTACCAAATTTCATTTAAATCGGTCCAGTAGTTTTAGCGTGAAAGCGTAAAAGACAGACGGAGTTACTTTCGCATTTATTAGGTTTGTTTGTTTGTTTGGATTGAATAGGCTCCTAAACGACTGGCCGATTTGAAAAAATCTTTCACTTTTGGAAAGCTATACTATTCCCGAGTGACATAGGCTATAAAAAAAGGATCCGAGCGAAGCCGAGGCGGACCGTTAGTATAAATAGGTATATCGCACCCCTAGATCTAAAGGGAGCTAACTCAAAAAAAGTAACTTTTTCGGGAGAGGCGATATTGTTGTAAGGAATCGGATCCTTTTTTTTAGCGTGTGTTTAAATAAAATCTTCAGATTTTTGAGTTAGCTCCCTTTAGATCTAGGTGTGTGATATATAAAATTTATACTGCTACAATTACCTAGGTAAACATACACAACACATAGGGTTGTATTCTCACAAATACTCACAATATAGTTCCGTGTTTTTTTTCAATTATACAATTATTACCTTTCGTAAATATAGTGTTGTAGTGACCCAGTTTGTCATGTCACCCGCTCAATGGGCGAGTAAATATTGACATTTGATAGATCAATTTTGTTAACCATTAACCCCGTTTTTTGAAAATAGTATCATACTACCCCTTTATTGATACGAGGTATGTGTGGTTTAATCTTAAAAATGACATAGGTAATGTTGAATTTTCAAAGAAGATATTGATATCAAGATTAGGTAATTAGTTTTGAAACAATAATTTCTGATACCTACCTTTTGCGGTTATTATAATAGGAACCTACTCATTGGAATGAAACAACTAATGAAATAACTATAACGGATTCAACTCGCGTATATTGTTTCATTTACTTACTGACATTTATAACTTACCGCGAAGGCATCAGAAATTATTAAAATGCGCAGAAAGTCATTTTTTCAAAGACAATTCGTAACATTGTAACTTACCTGCATACTAAACAGAAAGTACCTAAATTATATTTAGGTACCTAACATAGAAGAAAACAAAGAAGGTACCTAAATTATATATAGGTAAGTAGGTAGGTGACAAAAAGGTCCTAGAAAGTAATTTACGAAGTCTAAGTAGCATCAATTCTTTACGCAGAAGGCGCGGGGTCAACGAACTGCAATTACAGTAAATTATAAATGTGCCAGCCCTCACTCCCTAGGGACTTGCGCTGTTCACAAACAAAGGAAATATTCAGAATACGAACAAGAAAGTTACTCCGCCGTTTAACTTGAAACCCGCTCCATATACACCCTCACTGTCTGAATACAGCTGACAGTTATATGACAGCTCTGCGTGTTTTATGCACTCCTGGTACTTTATAAAATTCATCCTAAGACTCTTACTCCTTTCACACTCGCCACAGACCCACAGGGGCAGCCAGAGACCGCTCGCCACGATCCTGACACACCTCTCTTGCTTCCTTCACACTCGATACATACATATACTCACGCCACAGTCCCACAGGGGCAGCCAGATTCCGCTCTCCACTCGCCACGATCCTGACACAGCTCTCTTGCTTCCTCCACACTCGATACATACATATACTCACGCCACAGTCCCACAGGGGCAGCCAGAGACCGCTCGCCACGATCCTGACACACCTCTCTTGCTTCCTTCACACTCGATACATACATATACTCACGCCACAGTCCCACAGGGGCAGCCAGATTCCGCTCTCCACTCGCCACGATCCTGACACAGCTCTCTTGCTTCCTTCACACTCGATACATACGTATATACTCACGTAACAGTCGCACAGGGGCAGCCAGAGACCGCTCTCCACTCGCCACGATCCCGACACACCTCTCTTGCTTCCTTGACACTCGATACATACATATACTCACGACACAGTCCCACAGGGGCAGCCAGAGACCGCTCTCCACTCGCCACGATCCTGACACACCTCTCTTGCTTCCTTCACACTCGATACATACATATACTCACGCCACAGTCCCACAGGGGCAGCCAGAGACCGCTCTCCACTCGCCACGATCCCGACACACCTCTCTTGCTTCCTTCACACTCGATACATACATATACTCACGCCACAGTCCCACAGGGGCAGCCAGAGACCGCTCTCCACTCGCCACGATCCCGACACACCTCTCTTGCTTCCTTCACACTCGATACATACATATACTCACGTAACAGTCCCACAGGGGCCAGAGACCGCTCTCCACTCGCCACGATCCCGACACACCTCTCTTGCTTCCTTGACACTCGATACATACATATACTCACGACACAGTCCCACAGGGGCAGCCAGAGACCGCTCTCCACTCGCCACGATCCTGACTCACCTCTCTTGCTTCCTTCACACTCGATACATACATATACTCACGCCACAGTCCCACAGGGGCAGCCAAAGACCGCTCTCTACTCGCCACGATCCCGACACACCTCTCTTGCTTCCTTCACACTCGATACAAACATATATACTCACGCAACAGTCCCACAGGGGCAGCCAGAGACCGCTCTCCACTCGCCACGATCCCGACACACCTCTCTTGCTTCCTTCACACTCGATACATACATATACTCACGCCACAGTCCCACAGGGGCGGCCAGAGACCGCTCTCCACTGGCCACGATCCCGACACACCTCTCTTGCTTCCTTCACACTCGATACATACATATACTCACGTAACAGTCCCACAGGGGCCAGAGACCGCTCTCCACTCGCCACGATCCTGACACACCTCTCTTGCTTCCTTAACATTTATGGGTGTAATATTTACGTTTTGTTTGTTTCAACTAAAAAACTACGGCACTTAAAGAACTTCGATTATTTCTCCAAGTTATAATAGTATTATTTCCTTCTAAAACTTACTAGCAATTTTTCCATTTAAAGTTTTGGCCTTATCTGGATATTAGTAAAGTAGAACAAACTTTATATAACTAGCTTGTATAAATGTATGTATTTAAGTACATACGTAGAGATATTCCAACGCATAGACAAATTTTTGTGCATTAAATATCATTTTTGTTTACAGATTTTTCAAAATGGGCGAAAAATCTGGAAGGACGTCGAAATTCGCTGCAACTGTTCTTGTAATGGTTAATTTTCTTATAATGGTAAGTACATAATTAACAAATTTATAATACACTAGCGGTCCCGGCAGACGTCATCCTGCCCATTCGAAATACAAATTAGGTAACTTTAGTTAGACAACGTTTGTATGGGAAAAGAAAAGGGCTGTTTTTAGGGTTTTCCCGGCAATTATTCTATTTTATCTCGCCGTAAGAACCATCCTTGGACTTTAACGAACATTTAAAAAAAAAATTGGCCAAATTGGCCCAGCGTTGTCGAGTTATGCGCTTACCAACACATTTTGCGATTCATTTTTATATATAAAGATTGGAATGAAACAACTGTAGACGGATTTGACTTTCGGAACTGTATTAATCACAATAGCATAAGACTACTGTCAGCTCAGTCGTGCTACGATTATGGAATCTGTAAAGGCTCCGTAACGTCAGCCAATAAAATAAAATACGCGACTTAAATCCGTTTAAATTTGTTTCATTCCAATGTATAATATAAACAAATTCCCATTTCAAAGATTATGGATTAGTGATTTAGTTACACTTAAATACCTACATTGAACCAAGTACCTCATGCCGCTTTTCGCTAAATAATTTCCTACCTAACAGAGATTAAAAACAGATCTTATTGCGTTTAAATAAAGTACAAACTCGATTGAAACTTGTTTGCTGACTGTGAAATATTTAACTGCGTCGAAAGGTCATGTTCGAATTCAAGGATTTATTGGTTACTAAGTAGTAAATAAAACTACGGTAAGGCAATGGTGTGCATTCCATATAGGCACAATGGTATAAATGTATGCCTACCCTGACGTGGTATACGCGCGACCCTCACTGCACGCGCCTGGTTAGGTACTCTACACGACGGTCGTACGATGCAATATCGCGACTTATGGTATCCTTATTTATGGTATCGATACAGCGCGGCTGCATAAATACAACACCGGCTGTAACGATACAACATCGCGATTGACTGATACAACTTTGCGACTGTGTGGATGCAAGATGCCGACGATGTCGATGCAACATCGCGACATTAGCGATGCGAAATTGCGACTTAGTATCGATAGAGTGACGTACTTATTTGTCACCATCGTGACTAATCCATTATTATATCAATGTGAGATCGTGACTAACGGCCCACTGTGAGATGCAAGATCGTGACTAACGTGCGGCTATATCGATACAGCATCGCGAGTATCGATGCTACATCGTGGCTGTGTTGTTACAATGTCACTGTTATTGATACAAAATCGCGGCGATGCGCGATTGACCGATGCAATATCGCGACTGACCGATGCAACATCGCGAATCCATCGCTATAATACGGCTACTATAAGTCAAGTATGATCTAATTAATATCGCTAATTATATATTTTTTTAGGTACTATGCGCCATGATGTTTGCCTTTGGTCTGTGGATTATTACGTCACCGAGTACGCTGTCAACTGTCATTGATAAGACAGAAAGTGACGTTTTAAAGGTAAGTCTAGCAATGGTCATGAGACTATTACATTACTAGCTTCTGCCCGCGACTTTGTCCGCGTGGAACTCCTCCTTTTTTGCAGTTGGTTAAAGAGTAGCCTATATCCTTTCTCAGGCTCCAGACTTTCTTTGTACTAAATTTTATTTAAATCGGTCCAGTATAGTTTTAGCGTGAAAGCGTAACAGACAGACAGACGGACAGACAGAGTTACTTTCGCATTTATAATATTAGTAGGGATTAGTAGGGATGACGTTTTTCAATACGCTTAAAATGAAATTGGGGGTAAACTAAGGTCAAAAACTGACAAAGAATACCATGACACGCTTCCGTGTTAAACAATATTTGTAATACAAATTGGTAGTATCAATGATAATAATCAGTCATTATGTATTTCGGGTCGTGTGATGCGATTCGGGTCACATGATATGATTTTAGTTAGATAAGATATATCAAAAAACATAATCTTCTATATATGTATATCAGAACTAGCGACCACGGCTTTACATGGGTGCTATAAACCTTCCCCTTAAATCAACTATTAAAACCGCTTCAAAATCCGTTGCGTAGTTTTAAAGATTTAAGCATACATAGGAACGGACAGACAGCGACTTTGTTTTATACTAAAGGACGGTCGCCGAGCAGAGCGAAAAACGGGCGTTGCCCTTTTTCTATTTGTCTCCTTGAAGGTTACTGTGCGAGCGTGAGGGCACTATAACTACGCGCGTGGGACAGAAATAGAAAAGGCATCGTCCGTTTTTCGCTGTGCTCCGCGACCGTCCTTTATGTCGTGATCATTTCTGATGCCTTCGCGGTTATTACAGATTAGAATTGACTCTAGCGTTACACTATCGTCAGCTCAGTCGTGCTACGAATATGGAAGCTGTAAAATTATGAATACGTCAACGAATAAAATGAAATACTTACGCGTTACACTATCGCCAGGTCAGTTGTGCTATGATTATGGAAACTGTAAAGTTATCAAAACATCAACAAATAAAATAAAATACGCTAAAATTTATTAGCATCTAAAAATCTATATATAGATCTAAAAATCTATATTTAGATCTAGCGTAAGCAATATTTCTTAAAAATCAAAACGTACAGA
Source organism: Polylopha cassiicola (assembly GCA_038024825.1). Taxonomy (NCBI): domain Eukaryota; kingdom Metazoa; phylum Arthropoda; class Insecta; order Lepidoptera; family Tortricidae; genus Polylopha; species Polylopha cassiicola. Next base: position 2,419,835 of record CP149065.1, on the reverse strand, counting down.
CGTAGTTTCTCATTATATCTACAACATATCCAAAAATTATAAAAATCTAACTATATTTACTGGGTGTAAAACGTTATCGCCTTTTGTATGAAAATTAACAGGTTCACAATCCTCTTAAATCCATTTATAGTTGTTTCACTCCAATATATACTAATATAATCAAGAGAAAAGATTTTGTATCCTAAAGAATAAACTTAAAAAGTACTGGACCGATTTTAATAATTATTTTTTCATTAGGAAGCTACATTATCACTGAGTAACATAGGCTATAAAATAGGGATCCGGGCGAAGCTGGGGCGGACCGCTAGTGTGTAATAATCGCGAAGGCAACAGAAATTATCCGTTTATAGTTGTTTCATTCCTTTTATACGATGTCATTTGACCTACATTTCTACAGTTATAATTTGGTTCGTACCAGCCCGTGGCATCCCTGGTGGAACTAGAGCATTACCAACCTACTCCAACATTTACCCCGGATAACCATATTGGAATAATACATTGCCCTAAAAATACCTGAAGGGTTATATAATAAACTGGCGACCCGCCCCGGTTTCGCACGGATCGTCTTTTTTTTATAGCCTATAGCTTCTGCCCGCGACTTCGTCTGCGTATGATTAGTATTTTACACTATATCGTTATAAAATATAGCCTATATGTTATTCTGATGTATAAGCTATATTGTGGTAAAGTTTCATTCAAATCCATTCAGTAGTTTTTACGTGAAAGAGTAACAAACATCCATACATCCATACATACAAACTTTCGCCTTTATAATAGTAGTAGGACTAGCGGTTCATCCCGGCTTCGCACGGATCCCTAATTTTTTTCAAAATATTCTATAGCCTATGTTACTCAGGGTGAACGTAGCTTCCCAACAGTGAAAGAATTATTAAAATCGGTCCAGTAGTTTTTGAGCCTATTCATTACAAACATACAAAAATAGGTACAAATCTTTCCTCTTTATAATATTAGTATAGATGTTACTCGGAAATAGTGTAGCTTCTCAATAGTGGTAGAATTTTTCAAATCGGTCCAATCGTTTAGGAGCCTATTCAATCCAAACTCTAGTTCGTATTTTATACTACACTAGCTTCTGCCCGCGACTTCGTCCGCATAGAACTCCTCCTTTTTTGCAGTCGGTTAAAAAGTAGCCTATGTCCTTTCTCAGGCTCCAGACTTTCTTTGTACCAAATTTCATTTAAATCGGTCCAGTAGTTTTAGCGTGAAAGCGTAACAGACAGACAGACAGACAGAGTTACTTTCGCATTTATAATATTAGTAGTGATAGGTATTAACAGATGTTTCATAGCCTTTACAGTTTCGATAATCTTAGCACGACTGAGCTATACTAGTAATATTATAAAGAGGAAAGGTTTTGTTGTTTGGATTGAATAGGCTCCAAAACGACTGGACCGATTTCAAAAATTCTTTCACTGTTGGGAAGCTACACTATTCCCGAGTGACATAGGCTATAACAAAAAGGGATGCGAAGCCGGGGTGGACAGCTAGTAATTATATACTCGACTGTCTTACCACTCTTGTATAATAATACTAGCGGTCCCGGCAGACGTCATCCTGCCCGTTCGAAATTCAAATTAGGTAACTTTAGTTAGACAACGTTTGTAAGGGAAAAGAAAAGGGCTGTTTTTAGGGTTTTCCCGGCAATTATTCGATTTTTTCTCGCCGTAAGAACCATCCTTGGACTTCAAAGAACATTTAAAAAAAAAATTGGCCAAATTGGTTCAGGCGTTGTCGAGTTATGCGCTTACCAACACATTTTGCGATTAATTTTTATATATAAAGATTAATATTAATTCCTTTTGTTACAGACACTATTGGCCCCACAAACACTAACGGTGTCCCTCGGCGTCGCTCTCTCCCTCATAGCTATATTTTTCTTCTTCATATCATTCATGGGGTTCTATGGAGCTATAACAAGGTCGCCATTTTTACTATTTATGGTAAGTTTATGTAAAACATATAGTAACGTATAGTCGCTCAGCGGGCTATAGCTATGCTCGGCGTTTCTCTGCGGGATCGAATCAAAAATGAGGTGATTCGGCAGAGAACCAGAGTCATCGACATAGCCCACCGGATTAGCAAGCTAAAGTGGCAGTGGGCTGGCCATATTAGCCGAAGAACCGATAACCGTTGGAGTAAACGTGTTCTAGAGTGGAGACCGCGTCTCGGCAAGCGTAGTGTAGGACGTCCTCAGGCAAGGTGGAGTGACGATTTGCGTAAGATGGCTGGCAGGAGCTGGATGCAAGCAGCCCAAGATAGAGCAAAGTGGCGTGAAATTGGAGAGGCCTATGTCCAGCAGTGGACTGCGACGGGCTGATGATGATGATGATGATGATATAATACTAGCTTTAGCTCGCGACTTTACCCGCGTACCTAAAGAAGAACGAATTGTATATTTGACTACTAGTTTCTGCCCGCGACTTCGTCCGTGTGGAATAGTTACTGCTCTGCTCTTGTCACTTCAAAAACGGTTGAAGATTTTTATATTTGTCTACTAGCTTCTGCCCGCGACTTCGTTCGTCTTAAATAGTTACTGCTCTGCTCTTACTGGTTACTTCAAAAACAGCAAATTTTCTTACTAAATTTGCACCCTCGTTTTACCCTCTAAGGGGGCAAATTTCCAAAAATCCTTTTTTAATGCTACCCTACATTATAAAAGGAACCTCTGTGTAAAATATCTAGTTTCTAACTTGTAACTATTTATCTCTCGTACCTACATTTTAATTTATTTGCTGACGTTTTCATAATTTTGCTATAGTCTAACATAAAAGTATCGTCGGTTCAGTCATGCTAGGAATATGGGAACTGTAAAGTTAAATCCGTCACAGTTGTTTTATTCCAATGTCTTAACTACTAAATTTTTCTTTTTTTCAGTATTCAGCACTTATATTACTACTTCTTCTATTGGAATGCGCACTTTTCTACTATTTCTCCACTACTCTTCTAGAGGTACGTAAAGTCAATTAACTCGTATTACTACAGTATTATACATATTAGTAATTTACACATGTATATAAATAAAACCCCAGCACAAAAATCCTCTAAAAAGAATAATCTCACCAAAAACAATCTGTAAAAAACTAGCCAAGTCTATCTCTAAAAAGTAATGAAATCTAGACAAAGTCGTGCCAAGTCTAAGGTTTCTTACTGCGATTTCTTTATTATTATAGTTAACTAGCTTCTGCCCGCGACTTCGTCCACGTGGAACTCCTCCTTTTTTGCAGTCGGTTAAAAAATAGCCTATGTCCTTTCTCATGCTCCAGACTTTCTTTGTACCAAATTTCATTTAAATCGGTTCAGTAGTTTTAGCGTGAATGTGTAACAGACTGTCTGTCTAGACAGAGTTACTTTCGCATTTATAATATTAGTAGGGAAGTAGGGATGTTGTATGACTTGGCTTCGTGTTAGTGCCGGATGTTTTTTTGATTGCATTTTAGTTTTTTTTCGTTAAATCTTTTTTTATAATTTGTTTTTCTTTTAACAGAAAGGTCTACAAACGCAAGATGGCCAGTGGACGCACGCTTTGCGACTAGTTTTCAGCTGTTGCGAGAATAATTTTACGTAAGAATTACGAAACAAATAAATGATTTTATCTTAAGACATTTTAACACATTTCATTTATTCCAATTTTTTTTTCTATCTGAATACTGAAGCGCAGTTGGCCAGCTAATGGGCCTTCACTGCGAAACCGGACGGGTGGCGAGCCTCTTGAGAGGAGGCTCTTTAGCCTTTATTCATTCCAATGAATGAAATAACTGTTAGGGATTTAACTCGCGAATTTTATTTTGTTTGCTGACTTTTCGAAAACTTTAACGTACGACTGAGCTGACGCGACTTTAACGTTAGACTACCGTCAGCTTAGTCGTGTTACGAATATGGAAATAACGAAGCTTTGGAAACGTCAACAAATATTAAAATACGCGAGTTAAATCCGTATCTAACAGTTTTTTCATTCCAATGTAAGACATTTTGTTCATAAATCACTAGCTTCTGCCCGCTACTTTGTCTGTAGTAGGTACTTTACAAAATATACGTACGTGTAGCTCTAACGCTTTTTGTAAACGCCAGAATAGCTTCGAGATGCCAGTTTTTGTTATTTTTCAAATTGACTATAAAAAGATATGCTGATTTTTTGGCGTTTCTAAACTCGTTTAAAGTTTATTCACTAATTTTTTGTTTTCGATGTGTTTTTGTTATTTCCAGCACGACATCTCCAGAAGTGATCAAAATACCCTGGTCATGCTGCGGCACCCAAGGTTTTCCCGACAACTGCACTGCTGTCAACATTTTTAATAAGGTAATTTATCACATTTAGATTTAAAGGGTGCTAACTTATACATGTGTTCCTTTTTCATTTGATACCCCACTCGGGTATATTTGTAGACATTTGGTTTTCCATCCTCTCTTGCACCCCCTTAATTTCGTTTTAGAATAACGTCACACAGTTAAACCATGCATTGTCATCCAATCTGAACGAGTGTACAACATTTCAGCTCAATCGGTTAAAGATATCTGCTTCAAAATTGAGTTGAAAGATTGCATCCGCACACACTTACATATTTAAATAAAAGCTTGTAAAAATCATAACAGAGTAGGTCGCACTAAGGACTTTGTCGCGCGAGAGAGCTTCTCACCCTTTCACTCATGGCAAAACTATAAGTGACAGTTGCTTTCTCGCGTGCCAAAAACCTTATGAGCTGTCAATAAAAGATTGTGGCACCACTGTATTTCCAGAACTGCCAACACTCAATAACAACATGGCTGCATCGCTACCAGACCGCCATCTACGCGTCACTGGCAGCAACTCACATAGTGTTGTCGTCCTGCTCACTCCTGCGGCGCGCGCGCACCTCTCGCTTGCGCAGCTAGCGATCACCGCGCCGCAGCGGCGGCGGTGAGAACTAAAACTAATTACTTACTGCTTAATAATAATTAATAAAACTGTCTGCCGCGTGTCTTTAATCCGCTAGATTTGCGTTGTGTAATATGAGGTCCAGCTGTCATGTTCCACCGGTGAGAGACAAGCTACTGGTCTATGATAAGAGACAAGCTATTCTGTAGTGAGACAACCTACTGGCCTGCGATGAGAGACAAGCTACTGGCCTGCGATGAGAGACAACCTACTGGCCTGTGATGAGAGGCAAGCTACTGGCCTGTGATGGGAGACAAGCTACAAGCCTGCGATGAGAGACAAGCTACTGGCTTGTGATCAGTGGACCATGCCAGCTGGACCTCATTCTACACAACATGAACACGGTAGCCAAAGAAGGCTTAGTTTGACTTTGTTTTATTATAATTTATTATACATTTTCAGCGTCTCCAGAGGCACGGAAGAGATCCTGGCACTTGACCCGAGTGACACCACAAGAGGCTTCAAACGAGGATGTCCTGATGGTGGTGCTCGGCCGAGGAAGAATAGGTTGGGTCGATCAGAAGACATAAATAGACCTGTTGGTCTAGTGGTCAGAGCCCCTGACTACGAATCCGGAGGTTGCGGGCTCGAATCCTGCTAGGGGCAGTCAGTGTGATGAGCACCTGTACCTGAGTCTTGAATGTCTTATATGTATTTATGTATGTTTATCCGTTGTCCAGTACCCATAGTACAAGCTTTGCTTAGTTTGGGACTAGATCAATTGGTGTGAATTGTCCAACAGATACATTATATTTAATAGTACATTACGCACCGAGGCCAGTAAAATAAAAAATGTCACAGAGCACATGTAATTGTCGTCCGAGGCGAAGCCGAGGTTGACAAAAATGTGATCTGAGGCTTTTTTATTTTACTGGCCGAGGTCAGTATACTATTTTTCTGTTCGACGAAGCCAGAAAGCGGCAATTTCATTTAGCACAGCGGCCACAAAGTATGCGCTTTCTGGCCGGAGGACAGAAAAATAAATTAATTCATCATCAAGTCACGTCCGGTGCTGGGCAGCGGTCTTCTCCTAGGAACACCAGCGACCTGAGCCAAGCCCAAGGACCTTGTAGGTAGACCGTGCATCTCCCGATCCGTGGTCATTATTCTAAACCATTCAGCTTCATAGGCATATCATATGGCCTTCGTGGTCACTTCGATAAAAACTTAATGGACTAGGTATTTTAAAAAAATAGTTTCATCGAACAATAAATGACAAATATAAGATATTGGAATGAAACAACTATTAACGGATTTAACTCACGTATTTTTATTTTATTTTATTTGCTGACGTTTCGGATTCTTTACAGTTCCTTACTTTAGCGTTAGACTATTGTCAGCTCAGTCGTGCTACGATTATGGAAACTGTAAAGAATCCGAAACGTCAGCAAATAAAATAAAATAAAAATACGCGAGTTAAATCCGTTAATAGTTGTTTCATTCCAATGTGTAATAACCGCGAAGGCATCAGAAATTATTAAATATAAGATATTTTATAGGTAAATACTTAGTAACATAATTAAATAATATCTCTACAAAATTTAAGACAAAGAAAATGACTTATTTTTTCATAATCAGTCAGTTAGCCAAGTGTTGTGGATAAAAGTGGACACGCTGATTTATCATTTATATTACTGTCCTTGTGTTTCAATAATTTATAGACAATTTAATTGAAGTAAATAAAACACTGCCATTTTATATGTATAATGAAATATTCATTATTAATTGAAAAGCTTTATATAAAAGTGATTGTTGCATAACTGCGAGTTTTATTTTATAAAAGTGTTATTTCATCAAAACAATTCACGCTTTAAAATACTTTCAATTCTGAACATAGCATAATTGACGACTAAAGAGAACATACATTACGCACCTAGGCCAGTAAAATAAAAAATGTCTCAGATCACATGTAATTGTCGTCCGAGGCGAAGCCGAGGTTGACAAAAATGTGATCTGAGGCTTTTTTATTTACTGGCCGAGGTCAGTACACTATTTTTCTGTTCGACGAAGCCAGAAAGCGGCAATTTCATTTAGCGAAGCGGCCACAATGTTGGCGCTTTCTGGCCGGAGGACGGAAAAAAATATTATTTGTAAAATTCTAAAATAGTTTTAATTTTATTTGTTCTGTGTTTGTTTTTCTTATAATTTACAATTTAGAAGATCTCACTATAAGTGCATATAATATGATATAAAATAATTATGTAATTATAATGTATTTAATAATCCCTACTAATATTATAAATGCGAAAGTAACTCTGTCTGTCTGTCTGTCTGTCTGTTACGCTAAAACTACTGGACCGATTTAAATGAAATTTGGTATAAAGAAAGTCTGGAGCCTAAGAAAGAACATTGGCTACTTTTTAACCGACTGCAAAAAAGGAGTAGTTCCACGCGGACGAAGTCGCGGGCAGAAGCTAGTGAGAAATAAATTAATCTAATCATAGAACATTGGAATGAAACAACTACTTATAGACGAATTTAACTCGTAAGGTCAGCAAATGAAATAAAATAAAATACGCGAGTTAAATTCGTTAATAGTTGTTTCATTACAAAGCTATAATATATTTTGAGAAAAATTAGGGATCCGTGCGAAGCCAGTAGTCTATACTAATATTATAAAGGGGAAAGGTTTGTTTGTTTGGATTGAATAGCCTCCTAAACAATTGGACGATTTGAAAAATTCTTTCATTGTTGGAAAGCTACACTATTCCCGAGTAACATAGGCTATATTATCTATACTAATATTATAAAGCTGAAGAGTTTGTTTGTTTGTTTGAACGCGCTAATCTCAGGAACTACTGGATCGAATTCAAAAATTTCGTAAAAGTTTCGTAACGTCATCTAATAAAATAAAAAAGTTGTAGTATTTCCATAGAGATATAAGACTAGAGTACGTGAGCCATAGGACTGTCTATAAGTGGAAGCGTATCACGGTAAAGAGAGACAGAAACTCTAAATAGAGGCACTGTCCTTGTCTTGCCGCATGCGCAATGGCAACATGCTGCGCGCCGTCCGTTGCTATGGTACCGTTGACGACGCAATACGAGCGTCATCAGACAAGGAGAGCGACCACTATTCCAATGCTCTTTCTCTTTCTACCATTATAACGCGTTTCTGGCTGGCTCACGTACTCTAGTCTTATATCTCTATGAGTATTTCATTACAAGTAGTCATATCTATTACTAGCGGTTCGCCCCGGCTTCGCACGGATCCCTATTTTTTTTCAAAATGTTACTCAGTGTCACTCAGGGTGAACATAACTTTCCAACAGTAGAAAAAAAATTCAAATCGGTCCAGCCGTTTTGAAGCTTATTCAATCCAAACAAACCTTTCCTCTTAATCTATTACTAATATTATAACGCTGAAGAGTTTGTTTGTTTGTTTGTTTGAACGCGCTAATCTCAGGAACTACAGATTCGAATTGAAAAATCCTTTTTTTGTTGGATAGACCATTTATCGAGGGAGGCTTTAGGCTATATAACATCACGCTGCGACTAATAGGAGCGAAGAAACAGTGGAAAATGTGTAAAAAACGGGGAAAATATGAAGCCTTATGAAGAAGTGACAGTTAGAAGACTTTGACAGATTTTTGACGAAACAATCGGACGGGCAGGACGACGTCTGCCGGGGCCGCTAGTATTTTATAAAAATATAGGGATCCGTGCGAAGGTTATAAAAGAAAGATGATCCGTGCGAAGCCGGGGCGGACAGCTAGTAGGTAATATAAGTGCAATTATTCCTACTGTAGCCTTTTCAAAGTTAACATGTATACCTACCTACTTAACCATAAATCAAACCCATTTTTTCCTGTATTTAGCGTGACGCTCGCAACACGCTATTCCTTCGGGAATTAGGTCACGCTATCGATCCTGAGGGACTTTTCTAGTACAAATAGGGGGAGGTAATTGGGGGTTAATTACCTGTCATGATAGTGTGTTATGGATTTGTCATTCGATGGAGTAAAATGATACTATAAATGATAACTATAGATTACGTTAGTTTAGATTTATTTACAGATTTAACTCGCGCATTTTTATTTTATTTTATGTGCTGACGGGTCGGTTTCTTTACAGTTTCCATAATCGTAACACGACTAAGCTGACAATAGTCTTATGTTAAAATCTTACACTTTACTAGAATACTATTATCAGCATGTTAGTAAAATACATATATAAACAACATATATAACGTCGGACTTAACTTTTTTTTTAAAATCTCAAAGAACGCGGTATGAAGTTTGCTCGATCAGCTAGTATTTACATAAATTTTTATTGCTCCTATATTATTAGAACATCGTATGATAGCGTGACAGACAGACAGACAGTATTAATATGTAATTGCATTTCCACTGCATACTTAATGCAGGTCACGGCAGAATCAATAGTAGGCTAGGTCACGCCAACTGCAGTGATAGTATATATTTTATCTACACTAATATTATAAAGCTGAAGAGTTTGTTTGTTTGTTTGAACGCGCTAGTCTCAGGAACTACCGGTTCGAATTGAAAAAATCTTTTTTTGTTGGATAGACCATTTATCGAGGAAGATTTAAGGCTATATAACATCACGCTGCGACCAATAGGAGCGAGGAAACAGTGGAAAATGTGTAAAAAACGGGGAAGCCGTATGCTAAAGTGATTAATACAGCAGCTATGCAAACTACCTTATTTATTAAATTACTATTATTATTATTAACTTAATTTAATCTAATATCGCGGGATACTATCACAGTGACAGGACAGGATTAGTTTGTCAAACTGCCACCAGCGGCGCTAGCGTTGTAATACGACGACAAAATTTTAATACTTATATTATTTGCCGAAGATCGAGCACAGTGGCGTGCAATTGGAGAGGCCTGTGTCCAGCAGTGGACTGCGATAGGCTGATGATGATGATGTTATTTGACAAACGGTAGAGCCGGCTCTACAATGTAATGTGGTATTTCTCGCTCTTCTTCGTCGTATTCCTTCTGCTCTTGTAGAATCTCTGTCAATTCTCTGATACGCGCTTCTTCATAGGGGACTTTTGGCTCTTTTTCCTGTAAGATTGTAAAAAATACTAGATGCTTGTTCCTCTTTCACGCAAAATTTACTGCATAGATTTTGATGAAACAGTAATATAGCTTACACATCAGAATAACACATAGGCTAAAATTTACATAGATATAGATAGGCATGATGATAAATACGGGGACGAGTAAAACGACAAGCGGCTTATATCGCACTGACTTTATTACATCGTAGTACCGGCATGCATGTGTGTGTCGCAGCACACACCTAATATCCAACAATCCCTCCACCAAAATCTTACAAATAACTATCTATACATCTAGATTACTTAAAAATACTTTTTATAATCTACTCGGGGCAAATTCCGTAATAGCATAGATGATAACCCCGCGCTGCGTGGTTCAGTAGTGACAGAGGACGCGGTCTGCACTTCGGGTAGTGGAATCGACCTCGTTACAGGTGACAGCTGATGATTTGACAACACTGGTGATTGTGGGTCGGCATTTTGTGTTTGCAAACACACTTCCCGCTCCTCTTCCCGCTCTTCTTCTCCCCTGTCTATTTGAACGTTCTGTGACGTCAACTCGTTCGTTATGGTTGAGTCATCATAATATGCTACAGAGTTATCACTCTTGTCCAATATTATTTGATTTTTATGTCTTTTAACTTCCTTCGAAGTACTGCTGTCTTTGATTAAATACACTATTTCTCCTATTTGTTTTATAATGATTCCTCGGTTCCACACAAATGTACGGTTACTTAAATAGTTTTTATAAAGTACGCAGTCCCCAACACATAAACATTTACGTTCTGTTCCACTGTTGTTAGTACTCTGTAAGAACTGTTTATCTCGAACGGAGTTATGAAGAGAAGTGGGCGCAGGCGATGAAATTGGTAACATTAAATCGAGTCTTGACCGTAGTTGTCTACCGTATAACAAATAAGCCGGAGAGTGACCAGTGGTTGTGTTGATCGAATTGCGGTAGTCGAATAGATAACGTAATAGTCTATTATTTACTTCCCTATCATTTTGTCCTTGAAGTAACGCGCTTTTAATGCCTTTTTTTACAATTTTAACAAAACTTTCAGCTTGACCATTACTTGCTGGGTGGTAAACTGGTGATGTCATGTGTAAAATACCGTTTAATTTGCAAAAAAAAATGAACTGTTCCGACGTTAATGATGTGCCATTATCACTCATAATTTGCTGTGGTATTCCGTATCGGGCCATGAAATCACATAACTTGTCAATAAGTGCACTAGATGAAATGTTATTTCTCATATTATAACACTCCACCCATTTAGTATGAGCGTCCACTATAATAAGAAACATCTGGTTATTAATTGGCCCTAGAAAATCTAAGTGAATTCTAATGAATGGTTCTACCGGATATTTCCACGGACGCGGACGGGCGCGCGGAGGGGTCGGACGCAAATTAGTGCAAATGCCACAATTTGCAATTTGTTGTTCAATCGCTTCATCGATTCGGGGGAACCAAAATTTTGAGCGCGCCAAGGCTTTAGATTTTACAATTCCTAGATGCGACTCGTGTAACTCCGACAACACCCTTAAACGTAAACTATCTGGAATTACGACCTTATGACCCCGCAATAAGCACCCTTTTTCAATAGCCAACTGGTTTCTACAAAGAAAATACGGTCTTAATTCCGGGTCCACTACATTTCGTGGCCACCCGGCCTGGACATATAACATGACACGCTGTAGAATTTTGTCAACCTTTGTTTCGTCCCTTAACTGTTCTAACGTAATAGGTAATGAGCCCTGTACAACAAAATTAATGTAAGCCGTGTTATCTATTACGTCGCGCTCCTCCCGCGTCCCGCTCCCTGCCCCGGTAACCGGTTCGGGCAGAGTAGACCGCGATAAAAAATCTGCACTGTTATCCGCGCTTCGTACGTATTCTATTGTATAATTATAAGCAGATAGATATATTGCGTACCTTTGAAGCCTGTTAGCGGATACTTCTGGCACCCCCCGTTGTGGCCCGAATATAGCCACCAGCGGTTTGTGGTCCGTTCGTAACACAAATGGTTCCGACCTAGCGTACAAAAATTGATGAAACCGGCGCACCCCGAAGATTATTGCTGTCGCCTCCTTTTGAATTTGAGAATATTTTTTCTCCGCTGCATTCAGCGTTCGCGAAGCGAATGAAATTGGGCGCTCTAAACCATCTAACCCTACTTGAGACAGGATTGCACCCAAGCCGTAAGGCGAAGCATCTACGGTCAAAATTATCTTTGCGTTAACGTCAAAATGTGCTAGTACCTTTTCTGATGCTAATATGTTTTTTATTTCGCCGAATGCCTTATCATGTATCTCTGACCATGACCACTTAGTTCCTTTTTTTAATAAATCGTAAAAAGGGGACAGTAAACTCGAGGCCCCCGGCACAAAATTGCGATAGTAATTAACTAATCCGAGGAAAGATTGTAATTGACTTACATTAGACGGAACTGGGGCCTCAATAATAGCTTTTACTTTGTCCGGTGATTTTTTCACTCCTGTTTTATCAATTACATAACCTAAGTACGTTATTTCATCTTTAAAAAATTCACATTTATCCTTACGTAACGTTAAGCCTGCATCTTTCAATCTTTGCAACACGATTTTTAGCCTATGCATGTGTTCTTTTCTGTCCTTACCCGTAATTAACACATCATCTAGGAAACATAGAACTCCATCTAATTTTAAAATACTCTCCATAACCCTTTGGAATATTGCCGGAGCCGACGACAGTCCGAATACTAACCGCTTATACCTAAAAAGGCCCTTATGGGTATTTATACAGGTTATTTTACTGTCGTCTTCTATTTGTAGCTGGTTATAAGCGGATGATAAGTCTAGCTTCGAAAATTGCACTCCACCATGCAGATTTGCAAACAATTCCTGAACGGTAGGGAGAGGGTACTTATCGACAAGTAATTGTTTATTAATTGTCTGTGAATAGTCCGCGCATAAACGGACCGTACCATCTTGTTTTAGCACTGGAACGATAGGAGAAGCGTAATCTGAATAATCGATCGGTTCAATAACATCTGCCTCAACTAACCTATCTAATTCCCTATCTAACTTTTCCTTCAAAGCGAAAGCTACCGGCCTGGCTTTAAAAAAAACGGGTTTCGCGTTATTTTTTAAATGTAGTTGTATTTTATATTTGTTAAAGCAGCCTAATTTATCGGAAAATAAATCGGGAAACTCTGCTAACAGTTCTGTAATATCCGACTTTGATGACAATTTGCAAAATTTAATGGTGGATAACTCTAAATTAAACTTGGTAATAAAGTCTCGTCCCAGCAAAGGCGGACCACCCTTTTCAATAACATGAACATCGAGTTCCGCAGTGGTACCTAAATATTCAACCTGCAACTTAGCAATACCTAAACTTTTTATTAAAGATCCGGTATAACTTACTAATTTCTTCTTGCTCGGTTCTAATGGCACATCATTAAATAATGAATAATACATATGTTTAGATATAGCGGTAACAGCAGAACCACTGTCCACTTCGAACTTCACGGGTCGGTTATTTATGGATACGGTTTCAACCATCGGTGACCCATTATTACTACGAATGCTAAACATCTTACCATCATCGCTTTCGTCCACCTCCTCTGAATCCACGTATTTTATATTTGGACACATACGGCGCAAGTGCCCTTTAGCCTTGCACTTTTTACACTTGTACCCGGTAAACCGACACTCACTGGTCTTGTGACTTTTTAAGCCACATACCGCGCACACCTCACTGTTCATCTTCATCGACCGATTTGCATTAGACCTTCTGCCTTGGTCGACCTTGAACACGGTCTCGACGCTGCCGCTGCCCGTTGCCGCGCTTAGCGCCCCTGAACGTGCGCTCCGCACACTCTCCGCTTGTTCGATTGCGCCTGCCAATTTCAGTGAATCAATATCCATTGAAAAAAGTTTTTCTCGTTCGGGGCCCGGTAACATACTGACCACGAACTTATCTAACAAATTATCTTCAAAATTTTTGAATTTACAATGCGCTGCCAGGCCCCTTAATCGCGCCGCCCATTGCGAGTGCGACTCACCCGGCCGTTGCTGCGCATTATAGAACTGGTATCGTTCCGCGAAACAACAACGCTTTGGCATAAAATGCTTGTCTAATAATTCGATGATGTGATCATATGTGGATTCCTCCAAGGTCTCCGGTAATGCGAGATTACTCGCAAGCTTGTAGGTCTGTTCACTAAATGCGCTGAGCAAAATAGCGCGTCGTTTCGCCCCCACTTTGTCGGTCGCCTCCTCGGTGATGTTCGCTACAAACCATTGTTGCAGCCGGCGTCTATAAGTGACCCAGTCTTGATTTTCATGGTCGAAATTGCTTAGGTTGCCGAAAATTTGAACGTTAGCCATGACTTTTTTTTTTTTTTTCTAAATGTGGGTAGAAATCGGATCGTCGCCACTGATAAATACGGGGACGAGTAAAACGACAAGCGGCTTATATCGCACTGACTTTATTACATCGTAGTACCGGCATGCATGTGTGTGTCGCAGCACACACCTAATATCCAACACATGAGTTACGCAAAATATAAAGTGTCAAGTAAGTTGGACAAAATCTGCCATCTGCGAGCTATTCTGAAGTGCGCTGCAAAAATCATTAGAGCAGTGGTAACCTTCTTAGGTCCGTAGCCCTTATGACCTAACTAGGGTCCCTGATTCCTCCCGCCGCCGAGCTCGCGCGCTAGTCGGCGCCGCGCTGCGCTCAGACTAGACATTTTGTAATGCGGCGTTCGAGACAACTACCAGCTGATTGTTACTGCGGAATACAAGTTTTAGTAAATCCAGGTATCCTTACCTGCCCCAGGTTAGGAAATTAGGCATTAGAGCTACACAGTTGAGCTTTTTGCCTATTTTGTAAAATACTGATTTTGAGACGAAGTCACGGGCAGAAGCAAGTAGATAATAAAGTACCTGAACTGCTTGACTCTTCTGGTCAGGAGTTGAGAAGAGACCCAGGATCCTCTCCAGGAGGAAGTAGAAGATCTCCACGAAGCTTATGAAGCTGGCTCCGAGGTACAACCCTGCGGCACCCCCAAAAGACACTGCATCCAAGACCAAAAAGTTATTGTATACCCAATAAAAATATATTATTACTAGCGGTCCGCCCCGGCTCTGCACGGATCCCGATTAATCGCAATAAAAGGTAGCCTATGTCCATTCTCAGGGTCTAAAGATTGTCTGTGCCAAATTTCATCAAAATCGGTTGAGAGGTTTAAGACAGAGTTACTTTCGCATTTATAATATACTAGCGGCCCGTCCCGGCTTCGCACGGGGGGACTTAAGATTTTTTTCATAGTTTTACGTTTTACTCAGAAACGATATTTTTCCCCCGTTTTTGAAACATTTTCGGTTACTGCTCCGCAACTATAAGACCTAGCGTGATATTATATAGCCTATGTTACTCGGGGATAATGTAGCTTTCCAAAGGTGAAAGAATTTTTGAAATCGGTCCAGTAGTTTCGGAGCCTATTCATTACAAACATACAAAAATACAAAAATACAAATCTTTCCTCTTTATAATATTAGTATAGAAGTAGGGGGATTTTATGTTAGACTACCGTCTGCTCAGGCATACTACGATTATGGAAACTGTAAAGTTTTCGAAACGTCAGACATTCAAATAAAATACGCGATTTAAATCCGTTCATAGTTGTTGCAGTCCAATGTGTAATAACCAAAAGAATTATCCAATTCGGTACAGTTCGGAATTTCGGCGATTATTTTTTATTTACCTACTAGCGACCCGCCCCGGCTTCACACGGGTGCTATAAACCTTCCTCTTGAATCACTATCTATTAAAAAAACTTCAAAATCCGTTGCGTAGTTTTAAAGATCTAAGCATACATAGGGACGGACGGACAGCGATAGCGACTTTGTTTTATATAATATTATTATGTAGTGACCTATCCTAAAGGCTTGAAAGCCTCCTCTCAGGAGGGTCACCACCCGTCCGGTTTTGCAGTAAAGGCCCATTAGCTGGCCAACTGCGCTTCAGTATTCAGTTCGAAAAATAAACTATGTAGTGATATCTATAGATCTAATATTATAAAGAGGAAATGTTTGTTTGTTTGTTTGTTTATTTGAATTGAATAGGCTCCAATACGACTGGACCGATTTGATAAAATCTCTCTCCTTTCCCTCTCATTTCACTGTTGGGAAGCTACACTATTCCCGAGTGACGTATACAGCTAGTATATTATGTAGTATAGATGAATGATGAACATACCGACTAAGTCCTGGAAGTGGAAGACGATCTCCCGGGTATACCTGGTCCTGGGAGCCTGCACCGTGAACCTCACGGAACCCTGGTTTATAAATGGACCTCGTTCCCTGGACAAAATTAATCTAGAATAGGCATAAAACAATACAAAAACCCTCCGTAATTCAAAGATAATACATCTAGAAAAATCTAGATAGACTTTAGCGACTATTGTCAGCTAAGTCGTGCTACGATTATGGAAACTGTAAAGAATCCGGAACGTCAGCCAATAAAATAAAATAAAAATAGGTACGCGAAATTATTTGCTGACGTTTCGGATTCTTTACAGTTTCTATAATCGTAGCACGACTGAGCTGACAATAGTAACGCTAAAGGTGTTTCATTCCAATGTGTAATAACCGCGAAGGCATCAGAAACTGAATTTCATTTTCTTTACCATTTGTCATCCCTTAATTGTATAAGGGCGGAAGTTGCACTGACCATATTTGTTCATCCATGGATATTTCTTTGAAGACTGCATCCTGGCACTGCGGGTTGCACTGCCAGCGTGCATCCGCCGGACTGGTGAGGGATTGTGCATATTTTGACAAGCACTGCATTCCTTTTAGAGTGCATGCTTTGCCTTCTGAAAGGATTTTTAATACAATTATAAAAGGATTATGCTTAAGACACACACACACACAAAATGCATGGTTAACTGTGTGACGTCATTCTAGAACCAAATTAAGGGGGGTGCAAAGGGGGTGGAAAACCAAATGTCTACTAATATGACGCTACAAGAATGGTGTCAACAGGAAGAGGATTACATGTACATTATAAAAAAAAAAACAGAATCAAAATCGGTTCATGCGTTAGGGAGCTATGATGCCACACACACACACACACACACACACACACACACACACACACGCGCACACACACACAAACAGAGAGAGACAGACAGACACGTCAAACTTATAACACCCCGTCGCTTTTTCGTCGGGGGTTAAAAATAAACATTGTTTAACAGAATTGATAGAAGACGTGCTACTAATTAGTTTTCAACCCACGAAAAAAACGGAGGAGGTTCTCAAATCGAAGCGTATTTTTTTTTATGTATGATCACGCATAACTTTTTACACAGTGTTTTTTTTTATTGGAAAGGGTATAGTTCTAAATTGGTCCCATTTTAATTTGAAAAAAAAAAATCCAACCCTAAGGGTAGATATATAGGAATGATTAATTTTTCACGCACCGATTGTATCGTATGACCACGCGTAACTTTTTACAGAGTTTTAAAAAGAAAAAAATATAGTTTTTTTCTTTTATAACGACTATTATTCTGGTTGTAACGTCTGTTGAAGTTTGAAGTCGTTCTTTAACAGAATTGATAGAAGACGTATATTTAGTTTTTTATTGAAATTTACCATCTAACGATCGAAATGTACACAGTCGAAGTAGCGGGCAAAACCTAGTATGTAATATAACAAATTACCATCGTAAAAATTGTAAAACGGTCTGCAGTCACACTTTTCTAAAGCCAGTCGGTTGCGGCAGGAGCGGCGGCAAGTATTCGTACTGTACACCTGTAAAGTGTTTAAAAATTGGTAACAAAAAAATAACGATTCATAATTGATGCAAATATAGATTCAGATTCAGATTCAGATTAATTTATTTCTCAATATTTTATACATCATAATTACATTGTATTTATATGTACTAATAGTGAGATCGTCAATAATATATAAGTAAACAAAGAAATACACAAAATTCAAACAAGTCATTATTTTTGGAAATAACAAAATGTCGTATATAACACTGTGGTTAAATTTTTAAAACAAATTCAGTTGCAATTTATACCATAACGTGACGTCACGACCCCCTGCCACTTCCAAATTTATAAAACGATTATCTGTATCATTTCCTTTGACTTGACGGACAAAGAAAAAAAAACCGACGTGTTTACGCTAAACATTAGCGAGACTATCGTCAGCTCAGTCGTGCTACGAATATAGGAACTGTAAAGTTTCGTAACGTCAACTAATAAAATAAAAAAGTTGTAGTATTTCATTACAAGTAGTCATATCTATTACTAGAGGTTCGCCCCGGCTCCGCACGGATCCCTATTTTTTTTCAAAATGTTACTCAGTGTCACTCAGGGTGAACATAATTTCCCAACAGTAAAAAAAAATTTCAAATCGGTCCAACCGTTTTGGAGCTTATTCAATTCAAACAAACCTTTCGTCTTAATCTATACTAATATTATAAAGCTGAAGAGTTTGTTTGTTTGTTTGAACGCGCTAATCTCAGGAACTACTGGTTCGAATTGAAAAAATCTTTTTTTTATTGGATAGACCATTTATCGAGGAAGGCTTTAGGCTATATAACATCACGCTGCGACCAATAGGAGCGAAGAAACAGTGGAAAATGTGTAAAAAACGGGGAAAATAACAATTCCACGCGGACGAAGTCGTGGGCACAGCTAGTATATTATTATAGATAGACAGACGAAGCAGATGGCAGAAGTAACGCAATAACTAAATTCAGATTCATTATAGGTAGTTGTCGCGAGGTAAAAATAACATTATCACAACAAGGTTATCTTATCTTATCTTTGAATGGCAATGAGCGAAGCATTTAAAAACGGGTAAAAATTGTAACCTACAACTAATAAGAAGTGGAATGAAACAACTATAACGGATTTAACTCGCGTATTTTATTTTATTGGCTGACGTTTCGAAAACTACAGTTACCATAACTCAAACTCAAATAATCATTTATTCAGTCTAGGCTCTTACAAGCACTTGTGAATGTCAACGTTAAAATTAATATTCTTTTTCGATTCAGCAAAAAAAACCTCTTGAGAAGAATCGAGAATAAACTCAATGAGGTATAATTTTTTCAATATAATAATATTACAATTTCACTTAAGTATAAATTATGTACAAATTACAATATGTATGTAATCTAATTAATTACATATTCGTAGCATTGAGCTGCAGATAATTTTAAGCTAAAGTGATATATAATATACTAGCTTCTGCCCGCGACTTCGTCCGCGTGGAACTCCTCCTCTTTTGCAGTCGGTTAAAAAGTAGCCTATGTCTTTTCTCAAGCTCCAGACTTTCTTTGTACCAAATTTCATTTAAATCGGTCCAGTAGTTTTAGCGTGAAAACGTAACAGACAGACAGACAGAGTTACTTTCGCGTTTATAATATTAGTAGGGATAGTATATAGTAGACTATTGTTAAAAATGCACATATTAAACTAGCTTCTGCACGCGACTTCGTCTGAAACTGCAAATGTTCCGAAATGTCAGCCAATAATAAAATACGTGGGTTAAACCGTTCATAGTTGTTCCATTCCAATTTATAATAACCGTGAAGGCATCAGAAAAAAATTTAACAAACCCCCGACATAAAAACTAAAAGGCCCTCTAAAAAGTATAACAATAATAAAATCTTAATATTAGTTACCTAAGTATTAATATTTCTACAAAGAAAACGTCATGTCGGAGGGACCGCTTTCATTTAGGTACCTACCTAATATTTACAATCTATCTAAACCTACGGTCCCCCCGACATGACGTTTTCTTTGTAGAAATATTAATACTTAGGTAACTAATATTAAGATTTTATTATTGTTATACTTTTTAGAGGGCCTTTTAGTTTTTATGTCGGGGGTTTGTTAAATTTTTAATTTATTTTTTATTTCATACTTTTTGTAAGTATAGGTACCTACTACATATTATTATTTTTGACTAATTTCCATTTCACATGGAATTTCGTAATGTACATGTTATCCTCTTCCATTTGATACCCCACTCGGGTATATTTGTCGACATTGGGCTTACCATTTACACTATTACTCCCCATAATTTTTGAACTACTTGACCGATTTTGATTATGATTTCAATTTTGTAATGTACACGCGATCCTCTTTCATTTGATACCCCACTCGGGTATATTTGTAGACATTTGTTTTTCCATCCCCACTTTCACTCCCAATATTTTTTGAACGACTCAACCGATTTTCATTATGATTTCAATTTTGTATTGTACTCGTCACCCTCTTTCATTGGATACCCCACTCGAGTATATTTATAGACATTTATTTTTACATCCCCTCTTTAACCCCCCCTAATTATTAAACTACTGAGACGATTTTTATAAAACATAGCTAAGAACACTCCCGATATATACACCTTTCAAATAAAAAAAACAGAATCAAAATCGGTTCATGCGTTAGGGAGCTATGATGCCACAGACAGACACACACACACACACACACACACACACAGACAGACAGACAGACACGTCAAACTTATAACACCCCGTCGTTTTTGCGTCGGGGGTTAATTAGAAATAATCAATGTTTATTATGTATTAGTAAGTACAGTGTAGTCTGCTTAGCACGACTTCGCACGAAAACAAAAATGTCCGAATAGTACAACGTAATATCACCAGTACCTTGGCTGTCAATATAACCGGATTCTACTGTATTGCAGTGATAGGGGTCAAACCTTCCGCCCGCCCTCAGTCGGCTCATCATTGTACAGACACCCCCTCCTCCTGGGAGACAGCTCTCGCACCCCCCGGCCGCAGCCTGTCTCCATGACGCTCAGAACTGTCACACGGTTCAGGGTGGGATACCCAGTCGAAGGTTTAGACGAGATATCCATCACATCGTAAGGAGAGTGGATGTAGAACTGAAATTAAGTCATGAAATGTCGAAGTCCTGAAGCTGGTCGTCGCGTGGGTTTGAAGTCTGCTAGGGGCATATATTATATTGGTTGGAATTTGATAGTTTTGAAATAAAAGTGATGAAACAGGATACTTTGCTAATTGGTAGACACTGTACTAATTGCCAGACACGTTGTCAAATTAAATATAATATTGTGCTTACTGGCAGACTCTATGCTAACTACAAGCAATGCTAACTGGCAGTTGACAAATCAAGACATTGTGCTTACTAGTAGACACTGTCTGCAAGCCCAAACTGCGCTGACATAGCTTATGTGCAGATACTGTGCTAAATGGTAGCTGTACTAACAAGGCGACATTATGCTCACATACAACCTGTGAAAGAGCGACCATTCATCACATGAATCAAAAATACAGCACAGGCATGGTAACCTAATTTAAATTAACTAATAAAAAAAAAACAATTTCATATTCACACTGTGCTATATAGTAAAGGCAGTCTGGCAGACGCGGTGCTAACTGGCAGACACGATGCTAACTGGCAGACGCGGTGCTAACTAGCAGACGCAAAATTTTTAATTTAACAAAGTTGTTCAAACTTTATCTATAAGAACTATGTATTTATTTACATGCATGTGCAGAGATACTTCAAACGTCACGTAACAGCTAAGAGAGGTGTATTTGCAGGTCAATGGGAACAATGCTGTGTCGTTCACTTCCACTTTCCTGCAAGAAAATATATTTATTTGTATGTGACAAGGCTGCTAGGTACAATCCTGCTGCATCAAAGATCCAAGGGTTATCCATCCCTACTAATATTATAAATGCGAAAGTAACTCTGTCTGTCTGTCTGTTACGCTTTAACGCTAAAACTACTGGACCGATTTAAATGTAATTTAGTACGAAGAAAGTCTGGAGCTTGAGAAAGGACATTGGTTACTTTTTAACTGACTGCAAAAAAGGAGTCCCACGCGGACGAAGTCGCGGGCAGAAGCTAGTAGATAATAAAATCCTTTGTCCTAACTGGCTGACGGATACACACAGCCTAAACCACTGATCGTAGAGACTTGGAACTAGGGGAGTGCGTTCTTTATATGACTTAAGTGTCCGATAGGAAAGGATTTTTCGATCTTCTACCCTAGGGGGTGAAAAATGGAGAGCTATATAACAAGTTTTCAACTTGCCTCAAATACCAAAAATTGGTGCCAGCTCTTGGAAATTAATTATGAGTTTATTGCAAAAATAAAACCACTCAACGTACTGCAAAGCCACATCCTGTATGGGCAGGGAGTTGGTGACGTAGCAGACGCCTGCTTCCGTCATCACCTGGGTCCACTTGACACTGCGCGGCTGAGACCACGTCACCTTCAGCGACAGTTCCGGCGCCACCTGGAGCAAAAATATCACTTCCTTTTGACAAGAACTAATACTACATTCATATTATTATCATCAATCGCCAAGTTCAACAAAAAAGCAAAGCACCCGTCTTTGGTCTGAAATAAATGATTTTTTTTTTATTAATTTAAACTTTTCACAATTGATATAAGGAACTCTTCCTTCTCAATAAACAGTGTCAAAATCGGTTCATGCGTTAGGGAGCTATGATGCTACAGACAGACACACTGACCCTTAGAGTTGTGAAAAAATCAAACTTTTAAGCCAACGCAATCAAAAGATACAACAATCTATGCAGCAAATGTTCGACACTCGCAAGGGAATCAAAACCTACAGGGTTCTTTCTGTGAACTCAGAATCTTGAAATTTGGTATGAAGCAACGCATTATAGCACAGATAAAGTAAAAAAATAAGATTGCGTATAAAGTTGTTTCACTCCAATCATTATTAAGATACCTTTTTTTGGAATGAAACAACTATTAACGGATTTAACTCGCGTATTTTTATTTTATTTTATTAGCTGACGTAAATCCGTTAATAGTTGTTTCATTCCAATGTGTAATAACCGCGAAGGCATCAGAAATTATTATACCTTTTTTTTTTAAATAAATTTTACTAGGTATATAATATGATTCTTACATCAACTACAAGCTGAAACAGATCAACGTCCAGGGTTTCATCATCATCACTGAAGTTCTGCAGGTCCTCAAGGTGAAGAAGGTCTGAGTTGGCCACGGCGTGAACAAAGTCGCTGTAGTATGGGTACTTCTCATCATCAGGCCCCACACTCCAATAGTGGGCAATCACCTCTGGCAATTTCTTTGGGTCCACTCTGTTCTATAATGGGAAATAATACCACATTTCTCGTGCTACGATTATGGAATCTGTAAAGGCTCCGAAACGTCAGCCAATAAAAATAAAATACGCGAATTAAATCCGTTTAAAGTTGTTTTAATAACCGCGAAGGCATCAAAAATTATAATTATAAGATAAAATTATTTCATTTTAAATAATACAGATTAAAAACATGTAAAATAATATCATAAACAAAAAAAAAACACCAAAATGGTTGCCACTCAGCCTGTAGGGATAAGTAAAAGTTATAGTGTTTTTTGGCTAAATTTAAAAATATTTAATATTACTAAGTATATTACTATACAAATACTTAGGTATCTATTCTAATATTATAAAGAGGAGGGTCGTTCTCAAAAAATTGGAGCCGCAACCTGTCACACAGTTTTTGAATAGAAAGTCAAAAAATTATAAGGAATAGGTGGTTGACTAAATATACCAATCAAATTTGTGTTACTTTTTACATCGAGGCCTAATAATATTAAAGTGATATATATTATATATAAATAATAAAAAAAAAAGTAAAGTACCTTTTTCACATTAACTTGTCGTGTCCAAACGCAACTCACTCTGATATAAAAATTCACAGTAGGATTTTTTTGCTCACCACATACACTTTTTAATATGTATATCTCTTGAATACATTATGTACTATATGTACACAAACACATATACTTTAAATCACATATCTTCATAATAAAATTTACGTTCAAAGATTGTCCGGACGAAATTTCTCACTTTTCTGTGTTTGCACGGCACGGCGCCTAGTGCAAAAACTAAACGAGACTAAACTCTTTATTCCACGGCTAATTTGCCGGTCAGTTCCCTTACATCCATCGACGAAGAGAGTAGTGGGCTAGTATTGCCAGTTTTTTTTTAAATATCCTGCAAAGGAGTAAATCTGGATTTTGTAACAGGCATGTATACTTTATTCTGTCTCGATTTAAAAAAAAAACTTGAAGTTGGACTGATTACCGAATACACTGAATGACGTATCTTTATGCATGGTTTAAATATACGGACCGAGTATTGTGTAGAATACATAGTTTTTAAGAAAATTAATAAAAATGGCCATTTTTACAATAACTTGTCTCACTTTAACTCGTTTTTAAGGTACAGGTTATTGTGATCCTTGACAGGTTACTATGAAAATATACATTTATTCTTAGTTAGACTTAAAATTGACAATATAATGTAAGTATATATCGTAAAATCAATAGTCATTTGGTAACATTAAAGTATAAACATGCGTAGGTAATAGTAATAATATAATTTTGATAGTAAAATTGCAGTACAATCTGCATAGGAATTTTTCAGGGCATTGATAAACTATTATGTAGAATATACCCTGCCTAGTAAGATTAGATCATCATTACTTCAAAGCTTAATTGATAAATAAGCAACGTTACAATGTAGGTCATATTGGTTAATTATAAATAAACATTTTATTCTAATAAAATCAAGCTAAGTGCGTGTCGGCCACGCACTTCATGCATATTATCACTAAATGTGATTTAGCATGATTTTCGATATAACACTTACAGTATCTACACTTTTCATAATAACAAGTATAGTTATTACAATTGGATTTTATATGAATATATTTTTATTCGCATATAAGTAGTCGAGAATCAAAAAGTCCTTATGTCTCCGGTATAAAAAAATGTTCTATTTTTCCTGATTGATGCAACAACTTAAAACAGAAGCAGTCGATAAAAATGAAGTTCGCTCGAAGCAATAATCGAATTGTAATCCATTAGCCATTTAAAAAGTAATCTATTCGCTATTTATGGCTAATGGATTAGTATTTAAAAAATTAAAAGTCGAAAATAAAAAGAAATCGGCATAAAACAAATCTCGTCTCTCAAACGTCTTCTAGCTTCGGAAGTACTGTTCTTTGTTGGCTGGTTCTGTTTTAAAAGTGTCTCATCATCACGACAACTAACACAAAATATTTTGAATACAGTAGACATGAACATTTTTGAACACGATTCCGATTCTAATTAAAAATCTTCTAAAAAGTCAAAACATAACTTTTGTCAATTATAGTATTCAGTAATTTTCGTATATAAACAAAATTTATAAATTAAATTATCCAATTGTAATATTATATTATATAAAAGTTAAAATAATAAAAATTAATTGAGGTTTAACCACTAAATATGAGAAGTTTGAGCTGCTATATAATGACGATAAGCATGAGTCTTATTTCTTGTATAATTTATTTGTTTAGAGAAAAAAATAATTATTTTATATGTCGATCTCGTATTTGTCGTTTGTACGTATCGCTTTATATTGTTTATGTTATTTTCAATAAAATTCCCTTTTCTTCTCTCACAGTTTAAAGTTTGTCATATTTTTTAAAGTATTTTTAATATTTCTCATCTTATTATAATTTTTTAAGATTAAAAAGAAAAATATTTATTTACGCCCAAAGCTAACTTTCAACATTGACGGATATATAAAATAAAAATGAACAATGGATGGGTTCGTCTTAATGCTTCGATACTGTAATGAAATATTTTTTATATGAGAAAGAAATTTAGACCTGAGTTAGTGTCATACCCAAATTGTTATGTTTTAATATTAACACAGTACCTGCGTAGTGCTTAAAACTAATTATTTTATAGTAATTATCTTTTTATTTTGATTTATTATCTCAGAAATACCATACTTTCACATTAACCTGTCGGAGGTAACATTAACCTGCCAATGCAGTATTTTTACATAGCTGTATTTTTCTTATTTATGTAAATATCTTGTTCCCTCTTTGAAATTCCTTATCTTGGATGAGATAAGAATAAAGTTCCGCAAAAAAAACATTTTTTTTCGAACATTTTTCAAAATCGACAAATTAAATCGTCTGGCTCCAATTTTTTGAGAACGTCCCAGGAAAGGTTTGTTTGTTTGTTTCTTTGGATTGGATAGGCTCCAAAACGATCGATTTGAAAAATTCTTTCACTGTTGGGAAGCTACACTATTCCCGAGTGACATAGGCTATAAAAAATAGGATCTGCGCGAAGCCGGGGCGGACAGCTAGTATACTATATGTATATCACTCTAGCATTAAACTATCTCTAGCTCAGTGCTACGCATATAACTGTAGTTTTCACAGCTAGTATTTTTTTATAGTACTGCTTGGCTTGTTGGCAGATTGCCAATCGATATTTTTGAACCCATACCTTATTGCAGACTGTAATCCCAGGAAGGTTGAAATCCCAGGACCTGAAGTCTTTCTCCAGAGCGACCACCGTGGGGCTGTCGTTGTACCGCGTCCACTGCCCCAGGGAGATGTCCACGGCACCCCAAATTGCTGCTAAGACTATACATACCCAAAGGACCCTAGGAGAAATGGCATATTAAGATAATAAGCGATTGGCTTGACGAATTAACTTATTTATTTTATAGTAAGTAAGTTGTTACTTTTATGGATATCTATGGGATATATATATATATATATATGTTACGCTTTCACGCTAAAACTACTGGACCGATTTAGATAAAATTTGGTACAAAGAAAGTCTGGAGCCTGAGAAAGGACATAGGCTACGTTTTAACCGACTGCAAAAAAGGAGGAGTTTCACGCAGACGAAGTCGCGGGCAGAAGCTAGTAGCCTGTAAAAAAAGAAGATTCGTGCTAAGCCGGGGCGGACAGCTAGTGATATATATTTTTGATATTAAAAATTATTCATTCATTTTTATTACAAGTTATTCAATTACATTCTCTACCTTTTAAGTTGTACGCATATTTTTGTCTTACCTAATATATTTTTCATAATCTCTCAATCGCCCAAAGGTCAACTGAAAGAGATCCCTTAAAGGGACAAGTTCGCCTTTGTACATTCATTGTGTTTTCGTTTATGTATTTGTTTTGTTGTTTTGACATGGTAGATAAGTATAAGAAAAATGTATTGTGATGATATTGTAATGTTGCTGTTATTTATTATGCAATCATTTGATATAATAATGTCATTATATATTACTAGCTTTTTCCCGCGACTTCGTCCGCGTGGAACTCCTCTTTTTTTGCAGTCGGTTAAAAAGTAGCCTATGTCCTTTCTCAGGCTCCAGACTTTCTTTGTACCAAATTTCATATAAATCGGTCCAGTAGTTTTAGCGTGAAAGCGTAACAGACAGACAGACAGACAGACAGAGTTACTTTCACATTTATAATATTAGTAGGGATAATTGTATGAATCTAATTTAATCATGATTTCCCCTGCATACTTACAATGCAAGTTAAATAAATGATTTTGAAAAAATAGGTACCTTTCTATCCACATCCGTCCCGGGGTTGCAATGTGGTTGAAACCATGCACGCTGGTAGAGAGACAGAAGTCATGCCCACACCTCACTATAGAGTGAAGTGCAACACGCCAGGACCTCAGCGCAGACGGGGGAGATGTGTCTTTGTACATTATTCACTCAGTTAACTAAAGATCCGAGAGAGATCTGTAAGAGAGCCGAGTAAGTATATAATTGTCAATCCACACGTGTTGTTAAATATTAAATTATGATATAGGTTTAAGCGGGTGTAGTAGATAGCCGTTACAAGCCGAGTGTGTAATTATCAATCCACACGACTCATACACTTTACAAAACATATGTATCTCAACACATTTTAGGGAGTAAAAAACACATTTTTAGTAAGTTATGACTGTAGAATATAATAGATTAGAATATAATCGCAGATGTGCGCTGTAACGAGAGACGAGTATGTAATTATCTTTTCTGTCCTCCGGCCGGAAAGCGCCAACTTTCTGGCCGCTGCGCTAAATGAAATTGCCGCTTTCTGGCTTCGTCAAACAGAAAAATAGTATACTGACCTCGGCCAGTAAAAAAAAAGCCTCAGATCACATTTTTGTCAACCTCGGCTTCGCCTCGGACGACAATTACATGTGATCTGAGACATTTTTTATTTTACTGGCCTCGGTGCGTAATGTACTATTCCACACGAGTTTCATACGCTTTACAACACACTTTAGAGGGTAGAAAATATGTTAAAATCAAGGAGTCTTTTTTGCTAGCGGTAGCACAGGTTATCGACAAACATCCAATGATTTCTATGACCAATTTAACAATAAAAATATGTGCCTATATTAATTAATCTGATTTTGTTTTTAAAACAAAACCAAAACCTTGTTTTATTCAAATGATAATGCAAAAACATAAAGTAATTGCATGAACTGTCACTGTATTATACAACTATACTATATTATTATATACTTAACTAGCCCGCGACTTCTTCTACGACTTAAAGGGAGTGAATTTTCAAAATCCCTTTTTTATTACTGCCCCTACGTTATAAAAGATACCGCTGCAAAAATACAAGTTTCTAACCCTGATAAGTTTTGCGTTGATATGTCGGTCATTACGTTAGCTTCTTCTTTTATATAATTATGCATAGACAGGGGATTAGTTACTACCCGCGACTTTGTCTGCGCACGATGAGTACTTTATACAAAATCGTTATAAAATAATAATATAGTCTATTAGCTTTTGCCCGCGACTTCGTCCGCGTGGAACTTCTCCTTTCTTGCAGTCGGTTAAAAAGTAGCCTATGCCCTTTCTCAGGCTTCAGACTTTCTTGTACCAAATTTCATTTAAATCGGTTCAGTAGTTTTAGCGTGAAAGCGTAACAGACAGACAGACAGAGTTACTTTCGCATTTATAATATTAGTTATGCAATAATTAAAATATATAATTAAGTCAACACGACATTTTGATTAAATCTGTATTATCAGCCAATCTGAACACGGTTTATCTTTTAAAATAATTATAAAAATATCAACTAAATGCATTTAATAATATAGAAATAAAGGTATTTATATTGTTTTAAAACAATTTATTTATCACTAGCTTCGACCCGCGACTTCTTTTGAATAAAATTTGTTAATTCTATACAGATAGATGGATCTTCGAGCGTTTGAGATGACGTCATTATCGTCTACATCTATATGTAAGACTAGCTGTCCACCCCTGGCTTTGCACGGGTCCCTTTTTTTATAGCCTATGTCACTCGGGAATAGTGTAGCTTCCCAACAGTGAAAGAATTTTTCAAATCAGTCCAGCTGTTCAGGCGCCTACTCAATCCAAACAAACAAACCTTTCCTCTTTATAGTATTATTAGTATAGAACATAGTCAATAAGTAACAAACATTGAAGTGATATTCATATTATCCCCCGGTACTGTTACAAATACTATTTCAATTGATACTTAATAATATTAGCAGCCATTATAGATATAGCTAGAAACAATGACGACGTCACAAACACTAATATACACTACTATCCCTACTAATATTATAAATGCGAAAGTAACTCTGTCTGTCTGTTACGCTTTCACGCTAAACCTACTGGACCGATTTAAATTAAATTTGGTACAAAAAACGTCTGGAGCCTGAATATGTTAACATCAGACCTTATGCAACTCAAGTCGAGATAGAATGCGATATGCAGGTACCTAACACGGGTATCCCTACTAATCCCTACTAACATTATAAATGCGAAAGTAACTCTGTCTGTCTGTCTGTTACGCTTTCACGCTAAAACTACTGGACCGATTTAAATGAAATTGGATACAAAAGAAGTCTGGAACCTTAGAAAGGACATAGGCTACTTTTTTACCGACTGTAAAGGAGGAGTTCCACGTGGACGAAGTCGCTGGCAGAAACTATATCCTATAAAAAATATATTTATTGAAATAGACCAATTGTCACTTCCTGAAATGTCATCACAAAATAAATCATCAATGATTTGATTCATGACAATTCAGAAGAAAAACGCATCAATTTCCTCAAAATCGACACAAAGTGATTGTGTGACACAAAGTGACTTTGAGTTTCAATTTACGACTTTATTTTATACGCGTAAAGTATGTTTACGTTTGTTGATATAAAACAGACGGTTACTAACCGAATGATATCATTGTATATTTTTATCTTTATCATAGTAAATAACATATAATCTGTTCTTGGAAGGAATTCTATAAAAAGTTTTATTTATTTAGTTTTTATTTTAAATCTAGATTCTTAGACTGACTGGAAATGTGACCTTGGTCTTTTAAAACAACTAATTAAAAATAAGATTTAAAGTAAAAAACCTTTTTATTAAAACATTATTAACCTTTTATAATGTTACAATGTACATGTGATCCTCTTTCATTTGATACCCCACTCGGGTATATTTGTAGACATTTGGTTTTCCACCCACTCTTGTATCCCACTTAATTTGGTTTTAGAATGACGTCACACAGTTAACCATGCATTGTCATCCAAACTGAACGTGTGTACAACATCCCTACTTCCCTACTAATATTATAAATACGAAAGTAACTCTGTCTGTCTGTCTGTCTGTCTGTTACGCTTTTACGCTAAAACTACTGGACCGATTCAAATGAAATTTGGTACGAAGAAAGTCTGGAGCCTGAGAAAGGACATAAGCTACTTTTTAACCGACTGCAAAAAGGAGGAGTTCCGCGCGGACGAAGTCGCGGGCAGAAGCTAGTTTCAGATAAATCGGTAATTATTAAGATATCGGTTTTAACATTGAGTTACTTAAATTACCTACTGACATACTTACATTGCAAGTTAAATTAAAGCTTATAAAACGTTATTATCTACAAAAACGTTAAAAAACAATTCTGTTGTATAAAGATAATAATATGATTTACCAACATCATGTGTGGAAATTTCAATATCCGATTTTTTACATTACAATTAAATTAAAAACAATATTTAATAATTTCTAATGCCTTCGCGGTTATTACACTTTGGAATGAAACAACTCTAACGCTAACGCTAACGTCCGCTAATATACATATATTAGCGGACGTTAGCGTTAGACTATTGTCACCTCAGTCGTGGTACGATTATGGAAACTGTAAAGAATCCGAAACGTCAGTTTTTCAGCGTTGTTTCATTCCAAATAAAATAAGCTATATAGTTCATAGAAATTCTACAATTGCAACCCCAAAACAGCACCCTGAGGTAACCCAAAAATAAACGTACAAATTTTTGCTAAATACAATCGCTACTCGCTTATCTCTCCTGATATTATATCACCTACATATACACTGAATTTCAACAGAGATAAGGCATAGATATTGTAACCGTGGTATCATTCGGTGGAGTTGGTCGACACTGTCGAAAGCTTTCTTAGAGTCTAAAGCCTGGACTTTTAAGTCCAAAGTGCGCGTGTGGAAAATGGCTTTGAAAATTGTTGTTCTATTTGCTCTGGTGGCGGCGGCGTCGGCACAAAATTGTAAGTTGTTATGCAATATTCTTTTATCTGTAATCTAAATTATATTTTGACGTAGGCACTTCATTTTGATACTTACATGCAAGGATATTTGATATTAAGTTGTTGAAAATTCCTTTGGTTTCTATGTTGTGTTGTATAATATTCTTTTTTAACCCCCGGTGAAAAAACGACGGGGTGTTATAAGTTTGATGTGTCTGTCTGTCTATGTGTGTGTGTGTGTGTGTGTGTGTATGTGTGTGGCATCATAACTCCTTAACGCATGAATCGATTTTTATTCTGTTTTTTAAATAACAGTTTTGCTCTCGACTTCGTCCGCTTAGAAATGTTAAGTATTTTGCAATCTTAAGGGGTATATATTATAATAAGCTATAAAACACTTATTCAATTTATTTTAAAGCATGCATCTTAAGTATTACGAAATCGTTGCTAATGAGATTTATATACCAACTCGCAACCCCCGTTTCATCCCTTCGGGGGTTTTTTTAATCTTTTATTAGTGTGAGTCTACATTTTTCGTAACTCAAAAACGGATGGACCTATTATTGTGAAATTTTAGACAAAATTTCAGACCAAATTATACATTTTATATTTTTCTACTAACTTACTTTAATGGCCATCAAAAACCTAGGTAGGTACTTAATTTCAATAGTCATTATGCAGCATTTTTTTTATTACTTGTTTGTAAAGACCAAGGTCACATTTGTAGACAGTCTAAGAATCTTGAATAAAAATTGAAAGCTGAATAAATTACTACTACTAAAAATATTTTTTATGTAATTCTCAAGAACACATTATCTATACTAATATTATAAAGCTTAAGAGTTTGTTTGTTTGTTTGCACGCGCTAATCTCAGGAACTACTGGTTCGAATTGAAAAATCTTTTTGTTGGATAGATCATTTATCGAGGAAGGCTTTAGGTTATATAACATCACGCTGCGACCAATAGGAGCGAAGAAACAGTGGAAAATGTGTAAAAAACGGGGAAAATAACTATTCCACGCGGACGAAGTCGCTGGCAGAAGCTAGTAATTATACATGTTCTATAGCTATTAGCAAATAAAATCTGAAATCAACAGTGTAAAAATTTCTGATGCCATCGCGGTTATTACACATTGGAATGAAACAACTATAGACGGATTTAACTCGCGTAAGTACTTTAGTGTCAGACTATCGTCAGCTCAGTCGTGCAACGAATATGGGGACTATAAAGTTCCAATGAAATAAGCGGGTTATATCTGTTATAGTTGTTTCATTCCAATTAGTAATGTAATTTGTAATTTATGTTCATAAGGGAGTTTGTAAGACTATTCAGACCAATTGATCTAGTCCCAAACTAAGCAAAGCTTGTACTATGTACTTGACAACGGATAAACATACATAAATACATATAAGACACCCAAGACATACACATGCTCGTGTTCATGACATTTGCCCCTAACAAGATTCGAATCCGCAACCTCCGGTTTTGAAGTCAGGAACTCTGACCTCTACACCAACAGGCCAACATATATGGTTACAAACAAGAAAAAATACCAGTATTTTATTGGAATGAATAATGTTGTCTTAAATAAGGTAGTTTTCAATACTTATAACCATAGGAATATAGAATATATTAATACACATGTCATACAGACGAATTGAGAACCTCCTCCTTTTTTTGAAATCGGTTAAAAATCACTTTAATTTTAGACTATTGCCAGCACAGTCGACTACAAAAATGGAAACTCAATTTTCAAAACATCAGCAAATAAACTAAAATACGCAAGTTAAATCCGTTAATAGTTGTTTCATTCCAATGTGTAATAACCGCGAAGGCATTAGAAATAAATAAATTACGCGAGTTAAATCCGTTAAAGTTGTTTCATTCCAATGTGTAATAACCGCGAAGGCATTAGAAATAATTAAATTACGCGAGTTAAATCCGTTAAAGTTGTTTCATTCCAATGTGTAATAACCGCGAAGGCATCAGAAATAATTATGACTAAAAACTAGTCATATATTTCCCTGAAGGGCAGACGTAAAATAGGCACATCACGAATTCATAATAACTGAATCACCAATGACCGCGCCTTGATAAATAAATACATTATCACTGATAAGCGCCGATAATGCTATCAACTGAAAGGCTGATAACAGGCGGACCTGGATTTTTATTAGCTAAAGTTATTGGGCAGTTAAATATTAAGACCCCACATTTTTCAAAATGTTTAAAAAAAAATCTCAGCAATAATGGTAAAGGCTTAAGAGCCTCCTTTCAGGAGTCTCGCCACCCGTCCGGTTTTGCAGTGAAGGCCCATTAGCTGGCCAACTGCGCTTCGGTATTCAGTTCGAGAAAAAAAAAAAAGCAATAATGGTGTTTCCTATGAACCGTGATAGTTGTTTGAAATTTTCCCACATATATTTCTGTTGCCGCTAAACCAACAAATAATACAATTTGTATAATAATTTCTGATGCCTTCGCGGTTATTACACATTAGAATGAAATAACTATTAACGGATTTAACTCACGTATTTTTATTTTATTTGCTTAAAATACAATTCGTATTTAAGGGAGGCTCCGATAGGGCAGACCTGATATTTTGTTTTTTTTATAACATTTTTTTAAATAGTTACTTTATGCGTATTATAAAACACTAGCTGTCTGCCACTATGAGTACTTTACACAATATGGCTTATAATAATATAATGTTATTCTGATTAATATAAAAATAAGCTATATTATTGCAAAGTTTCATCAAAATCCATTTGATAGTTTTTGCGTGGAAGAGTAACAAACATAATAATATATTCATACATCCATTCATTCATACATTATAACTTTCAGGTTTATAATTTTAGTAAGGATATAATAGTACATTACGCACCTAGGCCAGTAAAATAAAAAATGTTTCAGATCACATGTAATTGTCGTCCGAGGCGAAGCCGAGGTTGACAAAAATGTGATCTGAGGCTTTTTTTTGTTACTGGCCGAGGTCAGTATACTATTTTTCTGTTCGACGAAGCCAGAAAGCGGCAATTTCATTTAGCGCAGCGGCCACCATATAAAATAAAATTCACCAGTTAAACCCGTTATAGTAGTCTTATTAACCTTATCTACGTAAGCTAAACAAATATTGCATGGCAGACCCGTTATAGCGAAATTTAATCAGTTTATCAATGAATAAATAAAAGGGGAACGAAATAACTAAGTAATAATTTCTGATGCCTTCGCGGTTATTACACACTAGCTTCTGCCCGCGACTTCGTCCGCGTGGAACTCCTCCTTTTTTGCAGTCGGTTAAAAAGTAGCCTATGTCCTTTCTCAGGCTCCAGACTTTCGTTGTATCAAATTTAATTTAAATCGGTCCAGTAGTTTTAGCATGAAAGAGTCTCAGACAGACAGACAGAGTTACTTTAGCATTTATAATATTAGTAGGGATTATAATAATATACTGTAGGTGGAGTGACGATTTGCGTAAGATGGCTGGCAGGAACTGGATGCAAGCAGCCAAAGATCAAGCACAGTGGCGTGCAATTCGAGAGGCCTATGTCCAGCAGTGGACTGCAATAGGCTGATGATGTGATGTGATAATAATATACTATACATTGGAATGAAACAACTATTGACGGATTTAACTCGC
Organism: Polylopha cassiicola; assembly: GCA_038024825.1. NCBI lineage: Eukaryota > Metazoa > Arthropoda > Insecta > Lepidoptera > Tortricidae > Polylopha > Polylopha cassiicola. Next base: position 2,384,812 of record CP149065.1, on the reverse strand, counting down.
GTATTTTTTATTTTATTTTTTCCGTCCTCCGGCCAGAAAGCACCAACTTTGTGGCCGCTGCGCTAAATGAAATTGCCGCTTTCTGGCTTCGTCGAACAGAAAAATAGTATACTGACCTCGGCCAGTAAAATAAAAAAGCCTCAGATCACATTATTGTCAACCTCGGCTTCGCCTCGGACGACAATTACATGTGGTCTGAGACATTTTTTATTTTACTGGCCTTGGTACGTAATGTACTATTTTGTGTGTCCTAAAAAAGCGACTTTCTACTGAGTTTCTTGCGGCGTTTCTTCTCAGTAATGATGGTCTTTCCGATGCCCCTATTAGGTTTCAATTGTACTGTAAAATAGTACCACTTTGGGCGAAATGTAACTTAAGTATTTCATAATTGAGAATAGGGTAGTTTTTCAAAAATATAAGGTAGTTTGCATAACTGTATAAATCACTTTAGCGTTAGACTATTGTCAGCTCAGTCGTGCTGCGATTATGGAAACTGTAAAGAATCCGAAACGTCAGCTAATAAAATAAAATAAAAAATACGCGAGTTATATCCGTTTATAGTTGTTTCATTCCAATGTGTAATAACCGCGAAGGCATCAGAAATTATTTTAATATACTATAGTTTATTTATTTTATTTACAGATAAAGTATGTCTTTCGTCGGTCTCTTCGCCATCAGTCTGTCAGTTGCTGGACAGCCAGGATGCAGAGGTCACCTGCATCCCCAACATGGCCTCGAGGTATGAAAATATCTTTATATATTACTAGCTTTTGCCTGCGACTTCGTCTGCGCACGATAAGCTCATTTCACACTTAGGGCTTGAATTTTCCAACATATTTTACATGTTTGAAGGTGAAGAAATTGAACTGAATTTCAATCGGATAACTTTAAACGGCAAAGTTTTATACTAATTTGGCAATCCCGTTTTACAAAAATCAAGTTTCTAACCCTTATAGTTTAGGCCCTGTGTTGATACATCAGTCAGTCAGCTTTCGATTATATAGATTTAGATAAAAAGATATATATTCAATCTACATAATATATAAAAATGAAACCCGTTTTCCGTTGTCACGGCATAACATGAAAACGGCTTGACCAATTAGGCTGATTTTTTTTTGTAGTTTTCCAATACTATGTACATGGTGGTATGGTTCTTACGGAAAAAAATATTGAGAAAATCTCTGAAAAAGGTTGAAAAATATACATTCAATTTTGCATAATTAAATTTTGCATATTTTTTTGCGTAAAAGGTTACAATGCTCCCTCTAGCCAAATCAAATCTTATAACTTTGACAATCTCATTCCTCAGGGTGGACTGCGCGCTACAGCTCACTCGTGGTGAAGTAGACTTCGGATACTTCACTGAAGAAGAGCTGCAAGTGCTGGCACAGATGCAGCCGGCAGACCACAGGGTCGTGGCCACCATCAGAGATGCTACCAAGACAGGTATCAGCTTAACCAAGGCATCCACTTGATACCAACCGTTTGGTCACCATATTGAAAATTTGAAATGTTTATTTATGAAATTAACATACCGCACACCTAGATCTAAAGGGAGCTAACTAAAAAATCTGAATATTTAAATTATGCACACGCTAAAAAAATGGATCCGATTCCTTACAACAATTTCGCCTCTCCCGAAAAAGTTACTTTTTTGAGTTAGCTCCCTTTAGATCTAGGTCTGGGCACACTCTAGGATTTTAGACTAAGGATTCGGTATACTGTATAAAATTTTGTTAAGTTTGTACCTACTTATATTAACGTAGTATACAATATGGACGTTATTGGTCTGAAATAAATGTTTTTTTTTTTATTACTGTATAATATACTGTACTAGTAGTATAAAGTACCTAGTAACCGAAAGATAAGTATCGATGTGATTTTATAATGAGTACCTAAATAGTATCACAAATGTTACATATAATGATCGATATTGATTTACTAAGTTACTTACTTTTTATATGTCTATCAATATATTTAAGTTATAAATTAGTCCACACATCAGCCGGCAATATCTTAGTGTTCAATGCCAGCATCTAATACACCCGTTTTTTTTACAGACAACGTCTCGTTCGAAGCCGTGGCAGTAGTCGCTAACACCCACACGGGAGGCCTGGATGGTCTGAGCAATAAGAAGTACTGTCACCCTGGTCTCAGCACCACCGGGACCTGGTCACCGAGAGTGCAGAAGACCTTGGAACAGGTGGTAAGAACCACAACCATAATATACTAGCCAGGGGATCAATAAGACCTAGAGTGTCTTTGCTTTACTTATTTTTGATGACATGGGGGGGTAGGAGTCTAAAGGACGGTTGCGGAGCACAGCGAAAAACGCACGTTGTCCTTTTTTTATATGTCTCTTTCGCGCGCGCTTAGTAATAGTGCCCTCACGCTCGCACAGCAACCTTGAATGGTTTCTGATGGAAAAAGGGCAACGTCCGTTTTTCGCTGTGCTCCGCGACCGCTCTTTAGATGTACGATATGACTAAAGGCATATGACGAGATCACGCTGACCAAATAGTAGATTTAGAGTATTAACAAAGCCATGGGTAGGAGCATACTGACCAAAAAGATAAAAGATTGTTTAAGCAATAAGGTAAAAATTTGACCTCCAGGCAGCAGGAACTGACCGTTGCCCTGGAGGAGACTCCAACGGAAGAACAGCCGAAGAGATGGAGGCGGCCACCTTGAGCCAGTTCTTCACGGAAGCCTGCAGACCAGGGATATGGAGCGCCAATGTGACCCTTGATGCTGAACTCAGTAAGTCCATTTTGCCCTGACAACATGTTAAGTAATAGCTTTTGATCGAGACTTCGTTTGCACAATTAAATAGAACTTTACATAATATCTTCATAAGTTATAGCCTACTAGCTTCTGCCCGCGACTTCGTCCGCGTGGAACTCCTCCTTTTTTGCAGTCGGTTAAAAAGTAGCCTATGTTCTTTCTCAGGCTCCAGACTTTCTTTGTACCAAATTTCATTTAAATCGGTACAGTAGTTTTAGCCTGAAAGCGTAACATACAGACAGACAAGAGTTACTTTCGCATTTATTATATTAGTTATATATTATACTAGCTTCTGCCCGCGACTTCGTCCGCGTGGAACTCCTCCTTTTTTGCAGTCGGTTAAAAAGTAGCCTATGTTCTTTCTCAGGCTCCAGACTTTCTTTGTACCTAATTTCATTTAAATCGGTACAGTAGTTTTAGCCTGAAAGCGTAACATACAGACAGACAGACAGAGTTACTTTCGCATTTATTATATTAGTTATATATTATATCATATAATATTAGTTAGGATATATATATATTTTCAAATCACACTATATCTTTATATATTGTAGCCTATGTATTATTCTGATTTGTAAGCTATATTATTGTAAAGTTTAATTTAAAATCCATTCAGTAGATTTTATGTGAAATGTAGGGGGCAGATGAGCTAGGATTTTGTTAAGGGAGGGGCAGATGTAAACAAAGTATATAATTATCTAAGACTGGCGGTTCGCCCCGGCTTCGCACGGATCCCTAATTTTTTCAAAATATTCCACAGCCTATGTTACTCAGTGTGAACGTAGCTTCCCAACAGTAAAAGAATTTTTCAAATCAATCCAGCCGTTTTGGAGCCTGCTCAATACAAACAAACAAACAAACAAACCTTTCCTCTTTATTATATTAGTACAGTCTAGCTGTCCGCCCCGGCTTCGCTCGGATCCCTTTTTTTTATAGCCTATGTCACTCGGAAATAATGTAGCTTTCCAACAGTGAAAGATTTTTTCAAATCAGTCCAGCCGTTTTGGGGCCTATTCAATCCAAACAAACAAACCTTTCCTCTTTATTATATTACTAGCTGTCTGCCCCGGTTTCGCACGTATCCTTTTTTTTTATAGCCTATGTCAATCGGGAATAATGTAGCTTCCCAACAGTGAAATATTTTTTCAAATCGGTCCAGCCGTTTTGGAGCCTATTCAATACAAACAAACAAACCTTTCCTCCTTATTATATTAGTATAGATAATTTTCGACACTCGCTAGAGAATCAAAACCTACAGAGAACGCCCGTGCCTCACTGCGCCCTTGAGGACTTTCTAAAAGACCACTCCTTCCACAGAACGCCAGTTCCCCTCTCTCTGCTCTCTCTGCGGCACCAACTCCACCTGTGACAGGTATACCCTGGACATGGGCGCCAATATCGCTGGAGTCTCCAACGACAATACCCACATCCAGGCGTTGCAGTGCCTCTTGAATGGAGGCGACGTGGCGTACGTAGCTTGGCAGCACGTCAGGGAGTTCTTTAACGTGAGTTAAATGGGTTTTAGCGTTTAGTTAAGCGGGACTTTAGCGTTAGACTATTGTCAGCTCAGTCGTGCTACGATTATGGAAACTGTAAAGAATCTGAAACGTCAACAAACAAAATAAAATAAAAATACGCGAGTTGAATCCGTTACTAGTTGTTTCATTCCAATGTATAATAACCGCGAAGGCATCAGAAATTATTAAATGGGTTTTTCATTGAGAATATGTTTTGATGTGTTTTGGAATGAAACTATTATGGACTTAATAATTTAATAATTTCTGATGCCTTAGCGGTTATTATACATTGGAATGAAAACTGTAGACGGATTTAACTCGCGTATTTTATTTTTATTGGCTGACGTCTCGGAGCCTTTACAGATTCCATCATCATTCATAGGTCGTTTTCATTCCAATGTATTATGGACTTTCTTATATCCAAGACTTCGTCTGCGCAGATTTGGGGTCGTTCAAGTATTACGTTAACGCGATTTGGGGGGAGGGGGAGTCTTGTAAAACATGCTATATTATCGTCAATTCAGTAGATATATATGGGAACTGTAAAGCTTTCTAAATAAAATAAAATGCCCGATTTAAATTGTTCCATTCTATTTTTGATATCTGCGAAGGCATTAGAAATTACAATAAATTTAATTGTAATTATTCACGTGTGTGTAATTTTTAAAGTAATGAAACAAATAACGGATTTATCTCGCGTATTATTTTATTTCGAAAACTTTAAAGTTGCCATATCCGTAGCACTAGCTGACGATAGTCTAACGCTAATTCGTGATAGTTGTTTTATTCCAATGTGTAATAACCACGAAAGCATCAGAAAATATTATGTAATACCTATTTTTTATTCAAGTGATTTCAACATTGAAATGAAACAACTTGAACGGATTTAACTCGCGTATTTTATTTTCGTTTCGGAGCCTTTACAGATTCCATAATCGTAGCACGACTGAGCTGACAACAGTCTTATGCTAAGACGCGAGTTAAATCCGTTAAAGTTTTTTCATTCCAATGTATAATAACCGCGAAGGCATCAGAAAGTGTTATGATTTGAACATGTTTCCAATTAGATCCGCAACCCAGACAGAGCGAACAACTACTCTCTCCTCTGCCCTGATGGCAGCCTGGTGGCTTTAGCTAGTAACATCCTGACCAACAGCACCTCGCCCTGCGCCTTCGTGAAGCAACCTTGGGGCGCCATCGTTGCTAGCTCGTAAGTATACTAGGGCAGGCATGTTATTGGTCCTGTATGCAATGCACGCCTGTGATATCGCTTTTTTAAAGTAAGCTTACTAGATGTTATTCGGCCTAAATGAAATGCACGCCTGTGGTATCACTTATTGGGGTGCTATCGTTGCTAGTTTATAAGTATACTAGGGTGGGCATGACATTGCACGCCTGTATTAAAGTATCTTTTGATAGTTTATGCCGAAAATTTTCGACACTCTCAAGGGAATCAAAACCCACAGTGTACTTCCCGTGAACTCAGAATCATTTGCTACAAGACAACTTCTTATAGCACAGATAAAGGAAAAATTGCGAATACAAATAGGTTATATCATATGATAAAAATATGTTTAAACTTATATACCTAACTAGTATTAACTACAATGTACTTTTTTTGGTTCAATATCATTATATTATAACTAGGTCCAATAATATAATACGGACTTGGCCGATACTTCTATTCTATCTATACTAATATTATAAAAAGGAAAGGTTTTTTTGTTTGGATTGAATAGGCTCAAACAACTGAAACCGATTTGAAAAATTCTTTCACTGTTGGGAAGCTACACTATTCCCGAATGACATAGGCATAAAAAGGGATCCGTGCAAAGCCGGGGCGGACAGCTATTTTTTTATACACAGATTCGTATATATTTATATTTCTGAAGCTAATGATATATTTATTTAACAGGACCCGTGCTACCCAAGTGGCAGCCAGTCTCCAGACCTGGTGGCCCAACGGCACTCCTACAGGAGCCGCCTGGCGCACCCAGCTGTACAACAACCTCGTACCAGTCTCTACTAACACCATAGCTGTGTTTGAGACCACCTTAAACACCCCTGCTAGCTTCCTTGCTAATAGTAAGTATTATTGGAATAATAAAATTAACTCGCGCTGTGGCCTTAGAATGTGTATCCCATCTCAGAATCTTCTGTGCCCCACATTAGAATCCTGTGCCCCATCTTAGAATCCTCTGTGACCCAGAATAATATGTGCCCCATCCCAGATTGATCTGTGTCCCATCCCAGATTGATCTGTGTCCCATCCCAGATTGATCTGTGTCACATCCCAGATTGATTTGTGTCCCATCCTAGATTGATCTGCGTCCCATCCCAGATTGATCTGTGTCCCATCCCAGATTGCTCTGTGTCCCAACCTAGATTGCTCTGTGTCCCAACCTAGATTGATCTGTGTCCCATCCCAGATTGATCTGTGTCCCATCCCAGATTGCTCTGTGTCCCACCCCAGAATGATCTGTCCCCTACCTCAATATGCAAAATTTCAAATTTTCTGAGATAGAAGATATCTTACCAAGACTTGTTTTCCAGCTAATTGATAATTCTATGTTTTTCCAGCTCGTGTGGTGACAAACATCGACGCGGCGCCCACACCGTGCGTGCCGGCGCGTCGCTGGTGCACCATCTCAAACGACGAATTAGCCAAATGCAACTGGCTTAGGACGTCTGCATACGTTCTAGGAATTCAGGTAAATATTAATTACCTACTAGAGGTCCGCCCCGGCTTCGCACGGATCCCTATTATTTTTATCCAAAATATTCTATAGCCTATGTTACTCGTGGATAATGTAGCTTTCGAATGGTGAAAGAATTTTTAAAAACGGTCCAGTAGTTTTTGAGCCTATTCATTACAACCACACAAAGTTTTCATAATCGTAGCACGACTGAGATGACAATGGTCTAACGCTAAAGCAAATTTATACAGTTACTTTATATCTCGAACTATTATGGAAACTGTAAAGAATTCGAAACGTTATCAAATAAAATAAAATAAAAATACAGGAGTTAAATCCGTTAATAGTTGTTTCATTCCAATAATTCGAATATATTTATTACTAGCTTTTGCCCGCGACTTCGTCCGCGTGGAACTCCTCCTTTTTTGCAGTCGGTTAAAAAGTAGCCTATATCCTTTCTCAGGCTCCAGACTTTCTTTGTGCCAAATTTCATTTAAATCGGTCCAGTAGTTTTAGCGTGAAAGCGTAACAGACAGACAGACAGAGTTACTTTCACATTTATAATATTAGTAGGGATTTACTAGCGGTCCCGGCAGACGTCATCAAATTAGGTACAACTTTAGTTAGACAACGTTTGTATGGGAAAAGAAAAGGGCTGTTTTTAGGGGTTTCCGGGCAATTATTCTATTTTTTTTCGATATAAATTGGCCAAATTGGTCCAGGCGTTGTCGAGTTATGCGCTTACCAACACATTTTGCGATTCATTTTTATATATAAGAAGAAAATACCGCACTCTACAATGTCTATTTTATATTCCAGCCCACAATATCGTGTATCCAGGACACTAGCGTGTTCAAATGTCTCACCCGTATCAAGGACAACCAAGCGGACATCATGGCTGCTCCCGCCAACTATGGATACCTTGCCAGACAGTAAGTGCTTTTTACCAGGCGCGTGCAGTGAGGGTCGCGCATGTACTACGTCAGGGTAGGCACTCCATCATTTATACCATTGTGCCTATATGGAATGCACGCCCTTGAACTATTGTCAGTGATCTATACTAATATAATAAAGAGGAAAGGTTTGTTTGTTTGGATTGAGGCTCCAAAACTACTGGACGATTTGAAAAATTCTGACTGTTGGGAAGCTACACTATTCTCGAGTGACATATGCTATAGAAAAAGGGATCCGTGCAAAGCCGGGGCGAACAGCTAGTTTGTAATAATTTTGTGAATTTAATACACTAGATTGAATATTGGCTTCGTATTGACATTTCGAATCATTTGTCATCGACAATGACCACGATGACCTGACATAACGTTGAAGTCAAAATTTAATCGAATTTTGGAATGAAACAACTATAATGGATATAAGTCATAGTTCGTTTTTTTTTCCAAGTTTTCTCACCTTTTAAACCTTCCCTGGAGTTCTACAAACATTTTAAAACTAAAATCAGCCAAATCGGTTCAGCCGTTCTCGAGTTTTAGCGAGACTAACGAACAGCAATTGATTTTTATATATACAGATAATAATGATTTCATTGGGATAAAACAATTAAAATGGAATAATAAGGAACAATTGAAATATATGACCATTTTTAAATAAACACTAATAAATTTAACAAAGTAATGGTTCAATTATTTATTAAAAAATATCAGTTTTTCTATCGAAAAATCATAAAGTTACGTTTGAACATATTTCAGACACTACCGCCTGACCCCCGTGAAGTTGGTGCAGAACAGCCGCGGCAACTCAAACTCGTTCTCGCGCGTGGCGGCACTCGTGCGCAATTCCGCCGCGCTCGCGGCTAACGTCACGCGGTTCGGGAACATGCGGGGATTGAGGGCGTGTTTCCCCGAATTTGGAGGGATTTGTAAGTATTTTTACTTATTTTTATTAGGTTAATATATTATGAATTAAAACTATGTAGGTAAAATCTTTTAAGCTCAATTGCAGTAAGTTCTAAAAGTATTGACTTGAAGTTTAAGTCTTAAAAACTATAATGACATTTGTACCAAGACAAGAGTAGAATTTCGACGACATATGAGTAGTAAAAGCGTGGTTGTTGGAAGGATCGTATTTAATATTGAATAGTCTTATGCTAAAGTACATGTATTTGTTTGTATTCCAGCGTACATGTCGTTCGTGCGGGTTGCGCAGGAGTTGAGCCTGATCAGCAGTTCTGAGTGCGACTACTCGCGCGCCGTCGGAGAGTTCTTCGGCAGCGCGTGCGCACCCGGCGCTAGAGACGCAGAGCACTCGCTCTCTGACAGCGTAAGTTTATCTATACTTCTATACTAATATTATAAAGAGGAAAGATTTGTATTTTTGTATGTTTGTAATGAATAGGCTCAAAAACTACTGGACCGTTTTTAAAAATTATTTCACCATTCGAAAGCTACATTATCCACGAGTAACATAGGCTATAGAATATTTTGAAAAAAAAAATATGGATACGTGCGAAGCCGGGCGATCGTCTAGTGATATAATGAAGAGGAAAAGTTTGTTTGTTTGGATTGAATAGGCTCCTAAACGGCTGGGCCGATTTGAAAAATTATTTCACTATTGGGAAGCTACACTATTACCAATTCTTTGAAAGTTTAAATATATATTTTTATTTATTTTCACAGACATACGACACCACCAACCTGTGCAGTGTGTGCAAATCTACCAATGCCACTTCAAATTGTAAGTTACAACTATTTAAGGACTAACATAACTAATCTTTGATATGAAAACACTTTTCCGTATGACATAATAATATTATTATTGAATATATATTATGTCATTAGTTTTCATTTTGTTTATCTAGAGCTACCACAAATCATAATTACTTAATAATTTATGTAATATGAGAACTAGCCAAGTCAGAGCTAAGGCTTCAGTATGTTATTAGCCTAAATTTTATAAAGAAATTATACTTATTTGGAGTTGTTTCACATATTTCATGTTGTAATGATATAAATAAATTACAGGACGGACCATTAACTTGGCAACCATTTTTTTTTAACTTGCATATTTATTTATTTAGCTTTAGACTTTTTTTTGTCAAAGCCTACCGAACCTTACTTTATGTAAAATGTCTAGTTTCTGAGCGCCATAATCCGGGGATTTCACGCGGCTACTCCGGGTTGCAAAATTTTAGAGATGGCAACCCTAATTTTAGAGATGGCAACCCTAATTTTAGAGATGGCAACCCTAATTATTTTTTTTTATTTCAGTCACATGCGATTGGAATTATAGAGACAACATGTATTTTGGCAACAACGGGTCGCTTAGCTGCCTCGCCGATGGCGCCGATGTCGCCTTCGTAGACATACAGAATATCAACTGTAAGTAATTTAAAAATCTTTATATATATAAATCTTCTGTACGTGTGTTAGTCATTGAACTCCTCCTAAACGGCTGGACCGATTTTGATATTTTTTTTTGTGTATTCCAGGGGGTTTGATGGTTTGCATTCACAATACGGCTGTTAAAGTTTACATTTGGGACGTGGGACAGGACAACGTCTGTCTGGTCCGCTAGTATAATATATATGGGAATGAAACAACTAATAACGGATTTAACTCGTGTATTTTTAGCTACATTCACCCTGAGTAACATAGTCTAAAATCCAATGGTGTAAGAATTTTTGAAATTGGCAGAAAAGCACAGAGAACAAATAAAATTCAAACTATTATTAGAAACTAGCGGTCCCGGCAGACGTCGTCCTGCCCGGCAATCGATTTGACAGTTGTCATTGTTGCGTTTTGTTAAAAGTACTATTTTTAACAAAAGGGTTTAATATTTTTTTCTTTTTTTTTACTGGAACGTGATAAAAAGTATCCTATGTCCTTTTCCTGGCTCCGAGCTACCTCCCCGCCAATTTTCAGCCAAATCAGTTCAGCCGTTCTTGAGTTATAAACGGGGTAACTAACACAACTTTCTTTTATATATATAGATAGAAAGATATAGATATATAGATTTACAGATGTCATTTTATATTTTTTGTCGTAGTCGTCAAGTAAATTTTAACATATAAGCGATAGGTATATAAAATGTAAGATTTATGTGATTTTTAAAAGTGTCGACCAATCATTATGTCCCAATGAATTACGATTTATCGCGATCGATAATTGATTCGATAATCAGCGATCATGGATCATGGATCGAATTGAATTTGAGGTTATAAATGGTTTTTTTTTCAGCGTACCTATCAGCTCTGAATCTTGACGCCAACACCTTCAGAGTATTATGCCGCAATGACACTCTCGCCAACAACAGCGGAGTCATCGTCGATGACGCTTGCTTGCTGTCCTACGTTGTTGATTCTGAGGTCCTCACAAGAAGGTAAGATTTTTATTTAAATTATGACGCCATGACACCATGCTCTCTCGTCTATCGTCATATACTAACGCCACAGTCCCACAGGGGCAGCCAGAGACCGCTCTCCACTCGCCACAATCCTGACACACCTCTCTTGCTTCCTTCACACTCGTTACACACATATACTCACGCCACAGTCCCACAGGGGCAGCCAGAGACCGCTCTCCACGTTCAGACATCTCATTTTTTCGACTCCTTACTTCCGTTTTCCATGACAAAATTAAGCTAGCTAGCTTTTTTATTAAACCTATGATGCCACAGACAGACATACTCACAGACACTCACGCACACACACGCACACACAGACAGAGGTAGAGAGAGAGACGTCAAATTTATAACACCCCGTCATTTTTGCATCGGGGATTAAAAATGTTCACAGCCTAGTCTAGTGGTCAGACTGCTAAAATCTACTGTCAATCTGATGACGTGACGCATTTTTTTTAAATCTCTATAAAATAAGTGGGCGTTTTGTTATTCAAGGGGTCGCCTTGTTACGTTGCCAGCGGAACCGGGGACTCCCGGAAACTTGACAAATCCGAACAGACCGCAAACTGTTTACCAGTATGTATTTGTTGAATCGAATTCAATTGAAACTAATACAAAATGGAAATCGTTTGATCCCGTACTTACTTAACCTTACCTTGAGGTAACTTAAGACAACCAATCAAAATAACCTAATAAATCCAATCGAATTCTGTCTACCTATGTATCTAAATATTATTTTTTGATTTACCTTACCTTATCTAAATACTTACTTTACCTTACCTTACATTACCTAAAGACATTTTATCATAACTAGTACTCGTTATACCTTACCTTACTTAAATATTTAGTTTACCTTAGTTTACCATAGCATTAGTCTTGCTTTACCTACTTGTTTTAAGTTACCTAAATACTTATTTCTAGAAGCTTAGTGCGTAGCAAACTAGCACACAAGATTAATATCGCTGGGAAAACATCTGTCTATCTCTTTCACACATTGCTAAAGTAAAACAGTGACAGAAAATGCTTGCTTTACCTATAGCAGATGTGTGCACATGTAGGCACCAGAGTAGGCATACCATTTATCACATAGTGTTTATACGGAATGCACACCCTTGCATGACAAATGCTTCTTACCTTATTCTTCTTTCCAGAAACGATCCAGCTTTCAACAGTATAAGTACTCTTCTCGACACATTGGAAACTTATTTCGGATACGCCGCAGCTTCCGGCACTCAGCTTGTAAACCTCGAAATCTACTCATCATTCGACAACAAGAACGACTTATTGTTTAAGAATACTGCTGTCGGTTTGTCTGAGCCGTCTCTAGCTTCTAGCAACGAGCCCGCTCGTGCCTATATACAGCTATTTGAGCATTTGCAAGCTTGTACCGGCGCTGGATCCAACATTCCAGTACCTGGGTTGGCTAACCGTAGTTTTTATTCCATCGTGACGTTGATTGTTACGTCTTTATTAACAAGGTTCATTGTTTATTAAGTTGAAATTGCCTTTAAGGGCTCGGGTAACCTTAAGGTAACTTAAGACAACCAATCAAATTAAAAATTACCTTGAGGTAAATTAAGATAACCAATCAAATATCTTTTTACCTTTTAGTCTTACAAGTATTAAATACTATATTTAATAGTTTTTCAGTTAATATTTGTATTCAGAGTCGAAGTATTTACCGACAATTATGTAATAATGGTATAGTGTAAGATGATTATTTGAGTAATTTATTGTAAAAATGAGAACACAATAGTTAGTAGAATCGGTTAATGTGGTAAGTAAAGTCGTGTGAATTTTCAATCATGTTTGTTTTTAACTTTCTTTTTATATAACTAGGTACCGGTCCCTTTGCCTGGGTGCCATTATACAAACATTACCGACATACTTGAACGAAAAAATAAATTATATATTCAATTCGATCAAGAATTATTCGTTCGGAAGTGATACGCGTATTTCAGTAATTCAATTTTATTTATATAAATAACAAATTGTATCAAATAATAATGTTAAGTATTTTGTAATAAGTACATTTTAAAATTTCAATCTTTTTGTCACCAGTTTTGTATTTACCTATATTGACTACATTGCTAATTTGTATTTAAGATAAAAGTGTATTGAATTTTTATTTTTGTGAATAAAGTCTTTTTTTGTAATATTTTTTTTATTATATACATGCATGCATTTATGCCCCTTAAATGTAGGTAAGTTTATATATAGTTTACTAGCTGTCCGTCCCGGCTTCACACGGATCCCTTTTCTTATAGCCTATATCACTCGGGAATAGTGTAGCTTCCCAACGGTGAGAGAATTTTTCAAATCGGTCCAGTCGTTTAGGAGCCTATTCAATCCAAACCAACAAACTTTTCCTCTATATAATATTAGTATAGATTATTTATGCATTTTAGTTCCAAAAGATATTGTTTATTTATACATGCTATAAAATTACTTAGATAGGTATATATTACAAAACTAGCTGTCCGCCCCGGCTTCGCACGGATCATCTTTTTTTTATAGCCTATGTCACTCGGGAATAGTGTAGCTTCCCAACAGTGAAAGAATTTTTGAAATCTGTCCAGCTGACTCCAGCCGTTCTGGAGCCTATTCAATCCAAAGAAACAAACAAACCTTTCCTCATTATAATATTAGTATAGATTACTAGCTTCTGCCCGCGACTTCGTCCGCGTGGTACTCCTCCTTTTTTGCAGTCGGTTAAAAAGTAGCCTATGTCCTTTCTTAGATTCCAGACTTTCTTAGTACCAAATTTCATTTAAATCGGCCCAGTAGTTTTAGCGTGAAAGCGCAACAGACAGACAGACAGACAGACAGAGTTACTTTCACATTTATAATATTATAAGTAGGGATACAAAAAAAAACTAATTCGAAACCTCTTGAACTATTATTAGATAAAATAATGATTTTTGAAAAAACAACGTCAAGGTTAAAACTGCAACACATAAAGATACTTTAAAGTTGATTCAATTTTGTTTTGTTATAAAAAAATATTTTCTTATGTTAACATGAACAATTGTTATCTATACTAATATTATAAAGCTGAAGAGTTTGTTTGTTTGTTTGAACGCGCTAATCTCGGGAACTACTGGTTCGAATTTAAAAATTCTTTTTTTTGTTGGATAGATCATTTATCGAAGAAGGCTTTAGGCTATATAACATCACGCTGCGATCCAATAGGAGCGAAGAAACAGTGGAAAATGTGTAAAAAACGGGGAAAATATGAAGCCTTATGAATAATTACTATTCCACGGGGACGAAGTCACGTGCACAGCTAGTGTTAATATAAATCTTAAATATATATAAAATCCTTTTCCTGACTGACGGATACGCGCACAGTCTATATACTATTTTACCTATTTTGTTTTATTTGCTGACGTTTCGGAACCTTTACAGTTTCCATGATCGTAGCACGACTGAGCTGACAATAGTCTAAGTCTGTAGGACATTACTTTTATTCCAAAGTTAGAACCTTTTTCAAAATATTCTAAGGAACCTTAAAATCATAAAACGAAATCCAATTATAAATATTAACTTTTTGTAGATTAAATAGGTAAGTATTTACTAATAAAATATTGACATGCAATCTATATTTTTGAAGGTTTTTTTCTATAATTATCTTATACCTACAATAAAAGGTCAGTAGACTGTACACGAGATTATCAAAAGTGCTTGACATTTTAAAGTATAATATGATACTACAATAATATAGTCTGAAACAGAAGAAATGGATACTCGCTAAGCAGGATGAAGCTTTTTTTTTTTTTTTTTTTTCGAACTGAATACTGAAGCGCAGTTGGCCAGCTAATGGGCCTTCACTGCAAAACCGGACGGGTGGCGAGACTCCTGAAAAGAGGCTCTTAAGCCTTTTGGGTTGGTTTAGGGTTTTTAGCAAGGTGGGGGTCGCACCTCGGCTCGGGCCGTCAGGAGGTGTGTTGACACGACTATTATGTTGCAAGGGAACAGAAGGTCCCTGCGGATAAGTCCGACGCGCGCCGGGTGTATGTGGACGTCTTCGACCCCGCCGGCGGGGCCGCTGTAACACTATCGAGTATGCTAGGTGTGGGTGAGGCCGCATGCCGCGCGGCAGCTGCCTGTGTGTCGGTGTACGGTTTGTGTCCGTGGGAGGGGGCGCGGCGGCCGCTATGGCAGCCGTGATCGAATCGGGCGAAGCAGGAAGCGAGGCCGTTTTTCAGGTAGCGCACATTTTGTCAACATAATATTAAGAACGTTAATAATTTCTGATGCCTTCGCGGTTATTACACATTGGAATGAAACAACTATTAACTTCGTTTCGGATTCTTTACAGTTTCCATAATCGTAGCACGACTGAGCTGACAATAGTCTAACGCTAAGTAAAGAATCCGAAACGTCCGCAAATAAAATAAAATAAAAATACGCGAGTTAAATCCGTTAATAGTTGTTTCATTCCAATTAAGAACGTTATCAACAAGAAGATATGTCGAGTCGATATTGTTTCGTTGTCAAAATGAAGAACTAAGATTATTCTCGTTGTCGACAACGTAACCGATTTTTGACAGATCACCGTGAGAATAAGACTACAAGCTACCTGGTAGGTATCGAAGGTGAAAAATATTTTTTTAAAGGATAAAAGGTAGGTATTCTAAGTCCGTCTCCTGGTCCTAAGCTTCCTCTTCACTAATTTTCAGCCGAATCGGTATAGCCGTTCTTAAGCCACAGAGTATAACTAAAACGACTTTCTTTTATAATATAAAGTTGTATAGTTATAAAAACTAAAAGACCCTCTAAAAAGTATAACAATAATAAAATCTTAATATTAGTTACCTAGGTATTAATATTTCTACAAAGAAAACGTCATGTCGGAGGGACCGCTTTTCATTTAGGTGTACCTACTTACCTAATATTTACAATCTACCTAAACCTACGGTCCCCCCGACATGACGTTTTCTTTGTAGAAATATTAATACCTAGGTAACTAATATTAAGATTTTATTATTGTTATACTTTTTAGAGGGTCTTTTAGTTTTTATGTCGGGGGTTTGTTAAATTTTTAATTTATTTTTTTATTTCATACTTTTTGTAAGTAGGTACGTAGATACCTACCACATATTATTATTTTTAACTAATTTCCATTTCACATGGAATTTCGTAATGTACATGTTATCCTCTTACATTTGATACCCCACTCGGGTATATTTGCCGACATTGGGCTTACCATTTACACTATTACTCCCCATAATTTTTGAACTACGTAACCGATTTTCATTGTAATTTTAATTTTGTAATGTACACGCGATCCTCTTTCATTTGATACCCCACTCGGGTATATTTGTAGACTTTTGGTTTTCCATCCCCACTTTCACTCCCAATATTTTTTGAACGACTCAACCGATTTTCATTATGATTTCAATTTTGTAATGTACCCGTCACCCTCTTTCATTGGATACCCCACTCGAGTATATTTGTAGACATTTATTTTTACATCCTCTCTTTAACCCCCCCTAATTATTAAACTACTGAGACGATTTTTATAAATCATAGCTAAGAACACTCCCGACATATACACCTTTCAAACAAAAAAAAAAGAATCAAAATCGGTTCATGCGTTAGGGAGCTATGATGCCACAGACAGACACACACACACACACACACACACACAGACAGACAGACAGACACGTCAAACTTATAACACCCCGTCGTTTTTGCGTCGGGGGTTAAAAACAAAGAACAATCAAATTAAAGCATTACATACCTACATACATCATAGTAGCTACTCGAAGTATATAATTATACGCAGACAAAGTCGCATGGAAAAACTTGTGTATTACAGATCGTGATTTAGAATTTAAATAATTCGAGGTCAGACTAGCAAAGGTGCAGAGTGCAGTCGGGTTATTCAACTAAGTTTATGCAAATCAACATTGTAACTTTGATGAAACATCAAAGTCACGTATTTGTCATAATTACTAAAAATAATCACAAATAAATATCAAATATAAACTCAAATACAATCAGTCGTCTCGAAATTATTGTACTGAGACGTAAACAAACCCGTGATATAAAATTTATATTTTGTTTAAAGTCCTAATAATAATTGACAAAATTATAAGGAATTTACAGTCGGCATTAAATTAACCAATGTATAGAAATAAATTTATAATCAATACTAGTTCACAATAACCAAAGAACACAGAAGATTTAAAATCAAAATGTTCTTATTAATAACAGCGATAATTTTAATACTATACATATATGGGACAAAATCGTTTAACTACTGGAAAGAAAGGGGTGTCAAATATGACAGACCATTACCGTATGTCGGGAGTATCGGGAAAGTGTTCGCTCACCGCCAAAGCATATCAGATTATGTAACAGATCTTTACAGAAAAAATCCAGAAGAAAAATTTGTAGGATTCTACATAGCCAGTGGGAAAGGACTAGTAATAAGAGACCTAGAGTTAATAAAATACGTTTTAGGAACAGATTTCCACTCGTTCTACGCTAGAGGACTAAGCTTCGACACTGACGTCATCGAACCTCTATTGAAAAACCTATTCTTCGCTGATGGCGACCTCTGGAGACTTCTCCGTCAAAGGATGACCCCAGCTTTCACAAGTGGTAAGCTCAAAGCAATGTTTCCTTTGATAATTGAGAATACAGAGAAGTTAAAACGCATGGCTGCAGCGTCAGCGAAAAATGGCACGGAAGTCGATGTAAGAGACTTGATGGCAAGTTATACAACTAATTTCATCAGCGCTTGTGGTTTTGGCATCGACACTATGTCCATTGAAAATGATAGGGTCTTACGTGATTTGGGGAAAAGAGTTTTTCAACCCACAGCGAGAGATGGCATTATTAGTGCTTTGAAAAGAATTGCCCCGGACATGTTTAAACATTTACACATGTTAGCACCAGAAGTGGAAAATGCTACGTTCGCTTTGGTCAATGGGATTTTGAAGGACAGGAATTTTAAGCCGTCAGGAAGGAATGATTTTATAGATTTACTATTGGAGTTGAGAGCTAAAGGGACGATTGTAGGAGAGTCCTTGGAAATGAGAGAAGTGGATGGATCTCCCAAAGCTGTAAGTTTGGAACTGGATGAGTTGTTAATGGCCGCTCAAGTGTTTGTTTTTTTCGCGGCTGGTTTTGAAACGTCTTCTTCGGCCACTAGTTTTTTGCTGCATCAATTAGCTTTCCATCCTGAAGTACAGAAGAAGTGCCATGATGAAATAGATGAAGTGTTGCGTCGTTATGACAATAAACTGTGTTATGATGCTGTGAAGGAGATGAAATATCTTGAGATGTGTTTCAAGTGAGTATTTCATTACAAAGTGGGTATGTTAATCCCTACTAATATTATAAATGCGAAAGTAACTCTGTCTGTCTGTCTGTTACGCTTTCACGCTAAAACTACTGGACCGATTTAAATGAAATTTGGTACAAAGAAAGTCTAGAGCCTGAGAAAGGACATAGGCTACTTTTTAACCGACTGGAAAAAAAAGGAGGAGTTTCACGCGGACGAAGTCGCGGGCAGAAGCTAGTAATAAATAAATGAGTGGGAGTAGGTACCTATTTAAAGTTTTTGTTTAGTATGCAAGTGAAAATAGTATAAATTTAGTAGTATAAATATAAATACGTAATCTAAAAAAGTGTAAAAGATTTTTTTAAAAGCTTTTATTTATCTTGCAATGTAAGTATGTGTGTGAATGAAATGTTGCAACTTAATTTTGAAGCAGATATCTTTAACCGATTGAGCTGATATGTTGTACACACGTTCAGTTTGGATGACAATGCAGGGTTAACTGTGTGACGTGGTTTTAAAATCAAATTAATGGGTGCAAAAGGGGGTAAACCGAAAGTCTACAAATGTATCACACGTCCATTGTAAAATTAAAAGAGGTTGTTTTATAAAAAAGTTTTATAATTTTAGTCTTATATGAATCTATTTACTAATAAATCTTTTTGCATTTCAGAGAAGGACTAAGAATGTTCCCTCCACTAGGATTCTTGGTTAGAAAATCAGTTAGACAATACACTTTCCCCGGTACGAAAGTGACTATTGACAAAAATATAAATGTGGTAATACCGGTACATGCCATACAAACAGATGAGAAAATTTTCAAGGACCCTGAAGAGTTTAGGCCTGAAAGATTCCATCCAAATGCTGAGAAAATTAATAATTATGCTTATATGCCTTTTGGAGAGGGACCAAGAATGTGTATTGGTGAGTAATTCATTTAATTTCTGATACCTTCGCAGTTATTACGCTTCTGCCCGCGACTTCGTCCAAGTGGAATTTCATACACTTAACAACTTTCTTTGTACTAAATTTCATTTAAATCGGTCCAGTAGTTTTAGCGTGAAAGCGTAACAGACAGACAGACAGACAGACAGAGTTACGTTCTCATTTATAATATAATAATAGTAGGGAATAGTAGGGAAGTAGGGATAGTAGGGATAGTAGGGATAGTAGGGATAGTAGGGATAGTAGGGATAGTAGGGATAGTAGGGATTAGTTAGGACTAGTCCTAATCAGAAGCTAGCTTCTGCC
Organism: Polylopha cassiicola; assembly: GCA_038024825.1. Classification (NCBI taxonomy): domain Eukaryota; kingdom Metazoa; phylum Arthropoda; class Insecta; order Lepidoptera; family Tortricidae; genus Polylopha; species Polylopha cassiicola. The sequence continues at coordinate 2,364,917 of CP149065.1, read as the reverse complement.
CTCGAGTTCGTCTGCGCATGTTAAGTACTTTACACGTTATAAAATAAAGCCTACTTATATATCGCGCACCTAGATCTAAAGGGAGCTAACTCAAAAATCTGAATATTTTAATTAAACACACGCTAAAAAAAAGGATCCGATCCCTTACTACAATTTGGCCTCTCCCGAAAAAGTTTTTTTTTGAGTTAGCTCCCTTTAGATCTAGGTGTGCGATATATTTTTTTTTTCTAATAAAAAAGCTACTTATATTGTTGTAAAATTTTATCGAAATCCATTCAATGAGGAACAAACATAGATTTGCATACATTCTTATAAACATTCACGTTTTTATCTACACTACTATTATAAAGAGGAAAGTTTTGTATTTTTGTGTTTGTTTCTAAAACTAATATAAAACTATAAAACTCAAAACTATTCAGCCGATTTTAAAAATTCTACATTGGAAAGCTACATTCACCCATTATGCTATATATTTTGAAAATTAGAGATTCGTGAAAAGGGGTGGGCCGCTACTAATGTTATAATAAGAAATACGATACGTATTTTATTTGCTAACGTTACAGTTCCCATATTCGTTGCACTCTAAGCTGATAGTCTAACCATTTTAACAGGTGAGCGTCTAGGCGCCATGCAGTCCATAGCTGGTCTAGCGGCATTCCTGAGCCAGTTCTCCGTTCACCCTTCAAAGAACACCCAGAGACACCCCCAGACGGATCCAGCGTCTTTCATAGTGCAGAATATAAGTGGGGGGCTGCCGCTAACTCTCTTGATGCGATAATCAATAATCAATAAGTTAAACACATGTATCGTTGGAATGAAACAACTATGAACAGATTTAACTCTAATAATTTCTGATGCCTTCGCGGTTATTACACATTGGAATGAAACAACTATTAACTTTAGCTCTCACTTTAGCGTTAGACTATTGTCAGCTCAGTCGTGCTACGATTATGGAAACTGTAAAGAATCCGAAACGTCAGCTAATAAAATAAAAATAAAAATACGCGAGTTAAATCCGTTAATAGTTGTTTCATTCCAAGATTTAACTCTATTTTATTATACGTTTCGATTTCTTTAGTTTCCATAATCGTAGCACGACTGAGTTGAAAATGAATCCGTCTATAGTTGTTTCATTCCAATGTTATTCTGGGATTCAAGTGAAAAAGGTTTTACTATCATACGATCCTCGTGAAAAAAGAATATATACCTTCGCGGTTATTACACATGAATGAAACAACTAAGTATAGACGGATTTAACTCGCGTATTTTATTTTATTGGCTGACGTTTCGGAGCCTTTACAGATTCCATCATCGTAGCACGACTGAGCTGACAATAGGTACTCTTATGCTAAAGTGATTTATACAGTTACGCAAACTACCTTACTAAATTTTATTTTTATTTTATTTGCTGCCGTTTCGATATCTTTACAGTTTCCATAATAGCGACTTAAATCCGTTCATAGTTGTTTCAGTTAAACCCTTAACTTCTGATGCCTTCGCGGTTATTACGTGGAATGAAACAACTATTTCAATATTTGTTTATTAAAAGACATTGTTATTTTATATTTGAATTATATAAAAACAATAAAGATTTGTTTACAAATGTTTTTTATGTTAAAAATAATTAAAATCTTGTATTGTACCGAACAATACATTGTAAACCTAATAAAAAAAAGAGTTTTTGAGTTGTATCCGAAAAAAATATTGTTTTTATTATAATTACTACATAGTATAAAACAAAATCGCTGTCGCTGTCTGTCCGTCCCTATGTATGCTTAAATGTTTAAAACTACACAACGCATTTTGAAGCGGTTTTTATTGTGATTCAAGAGGAAGGTTTATAGCACCCGTGTGAAACCAGGGCGGGTCGCTAGTTCAAATATATAAGCTATATGATTATAATTTCTGATGCCTTCGCGGTTATAACACATTGGAATTAAACAACTATAGACGGATTTAACTCGCGTATTTTATTTTATTGACTGACGTTTCACAGCCTTTACAGATTCCATAGTCGTAGCACGACTTAGCTGACAATAGTCTTAAAGTTAGAAACGTCAGCCAATACAATAAAATACGCGAGCTAAATCCGTCTATAGTTGTTTCATTCCAAAGCTTTATCATTGCAAAGTTTCAAAATCCATTCAGTAGTTTTTGCAAAAAGAAGTAACAAACAAACAAACATACATACATACTCACGAACTCTCGCGACCGGTAGGATCACTGGTTTGAAATAAAAAACAAAAATAATCTTCGTCCATCTTTAATTCCTTTTCTATTTATAAAATAATCAAATTAACATTACTATCGTATTCAATAAGTTAAAATACATGTACCGTTATTCTGGGATTCTAGTGAAAAAGGGTTTAACTTTCATACGGTCCTAGTAGTAAAGAACATTAGTGTCATAACATGTACGGTTCAATGTGGAAATAAAATATGACATACGATGCGTAAAAAAATAGTACATTACGCACCAAGGCCAGTAAAATAAAAAATGTCTCAGATCACATGTAATTGTCGTCCGAGGCGAAGCCGGGGTTGACAAAAATGTGATCTGAGGCTTTTATATTTTACTGGCCGAGGTCAGAATACTATTTTTCTGTTCGACGAAGCCAGAAAGCGGCAATTTCATTTAGCGCAGCGGCCAGGACGACGGAAAAGAATATTAATATCATATTTACGGTCCAATTAAAAAGACCAAAATTGATTTGACATCCGCGAACGACTGTCACGTACGTCACAAACGTTCGCGGATGTCAAATCCCATACATTTTTGTCGTTTCGTTTAACGTTCACGTTGAACGTTGGCACCTTGTCTAAGCCCCTAGGACCGTACGACACTTATCCTTTTTTTTTAAAACTGGACCTGGTATTATAATACTTCTTTCCACTAGGACCGAAAAAGGTATGACAGTCGTACCTTTATTTTAATAGGCATGAAAAATGTTTTTTCTGTCCTCCAGCCGGAAAGCGCCAACATTGTGAAAAATAGTATACTGACCTCGGCCAGTAAATAAAAAAGCCTCAGATCACATTTTACATACATTTTTTTATTTTACTGGCCTCGGTGCGTAATGTAGGTACTATTTTTGTGTCCATCATGTAGATTACCAAAAAATATTAGACTCGTATTTTTTCTTTTCTCAATCGAACAATAAATGACGAAGATAAGCGCTTCCAAAGTTCGGGAGTGGGGGCTTGTGACGTCACCGCAGGGTATAAATTGTACCATGTCGTGACGTCACGAGCCGACCATCACGCTGCGACCAATAGGAGCGAAGAAACAGTGGAAAATGTGTACAAAACGGGGATAATTATTACATATATGAAGATTAACTATTCCACGCGGACGAAGTCGCGGGCACAGCTAGTAAAAACTACATCGTGTCGAATAATTTTTAATAGGTAGATTGACAGACTGAATAAAATTTCGTTTTCTTTACCCAGTCATCCATATTGGACCGTATAATAATTATACCATTTTTTACTAAAATCCCAAAATGTATACTTAATATTAGGAGTTTCTAAAACATCCGACCTTTTAACATTTCGCGATGTCCAATTAAGCACCGAGCAAGCTGTCAACAACTTATCTGTCAGATAAAAACATTTAAACTATAACGGATTTATTGGAATGAAATAAATTTAAACGGATTTAACTCGCGTAAGTATTTTATTTTATTGGCGTTAGACTACTGTCAACTCAGTTGAAACAACGAGGTATTAACGGATTTAACTCGCGTATTCCTATTTTATTTCCTTACGTTTCGGATTCTTTACAGTTTCCATAATCGTAGCACGACTAAGCTGACAATATTTAACGCTAAATAAAAATACGCGAGTTAAACCCGTTAATAGTTGTTTCATTCCAATGTGTAATAACCGCGAAGGCATCAGAAATTATTGAATTTAAACGTTCTATCTGCTAGATAAGTTTATCGGGAACTTATTTGGACAGTGTAAAATGTTTTTAACACAAAGTTATCAACCGTTAAATTATCAATAACTTAATCGAAACTTAACGGCCGGTTGTCTTTCGTTTAGGTCTCTTACCTTTATAACATAGATGTCTTTAAAAAAAACCTTGGGGGTTGAATTTTCAAAATTATTGTAAAAAAAAATCATTATTTCCATCGAAAAATATTAACACAAAGTTTCAAGTGAACCCGTTAAAGTATTAAATTGACAACGTTACAAAGTTTCACCCCCTTTTTCACCCCTGAAGGGGTGAATTTGCGGAAATCTCTTCTCTTTACTCGCTTACGTCGATACAGGACCAAAGATAGTTTTCACCCCAAAAAACCTTCCTTAAGGGGATGAAAAGGGGGTGAAAGTTAGTACTAGAAATCAGTAACCACAGACCGGATTAGATGAAATTCGGCATACAGTAATAAGAGTATATAATATATCTATACTATCCAAACAAACAAACCTTTCCTCTTTATAATATTATAAAGAGGAAAGGTTTGTTTGTTTGGATTGAATAGGCTCCAAAACGACTGGGCCGATTTGAAAAATTCTTTCACCGTTGGGAAGCTACACTATTCCCGAGTGACATAGGCTATAAAAAAAATTAGGATTCGAGCGAAGCCGGGGCAGACAGCTAGTATTTAAGACATCTATGTCATAATGCAGTCTCATTTCCCATATTATTATTTTATCAGCAGTGCCTTAATAAAAAATCTATTAATTTTTACATACATATATTCAATTCAAAAATGACCGTTTTTTCCATTATTGTAACTATTTTTTACACATTTTTTTACTCTAGCATAATTGGTTACAGAAAATTACAAATTGTACTAACTTTTTTTTACTGCAGCCAAAATGGTTACAAAAAATTACAAATTACACCAAGTCTTTATTACAGCACCCGTAGGTTACAGAAAATTATACTTAAAAATTGCTTGTTAAATAAAAAAAACAATAAATACAAGTATATAATTTATTTTCTTAATCCATTTACGATTTACAAAAAAAATAACCATATAAAATACTGTAACAAAAACTATTACATAAAATAGGAATACGATATTTCGGAGTTTTCTACTTTTCTAGCAGAAAAAACATATTTTAACCCAATAATTTCTGATGCCTTCGCGGTTATTACACATTGGAATGAAACAACTGTTAACGGATTTAACTCGCGTATTTTTATTTTATTTTATTAGCTGACGTTTCGGATTCTTTACAGAGCTGACAATAGTCTAACGCTAAAAAAAGCTTAGTTTTTTAACGTTAGACTATTGTCTAACGCTAAAAAACTAATCCGAAACGTCAGCTAATAAAATAAAATAAAAATACGCGAGTTAAATCCGTTAACAGTTGTTTCTTTCCAATATTTTAACCCTTCAAAGCATATTCGAATAACTTATAATGTGATGATATTACACATTGGAATGAAACAACTGTAATAGATCTAACTCGGTTTTTTAAGGTAGTAATCATTTTAGTGTTACACTGTCAGCTAAGTCGGCTACGAATATGGGAACTGTGTTTTCGAAACAGCAAATAAATTAAAAACACGCGAATTAAATCCGTTATAGTTGTTTTATCCAAGGTTACAAACTTACCGGAAACTTACTCAGCAAGTAAAAAAAACTATTCTCATGTAAAAAAAAGTCATTTTTGAAGTGAATAATTACAAGCAGACGCGTGCATTGACATATGCATGCGGTACAAGTGTAGGCAGTCCATATATTCATTACATTGCCTGCGTGGAACGCATGCCCATGGTTACAGGAAATACATTATATTTACAATTCTTACAATTAATAGCCTAAGATCAGTATAAAATATCGCTTTTTTTTTAGTCACCCTCCAATCAAATCGACAACCCAAATCTTAAACAAGCGAGGAATAATCTGTAACCGTTACTAATTTTACTTAACAAAGTCTTTTTTGCGTGTATTTTCTTATAATTTATTGCACAATAAAATAGCAGACGTTGGTGTATAAAAGGCGAACTTAACGCCTTGGGGCATTCTCTATCAGCGAACTTTGTAATATAGTTACAAGTAAGGAAAAATCTGTAACCGTTACAAAAGACATCAGCGAGCCCATGATGAATTGTTATGTCGATACCGTCTCATTCCCGCGGCGATCTGTCAAAAATCGGTAACGTTGTCGACAACGAGAAATCTTGTCATGTCGATGTCGTCTCTTATGTCGACAACGGAACAATATCGACACGACAAACCTTCTCCTTGTCGACAAAGTTCTCAATATTATGTCGACTCGACAGTTCATCATAGGATCGCAGGTTTATTATTATGCATACTTGAAATTAGTTACCGTATATGGTTACAAATGTGGAATAATCTGTAACCGTTACAAATTTTAACTCAAAAAGAGACTTAAGGCAAGATAAGTTAAGGCTTTATACTAGAAATTAGTTACTATGCCACCATAACTAGTTACCAGTAAAGAAAAACAAAAAAAAAACACTAGCCATTTCATCAACGTGACAATTGTCGGTGACAAGTAAGAATTATAATTATCTACAAATTTGACAAGAAGAAACGTCATTTGACAAATTGTCACTCGTCGCTGACAATTGTCGCGTCAGTGAAATAGAAGTTTACAATTGTCATCATAACTAGTTACAAGTATGGTTTTTTTTAACAGTTACTGATATTAGTTACCAATGACTCTCGCTTATACAAAAAAACGCGACGGACATTTTTCTATAAATAATATTTAGCTATATATTTGGAATTAGCATAAAAACTTGATTTTTTTTACTATTCGTTTTTAGTCGCGTCATTTTGTCTACGCGCGACATGGCAATTTGACAGTGTATGAATTTTACTGCTGACATTCTTAATACAGACAAGTCAAAATATTAGAAATCCTGTCAAAATATCAACTCAGATATTTTGACAATTACTAGGATACCTAGGAATATGTCAGAGATTCCTAACAATGTGTCAGACGGCGTGTCAAGGAGCGAATAGTGTTGTCAACAAGTCAGGGTGGTTTAGACAGCGTGTCGTGGAACCTTTAGTTGTGCCAAACAGCGTGACATTCCAATATGGTTGTCAACGTGACAGCGAGGCTGCACTAGGCACTGCGCAGGTGTTTGAAAAAGCCTTTAGGGTTATCAGACAGCGTGTCAACGAGCAAATAGGGTTGTCGACAAATAGTTAATGCTCCACTAGGGTATTTAGAAAGCGTGTCACGCTAATAAGGGTATCAGACAGCGTGTCAAAGAGAGAGGCTTGTCAAAAACGTGTCTAAGAACCTTTTGGTGTGTCAGAGGACATGTCAACGTGCCTGTAGGGTTGTCGATGATAGGTTAGACAGCGTATCAACGAGCCTGTAGGGGTGTCAGACAGCGTGTCATGCCAATAGGGTTGTCAACAGCGAGTCAACGAGCCTGTAGGGTTGTCAACAACGAGTCAATGAGCCTGTAGGGTTGTCAACAACGAGTCAACGAGCCTGTAGGGTTGTCAACAACGAGTCAACGAGCCTGTAGGGTTGTCAACAACGTGTCAATGAACCTATAGGGTTGTCAACGTGTCACCGAGCCTGTATGGCTGTCAACAGCGTGGCAGCGAGCCTGTAGGGTTGTCAACGGACCTGTAGGGTTGTCAACGTATCACCGAGCCTGCAGGGTTGTCAACGAGGTGTGGATCCCGGCTCACTGGTGCAGCGCGTGGTGCGGCGTGAGCACGGCGCCGCCCCCGGGCAGCACGGAGGTGATGACGGGCGCCGCCGACGTCACGCCGCCCACCGACTGCACGCCGCCCACCCCGCCCACCCCGCCCACACCGCCCCCGCAGAATATCACCTAATTTATAATTAAATATTACACACGGCATAATGATATTTATTAACATTTTCACTAAAACTTTTAAGGTTATAATCCCTACTAATATTATAAATGCGAAAGTAACTCTGTCTGTCTGTTACGCTTTCACGCTAAAACTACTGGATCGATTTAAATGAAATTTGGTACAAAGAAAGTCTGGAGCCTGAGAAAGGACATAGGCTACTTTTTAACCGACTGCAAAAAAGGAGGAGTTCCACGCGGACGAAGTCGCGGGCAGAAGCTAGTTAATAATAAAATGTAACTTGTCAGTTTTGTGATGAAAGTTGTCCATACTTCTGTACGCCTAATTTTCATCACAAGACTGACAATAAAATGAAAAATTAGCCCGTTACTAAATACAGGCGTTTTAGTTAAAATACCCATATACCGATAGATGTAAACGATTGGACCGATTTGAAAAATTCTTTCACCGTCGGAAAGCTACACTATTCCCGTGTCACAAAGGGTGCGTTCCACTAAGCGCCCGCAACGCTCGCGACACCCTCTGCATCGTTCCACTTAACGCCCGTGGTCGTTGCGAGCGATGGCTCGACGTCATAGATGACGTCACTGTTCGCGACCACATCGCGCCCACTTCGCCCACAAAATATTGGTGGGTCAGAGTGGGCTTTCGTCGCTCACGATGTGCGTTCCACCTATAAACATTCGCTTACAACGCCCGCGGTGTTTTCTCGTTAGTGAAAAATGTATCCGGGCGAAGCTGGGGTGAACCGCTAGTATATTATAGATTAGAGAGATGTGTCTACCTGCGAGACGGGCGTGGCGGGCTGCCCCGGCGCGGCCAGGACATACTGCTGCTGGCCGACTCTGCTCACCTGAACATAAATAATCAAATACATATTACTATAAACGTATAAATCTTCTATACTAATATTATAAAGAGGAAAGGTTTGTTTGTTTGTTTGGATTGAATAGGCTCCAAAACGGCTGGACCGATTTTAATTCATTTTCAAATTATAAAAAGGATTAAATGCGTACTCTCATTGGCGGAATATGTCAGCTGGACTTAATACACGACTCGCATCTAGCAAAAATAATATAATTATAATATAACATCCCTACTAATATTATAAATGCGAAAGTAACTCTGTCTGTCTGTCTGTTACGCTTTCACGCTAAAACTACTGGACCGATTTAAATGAAATTTGGTACAAAGAAAGTCTGGAGCCCGAGAAAGGACATAGGCTACTTTTTAACCGACTGCAAATAAGGAGGAGTTCCACGCGGACAAAGTCGCGGGCAGAAGCTAGTACATAATAAAATATATCTATACTAATACTAGCTTCTGCCCGCGACTTCGTCTGCATATGATTAGTATTATATAAAATATAATATATAGCCTATATGTTATTCTGGTGTATAAGCTATATTGTGGTAAAGTTTCATTCAAATCCATTTAGTAGTTTTTACGTGAAAGAGTAACAAACATCCATACATCCATACTTACAAACTTTCGCCTTTATAATAGTAGTAGGATTATAAAGCGAAAGAGTTTGTTTGTTTGTTTGTTTGAACGCGCTAACCTCAGGAACTAATGATTCGAATTCAAAAAATATTTTCAATAGGAGCGAAGAAACAGTGGAAAATGTGTAAAAAACGGGGAAAATATGAAGCCTTATGAAGAATTACTATTCCACGGGGACGAAGTCGCGGGCACAGCTGGTACATATATATAAGTTAAGTTACCTGGTGTATTTGATGTGTCTGCGGTAACCCGGCCCGCGCCGGGGCATCCTCAACCACCACTTGCTCCATGAAACCAGCACCTTAACAAAAAGAACATAAAGAGTTGACCCAAAACCCATTCCTAAATATGTACCTAACCATTCGCGAATGAATAATACATATAATATAATAGATACAATACTTTTTCTTTGTTTTATTTGTATTTCCCACTAGCTTCTGCCCGCGACTTCGTCCGCATGGAACTCCTCCTTTTTTTGCAGTCGGTTAAAAAGTAGCCTATGTCCTTTCTCAGGCTCCAGACTTTCTTTGTACCAAATTTCATTTAAATCGGTCCAGTAGTTTTAGCGTGAAAGCGTAACAGCCAGACAGACAGACAGACAGACAGAGTTACTTT